>CAWUFW010005321.1:0-600000 GCA_963921515.1 Calotriton arnoldi | reverse complement strand
TGGACGTAGAAACCCACATCCTGTGTTGCTGGAGCCTTCGGAGTCTGCAGGAGCTCAGGATAAGCAGACCGGACAGCAGTGTTGTGGTGCCTGCGGATTCAGGGGAGTGACTCCTTCACTACAAAAGGAGATATCTTCGGTTGTCCTTGATGCTCCACAGGTCCTCCACGGATCCTGTATGGTGCATGGGCACAGACGATGCAGCAGACTAGGTGGGAGATGAAGGCGGGCCCAAACTAAGTCCAGAGTGTCCAGACGGTCGAAGTTCAGTGGTTTCTGGTTCAGAATCTTGTCCATGTCGAATCTAAGGTCCTACAGCCAGGTAAGTCCTTAAGTACCCACGGAACAGGGTTGGCAAGATTCAGGGGACCCTCCCAGGGGAGGGTCTGGACAGTGGGGGAGGTGACTCCCAAGTCCTTTGCCCAGTTTCGCGCCACAGCGAGAGCCAACGGCTCCCAGGACTGGTTTGAACTGGACTATGCACAGGGACACCAAATGTGCCCCTCATGCAGACTTTCAGTCGCTGGCAAGCGCACCCACCCAGCCCTAATGCACTAAATCCTGTCTGGGAGGTGGTCACACCTCCCTGTGACAGTATGGCTATTGTTCTGCCTTCCCCTGCTCGAGCTTGGCTCAGCAGCAGGAGGGCAGAAATGTGTCTCTGTTCCGCAACAACCATTTTCTGCTATCTGGGACTAGAAGGCTGGTACCGGGAACAACAGGGACCCCACGAAGCTCGCTTCTGAGGGGTGGAATCATACCTCCCACACCGGTTACTGCTGTGGGGGTGTGATTCCAACATGTTTGACGCCAAACATGATAGGGTTAGTTTCAGCCGTTTTAGAGTTGGTCATCACACGGTTGCGAAATGCCTCTCTATATGTCGTATATGGCTGCTTCACTGACAACCCGGGAGAATGGACTCCGTAGGCTGCAGGGGTGTTCTGATCATGCAGTGGCACCCTCTCACTTAGAACCAAGCACCCTGCCCTCAGGACTGTAAAGGCCTGCTAGAGGGGTGACTTATAGGTTTTAAGTTCAGTGACCCTTAGATATAGTAAACCTATATCTTAAGTAAGTGGCGCATGCACCAACTTGCACAGGCTGCAATGGCAGGCCTGTAGGTTCCATTTTACATGGCCTCTCATGGGTGGCATAATACATGCTTCAGCCCAAGGGAGGCCTCTGGGGTACCTATGCCCTGGCTACATGGGTTCCATATACTAGGGACTGACAAGGGTACCCCAGTATCCAATCTGGAGTGTACCTAAGTACATAACGCAACAGTTTAAGCAGAAAGCAGATAGACTGGGGTCCTGATTAGCAGGATCCCAGTCGGACTAGTCAAAAACCAGCTTGGCAACAGGCAAAAAGTGGGGGTACACATGCAAAAGGATCTTACCTTCCTACAGTAACATTAAGCAAGAATTGAATTTCTTTTCAAACTGCAATTTGCGCAATGTGGTATACTGTATTTGGTGTCTGTGCAGATTACCATATTTTGGGCAAACATCACAACCCATCAAGACACACATTTGCCAACATGGAAGCAGAATAAGATGTACAGACATGAATGCTCCTTTTGCTGCTCACGACATGGTCACGTCTCACCACACGTGGCTCCGTTCTATATTTAGTTACGGGAGCCGCGCGCTGCACTCGTGTCATTAGACAGACGGAGGTAGACTTGAGCGGTCCTCTGTAAAGCGGTATGCTTAACAGCATGCTGCACGGCTGACTACAGTGGCCCACTTCCTCTGATGAAATCTATGAGTCATCCTTCACTTTGGGTAAGAGCTGTGCTCTCTTCTATACCGTCAATCTTAACCCTTTTTTTCGGTATGATAAGCACTTCACTACCGCTTTTTTCCCTTACATATTTCCTTAGCATTTTTAGAAGAAACTTGTCGACACAGATTGTCGTGTCGTATTTACCTACTAATTACGGACACGTGTAACCGATACACGCCGGATAGTCTGTCAGACCCCCTCCCACTCACAGAGGTGAGTAACTACAAATATCAGATCTTGACAGCTCTTTAAATGGATGCAATAAATCTCAGCTAATTTCCATGTATATTTCTCACTCCTCTCAAACAGTGCCCAGCTGGGCCCCATGTGAGAAATTACACCCTCCGAATACTCCTTTTTGAATCACTTCCAATGATGGTGTGCACTTCACCTCTCTGACAGTGTATTGTTATTGATTCAGGTAATCCATTCATCAGACAAATACCTAGTCCATAGTTTCTTGGCCTTCCAGTTGACTGAACCATTCTTTTAATTATTATATTTCAGGTGTCTCTCATTGTTCGGTCCTGATGAGACCCCCTATTGACTGTGGGGTCGAAATGCTATCGACACACACTTAAAACTAACTATTTTACCCAGCTCTCACCAATATTTCCGAAGGCTGTGAATAATTATTGTATACTTACCAAATGGCCGTTTTTGTATATTATGAAACCTTATTGTATGTCACCATTTGTCACTTTGATATGTAGGTTTTAAGTTCACTTGGGACACCAAGCACTTCCTTCTTGATTTTGCATCAATTTTGACATAAACAATATTGCATTTTATTCTTTGGGTTCTGTGATTCTTCTTCTTTTTCGGTACATCTTTACCTATGATTATTGTGTACCTATGCCATTGTGCTTAACTATTATCAAGAATTCCATTTATTGTACACAGTTACCTTTGTTTATTGATATATAATAGATACCTTGGTTCCTTGTGAGTAGGGTGGCCCTTGTTTTCCTATCCGTGTTATGAAAATCATAAACTTTCACATGCCTTTATCTTTGTTACATTTGTATTACAATAAAAGTTTGATACCATATTGTTTTTCCCCCTGAAGATGGATACATTTGTAAACCCTCTACGCAACTCTATGAGGAATGTTTCAAATGTAGTCAAGGCCATTCCAGACAGCCTCGCGGAAGGAATGACTAAAGTATCGGACAATATGGGCAAAATGTCTGAGAGGTTGGGGCAAGATTTAAAGCAATCATTTTTCAAGGTAAGCTTATAGGCTTTAACTCATGGCTTTTAAATGTACAGTAAGTTCACTTGAGTGGAATGCCCAATTAGCATTGTCATCCGCTAATCAAAAATGTCATCAGTTGGTTATAAAATTATTTTCCTTTTACTGTTCCACCTTTCTTCGTTATCCATTGGAAGAAATGGCTCCATTATAGGGGTAGAAATTCACTAAACAACTGGCAGATTGATAAAAAGCAGCATTCCTCTGGTACTGGTAGGAAACACAGTTCTAGTAGTGCTGATGCAAACTGTGCACTTAAAACTGTAGTAGGATTTAGTTTGATTGGATTCATATTGTTATATATGAATTTCACTCTTCAATATAAACATTGATTTAATAACATATTTTTGTGTACTGAACCCACTTTGGAATGTAGCATCAGATAAGCTGTCGATGTGCTTTATCCTTGCTCCGCTGGACATTTCACAACCTGCACTGCAAAGCGTAAACAAATATAGCAGATTCAGATAGTGAAATACCATCTATATAAATGAAAAAATCAACGAGGGCACAGATGAGTCATCCCACCTACAGAAAAAAACAGCAGGGGCTTGGGGACGCTTCATTATGAAAAGATAAATCAGCAGACTGCAAAACCCCGCATTCACATCTGGGTTGTGGTCTGCCCAAACAAATGACTTTTCTCTTCCAATTCAACAGTAAAAAAAAAATAGATAGGCAGCATAAATGAGGCAAAAGCATGGTGGCAGGCAGAGATAGCGCCGTAGGGCACACATCTGATAGACTTCTAGCTGCAGATTACTTACCTTTGAATTTCCCAGGCGTCAGGCTGGATCCGGAAACTTTTGCTGAATACCCCTTGCGTGCGACGTCGGGTGGCTCCATTCGGCTCCGCGTGACGGCGGCGTCGGGTGCCTATATAGGCGCCACCCAGGCACGTGGAGGTCAGTTCTTTTCTTTCTGAGCCAGTTTAGCGCCGATCCGGGAAGAGCTACCCCTCTGCCGCTTTTTGTCAGGCTTTTTCTTGACTTTTGTCGAAATTTTTGTGATACCGACTTCGTGTGCGAGGGATGTCTGGGAGAAAGACAGGTTTTAAACCATGCGGGACTTGTTCCTGCATGATGTCGGTCACTGATCCCCACCGCGTATGTCTGTGGTGTCTTGAACGCGACCACGATTCGAAGACATGTTCAGACTGTCGGGCGTTGGCCCTGAAGACCTTGAGGGAGCGAGCGATGTTGCTCGCGGCCCGGCAGTCGACACCGTTGAGCGAGACTACGAGGAGGTCACGGTCCCGTTCGAAGACGAGTAGGTCGCGGGACCGCTCACGGAGCCCTAAGTCCTCTTCCTCCCATTCGAGGTCATCTGGACACTCTGGGAAGAGGCAGAAGAAGAAGAAGTCCAAGCGGACTTCGTCTTCACCTCAGTTGGCGTCCGTCGTCGAGAAAGGTAAGGAGCACCGACGCTCTAGGCACTGTTCAGCGGAGCCGGAGCCTGAGTCGAATGCGCCTCCCACCCTTTCCGGTAGCCGGAGCAACTCCAGCTCAAATGAAAGAGTTTTACGAAGCCATTCGCCGCGTATTTGAGCGGAACGACCCTGTTGGTGCACCTTCGGGCCCCGCGGGGTCTGATGGGGCACCATCGGGTTTGACACCGTCGTCTTCGGCCACAGCGCCGGTGGGGCCTCGGGGATCTGGGTCGATGCCGGTCGTGCCAAAGCGACCTCCCCCGGCGCGAACACGAAGTCGGTGCCTGTGACGTCGCCGGTGCCCGTCGGCGGCGCAAGCCCCATCCTCATCCCCGACGACACTGAGCCGGAACGGCGTCCATCGACGCCGATTCCAACATCGACAGAACCCAAGGGTTCTATGTTGTCGCCTGAGCACTTTGTGGACGTGGTGGGCTCAGGAGAGGAATGGGAGGTGTCTGGAGACCCTCTACTGAACCAGGATGTCTCTGAGGAGACTATAGACTGGTATGAGGAACTTGGGGAAGCCAGTGGTCTGGATACTTCCCCAGACACTGGCCTGCTCTCTCCGCCTACAGTGGCTACGGAGGAGGGGGCAATGGTGGTTAAGAGGGCAGTAGAGGTCCTTGGACTGGAGCTGCCCTCAGTGCAGGTCAGGACTAATATCCTGACTGAAGTGCTTCAACCTGGGGCTTCCACCTCTGAACCCCTATTGCCCTTTAATGAGGCACTTACGGACGTCCTTCTAGGAACATGGTCCAAGCCTAGCACAGGGGCTCCTGTGAATAGGATGATTGCACGCCGCCATCGCCCAGGTCCGGGCGACCCAAAGTTCCTCAGTCAACACGTCACCCCAGAAAGTTTGGTGGTGCAGGCCTCTACTTCCCAGGGCGCATTCCCTTCCGCCCCTCCGGATAGGGAATCCAAGAGACTGGACTCATTTGGGAAGAAGATGTTTTCTTCCTCCAGTCTGGCTTTGCGGTCGGTGAATACCGCATGCTTATTGGGCCGTTTCTCCCACTCTCTTTGGGAGACGGTTGCGCAGGTGCTGCCATAAGTCCCGGAGGAGGCCCAGGCTGTGCTTTCCCAAGCTGTCCAGCACGGGAGAGATGCAGCGAAAATCACCATACGGTCTGGTTTGGATACGACCGATTCGCTGGGCAGGTCGATTTCAACGCCGGTGGCCTTGAGGCGCCATGCCTGGCTTCGTACAACTGGCTTCTCGGGGATGTCCAAGCCAATTTGATGGACATGCCCTTTGATGGAACCTGCCTTTTTGGGGAAAAGGCAGACTCGGCCCTGGTCAGGTTCAAGGACTCTCGAGCTAAGGCCATATCCTTGGGCCTCTCCTCCAATCCTCGTGGCCAGTCTTCCTTTCACCCCTTTCGTGGCAACGGAAGGGGTTTCCAGCTGCGTCAGCCCTATCCTAGCCACCGTCCCGCTCAGACTACCCAAGCCGTGCGTGGACGTGGATGCGGTACATTCCGTCCTCGAAATGGAGGCCAGAAGTCGTCTACCACACTGCCCCCAGCAGCCTCCAAGTACTCCTAGGCTGATTCTGCAGGACCACACTACTCCAGTGGGTGGGAGAATTCGTCATCATCTTCCCCGCTGGAGATCGATAACAGACAAGTGGGTCTTGCAGATCGTCCAGGAGGGCTATTCTCTTCCTTTCCTCCTCCTATTCCGCCAACTCAGGAACGGCTGGCTGAGGATCATTTAAAGTTGCTCCAAGAGGAAGTTACTGCTCTTTTGGCCAAAGGAGCTATAGAAAGGGTCCCAGCTTCAGAAGTAGGCAGTGGCTGTTATTCCCGCTACTTTCTGATTCTGAAGAAGAACAAGGGGCTTCGGCCCATTTTAGATCTTCGGACCATCAATCTCTTCCTCAAAAAGGAGAAATTCAAAATGCTCACATTGGCTCAGGTCTTGTCTGCCCTAGACCAAGAAGAACGGATGGTGGCGTTGGACCTGCAGGATGCGTATTTTCACATTCCCATCCTGCCGGGCCACATGCGTTACCTGCGGTTCAAGGTAGGCCACGAGTACTTTCAGTTTATCGTGCTCCCCTTCGGTCTTACCAGTGCCCCTCGGGTGTTCACCAAGGTGATGGCGGTGGTTGCAGCTCATCTGCACAGGTTAGGGGTGTCAGTCTTCCCCTACCTAGACGACTGGCTGTTGAAGGCGTCCTCGCCCCAGGCAGTCATTTCCCACCTTCAGACAACGGCAGACCTCCTGCATTAGCTGGGGTTCTCTATAAACGTGCCGAAGTCGCACCTGACTCCTTCTCAGACGCTCCCTTTCATCGGAGCTGTTCTGGACATAGTGCAGTTTCGGGCTTATCCTCCCGAGCAGCGAGTCCAGGATATTCAGGTTAGGATTCCGATATTTCAGCCTCTATCCTGGATTTCGGTGTGGTTGACTCTGAGGCTGTTGGGTCTCATGGCCTCCTGCATCCTGTTGGTAAGACACGCCAGGTGGAGTATGCGGGATCTGCAGTGGGACTTGAAGTTCCAGTGGGCACAGCATCGGGGAAATCTCACCGGCGTGGTTCAGATCTCGGAAGGAACTGCGAAGGATCTGCAGTGGTGGTTAACAAACCGCGATTGGGTCAGCAGCAGACCTCTCTCCCTTCCCCAACCAGATTTCACAGTTGTGACGGATGCGTCACTTCTGGGATGGGGCAGCCATATAGGAGAGGCGGAGATCAGGGGTCACTGGTCTCTGGCGGAGATGGGGCTCCACATAAACTTGTTGGAGCTCCGAGCGATTCGGTTGGCATTGAAAGCATTTCTTCCCTCTTTCAAGGGGAAGCTGGTGCAGGTGTTCATGGACAACACTACCGAAGCAGGGTGGGGTCGGGTCGTGGACCCTTTGTCGAGAGGCCCTGCGTCTCTGGACATGGCTGGAACAGCAGGGCATAACCCTGGTCGTTCAATACCTGGCAGGTTCTCTGTACGCCAGAGCGGATTATCTCAGCCGTCGATGCCTTCAGGATCACGAATGGCATCTCCAGTCGGAGGTGGCGCAACGTCTTTTTCAGCAGTAGGGAGAACCTTGGTTAGATTTGTTCGCCTCCAAAGAGAACACGCAATGTCAGCAATACTGCGCGCTGGAGTTTCCAAGGCGGCTATCGCTCGCGACACGTTTCGTCGCGAGTGGAGCTCAGGCCTGTTGTACGCCTTTCCACCCATACCACTCCTTCCCAGGGTTCTGAAGAAGATCAGGAGCGACCGGGCCCAAGTCATCCTTGTGGCACCGGACTGGGCAAGGAGAGTCTGGTATCCAGAGCTTCTGAGCATGAGTGTCGATCCTCCGATCAGGCTGCCCCTTCGGGAGGATCTTCTGTCGCAGCAGCAGGAGAAGGTTCTTCACCCGAACCGGTCAACTCTGCACCTCCACGCGTGGCGTTTGAGCTGCGACAGTTGATAGCTTTTGACCTTCCTCCCGAAGTTTGTAATGTTATTCTGGCGGCCAGGCGGCCCTCCACTAAGACGGTATACGCCTGCTGTTGGTAGAAATTTGTTTTATACTGTTCAGGGAGGTCTATTGACCCTCTTTCTGCTCTTTCTACTGTCCTTTTATTCATTCTAGCCCTTGCCCAGCAGGGCTCTGCTTTGGGAACTCTCAAGGGTTATCTTTCTGCTCCGTCTGCTTTTTTGCGGCTGCCAGACCAGCCTTCTCTCTTTAAATCTCCTATTGTAAATAGATTTCTGTAAGGGCTAGGCCAATTATTTCCACCTACGCCCTTTGTTATGCCACAATGGGACCTTAATTTGGTCCTCACTTACCTGATGTGCGCTCCTTTTGAGCCTTTGCACAATTGCCCCCTCCGGATGTTGACCATCAAAACAGCCTTCTTAGTGGCGATTACATCGGCCGGAGGGTGAGTGAATTGCAGGCGTTAGCCAGCTCGCGTCCTTATCTTATGTCCTTTCCGGACAAAGTGGTGCTTCGCACCAGGGCATCAATTTTATCAAAAGCCGTGACCCCATTTCATCTGGGTCAATCCATCACTTTGCCCACCTTCTTCGCTCCCCCACATCCCTCTAAGGAAGAGGAGCGTCTCCACCGTTTGGACCCAAAAAGAGCGTTGTCATTCTACCTTGACCGTACAAAAGAGTTCCAGGTGGATGACCAACTCTTTGTGGGGTATGTGGGAGCGAAGAAGGGAAGGGCAGTGCAGAAAAGGACCATCTCTCACTGGGTCATTCTCTGCATTAAAATTTGTTACGCCTTGGCGAAGAAGCAGCCCCCTGAGGGATTCAGGGCCCACTCCACCAAGGGAAAGACTGGGACGATGGCCTTGGCTCGGGGTGTCCCAGTCCAAGACATCTGTCAGGCAGCAACGTGGGCATCATTGCACATGTTTGCTAAACATTATTGTCTTGATGGTCAAGTGCGCATTGACGGGCATTTTGCCCGTTCAGTCCTGCAAGACTTTTTAGTCTAGTTCATGAGTCCGCAACCCACTGCCAGGATGGTATGGCTCGGGTATCTGATTCAAAGGTAAGGAATCTGCAGCTAGAAGTCTCTATCAGATGAACAAGTTACTTACCTTCGGTAACGCATTATCTGGTAGAGACTCTATCTAGCTGCAGATTCCTTACAGCCCCACCCATGCCTCCCCACTTTGTGGGCTGATGTAGTAGGACTAGGGTTGTTTCCCATTTCAGGGCCCTAGTTTTTTGCACACGACTAAGTCAGTTACTTCGTAGCTCTGCGCTTCTGGCGTGGAAAATACGAAAAGTACTGACGTCCGCGCGCCTGGGTGGCGCCTATATAGGCACCAGACGTCATAACCAACGCTACAGACGCCGACATCAGGTGGAGCTGAATGGAGCCACACGACGTCGCGCGCAAGGGGTATTGCTCATCAAAAGATTACGGATCCAGCCTGACGCCTGGGAAATTCAAAGGTAAGGAATCTGCAGCTAGATAGTCTCTACCAGATAATGCATTACCGAAGATAAGTAACTTGCTCATCCATACATATTGTGTAGGTGTGTGTGTGCCACAGTGAAATGTCTGCAAATTGTAGCACCAGTCTTTCTTTCTTCTTGAAAAAGGTGGGTGCAATTACTGACTGTATTTTCGATGTGCTGATAGCCACTCTACAACATACAATCAGACTTTCAAACATCACAGAATTATATGATTAGCCAGTGCTTGTAAAGTATTTCTCATTGGCCAAAACTAATTGTATAGAATACTATTTCTTAGCGTATTAGTAAGAATGTTTTAGTTATCAATTAGTAATTTGAAAAAAAAAGTACACTCTTTTAAGATTTATGTTTTAACGTACTAAGACACATCTGACTTTAAAGTAGTCCTCATCAACTCCTAATAGATAAATCTCTCCTAATGTGACAGATAACACATACTAATTTGTCAAACTTGTAGACCCCTTTAGCAGCTATAACTTGAGCTAAGCGTTTCCTGAAAGAGTTCATCAGTCTCAAGTCTGTAGGAAATTCTGGACAACTTCTCCTTACAAAACTGCTTAATCTCAAGGATGTTTGAGGGCATTCGTTTATGCAGACCTCTTCTACTGGATACTTTTAACCACAAATTCTATGTCAGGACCGGAGGCGAGGATTATGCCTTCCTTCTTCACTTTTATTTCAACAGCAGCCATCATTTAAAACGAAACAAAACTACTTTTCCCATGAACACTTGGGAAAAACCGTAGTCAGCAACATCCAATGAGGAAACAGACCAGCGAGCTCCAATCAGGGGGCACGATGGTGCAACATAGTCCGTCTTTACTGGACCTTCTCCCTCTTTCTTTGCTGCTGTTCAGCCGAGATAAGTGCTCCTCATTGGTTTCTTGCCTTTACGGAACGTTATTGTGCTTGCTAATTAACCTGTGCCGTGTTTATTACTGTTGTTGTTTCATTCTGTGCAACTTTGCCGCATTAAGTTTCACTATATTTTTTGGTTTACAGAGTTTTGCCGCTTTGGCAGCTAGACCAAGGGAACGCTCTGCGCTCGTACGCGACCGGATTTGGTGCGGGCACACGCCTAGACCTCCGACCGCCAGAGGGCGCTGGATGCGACGCGAGACTGTGGCACGCACGTTTGAATTCCTCACAGAGGGGTTCAATCTGCGCGCTGTAGTCTGGAGCCTTATTGACCTGAGGGAGACACCTGAAGGGGTCTGTACTCCGATTGTGCCACTTAGGGGATTGCAGGCCGATCGTGCTTTCAAAGAATTGTACGCTCTGCTGCCAATCACAAAATCACCTCGGCAGCAGAGTCTGTATTGATTTTTGTTACGCCCTGTCTGGGTCTGTACTGGTAGGCCTCTGGGGCCTGTTGGGACACGATCCTAGGTCGGCCCCCTTCCTACATCTCCGTGCACCGGGGTGAAGTGTCCCAGGGCGTAGACCCCCCCGCATTGCGAGTCCCTCACATCCAATATCAGGCTGACACCCAGCCCTATTCGTTAAGCCCTCATCTAAGAGAGGCCAGTAAGACCTTAGGCTGACACCCAGCCCCCTCTATTTGTACCTCTCCAGGTAGCCATGCTACCCTTACCTCCCCCCCTTTTTTTTCTTCTCATAATGGAGTATGACGATGACTCCCAAGGGATGGCGGACCCCCTGGCCTACCTCCTTTGGGACGATGACTTCTACGATGCGGTGGACGCATCTATATACAGGGCAGTATCGGAGGCCATGGCCCCCCTAGAGGAACAACTGTCGCACCAGAGAGCCCAAGCATGTGCTAAGATGTCGGCTTTACCCTCGGCTCCCACTGCCCCCTCTGAGGCCCCGGGGATTCCCCCCTCAGCGGATCTAGATCCGGTCCCTGCCAAGCGCCCCCGCAAAGCTGGGGTAGACTTGGAAAGGCTCAAGCAGGCTTTCTTGGCCACCTAAGCTCCCTTGCCAGTAGGGGTTGGGGGTTTCCCCGACACCTGATGCTGCTGCCCCAGACAATGATGCAGGGGACCCCGATAATGACCCTGGCCCCTCTAGACCATGGCTCCCTTCCCAGGCCGTTCAGGACTCACAAGGTACATCGGACATGCTCGACCCAGATGAAATTATACATCCCCGCTCTTCCGAATGGGCCCCAGCTGACAAGGTCGTAATGTATGTGGTGGGCGTATTCGACGGCCGCTGGAGAAAGAGGCCCGTAATTGCCTCTGGGCCGAGTGCCCTCACCCCTCCCTCGAGGGGAAGGTCGCTCTAACCCCGGAAATCGACACCCGCATAGCCACCTTCCTCCAGAAGTTCATGAAAGATCCCAAGAAGGGGATTGATAGGTCCTGGCGTGCTTGCCAGGACAAGCTCCCGGATACCTTGGTCCCCCTCACAAAACTTCTAGACATGGCCGAGGAGGCCAAGCTAACAGGTTCCCTTATCTCCCCAGAGACATTATCGGGGTGGGCACAAAGAACTGTGATATTTTTGGGCAATGCAAATTGGGCCCTGTCCACAAGGCGCCGTCGCTCTCTCCTCATTAAGGTGGACCCCAAATTGGGAGACCACGCAGACTCGGAGGCGTGCACCATTTCCCAGGGAGGCCTCTTCGGAGAGCCATTTGTTAAAGAGCTTGGCAAGTTTGTCAACACATTTACCTCCCTTGATAAAGCCCAGAGTTCCATCAAAAAAGTTTTTCCCCATGTTTTCCGCAGGGCCGGTCGAGGTAGGGGGCGCTCGACCAGCCGCCCGTCCAATTGGTGCCCTCCAAGAGGGAAAGGCGCCAGACAAGGCCAGTTCCAGAACCAATCACGCTTTGGGAATTTCTACCCCACGAGAGGTCGCAGAGGCAGAGGATTCCGAGGAGCGACGAACTCCAAGTCCCGGTGAGTGTTCTCCCTTCTTCCCTTTTAAAGGTAGGGGGGAGTCTGGTGAATTTTTTCCAGACTTGGATGTCCATCACTGGGGGCACTTGGGTCCTTCAGACAGTGCAAGGGTTACACATAGAATTTTTGGGCGAACCCTCACAGGAAGTAAGGACTTGCCCCATTCAGTTCTCACAGAAAGAGGCCACACTGGTGGACGAGCAAGTCGCGACCCTCCTCGCCAAGGATGCAGTCTCCCTCTCAACCCCTCATCTCCAGGGATTCATCAGCAACGTCTTTTTGGTCGACAAGACCGATGGGGGCCAATGACCAGTGATCAACCTCAGCGAATTCAACGAGTGGCTGGTTTACTGCCACTTCAAAATGGATGGTATTCACCTACTCGGAGATGTCTTACGACCCTTGGATTGGATGGTACGGCTGGATCTCAAGGACGCCTACCTGATAATCCCAGTTTTCCACCTCACCACCGATTCCTCCAGTTCATATGTCGGCATCAGACTTACGAGTTCACAGCTCTCCCTTTTGGCCTATCCTCAGCCCCTTGGTGCTTCACCAAGGTCCTCAAACCGGTGGTAGAATATTTGAGGGCTCGAGGTATACGAATGATTGTGTATCTGGACGATCTTCTCCTGATGGACCAGTGCCCATGCTAACTGTCCTCCCACCTCCAGATGGCAGTGGACCTCCTGCAGAGCCTAGGCTTTGTAGTGAATGAGAAAAAGTTGCTCCTAACACCTGTTCAGAGCTGGACATTTCTGGGATTCGTAATAGACTCCACCTCATCCACTCTAAGTCTTCCCTCCAGAAAGGTGTTGAGACACACTGTAACAAGACAACAAGTATCCCTCCGGCAGCTAGCTGGGGTAGTGGGCCTCCTCTCCGCATCAATCCAGGCCATTTTTCCAGGACCCCTCCACTATCAGGCACTGCAACGTCTGAAGGCAGCATACCTACGCAGGGGGTGTCCCTACTCTCACAAGGTGTTTCTCTCAGAAGAAGCTCGAGAGGAAATCCACTGGTGGTTAGACCACATTGATGCCTGGAATGGCCGAGCAATCTTCGGATCAGCCCCAGACTTGGTCATAGACTTAGACGCCAGCAGAGCTAGTTGGGGTGCCAGTTGCGGCGCTTTCTCTATGGGAGGATTGTGGTCTCCAGAAGAACGAAGATTACATCTCAATTGCTTGGAGCAACTGGCGGGCTCCTTCGCAGTCCGCTACTGGACGAAGGATTCCATCCAGTCATGCGTCCTCCTAAAGATGGACAACATCTCGGCGGTCCGTTCTATAAATCACTTAGGAGTCTCACTCCAAAGCCCTCTCGGACCTTGCCGCCAGTTTCTGGCATTATTGCCTGGAACATCAAATATCTGTCATGGCGGAGTACCTACCTGGCCAAGAGAACCATGTGGCCGGCTTTCAGTCCCGCAGCTTCAGGGACACCAGTCTTTGGAAACTGCATCCAGAGGTCTTTGCGATGTTGCACAACCGTTGGGGTCCCTTCTCGGTGGATCTATTCGCCTCGAGATTAGACCACCATCGTCCCCGCTTCTTCAACTGGAGACCAGACCCACTAGCAGGGGCCACGGATGCTTTCCTCCAGGACTGGAGTCGGGAGAAGGGATATGCTTTTCCCCCCTTCGCAATGATCACAAGAACGTCAGCGCAGGTCAGGAGACAATGCGCAGAAGTGGTTCTGATCACTCCCTTTTGGAGATCGCAAGTTTGGTTTCCATTTATAGTGGAACTTTCCTGGGATTCTCCAATCCATCTCCCCATTTTCCGACTCTCCTCCTGAATCCCGACCAAGCTTCTCATCCACTGATTCAGGAGAACTCGTTGTGGCTCATGGCGTGGCGGATTACAGGGGACGATGGGAAGTCCCGGGCCTTTCGGAGAAGGCTGAAACCTTCATGTCCAAGGCTTGGGCAGACAGCACTGTCAAAAAATACAGATCTGCTTGGGGTAGATGGTCCAGCTCGTGTATGCGATGGAGTCTTAATCCCCTGGATGCAGATGTAGTTCACATTAGTTTTTTAGCACACTTGACTTCTAGCGGTTTGGCTTACAGATCAATAAATACCTTCCGGTCAGCCATTTCACCCAGTCAGGTGCCGCTGAACGATGGGGCAATTGTGAGCACCCCCTGGTGTGCAGGTTGTTGCGAGGTATCAGACTGTCTCTACCTCCAAAGCCCCGCTACTCAGCTCTGTGGGATGTGAACCAGTTTCTCAAACTGTTCCTCTCTTGGCAACCTAATCGTTTTCTGTCACGGAAGGAACTATCCGCTAAGCTAGCTATGCTGCTCTGCCTCATCTCTTGCCACCGCGTCTGACGTGAGGGCATTAGACATCACGGGTTGGATATTTTCCCCTAACGGAGTAACGTTCACACTCCACAGGCGGATGAAGTGTCACACAAGAGTCATCGCTTACCCCGAATTTCCGAATTCCCCTAAGCTGTTTGTTGTCCAGTGCCTGAAGGCATATGAGGAAATGACAGAGGAGTTTTGTGCCCCAGGAGAGCGACAGCTGCTAATTGTACTGCGTAAGCCTTTTAAGGCGGTTACCTCGCCCACCATAGCTAGGTGGGTTAGATGGGTAATGCAGGAAGCTGGAATTAACCTGCGGATTTTTGGGGCCCACTTGTCACGAGGTGCAATGGCCTCTAAGGCATTTGGCTTGGGTGCCTGTTTAGAGGATATCCTCAACGCAACAGACTGGTCTTCGGACTCTACTTTTAAGAGGTTCTACTTCAAAACGGTGCGGGACATGGCTCACCTCTTGGTGAGCAAGCTTTAAACTAGCATAATCCTCGCCTCCGGTCCTAACATAGAATGAAACTTTTCCTAGCTATCGTAACGGAAAGTTTCAAGTCTATTAAAGACTCGGAGGCGAGGATTATCCCACCCTATGGATTTCCTATGAAGATTGCCCTCCCCGTATAAGAGTAAGTAATACTGCTTCAGTTGTAAGATTGTCTTGGTTGACGTAATTGATTTTGTTGCACGTTAACTACTTCACTGCTGTTCCTCCGCAGGCTTTAGTGGTTACCTGATCAGTTGGTGATAATATCTTGTTGTTTTGTAGGATTTGACCCAAATAAACCGGATTCATGAAGGTGATCCAACGGCTGACTTCGCGCGATGAAAGAGTGAGAAGGGCCAGTAAAGACGGACTATGTTGGGCCATCGTGCCCCTGATTGGAGCTCGCTGGTTTTTGTCCTCATTGGATGTTGTTGACTGCGGTTTTTTCCAAGTGTTCATGGGAAAAATAGTTTTGTTTCATTTTAAATGATGGCTGCTGTTGAAATAAAAGTGAAGAAAGAAGGCAAAATCCTTGCCTCCGAGTCCTTAATAGAATTGAAACTTTCTGTTACGATAGCTAGGAAATTTTTCATTCATCACCCTTAGAATAATCCTGAGATGCCAGACTGGCTCAGAAGCTTTTCACAGTAGTTCTTTTGCCTTGCCGGTAGGTGGTATCATACAGCTTAGCTTTGACTTTGTTTCCCCCGGAAGTGACAGAGTAGAACAAATATAGACACCACCCCTATGCGTTGACATCACTTCCTTTTTTTTCCACACCTTCATACATCGATCCAGAGCACCGCTTTTCTTTCTTCATCATTTGACAAACATTAGCTAAAACAAATGTTCCTCAGAAAGTTTAAACCAGTGTGCAAGGGAACTATGTCCCTTCTGAAATCTACAGGATTTAAGCCATGCAGTTCTGTCGCAAACAAAGGTCTGTGACAGACTTACCCCACGCCGACCTCCCATACCCCTCCTCATGATAAGCTTCTGGTGTTTTGGCGAGGCGCATGACTCTGTTATATGAGGAGTGCGCCCTTATTAATCCAAAGATGATCCATGACCATGAAGCAAAGCTGGACGTCACAGAATACCAGAAGAAACCTGACAAATCCTGCTTGAAATTGAGAGCGTAGACTTGCTTCCGCTCCTAAGACTGTTCCTTCACTGGAGATACAGCATGGTGGGATGCGGACAAGTTCTGCTTGGCATTCTTGTGTTTCTGTTTCATCTTGGACCTGAATTTACCCGGAAACTGAGAAAGAGACGTTGATCTCTTTCTCAGTTTCTGGGTAAATTCAGGTCCAAGATGAAACAGAAACACAAGAATGCCAAGCAGTACTTGTCCCCATCCCACCATGCTGTATCTCCAGTGAAGTTTCGAGACTGTCACTGTGGAAGCTGGTATCTCTCAAGATCGAGACATTGATCCCGATTCACCCTGAATTCCCTGGGTCATCAGCGACATTGCAACAGATTAAGGCTTTCAAGGAGGCCAGGTTATGCATCTCTGGTAGTCCCCCTAATCCCTTTGGTCCGTAGGGGCCTCCATTCCGGTTACCACTCGCAGGACCATCCTTGGTGCCTTCTGTGCCCCTCAGACCCACTTTGGGTTCTGCGCTGTCGGTGCAGACTTCTGCTCTGTGCCAAAATCGGCACCAGGCCCTTTGACATCAACACCACTGGCAACGCTGCTGGTGCCGGAGGAAGATGATTCCGGTGTCTGACTCCGAGCCGAACTTGTATCAGCCTCGACCAAGGTTGCCTCTAGAGTCTAGCTTGATGTCCCTGGCCCCCATTCAATCTGATTCAGGCAGAATACTGCCACTGCAGCAGAGCCTCTTGTCAGCTGCTCCGCCAGCTTTTTGGTTTGGACTCTGATCAGAGCCTAACACCATTTGAAGATGACAGTGAGGATAATGGGGCTGTTCTACCCCCACACTACGCTGATTGTTTGTATATGGTTTAGGAGGCCAGCAGGCTTGATGCATCCCCAGATACTGGGTTGATTTCTCCCCCTGGAATACCAACAAAAAACAGTGCTTTTTTTGCTGTGATCATTAGAAATGCCATGGAAGTCTTAGACCTAAAACTTTCCTCGGCGGAGGTCAAAACTAACATACTTACAGAGGTCCTGCAACCTGGCCAGGCTTCAGTTGAGCCCTTGTTGCACTCTAATGAAGCCCTGACTGGTACATTGATGGGCACACGGGCAAATCGTTGTTCATGCCCGATGGTGAACAGGCAGGCTGCCAGATGCTACAGGCCGGTGTCAGGAGACCCTGATTTCTTTACTCAGCAGCCCACTCCTGAGAGTCTGGTGGTTAAGGTTTCTAACAATCAGGTGAATCCTAATGCCTTCCCTATGATCCCCCGTACAGGGAGTCTAAAGGAATAGAGGCATTTGGGAAACAAATATTCTCATCAGCGAGCCTAGACTTGAGATCGGCCATCTCCATTTTTTTGCTTGTCTGATATATGCACACCCTTTGGCATATGGTCAGCAATATCTTGCCAGCAGTCCCCAACCCCAAAGACATTCTGGCCCTCCGGTGCAAACCATTCAGGGAGGCTAGGGTACTGCTAAATACATCATTTGGTCTGGCCTGGACACCTCCGATTGCTAAGACCGAGCAGTCACTACCAGTGTGTTACTCTGTCCCCACATGTAGATCAAATCTACTGGTTTTTCTGGGTGTGTCCAGGCTTCCCTTATGGATTTGACATTCGCTGGCCTCACTTGTTTAGCGAGAAAGCAGATTTTTCCCTGGAGCGCTTTAAGGAAAGCTGTGCCACTGTTCTTTCCTTGGGCCTTTCGGCTCCCACCAAGCAATTCCCTTAGTAAACCTGTCCCTGCACAACATCAAGCCTCCCTTCCCTCTGCTGTCATAGCAAGCACCCAGTCCTTTCGGCGTAGGAGACTTGTATCAGGCAGGTAGCATGCTTGCCAGCAGCAGGGACATCGATCCTCTCAGTCTCCCAGTCCTGTGGCAACAGCCTCCAGGCCGCTTTAGCTTTCCCTTAGCAGCTCACGGCCACCCTGTAGAAGACTGGATTTGACACTTTACCAACAATACCTCAAGATGGATGAGTCCTCCAAATTGTCAAACAGACCTATGCCCTTCTATTGAGTTTCGATCCACTGCATCTTCCACTTACATTAGCTTGTCTTTCAATGGACTACCTGACCTTTTTACTGCAGGAAGTGCAGGCGCTCTTGTTTAAAGGGGCCTGGCTTTGAAATAGGGACTGGATGTTATTGCCACTATTTCCTGATGCAAAAAAAGGACAGGGGCCTTCATTTATATCTTCGCTCTCTGAATGTCTTCCTTCAGAAGGAACAATTCAAGATGTTCATAATGGCCCATATTTTATCCGCCCAGGATCCAGGTGACTGAATGATAGCCCTGGACGTGCAGAATGCTTATTTTCATATACTCATCCTGCAGTCCCACAGAGGTTACCAATGTTTCAGGGTAGGCCAGGAGCATTTCTAATTTGGCATGATCCCCTTTGGCCTTCCCCTTGTCCCTCAGGTCGTCACGAAAGTGATTAATGTGGTTGCAGCACATCTTCGGAAGTCGGGACATCGGTTTTCCCCCATCTTGATGACTGAATGTTGGGCTTGTGGGCTTGCCTCAGTCCGTCATAAACCACCTCCAGGTGAACCTTCTTTTTTTAAATTTTTTTAATTTTTTTTATAAACTGTTTTATTGATGAAAACATAACCAACAGTACAGCAATGCATTAAGGCCACAGTATACATTAGGTATACAGTCATTGTGAGCTGATCAACATTACATTAATAACATCACGATCCTCCGTTCGGAGGGGACCCGTCGGTAGCAAATGCATTATCAAGTTTCATTCTGTCGCTACGCAGTTCAACTGTTGGAGACTAACTCATATCCCCCCTATATTTATTCCACATACCCCATTTGCGGTCCCACTTTTTGGGTCATCCCCTGTGTTTGAAGACATCCTTTTCGGCTATCATGGCCCTATCCATGTCAACTACCCAATCTCAAATACTAGGCATCACTCCCACGCCCCATTTTTGTTCGATGTTGCGTTTTGCGATGGCCCATCCCAGTGAAGCCCACGTTTTCTCGGTCTGTGTAAGGTCAGTGGCATCCCACACGTTTAATAGGCAAAGTTTTGGGGAGGCCGTCTGTGTCTTACCCCCAGCCTTCTCCATTTGTTTAGTAACAGCGTCCCAGTATGATCGGGCAACTGGGCAGTCCCAGATAGTGTGAAAAAAGGTCCCCTCCTGGCGACATCGTCTGAGACGAAAGGGATCTACCCGTCTGCCCATTTTGACTAGAACTCCCGCATCTAGATAAGCTCGATGCAGGATCTTCAGTTGGACCAGACGTAGTCTCATGGGGATGGCTACCTCTCTAGGGGAGGCCAAGGCATCACGCCAGTCATCCTCCTCGAGCATACCCAGGTCCGACTCCCAGTGTTGCCGCAGACGCACTAAAGGGTCCGGGCGGTTGTTGATCAATTTTTTGTACGTAAGGGATATGGCCTTTTTGTTCATGGGATCCAGTAGTAACCTATCTTCTAATGGAGAGGCCTCGGGAAGTGGGTTACCCTTTGGCAGCACTGCTTTGAGTGCGTGGCTGATCTGTAAATATCTAAAAGTTTCGGTCTGTGCGAGCTCGTATTTCTTCTGGAGGTCTGTGAAAGTGGCTAGTCTCCCTGATTTCCATATGTACGCCACCGTTGAGATGCCAATCAGGTCCCACTTATCAAACCCGGGGCAGGCACTCAGACGACCCAAGAATTCGGGCTCCCAGAGTGGTGTAGCGCGTGTGATTTTATTGTGCCAACCCATTTGTTTATTGACCCTATGCCAAGTTTCAATTGTGCGCGCATTAGGTCCAGTAAGGTTTAATTTTCGGGGGTTTGTGTATAGTGCTCTATTATATCCGCCCTGCCCCATGAGCCACCAGTCCGTGCGAAAGTTTGGATCCTCATGATATCCATGTGCCCATCGGTTAATCGCGACTAATTGGGACGCTTGATGCAATGCCCCCCTCATACCATCCCGCCAATAGCTTTTTCATGGCAATCCGTGGTGCCCGGCTGTCCCATAGCAGAGCACGCACGGCGCTGTCGATGTTGGTGAAGTAGGAGTCAGGGATTTTATCGGGGGTGTTCTGCAACACGTAAAGGAAGCACGGCAGCGCCAGCATTTTGAAAAGGGCAGCACGTCCCAAAAGAGTCAGGGGGAGAGAACGCCAGTGTTTGACATCAGTGCGGAAATGTCTCAGGGGTTCCTGCAAGTTTGCTTCATAGAATTGGGCTGGGTCAGTCGTGATATATATACTTAAATAGCGAAAGCCCCCCGATGCAACAGGGATGTCATATCCTCTTGGATTACGCAGTGGTGGCCCCCACAGTATATATAGCTGAGATTTAGACCAATTAATTGTATACCCGGAATGAGTGCCAAATATGTGAAAAATGTGGAGGATACGGTGAAGGGTAGATGATGGAGAGGCCATGTATAATAGAATGTCGTCCACGTACAAAGAGATGCGGTCTTCGTGAGCCTCTGTCCATTTAAGTCCACGGATCAGGGGTCTCCCCTCACCCAGACCGCTAGTGGCTCCAGCACCAAGGCAAATATTAGGGGCGATAAGGGACAGCCTTGCCGGGTTCCCCTACCCAATTGTAACTGCTAGAGGTATGTTGATTAACCACAACCTGGGCTATCGGGCAGGCATATAGTAGTTGAACCCACTTTATGAATTTGGGTCCGTATCCCATCCTCTCCAGGACTGCGAACAGGAAATTCTATTCAATGGTATCAAATGCCATCTAGGGACAGTAGGGCTGCATCCTCCCTGATCATATGGTATCTGGCCAGCACCCCGTTTAATCGTCGCAAATTCAGGGCGGTATTCCGTCCAGGCATAAAGCCTGATTGATCTGGGTGTATCAGATCAGTGATATGGGGAATGAGTCTGTTGGCCAGTAGTTTTGCTAGTTTTTTTGCTTCTACAGTAAGAAGGGAAATAGGTCTGTATGCCTTGCAATCATCAGGTGGCTTGCCCTGTTTGTGGATAACCACAATTGAGGCCAGTCTTATATCTTTTGGCAGCATCCCATTTCCAAAACTTTCGAGGTACATTTGGCGCAAATAGGGGGACAGTTTGGAGGCCATTGGTTTGAAGAATTCAATCGGGAACCCGTTAGGTCCCATAGCCTTGCCCGATCAGATGTCTCGAATCGCCAATTGGATTTCCTCCTCCGTAGGTTCTCCCTCGAGGGAGTCTCTATCTTCAGGGGACAAACAGGGGACATTGATAGTCGAAAGTAGGTCCCCAGCCGCTAGCGGTGAGATCGTCCCAGTTGATGTGTATACTGATTCGAAATAGGTTGCAAATGTGTCTGCTATCCGCTGGAAATCAGTAATTTCCTCTCCGTTCGGCCCGAGCAATTCATGCACTCATCTTGATAACTGCTCTTTTTTTCAAGCCAGGCAAGGAGCTTGCCTGTTCTCTCCCCATGTTCGTATATTTTATGACCGGTTGATTTGTATTTCGCCTTGGCCGCCTCCGTAAGGAGTTGTTTATAATCTAGTCTCACGACCGCCAGCGACTGTTGCGCGTCGTGATCGGGGGTTTGTGCTAGTGTCATTTTCCTCTGGAGGATATCTGCCTCAAGTTGCGCTATGCGTTTGGTTAGTTCCCTCTTGTGGCCCACCATCAGAGCGAGGGCTCTCCCCTTCACCACTGCACCGAACGCGCCCCACAGGATTTGGGCTGAGGTGACCGAGCCAACGTTTTCTTTAAAGTATAGTTCGGTATCTTTAATTAATGCCGCTTTGATGTGTGGTATCTTGAGCGCCCAGGGATTTATGGTCAGGGTCATGCATCGAGGTTGGGAGCCAACTGTCATCTTAGTAAGAATGAGAGAATGGTCTGAGATTCGCCGAGCGAGGCAGCGGGATTCAGAGAATTAATGAATGTCTTGTGCGTGTGTGAACATGTAATCAATACGTGACTGGCTATTATGGGCCCCGGAGTGAAAGGTAAATTATGTAGTCGTGGGGTTAAGTCGTCGCCATATGTCGACCAGGCCCATGGCGGATAGGAATTCGGCCAGTTTGGATCCCACGGTGGGGTCTCTACGCAGGGGTAGGCAATCCAGTGCGCCGTCTACTGTGAGATTGAAGTCTCCCCCCAGTACCAGCGTGCCGAGTGGGAGATCAAGGAGAAACTTTCCAAGGTCTTGCAGCGTGGAGTGTTGCAGCCCGGGAGGGGGACATATGCCGAAATTACATTTAGTGCTTTTCCTTCCCAGGTACCGGAAACCGCGACAAATCTACCCTGCCCATCAGACCAGGTTCTATGAACCATATAGGGACAACACTTCCGTATAAGCACCCCAGTCTCCCGGGAACCCGAGGTGAACCCAGCATGTGTGGTGAACTGGTACCCCCACCTGTTCAGGGCCTTGCAGGAATTACCAACCAGGTGTGTTTCCTGGAGGAGGACAGTGTCCGGTGCCTGTCTCTTCAGGTATTGGAGGACTATCCCTCGTTTGATTTTGTCCCCCAGACCATTTACGTTCCATGTCAGGAACTTAAGATCTACATGTGGTCCCATTTATGGAGGGGGAAAGATGACTTGCGTGTAGCAGAAGCGGAGGATCTGTGCCACTGGTTTCACCTTGTTGGTGTGATATGCGCATGTTCGTGCTATGGGTCTGTGGACAAGTCTGCTCCATTGTGCAATTTGAAACCAACCCATCGAAGGTGTACAGGGGCACCCCTATCGGATCATCTGACGCCTCAGTATGAGCGTAAAATGAAACTTGTAGCATTGTAGAAATATGGCATTGCTGTACGAAACTAGAACTACAGAAAAACTACCCATCCCTACTCCCAAAACTCCCTCCACCCCCCTCCCTGCTAAACGGATTCCAGTGACCCGTATCCCCAACAGTGCAGGGTGCCCGTCGCCCTCCCAACCCTGTGATGGGGAACGTGGACCTGACCCGCACCTCCCATCCCTTTACATAGGAACTTAAATTTAAGCCACGGGGACTAATATATAACATAGAGTATACTCATCACAGTCCCGGTGTATGCTTCTTTAGGTCCACAAAGCGGTGTAGATCAAACTCAGTCGGAAGCGAGGCCACATGGTAGAACAACAGGTTACATGGGTAGTATCAACCCCACATCTCGCCCCGCTTAATCTGCGATGGTGCAACACCATCCAGGTGATTGTTCCTTAAGGCATCTTTAAGTCCAGGCTTCCCAGTCCTTTGTATGCATCACCCTGAATTATAGATCCATTCTTCGCTCGACGGTTTCCCAAACTGGCTGTTGGCATCTGTTCTCAGCGTTGTGTTTGCTCTGGGCGTCCACCTTCCCCCACCTTCCGTCGTTCGTCAAGCCAGTTCATTACCCCGACGGGGTCTGTGAAGAACCAACTCCTGCCATCCGCCTCAACACGCAATTTCACGGGGAACAACATTGCGTATTTGAGCTCTCGCTCTCTGAGAGCCTTTTTTGTCTCCAAGAAGGAGCGTGTCTGTTTTTGGACCTTGGTAGTAAAGTCAGGAAAGAAGGTGATTGTGTTGTTCTCAAATCTAAGAGGAGATGCACTGCGGGCCGTTTGAAGGATATGATCTCTATCTCGGAAGTTAAACACTCTCGCCAGGATAGGTCGTGGAGGTGCCCCAGGCTTGGGTCTACGCCCCTGTATACTGTGGGCCCTCTCAATTGAGAAGTAGTAGGATAGATTTTTAGGCTGCAGGTATTTGATCACCAATTCTTCAACAAAAAGGTCTGCTGCCGGCCCCTCTGCTCTTTCGGGCACCCCCAGGATGCGAATGTTATTCCTCCTCGACCTCCCTTCGTAGTCGTCCAACTGGGCCACCAGATGCTCAGTCTTTTGCTGTAGTTCCAAGACTTGCTTTCCCAAAACGGATGCGTCAGTGGCAAGTTCATGGGTGACACCCTCCACTTCTTTCAGCCGAGAGTCCATTTTACGTAGATCAGCTCTGAGGAGGGATATATCAGTGGCCACTGAGTCAATTCGACCCTCAAGCGAGGCACAGACACCATTAATAGCTGCTAGCACATCCTGGAGCGTTGGTGACACTTGCTCGCCCTCCTGTTGTTGGGTGTGATGCTCAGATTCCAACGTTGACTGCCCCCCTTCCGGTGTCTTTAGAGAGGCAAACTTATCGATTTTCTGTTGGTGTAAAAGTTGACCTCCTTTGTTCGACGCCATTTTGGTGTCAGTCACCGGTCCCACAGCCCGGAGGTACTCACCGCCGCCTACCGCAATATGCACTGCGTGGCCTGACGGGTTTCCCCCCCCCCTGCTGTGATGCCGCCACTCGAAGAGGAACTCCTGGGATTGCAATCTCCTGTGAGGACAGTGTAGTACCCTTCTTGGTGTGGAAAGTCGAGGGGGCAATGGCACGCAGGGCTCCACCACTCCGGTACAGGCGAATCGCACCCTCCCTTTCTGTGCACCGCAATCCACTGGCTATAGGCAGCACCTCCAGCAACACGAATCTCCATCCAGGCCTTATAACGGTTCTCAAAGACGTCACTCGCGGGTAAGGCAGAGCCCGTCACTGTGGCGCTTGTCAGACAGAGTGTCGCTGAATCTCGCCAGCTCCCCCCAGTGCTGTGGTCGGTTGGCAGTTAATAGGGATACAGGGGCCAAACTAGCTCTCTAGAACACCCACCGCTTCCCACGGGGGAAAAAGAAACCCGCCAGCAATGGGCTCCAACGCCGAAGTTTACCTCTCACCGGGGGTCCACTGCATGGCGTCACATCTACAGTTGCCCAGGTTGTCCCGCTTGTCGATAGAGGATCACTCGTTCTGCATACAGCGCGGGTCGTGTGCAGGCCCCTCACCCGGACACGCCCTCTCTCGTCCGGATAGCTGAGTGCTCCAGCCCGCGGTCGTCTCGCTTTACAGGGCCGCCGTTTCGCGTTCTCTTCCCTCTGTAGCGTTTGTGGACAGAGCAGGCAATTCTGAGTCGCGGCTCCCTCCTGGAGTTAGTACGCGAGTGTATGTGTCCCGTGGCCGGATAAATGTCAGGATATTTCAGGGATTAAGGTCGCGGGCACCGGAGCCGCGTTAGCGAGCGGCCATCTTCTTCGGCTGCTGGCCACGCCCATATCCAGGTGAACCTTCCTATTTGTCTCTGGGGTTCCCGATCAATGTGCCAAAGTCAACCCAGACTCCTTTGCCAAGGCTTCCATTTAAAAAAGTTGTCCTAGATGTGGTGCTGATCTGATAGAGACTTGTAGATGCAGATTCCTTAACTTTGAATATCCCGAGCCATCAGACTGGATCCAGAAGATTTTTGAGCAGTACTCATGCGTGCCGTTAGGTGACATCATCTGGTTCCGCGGCATCCGTGCTAGAAGTGACATACGTTGTACCCTTATAGGTGCCATCTCAGCGCGCAGTCGTCAGTGCTTTCATTTCCACACCACATAGCACTGGTCCAGATTGAACTTCCCTCAGTCATTTTTTTACTGCCCTTTTTGACTTTTTGTCGACCTTTTTTCTCAGATTTCATCTTCTGGTCTGAGGGTGTCACCCAAGAAATTGGCTGGTTTCAAACCATGTGCAGCCTTTCTCAGGCAGATGTCTGTGACAGACCCCCACTTGGGCGCTTATTTACAAGGCGCTTGCATCGTCGGTATGTCACTTTCCCATATTAAAAGTGACGCACTGGCGGCGCAAGCGGCTTGTAAGTAAGCCTCCTGATGTGTTTGTGATGCCTGGAGCCGGGACAAGACTCCACTGCTGTACCATGCATCCCTCAAGCTCCTCGCTGCCTGATTTCCTTCTACTCCACGACGCTCGAGATCCCATTCCCATTCCCAGGTCCCGGGACCCTTTAGGGAGCCTGTTCTGACACTCCGCATCACACTTGAGGTCCCTGGGGAAGTCAGGGAAGTCCCAAAAACACAAGGCGAAGAAGTCAAAACATTCTTTGACTTACCCGCATCTGTCAATCATCTGACAAAACAAGGGAGCATCAGCACTCAAGGCCCCAAGAGTTGGCGGGGTCTGAACCTGGGTCTGCTCTGGGGCGCTCCAATTTCCCTGGAGCGACCCCCTCCCAGCTAATGTAATTTTATGAGGCCATGCGCCTAATTTTTGGGCGTCCCAGGGCCCCGGTAGTGGCTTCAGGCCCCACTGGTCCCTCGTTGGATCCGGAAGGGAGCCAACGACAAGACCGAGACCTTCTTCGGCGCCCGCTCCAGTACAGACACCCCTAAGCTGCTCCACACCCATCGCCATACCCGACTCCGACACGGAGGCAGATGGGCATTGTCCAGCGGCGACCAAGGACATCCTCTCTGGAGCGGAGCCAGTGACTTATTTCATGGTTAGGTCTGGAGAGGAAGATGTTTGGGAGGCATCTGTAGACCATTATGGAGACGACCAAGTTGAGGAGGACAACTGGTATGAGAAACTGGGTGAGGCAGTTTGGTTAAACTCGTAACCTGACACTGGTCTGGTTTCCCCTTCTATTGTGGTTTCGGAGGAGTGAGCCTCTTTTGCTATGGTGGTCCTGGACCTTGACCTACCTTCAGTGGCAGTCAAAACACATTTTTTTACAGAGGTGCTTCAGCAGGGAGATTCCACCTCAGAATCAGAACCCTTACTCCTATTTAATAAAACCCTTATGGACGTCCTACTTGGGGCCTGGTTCAAGCCCTATACAGAGGCTCCTGCGAATAGGGCAATTGCCCGCATCACCCACTCATGGGGATCTCAGTTTCCCTACCCAGCACCCCACGTCGGAGAGCTTGGTGGTTCAATCCTCCTCATCCCGCATTCACCCTGGCACGGTCCCTACCACGCCACCATAAAGAGAATCCAAGAGGCTAGACACCTTCAGTAAGAGAATGTTGTCTTCCACCAGCCTGGCACTGCGGTCTGTGAACACCACGTGTCTTTTGGGCCTTTACTTCTCATGCACTGTGGAATTTGCTTGCGCAGGTGCTGCCCATGGTCCCGTTGGCGGCCCAGGCCATACTCTCCCAAGCTATGACGGACTGAAGAGATGCAGGCAGATTCACAATCAGATGTGGGTTGGACAAGACCAGCTCACTAGACAGAGTGTTCTTTTCTTCAGTGGTTATGCGGTGCCACGGCTGGCTGAGGATGACTGGCTGTTTTGGGGATGTCCAAGCGTCACTTATGTACATGCCCTTTGATGGCTCCCATCTCTCTGTAGACTAGGCGGTGCTGGAGCAAGGATAGCAGACCTATGGCCAGGTCCTTGGCCTTCCCATGGCACCGCCCCAACCCCAGTCCACCTTTCTCTCCTTTCTTGGCCAAGGAAGGGCTTCCAATTGCATCTTTACCTACACAGCCACCGCAGCGCACAAGCTTCTCAGCCTCTGCGTGACCAAGGATGCGGTACCCTCTCTTCCCTTCAGGACTTCTCCACCCATGTCACCCACTTGCGACAGGCTGACGGAGGACCATCTCTCCTTGCACCACCAGGAAATAGCTGCTCTCTTGGCCAAGGGAGCCATAGAGAGGGTGCAGACACCAGAAGTATGTTGTGGTTGTTATTCCTGCTATTTTCTGGTGCCCAAAAAGGACACAGGCCTGTATCTTATCCTAGATTTTTCAGTTTCTTCCTGAAAAATTATAAATTTAAAATGATTACACTCCCTCAACTCCTGTCTGCCCTGGACCCCGGAGACTGGATGGTAGTCTTGGACCTGCAGGACACATACTTCCACATTCCCGTCCTGCCTGCCCACAGGCGTTACCTGTGGTTCATGGCGGGTCATGAGCACTTTCAGTTTGCCATGCTCCCTTTTGGCCTTACCAGTGCTCCTCGGGTGTTCACCAAGGTGATGGCTGTGAATACAGCTCATCTGTAGAAATCAGGGATTTCAGTTTTCCCCTATCTCGACGACTGGCTGTTGAAGGTGGGCTCATCCAGGCTGTCTCCTACCACCTCCAGACTACAGGGGACCTCCTGCCGAAGTCACACCAGACGCTCCCTTTCAACGGAGCTGTTCTAGACACGGTGCAGTTTCGGGCCTATCCTCCCGAACGGCAAGGCCAGGATATCCAGGCTGTGATACCGATGTTTCACCCTCTATCCTGGATTTCAATGAGACTGACTCTGAGGCTGCTGGGCCCCCATAGCCTCCTGGATCCTGCTTGTGACACATGCCCGCTGGTATTTGCAGGCTCTGCAGTGGGACCTGAAGTTCCAGTGGGTGCAGCATCAGGGGTATCTCTCCGACATGATCCAGATCTCAGAGAGAACTGAAAAAGATCTGCAGTGTTGGTTAGCAAACTGCGATTGGGTCAGTGGCACACCACTATCCCTTCCCCAACCAGATCTGAGAGTGGTGACAGATGCGTCACTCCTGGGATGGGGTGGCCATCTGGGAGAGCTGGAAATCAGAAGCCTCTGGTCTCCAGCAGAATCTGGCCTCCACATCAACATACTGGAGCTTTGGGTGATCCTGCTGGCATTAAAAGCCTGTCTGCCCTCCATCAAGGAAAGGCTAGTGCAGGTGTCGCGGGCAACACCACCGCCATGTGGTACTACGACAAACAGTGCAGGATGGGTCATGGACCCTTTGTCAAGAGATGCTGCATCTCTAGACTTGGCTGGAACATCAGGGCATGTCCCTGGTAGTTCAGCACCTGGCTGGCTCTCTGAAGGCCATGGCGGACGAACTAGGCCAAAGATGCCTTGCGGATCACGGCTGGCGTCTCCTTCTGGAGGTGGGGCAAGGTCTCTGTCAGCAGCTCTGCACGCTAGAGTTTCCAAGCCGGCTCTTGCTCAGAGACTCTTTTCTTCTTGAGTGGAGATCCAGCCTCCTGTATGCCTTTCTGCCAATACCACTCCTGCCCCGAGTTTTCAAGAAGATCATAAATGACCGGGCCCAAGTCATTCCTGTGGCTTCAGATTGGGCACGGAGCATCTGGTATCCCGAGCTGTTGAGATTGACTATTGGTCCTCCAGTCAGGCTGCCTCTTTGGGAGGATCTTCTGTCGCAGCAACAGGGCAGGGTTCTCCACCTTCATGCGTGGAGATGGAGCGGCGACAGTTGACAGCTTTTGACCCCCCCAATGATGTGATGTTGTTCTGGCAACCAGGCGTCCCTCCACCAAGACGGTATACATCTGCAGTTGGGAAAAATTGTATTGTGGTGTGCCTTCCACAATATCGTAGCCTTATCTGCACCTCTCTCACAAGTTTTTTCGTTTGCACTGTCTTTGGCCCAACAGGGCTCTGCTTTGGACATAGTTAAGGGTTACCTATCTGCGTAAGCCCTTTATCATGCCTCAGTGGGACCTCAGCCTGGTCCTTATCTTTCTCATGTGTGCACTATTCGAGCCTCTACATAACTGTCCTCTTAGGCTGCTGACCATCAAAACTGCCTTTTTAGTGGCCATAACATCAGCCAGGAGTGTCAGTGAACTACAAGCGCTCTCTGCACACCCTCCTTAAACCACCTTTTACCCAGACAAACTGGTCCTCCGGACACATGCCTCCTACCTTCCAAAGGTTCTCACTCCCTTCCATGTAGGCCAGAACATCACCCTGCCGATTTTCTCTGTTTTAACTCATCCCTCCAAAGAAGAGGAAAGACTCTACCGCCTGGACCCAAAAAGAGCATTGTTGTTGTTCCTTGACCGCACAGGAGAGTTCCAGGTGGACGATCAACTCTTCGTGGATTATTTGGGAGCAAAGAAAGGGAAAGCTGTACAGAAAAGAACCATCCCACGATGGATTGTCCTGTGTATTAAGATCTGCTGCACATTAGCCAAGAAACCGCCCCCTGAGGACTCGCAGGCTCAATCTACCAGAGCGAAGGCTGCGACCACTGCGATAGCTCACATCGTTCCTCTCCTGGATATCTGTCAGGCAGCGGCGTGGACACCCCTGCACACGTTCACAAAACATTACTGCCTGTACAGTCAGGTCCGTCGTGACAGGCACTTTGGCCATTCGGTTCCTACAGGATTTTTTGCTTCAATCTGATTTGCAGACCCACCGTCGAGGAGGTATTGCTTGGGTATCTAATCAAATGTAAGGAATCTGCGTCTAGAAGTCTATCAAATGAACAAGTTACTTACCATTGGTAATTTCTTATCTAGTAGAGACTCTATCTAGCCGCAAATTTCTTACCGACTCTCCCATCCTCCCCACTCTGCGAACTGGATCAGGTATAAGGGACACCCCTTTCAGGTCCTTGGTCTTTTCCACACCAGTGGTCAGTTCTCATCGTGGCTCCACGCTCCTGTCATGGAATGTCGCGAAACTAACTGACGTCAGCGCACCGAGGTGACGCCTATATATCTCCTGCGCATGTCACTTCCGACTTGCACCATGCAGATGCAGAACCGAACAACGCGACCTGTCGGCACACAGGGATACTGCTTGAAAATGTTCTGTATCCATTCTGACGTCTGGGGATATTCAATGGTAATAAGTCTGCGGGTAGCTAGATCTCTACCAAATAAACGAATTGAAGGCTTTCCTGCCGTCCAAGTGGAGGCTGGTGCTGGTTCTCACAGACACCACCAATTTGTGGTACTGCTACAGACCGAGTGTGGGGGGAGGCTCTTGGGTCCGATGCAAAAAAGTCACTTCGCCTTTGAAGTTGACTGGACCCTTTGGGCATATCCCTGGTTGTGAACCAACTGGAGGAATCTTTAAATGACAGAGCAGACTATCACTGGATTACAAACGGCGACTTCATTCCAAGGCGGCACAGGGAATCTTTCAACAATGGGGAGAACGCTGGCAAGATCTTTTCACCTCTTTCGAATATGCTGTGTCAAAGCTTTTGCATGCTAGAGTTCTCAAGAAGGCTGTCTAGGAGATGCATTCAGGCTAAAGTGTGGCCCAGTACTCCTGTATGCCTTTCTGTCTCTTCCTCTTCTGCCATGAGTTCTGAAGAATATCAGGAATGAATGGGCCCAAGTCATCGTAGTGGCTCTGGATTGGACCAAGATAGTGTGGTATCTGGAACTTCTGGGCATGAGCACCTGTTCCCCTAATTAGGGGTCCTCTTTGAGAAGATCTTCTGTTGCAGAAGCTGAGCAGGGTCCTGCACCCAGGCCTGTGCAGACTCCACCTGAGTGCATTGAGGTGAGCCGCAGCTGTTGACCTGCATTCGACTTCCCTCTTGAGGGTGGGAATGTAATCCATTTTGCAGGGCACTGAGACAAGTTTGTGGCCTGGTTTGGAGCCCACAATACAGACCCTTTGCAGACTAAACTGTCTGACGTTTTATTGTTTGTTTTGTCTTTGACCCAGCAAGGACTGGCATTGCGCATCATTAAAGGTTTTCTGTCTGCCCTTTTGGCATTTTTGTGTTTGATGGATGAGGTGGTGTTGTTTCAGTCACCTGTTGTGATGAGGTTTCAAAAGATTTGACACGTTACCTTAAACAAAGTTTGAGATGCAAGGGATTTTAATTTGATCCGGACGTTCCTCCTTTGCACCCCCTTCTAGCCATTCACAGCTGCTCGTTACATCTTCTGATTATCAAACCGGTCTTCACTGCAATCATTTTAGCTCGTCATATGAATGAGTTTCAGGCTGTCTTGGTGCAGCTGCTTTACACCATCTTTTTACCGGACAAACTAGTTTTGAGGACCAGGGTGTCCTTTTTGCCAAAAGCCTGACTCCTTTTCATGTTGAACTTTTAATCACTCTCCCAATGCTCTTTGCTCTGCCTCAACCCTCCATCGGTTGAACCCCAAGATCTGAGTTTTTACATTGATCGCACCAAATACTATTGGATGATCAGCTGTGCCTGGGATTCTCTGGGGCAAAGGAAGGCAAGGCAATACAGAAAAGGACTTTGTCCAGGTGGATAATCTTCTGCATTAAGACCTGCTATGGTTTGGCCAACAAGCAGACCCTTTAAGGATCGAGGGCTCATTCCACCATGCTACCAGTATATTGGTATGAGGAGTGCCTATTTTGGATATTTGTCTGTCTGCAACATGGGCATCATTGTATATGTTCACAATTCACTACTGCCTTGATTGATTACATTTTTCCTAGTTGGTCCTGCAGGACTTTTTGGACTAAGCCCATTCCACAGACCCTCCTCCTTTAAGTTCTGCTTTGGTTTCTATTCTAAAAGTGAGGAATCTGCGGTTAGATGCATCTGTCAGAAGACAGGTCACTTACCACCAATGGTGCTCTTTCAGGTGTGTACTCTAGTAACCACAGACTCCTCACTGCCCTCCTGTCTCCCCGTTCTGTGTAATGATCTCTTTTCCTATCAGAAAAGATCCCAATCTAGAGATTTGCACGTTGGTATCTCTGATTGCGTTTTGAGTTCCGTGTCTGCAGCGAGGACAGAGTTTTTAAAGAAACTGACAACAGTGCTCACGGCTGGCGTTTGTATCGGCTCTGCTCTATCACTTTCCGGGCAGAACAAAGTCAGCATGGAACTGAACACTGACACTGGCTGGCATGCAGGAGCACTGCTGTGAAAATCTTCCAGATGTAGACTGGCGCCTGGAGATTATTTTAAAGTAGAGTAAACTGCAATTAGGAGTATCCACCAGAAAGTGCGTTTAAGAAAGTAAGCTTGCTCTTTAGGTTCTACCACAGCATCTCATGAGGGATAAAGTCTGGATTTTGACTTGAACATTCTTAAAAATATTAGTTCTTTTCTTTTTTTAGTTGTTCAATTGTAGACTTAGAAGTCTGTTTTGATTCACTGTCTTGCTGCATGATTCGCTAAGCTTTAGCTGGTGGACAGAGTGTCCTCACATTGTTTTCTAGAATGTATTTGTATAAAGAGGAATTCATGGTGATTGTCCTGTATCTGGGTCTAGTTGCTGTAACAATGTCCCAAATCATCACCCCTCCACCACTTCTTGATTGCTGATCTAAGGTTCTTGTTGTGGAGTAGGAAGCTGGCTCTGTATATACCATACCAAAGTAAGGTATAGTGGATCCCCAGAGGTATAGCAGAGGCTAAAGTAGATAATACCTTACTCTCTTTTGTGGTAGTGTGGTTAAGCAGTCAGGAGGGTAGTGTTAAGCATTTGTTGTACACACTCAGGCAAGAAATGATTTCACACACTCAGACTTAATCTAGACCAATTGTTAGTATAAAAAGTTATTGTTATTCTATTTCTAGAACCAAGGTATACTTAGTAGCAGGTAAGTGGTACTTCTCATACAATGTTACTGTTAGCAATATAATGAATACTGGATTCGTAGGAACATTCAGATTACTTTTTCAATGGAGAAAACAATTTGTAAACTGTTCAAAAATGAGTGTAATCGCTTTTCGATTACTTGTCTAGTTTGGTATTAAACACACTCCTAACACAGTTTACACAACACAGGACATTTGTAAGCAGGTTAACTGTTGTGCAAGCAATAGGTTACTTTTTATACAGTCCAAGGCAGTTCAACATTTAGAAGAATTTTCAGAGAAAACCCACCCTTCAGTCCTATCGGAAAAACGAAGTGTTAAGTTACAGGTGAGTAAAGCGGTTTTGGGGTTGGAGTTTTGAGGAGGGAGTAGAACCAAGGTTTCCCAAGGTTCAGGTTGGCACTCATGGGGCACCACCAGTGGCACTAAGGCGGCTGGGTGCAGATGGCAGGGTGCCAATGTTAGCCAATGGGGCTAGGGGGCACCTTGGTTGGGGACTGCTCACCGGCAGGCCACTCGGTCTCAGGAGCCATGCTTCTAGGGTTAAGATTGGGGCAAGGGTGTTCCCAGGTTAGCACCAAATCCACACCACCTGCGGCGCAGGGGCGGCCGGGTGCAGGGTGCTTAGTAGGTGTTGGGAGCCCAATGCGTTTCAATTGAGGATGTCGGTTGAAGAAAGGGACTGCAAGCTGGAGCCAGAAGACTGGGCGAAGGGAACCAATGACTGGAGAATGAAGCTGAAGAGTTGCTGGACACCAGGACACCGCCAGTCGGGCACCTCGGGTCACAGGAGCTGCGGATGCGGGGTGTCCTTTCGTGTCGGGTTCTTCTCACCGGTTCCGGTCGCGGTTGGGGGGACTCTTTGGAATGAGGCTGCAGACGTTGAGGAGAAGATTGGTAGAGGTCGTCCAACGCTCCATCACAGGTCAGGATCGCCGGGGGGACCTCGCTGGGGTGTTGGGCCACTCAGACTAGGGCCGTGGGCGTCTGGTGCACAGTGGTGAGGACTCGCGGCTCCGGCTGGATCTGGAGTCCTGGCTTGGGTTGGTGTTGGACAAATCGGGTGTCCACGAGAGATGGGAATTCTTTGTGAAGGCAGGGAAGATCTCCGGGGTTCTTGGAGACTGCTGGCTGCAGGACACACTGGGTTCAGCTCTCCAGGGTTCAGAGCAGAAGACAGGCTGGTAGGGCTGGGGCCAAAGCAGTTGTTGTCGTCCTCTTCTGCAGCACAGCTCTTTGGTCCTTGTCCTTGTCACGTCGAATCTGAAGAGGCAAGGTTCAGGGGTGCCCCTAAATACTAGATTTAGGGGCGTTACAGGGGTGTGCAGGCTGGAACCAATGGGTCCCTTCCTTGGGATGTCTACACCCCCTAGTATGCCACCCTCCAGTGGGAGGGGGGCATAAGCCTCTTCCTGATTGGAGGCCCCCCCCTCATCTACAAGATGACGAGGACTGAGATGTGTGCTTCACCTCGCCTCCCCACCTGAGGGGTGGGGTTGTCAAAGGTGGGCACACCACCCTTCCTGGCTAGGTTTTCCAGCCGGTTCTCTGGCCCAAAATGGGGGTCGGAACCAGTGGGAGCCAGTTGTTGATAGCAGCAAAAGGCTGGGGTCGCTAACAAAGGCGGCAGGCCTTTGAAGCTCCCTCTTCGAAGATCCTGCCCATCCTGGGGAAGGAGGTGAACCTCTGCCCTGGACGTGCTTTGTTCCTGGACCCAGAGAGCGGAGGGCTCTATACCCAAGGGTCCAGAAACCTGTCTGGTGGGGGCAGATGGCTGGGAGCCAGTCAGGAACCACACCAGAGTTGGTCGTTTTTCAGGGAGCATCTCTAAGATGCCCTCTGTGTGCATTTTTCATTAAATCTAACACTGGCATCAGTGTGGGTTTAATGTGCTGGGAAGTTTGATACCAAATTTCCCAGACTTCCCAGACTTTAGTAAAGTCATCATGAAACTGTGGAGTTTGTGTTGACAAACCCCCAGCCCATGTACTCAAAATGGCTTCACTGCTCTTACAATGACTGTGAATGGCACAGACACTGTAGGGGCATAGTGCTCATGCAGCTATGCCCTCACCTGTGGTATGGTGCACCCTGCCTTTAGGGCTGTAAGGCCTGCTAGAGGGATGACTTATCCATGCCACAAGCAGTGTAGGTTGGCATGGCACACAGGGGTGTGTGCCATGTTGACTCTTTAGTTTGGTTTGCACCAAAACACCCAGTCTGCATGTCAGGGTGGGGGTGCTAAGGTGAGGGATCTCTGGGGTGGCATAATAAATGCTGCAGCCCTTAGAGGCCCTATCTGGTCACAAGGCCATTGGTACCAGGGGTACCTTTTTATAAGGGACTTACATGTGGCCTAGAGAGGTGCCAGTTGTGGGTGCAAAGTTACAGTTTTGGGAAAGAACACAGGTGCTGGGGCCTTGTTAGCAGGACCCCAGCAAACACTCAGTCAAGTTGGCATCAGGTATCTGGCAAAAGGTTAGGGGGTAACCATGCAAAAAGGGCCACTTTCCTACATGTGCTAAGCAATGTTTGTTTTTCACCAAACATGTCGTGCATTACAACCAAATGACTACACGTTGGCCGCGTTCATACATAGGACATTAGTCATCAGGTTTTGTGGTTCATTCAGGTGGTGTTTTACAACCCTAGGACTTGTAGCAATGGTCTTTTTGAAGAGATATGTACTGGCTACCCTTCAACAAAGCTGCACTGTTCAATCTTTTCCTATCGTTAGAATCATGAACACTGATGTTCCCCAAGTTGACAAAGGCCTGTAGATCAATAGATGTAGGTTTGGAACTATATGTGATCTCAAGGAACATCAGACAGTCTGATCTTTAGGTATATGGGCTGGGAGACCCATTCCTAGGTAGATTGGCAACTTTCTTGAGCTTTTCCATTTGTACATTTAGTTGATTTCTCACTGGAATGATGAACTTCATATTGTTTCAAAATGGTGTTTTTATCTCTTCTCAGACTGATGAGCAGCAATGACCCTTTTCTCAGACAGTCACAGATGTCTTTTGACCTAGGCATGATGTGTTACCACAAACCAGAATGCTCCAGACCAGTTAGTTTTTTTATTTTTTATACACGTGGTAGCATTGCCTATTGATTAAGTAATTATGTGCACTTACTGAGCAGCACCTGCATTGAATAATCTTCTTTGCTGATATGAAAGTATTAAGTGCTTACTTTATCACACAAGGTGTCTGAGACTTTACTGATTTATTTTCGATTATTGAAATGTGTTTGTTAATTATCAAAGGAGATGAGTTATCCACTATTAGTTCCAACTGACGTCTGTATATATTAATATGTAAAGCCATGGACTTTTAAGTGTGACTGGTATGCCCATATGTGGGTCCTCTGCTTAATGTGTCATAGGACTCAAGATGCACCCTACTGTCGAGGGCCAAATAAGCATAAACTGGTCTGGGTTTATGTTAGAGTTCAGAAGGGATTTAGCAGTTCAAGCTGGACTGTTTCTAATGGAGCAGGACCAAGACTGATTTGCATATGGCTGGTTCCTGTCTTAGGTGGCAAACAACAATGGACTGGATTGAGGCCTGAAGTAATTACCAGTGACTAACATTAATTCGGGCAATCCACCCCTCATGGTTTTCCTCTGTTGATGTCCAACTGTCATCTTGGTAGATCAAGGAAATTGGAGACCAAGGAAACTGGTGATTATCTCACCCACATCTAAACCACCCAATGGAGCTGCCTCAGTTATATATAATTCTACTAATGATACCACGTGATGCATAATGGAATCTGCTGCAAACGATTCAGTGTCCTTGCATTCCTTCTGATTTACAAAGGATTGACTGCTATTCAGCTATTTTAAGCAGTTGTGTTATTTTCACCTCACGACTGATAATGGTTGCGATATTACGTTCAAGCTGAATATATTGCTACAGACATGTTTTCTGTAAAGGCACATCCAAAACCTAGAAAGTGCTTGAAAATTATCGGGCTCCTTTTGGAAAGGAATGACCTCGAATCTGATAGCATTCAATTCACGACAATGGACAAGGGAAGAGAATTAAATTTTCTATGTGGGCTTCAGCATACTTGACAAGCAGCCAGGGTCAAAGTTTAATGTATGTTCTGAGCTAATGTAGAGCCAATCTCACATTTATGCTTTCGAGTTTTTGTAGGAACATTTAAATAAGGTCCTGGAAGGAAAGCATTATGAGGATAATTGTGGTAAATGTGGATAACTGGGATTTTCTTTGGACAGAATATAGGTGATACTAGGATTTATTACTGGTAAACATGCAAATGTTTTTAATGCCCTAACAGCCCGAGTTTAAGAAACTTTTTAAGTACTTTTCTATCTTAATTTATGACCCTGAGAAGTCTGTTATCAAGAAAGAAACTCCAGATTCCAAAAGTCTGAAGTGAGTTATATTGTCAGCACTTTTTAATGGGTATATCTGAGGTGTAAACACTGGAGATGATGTGTAGGAAGGTAGGCTCTGACTGCATGGTTACCCCCACTTTTTGCCTGGTGTTTTGCTGGTTTTTGACTAGTCTGACTGGGATCCTGCTAATCAGGAACCCAGTCTATCTGCTTTCTCCCTAAAATGATTGACATGTACTTTGGTACACTCAAGATTGGATACTGGGGTACCCTTATAAGTCCCTAGTATATGGTACCCATGTACCCAGGTCATAGGTACCCCAGAGGTCTCCCATCGGCTGAAACATGTATTATGCCACCCATGAGAGACCATGCAAAATGGAACTACATGTCTGCTACTGCAACCTGTGTAAGCTGGTGCTTGCACCACTTACTTTAGATCTAGGTTCACTATATCTATAGGTCACTACACTTAAAACTTATAAGTCACCCCTATAGCAGGCCTTCTCAATCCTGAAGGCAGGATGCTGGGTTTTTAGTGAGAGGGTGCCCCTGCATGAGCAGAGCCTCTCTACAGCCTTCGGAGACCATTCTGCCAGGTTGTCTGTGACTCAGCCAGACATATAGGTAGAGGTGCATTATAACCTCGCGGTAAATGCTATCTCGAAAACGGCTGCATAGAAACATATCGTGTTTGGTATCAAACACCTTGGAATCATACCTCCACACCGGTAACCGGTGTGGGAGGTATGATTCCACCCTTCTGAAGCGAGCTTTGTGGGGTCACTGGTCTATCTGGTGCCAGCCTTCTCGACCCGGTCAGCACAAAATGGATGCTGCAGACTAGAGACACATTTCTGCCCTCTTGCTGCTGAGCCAAGCTCGAGCAGAGGAAGGCAGCACAATAGGCATCCTGTCACAGGGAGGTGTGACCACCTCCCAGACAGGATTTAGTGTATTGGGGCTGGGTGGGTGCACTCTGAGAGTACCTGAAAGTCTTCACTGGGGGCACATTTGGTGTCCCTGTGCATAGTCCAGCTCAAACCAGTTCTGGGAGCCGTTGGCTCCTGCTCTCGCGCAAAACTGGACAAAGGACATGGGTGTAACCACCCCTCTGTCCTGACCCTCCCCTAGGAGGGTCCTCCAAATCTGTCCAACCCTCTTCCGTGGGTACAAAAGGGCTTACCTGGCTGTAAGACTTTAGATTTTACGTGGACAAGATTCTACAAGAAGAAACCACTGACCTTCGACTGTCTGGACACTCTGGACTTCGACTGGGCCCGACTTCGTCTCCCTCTCCGTCCAAAGCTTGGTCTGTGCCCTTGCTCCATACAGGCTCCGTGCAGGACCTGTGGTGCTGCACTAAGGACAACTGAAGAATCTCCCTTGGGGTGAAAGAGTCACTCCCCTGCATTCGCCGGCACCATAAGGCAACTGACCGGTCTGCTGCTCCCGAGCTCCTGCGGACTCCGAAGATTTCAGCAACACAGGAGGTGGGTTTTTGAAGGTCCCTGAGGTTGATCTGCCCTCTCAGCAAGTTTGAGGCCAGTATCCCTCGTGGGGACTGCATAACCCGAACCCCTGTGCACCGCGTCCATTTGCAGTTGCATATGCTTGTTGGCGATTCCTGAGCTTGTGCATTGGACTCAGTGTAGTCCTGAGCAGTATTTGCACCAAAGAACTCCGGCCTCCTCGCACCGAGTGCTCCGTGGGCTGGTACTTTGCAATCTTGCTCGAGGTCCCCTCGCGACTGCTGGTCATTCGGCCTGTGGGTCCTCCTGAGGGTCATCTTGATTTCTGTTGGGCTTTCCTGGTTGCTCCAGACGTGCCCTGACTCCCCATTGCTTGGTGAGTCCCCTGGACCTTGCTGGTCCACACCGTAACCTGCTTGACCTTCTTGCGTGGGTTGCTTTTGCCAAGGCTTGTTGGTGCTCCAGCCGGACACCGACCCCTCAGCACTCGACATACTTCGTGGGACAACTCGCATCCGGCTCCTGGTCGTCCTCTAAGTCTCCTGGTCCTCGAGTCAAGTATCCCTTCTTCGCAACTGAAGCACCCGACATTGGTGGGCATTCGTCTACCGAGCCCCTGGTCACTCTTAAGTGACCAAGACTCTGTCCCCTCTGCTTTCAGGTTCCTTCCTTCCTTCCAGAATCCAGGCTTGGATTCCACTGGACCTTTTTCACCTTCAGAGCAGCAGTACTTCTTTGCAGCCCTCCATTGAGAACGACGGCAGTTTCCGACACCACTCCAGACCTATACACCCAGCTCCTCTGGGATAGGTAACTCGGGTACTACGGTATCCACGGGTGGGGTGGCTCTCCAATCTCTTAAGTTCCAAAGGGTTTGCTCGAAGTCCTCCTAGAAGGGTCCTTAAACTTCAAAATTGCAACCACGACTTCCCCATAGAATTGTACGGAGCACGCGGTTGTGTTAGGGACCCCACTGAGGACGGGTGCAGTGTGCTATCTACTCACCTTGACTGGTTCCTTGGGGCCCCAGCGATTCTACGTGCTCTAGACCTTGTATTGACCCGAGTCGTGGTTGTTATACCACTATTTTAGTATATGGTTCGGTCTCCCCGTGGAGCCCAATGTGTATTGTGCTACTTACAACTGTTCTATTGATCTCGTATTGTGTGCTTTGTGTTCTATCCTCGTTTAGAGGATACTAGAGAGTGTTATATTAATAAATACATATTTTTATATAACTACTGTGTGGTTCTCCTTCATTTAATTGATTCAGGAGGTGATATTCTGGTAAGACAAGCTGCTTTACATTCCTTCAAGATTAAGCCTGAAGGCTGCTCTCCACAGCTACCACTAGGATAGCTTTCTAAAGGTTATCTTTCACCTCATACATCATAAGGGTCGTTTGGACTGGTGCAAGGTGCCCACTTTAATTAGTGGACAGCACATACCAGGCCAACTTCTCACAGTAAACACAAGGAGATGATGGACGGAGCACTGAAACTTTTCAAACACTCACCCCCAGTCACAGATCTGGGTTGAATATATAATCGCTCTTTAGCTTACTTCGCCATCCCAGTTCAGACCCAGCTATATACAAATCAGTCTTGATATCTCTGAGATGTCACATGCTGTTCGCAGGCTTTTAAGACCATCAAGAGCTGCAAAAGTAGAATATTGTATTGTATTGTAATTGCATTTGTATAGCGCTTACTACCCCTGACGAGGCGTCAAAGCGCTTTTTCGGCGAGTAGCACGCTACTCCGGGACCCATAGAGGATTAGTGTTGAATTAGTATAGTGAAACATGCAAGTAAATTTTAAGTGGTGGATATGTTAGTCAGTTATTTGGATTCAGAAGGATAGCGGAGGGATAGAAGAGGGAAAAAGGTTTGCATATATATAGCGCTTCTAACCCCTGATGGGGTGTTGAATTGCTTTTTTTTTGGGGCGAGTAGCACGCTACTCCGGAAACCCATAAAGGATTAGTGGTGAATTAGTATGGTGAAATATGAAAGTAATTTGAGTGGTGGATATTAGTCAGTTATTTGGAGTGAGAAGGATAGTGGAGGGATAGAAGGGAAAGAAAGGTTTGCATTCATATAGCGCCTGTTACCCCTGGTGGGTGTTGAAGCGCTTTGTTGGCGAGTAGCACGCTACTCTGGAACCCATAAAGGATTAGTGGTGAATTAGTATAGTGGAATATGGAATTAGTGAAGTGAACATGCTAGTCTGTTATTTTGATTGAAAAGGATAGTTGTGGGATAGAAGAGTGAAGGATTTCTTTTTGTAGGTCATAGCAGTAGGAGGAGGCTTTTTGATGAGTAAAAGGGTTTTTGGAGGGGAAGAGTCAGAGGGAAGAGTTTAGAAAGGTTTGTCTTGGGCATTGGTACAGTAAAGGAGGTGTCAGAAGATACAAGGAGGGGTAGAGTAGGAGAGAGTCAAGAAAGGGTTATTTTGGGGAACATAGTAGTGGTATGGCGTTTGCGATAAATGAGAGAGTGGGTGTAGAGGATATAGTGATAGATGTATAGGGTGAGATAGGGTAGTGAATTGGAAAAAGTAGTAGAAAGAAGTTTGAGATGAGTCAAAAAGTTGGGCTAGAAGATATATTGAGGGAAGTATAGGCTGAGAAATAGGGTAGTGCATTGGAAATGCTAAATTAGAAGAAAGTGATAAATATATAGATCCATAAGTACATTGAGAGTATATAGATGCATAAAGGAGGTAAGTATATGCAGATTAAAAATATTGATAGAGGTAGCGGATGTGAAATAGGGTAGTGCATTAGATATGCTTTTCAGGAGAAAAGTAATAGACACATTAATTAATGGGAAGATGGGCAGCATTCCTGGCCCTGGCCCGTCTCGAACAGGCTCAAACAGGCACTCACCCTTGTCCTCTCTGCCCTTGCCTCGACGCCCGGGCTGAGACGCCCTAACCCTGGCCTTTGATACCCCTAGTAATCAGGTGACCCCGTCAGCCAATGGGAACCCTAGCCCTAATACTATCCAATCACAACACTAGCCCTAAAAGCTAGAACCAATAGGAGATCAGGACCTTACAGCCAATCTTAGCCCTACTCCAAGCATCCAATCAGTTCAAAAACCCTGATCTCTATGTCCAATAGAGGCCCTAGCCCTACCAGTAGTCCCAACCCTAGTCCAAGCAACCAATGGGACGGGAAGCCCTAGTCACTACTTCCAATAGAAAGCCTAACCCTACTCTTAGTCCCACACCTAGTCCAGCAACCAATAACACCAGAAGCCCTAATCGCTACTTCCAATTAAAGGCCTAACCCTAGTCCTAGTTCCACCTTAGTCCCAACAACCAATAAAACAGGAAGCCCTAGTCCCTGCTTCCAATAGAAATCATAACCCTAGCCCTAGTCCCAACCCTACATTGATTGAATCACAGATCCAGAAACCAATCAGAACCCTCAAATACCCAACCAATGAGGACACTAACTCAAACCAATAGAAACATCAGATACAACCACCAATCAGTGTATACATGTAGCAGCCACTAGCAGACTATATAAGGTCCCAGCAACCTCAGACAAGGTTTGCTGCCCAGGGAGTTCGAAGCTGCTTCTCCTGTCCAGAATCTCCTAGGAGACAGACAGGCTCAATCCACACTTTGGATTTCTGCAGGTAAAGGCCTCACAAACTTGAAATCTAACAATACTGTTTGAATACAACTTTACTCCCTCTCCTGGCCAAAAAACGAAGTGCACAGTCCCTATTAAACACAGTTTAAACAGCTCACAGAAGCACCCTCTGATGTAGAAAATCCCTGTTGCTGGAGGGGGAGGCAGGGGGGCTGGTTTCACTGGCTTGATAACACAAAATGGTGGCTGGGGGTGCACTGTTTAACATACAGGTCTTAGCACAGAGCAAAGGAGAAATTTGGAGGGAAAACTCAATAGTCACCAGGAATGAGAGCGACAAACTACAGAGTTTGGACTGCAAATCCCACAATTCAACACGTTAAATGGAAGCAATCATGGGCAGGAAAACCACAAGTTTAACACACAAAACAGGTGATAAAATATACAATCACAGGCAGGTTAAAACTACATTTTTAAACTGTAACAACCACAGGCAAAGACAGTAATCACAGAAAGGGAAAATCGTTTTTAAAAAACTTTTTGGAGGAGGGAAGAGACAGCACTAGTCTGCCTCCTTACCACTTGCTGGACTCTGCTCACTGCTATCTGGGGCACAGGTAGGCTGCAACTCACAAGATGGAGGAGAATGATTTGGGGTGCACCCAGCAAAGCCTTAAGGGACCTGGGCAGGTGTGAGGGGAGGGCTCAGAGTTGCCTGGGAGCTGAATAGCCAATCCCCAGTCCTAGGCCTGCTGGCCTGGGGGTGGGGGTGGGGGGCTGCTTCTCCTGTCCAGAATCTCCTAGGAGACAGACAGGCTCAATCCACACTTTGGATTTCTGCAGGTAAAGGCCTCACAAACTTGAAATCTAACAATACTGTTTGAATACAACATCTGAAAGAGACACGTTAGTGACAGATTCCTTACCTTAGAATATCCCCAGGCGTCAGGCTGGATCCGGAAAGTTTTTGCGTAGCAGTACCCTTGCGCGTCGGTAGGCGGCGTCGTGCGGCTCCGCGTCCGTCGTCGGCGTCGTGATCGCCGGGATGACGTCGCGGGCAGTACTTAGGCGCCGCCCCTGCGCGCTGACGTCAGTTCTTCTTTTTCCGTGCCAGTAAGCGCAGATCCGGGAAGAGCAGTGCCCTAGTCACTTTTTGACTATCTTTTTTGGTGAATTTTTTCACTGTTTCTTCAACGAGTCTTCACGACTCCTAAGGTGTCGTAGGGATGCCCGGCTTTAAGCCCTGCGAGGAATGTGGTCGCATGATGTCGATCACGGACCCGCACCTCGAGTGTCTCTTTTGTCTCGGCCGAGACCACGACACGAAGTCGTGTCCTAACTGCCGGAAACTTCATCCTAAGGCTTTGCGAGAGCGGTCTCGAAAGCTCCTCGAAGTCCGGCATTCGGCTCCGCGCCGCACCAAGCCCCGGTCCCGGGAGAGGTCGAGGGGCCGGACGCGGAGTCCCCGCCGTTCGTCGGATTCAAAGTCTTCGCGCTCCTCCGGTAAGTCGAAGCACAAGAAGTCTAAGCGGCGTCATCGCTCTAAGACTTCGCCTCGCCGGTCTCGCGACTCAGCTGAGGTCCCTGTCGGCACCGTCCCCGCGGCCCCGGACGTGCCTGTCGAGTTACCCCCGCAGTACCCGCCCTACCCGGGCTCGGGGGCGACTCCGGCCAATATACAGGAATTCCTGTCGGCCATGGCCCGCCTCTTCGGGCCTCAAGGTCCCTCCGGTGCGCCTTCGGCCCCGCGGGCTCTGATGGGGTTGCTCCGGCGTCGCCGTCGACTCCGGTCCCGGCGTCGCCTGTCCCACCAGCCTTCGTCCCGGCCTCGGCTCCGGCCCCGGCCTCGACCCCGGCTCCGGTGGTGCCGCAACCCCCATCGACGCCGGTTGACCTAACCACGCCTCCGCCGACGCCGATGTCCCCGGTGCCGTTTCCGACGCCGTCCGGGGCTCCGGGCGGCGTCGTTCCCCGGTTCTCTCCGGGTCCGGACATGGAGCCGGACGCCGTTTCCGGCGCCGATGAGACCTTGGGTCCCTGATGTCCCTCCTCCTCCATATTTTCAACCTGAGGAGGACCAGGAGAGCTGGGAGGGGTCTGAGGACCCTCTCACACAACAGTGCGAGTTTGACCCGGACTGGGTTGAGGAACTTGGGGATGCCAGTGGTCTGGATACCTCCCTGACTCTGGCATGCTGTCTCCTCCCGTGGCAACGGAGGAGGGGCTAATTTTGCAACGGTGTTGCGTAGGAGCTGCTGGAGCCTTAAATCTCCAGTTGCCTACAGTGGTCGTCAGGTCTAACATCCTGACTGAAGTGCTTCAGCCGGCGGCCTCCTCTGCGGAGACTGTGCTGCCGTTCAACGAGGCACTGACTGACGTTCTTTTGGGTGCCTGGTCCAAACCCACCACAGGGGCTCCTGTGGATAGGAACGTGGCCCGACGCCATCGCTCTGCTCCGGGCGACCCCCTGTTTCTCTCCCAACACCCTACCCCTGAGAGCTTGGTTGTCCAAGCCTCTGCCTCCCAAACCGCCTTCCCTACCGCCCCTCCGGATAGGGAATCCAAGCGCCTGGATCACTTTGGGAAGAAGGCTTTCTCTTCCTCCAGTGCTGGCTTGCGGTCTGTTAATACCGCTTGCCTCTTGGGCCGATACACCCACTCCCTGTGGGATTCGGTGGCAACTGTTTTGCCGCAGTGTTCTGAGGAGGTCCAGACACTGCTTACCCGCGCCATTGCGGAAGGGCGTGATGCAGCTAAATATACCATCCGCTGTGGCCTTGATACCGCCGACTCGCTGGGCAGATCGCTTGCAACGACGGTGGCGCTGCGTCGCCACGCCTGGCTGAGAACCACTGGTTTTCAGGGGATGTCCAGAATACACTCATGGACATGCCCTTTGATGGAGTCGGTCTTTTTGGTTCGAAGGCAGACCATGCGCTGGAGCGTTTCAAGGACTCACGGGCTACTGCTAAGTCCCTGGGCCTTGCTGTTGTGCGCCCTCCGCTCACGTCTGCTTTTCGCCCCTTTCGTGGCCACGGAAGGGGCGCCCAGTCACGTCCACAGCCCGGCCAACGGCCCGCGCAGCAAGCGCCTTCGCGTGGCCGAGGACGTGGATACCGCCGTGGCGGTTCGGGCAACCAGCGTGCGGGTCAGGCCACCACCTCCAACCCGTCCGCGGCCTCCAAGCCCTCCTAGTCCCTCCTTTCAGGTGCACAGTACGCCAGTCGAGGGCAGGGTCCGCCATCACCTTCACCGCTGGCGTCCCATCACCTCGGACAGGTGGGTCTTGGACATTGTCCGAAGGGGCTACTCCCTCCCCTTCGAGACCACCACCCCAGCCATGCCACCTCAATTCCACCGCATGTCAGGGGATCACTTGGTGCTTCTACAGAAGGAAGTCACGGCCCTCTTGGCCAAGAGGGCCATCGAGCTTGTTCCGACCCCAGAAGTAGGGCATGGTTGCTACTCCCACTACTTTCTGGTGCCCAAAAAGGACAAGGAGGACATGCGTCCTATCTTGGACCTCCGGAACGTCAATCGCTTCCTCCGGAAGGAGAAGTTCAAGATGCTCACCCTAGCTCAGGTCTTGACTGCCCTCGACCCTGGAGACTGGTTGGTAGCGTTGGACTTGCAGGACGCCTATTTCCACATCCCCGTCCTGCCGGCCCACCGGCGTTACCTTCGGTTCACGGTAGGCCTCGAGCATTTTCAGTTCACCGTGCTCCCTTTGGCCTTACCAGTGCCCCTCGGGTGTTCACGAAAGTGATGGCGGTGGTCGCAGCTCATCTGCGCCCGGGCAGGGGTTTCAGTCTTCCCCTACCTCGACGACTGGCTGCTGAAGGCGGGCTCGTCCCAGGCAGTCGTCTCCCACCTCCAGACTACGGCCGAACTCCTGCACTCGCTGGGGTTCTCCATCAATGTGCCGAAGTCGCATCAGATTCCTTCTCCACAGCTCCTTTTCATCGGAGCAGTTCTGGACACGACGCAGTTTCGGGCCTATCCTCCCGAACGGCGAGTCCGGGATATTCAGGCTATCATTCCGATCTTTCAGCCTTTATCCTGGGTTTCGGTACGGATGACCCTGAGGTTGCTGGGCCTCATGGCCTCCTGCATCCTGCTGGTCAGTCATGCCAGATGGCATATGCGGGCTCTGCAGTGGGAACTGAAGTTCCAGTGGGCGCAGCACCAGGGCAACCTGTCCGATCACGTCCAGATCTCGGAGGGGACTGCAACACAGTTGCAGTGGTGGCTCTCGAACCGGCAATGGGTCATGGGCAGATCCCTCTCCCTTCCCCAGCCAGAGCATACAGTTGTGACGGACGTCTTCACTCGGAAGTGGCGCAAGGACTCTTTCTACAGTGGGGAGAGCCTTGGTTAGATCTATTCGCCACCGAAGAGAACGCGCAATGTCATCAGTTCTGCGCGTTGGAATTTCCAAGGCGGCACTAGCTCGGCGACGCTTTTCGTCACGAGTGGAGTTGCGGTCTATTGTACGCCTTTCCGCCTATACCACTTCTACCCAGAGTGTTGAAGAAGATTCGGCACGACCGGGCCCAAGTCATTCTTGTGGCTCCGGACTGGGCTCGAAGAGTTTGGTATCCCGAGCTACTCAGTATGAGCGTAGATCCCCGATCCGTCTGCCTCTTCGGGAGGATCTTCTGTCGCAGCAGCAGGGGACGGTCCTCCACCCGAACCTGTCCAGTCTACACCTGCTTGCGTGGAGATTGAGCGGCGGCAGTTGATTCCTTTCGACTTGCCTCCCGAAGTTTGTGATGTGATTCTGGCAGCCAGGCGTCCCTCCACTAAGGTGGTATACGCCTGCAGGTGGAACAAATTTGTGGCATGGTGCACAGCAAAGGCTGTGAACCCCCTTTCTGCCCCTCTTTCTGAGGTCCTTCTGTTCCTTCTTTCTCTGGCCCAACAGGGTTCTGCCCTGGGTACCATCAAGGGTTATCTCTGTGCTATCTCGGCCTTCCTCAGGCTCCCTGATCAGCCCTCCCTTTTCAAGTCCCCTGTTGTTAACAGGTTCTTAAAAGGCATTACACACCTCTTCCCTCCTGTTCCGTTTGTGATGCCTCAGTGGGACTTGAACTTGGTTCTTACCTTTTAATGTGCGCTCCCTTTGAGCCTCTACATAACTGTCCTCTTCGTCTTCTGACTCTGAAGACAGCCTTTCTGGTAGCCATCACCTCCGCTCGGCGGGTGAGTGAGCTCCAGGCTCTATCTTGCAAACCTCCCTTTCTGTCTGTTCATCCAGACAAGGTTGTTCTTCGGACGCATCCGTCCTTCTTGCCAAAGGTGGTTACTGCTTTCCACATTGGGCAGACCATCACTTTGCCCACCTTCTTTCCGCCTCCGCATCCTTCCAGAGAGGAAGAGAGGCTCCACCGTCTGGACCCAAAACGTGCGCTCTCCTTCTATATTGACCGCACAAAACACTTCCGGGTGGATGACCAGCTCTTTGTTGGCTACGTGGGCGCCAAAAAGGTCGGGCGGTGCACAAGAGGACCATCTCCCGCTGGGTTACCTTGTGCATCAAGACCTGCTATTCTTTGGCTAAGAAGGAGCCTCCTGTTGGGCTGCGTGCCCATTCCACCAGGGCAACGGCTGCTACCACGGCCTTAGGCCGCGGTGTTCCGCTGCCGGTTATCTGTCAGGCAGCTACGTGGGCCTCGCTGCACACGTTTACAAAGCATTACTGCCTTGACAGTCCGGTCCGGAGGGACGGCTTCTTTGGCCGTTCTGTCCTCCAGGACTTCCTTGTCTGATCTTTGTTCGCAGACCCACCACCGGGGTTGGTATTGCTGGGGTATCTATTCTAAGGTAAGGAATCTGTCACTAACGTGTCTCTTTCAGATGCACAAGTTACTAACTTGTGTAACGATATATCTGTAAGAGACAGTAGTTAGTGACAGATTCCTACCGCCCACCCATCCTCCCCGTTCTGCGAACTGATTTCTAGGGTTAAGGACATCCCTTTCAGGGCCCTAGTATTTTTCAGACACCTGTGTCAGCTTCTTGCATGGCTCTGCGTTCCTGGCGCGGAAAGTCGTGTACAGAACTGACGTCCAGCGCGCAGGGCGGCGCCTAAGTACTGCCCGCGACGTCATCCCGGCGATCACGACGCCGACGACGGACGCGGAGCCGCACGACGCCGCCTACCGACGCGCAAGGGTACTGCTACGCAAAAACTTTCCGGATCCAGCCTGACGCCTGGGGATATTCTAAGGTAAGGAATCTGTCACTAACTACTGTCTCTTACAGATATATCGTTACACAAGTTAGTAACTTGTGCTTTACTCCCTCTCCTGGCCAAAAAACGAAGTGCACAGTCCCTATTAAACACAGTTTAAACAGCTCACAAAAGCACCCTCTGATGTAGAAAATCCCTGTTGCTGGAGGGGGAGGCAGGGGGGCTGGTTTCACTGGCTTGATAACACAAAATGGTGGCTGGGGTGCACTGTTTAACATACAGGTCTTAGCACAGAGCAAAGGAGAAATTTGGAGGGAAAACTCAATAGTCACCAGGAATGAGAGCGACAAACTACAGAGTTTGGACTGCAAATCCCACAATTCAACACGTTAAATGGAAGCAATCATGGGCAGGAAAACCACAAGTTTAACACACAAAACAGGTGATAAAATATACAATCACAGGCAGGTTAAAACTACATTTTTAAACTGTAACAACCACAGGCAAAGACAGTAATCACAGAAAGGGAAAATCGTTTTTTAAAAACTTTTTGGAGGAGGGAAGAGACAGCACTAGTCTGCCTCCTTACCACTTGCTGGACTCTGCTCACTGCTATCTGGGGCACAGGTAGGCTGCAACTCACAAGATGGAGGAGAATGATTTGGGGTGCACCCAGCAAAGCCTTAAGGGACCTGGGCAGGTGTGAGGGGAGGGCTCAGAGTTGCCTGGGAGCTGAATAGCCAATCCCCAGTCCTAGGCCTGCTGGCCTGGGGGTGGGGGTGGGAGGCTGCTTCTCCTGTCCAGAATCTCCTAGGAGACAGACAGGCTCAATCCACACTTTGGATTTATATATAAGAAAGATAGGTATAGTTCTATCGAGCCAAGTATGTTCATAGTTACATAAAGCTGCATTCCAGTTACTATTGGTATTTTGGATTTGTTTTTTGTTTTAAGTTTACCAACTTAAAAATACCAGGCAGGAACTTTATCATTCTTTTGATGGATTCAAAGGTTCTACCATTGAACCTTCTTTTCCTTCCGGTATCATGATAACCTACTTGCAAGATCTCTATTTTAAATAACCTAGAATGTTGCTTACACGTTGTGAATATTTGCTTTCACTTTTACCTTCACTTTCAGGTTCCGCCATTAATACCAAAGGTTGACATAGATCCCGAACACTGTCGAGTCTCAGCTCAGCTGGATGACAATGTAAGATTTATTTCTTCAAAAGCTGTTTTTTAATTAATTAGTCGAGTCAAATGATTGCTATCTTTGTGACTGACCGCATGTATGACTATTACATTGGCTAGTAATGCGGAATATCTCTTACCTAAAACTTAATTTTCTTGTTTATACTGCTGCTATGTATCTACCTTTGTACACAGTGACGTTGGCAGCTAAGACTAATGTAACTGGTGCAGTTGGCCCCTTCCACCTTGGGGCCCCCAGTGCCACTGCACCTACTACCTTATTTATAGCTGCCCCTTGTGCGTAATTTTCCTAAAATTGCTTTATGCCTTGATTTAGAAAAACCTTCGTCATTATTTCCGATCCAAAAAATGTGCCATCAGAAGGAGTTTATAGTTGTTTATCACCGCTCTACTCAATACATTCAGAAAAAAACGAATGTAAGCCGAAACTCTGTATCAAGTGCCTCGAGATAAAGAAGTTTTACATGATGAGAGGTCTATAACAGTGTGACTAGATACTAGGCAGCATTTTATCACAGCATCTCGGTAGTATTTTTTAAGTTCTATCACCAGCTTCTGGGTACCACACTTTTTGCCAGCTAATTTGCTCCAGTCTTGAAACAACCTAAGTTGCTGAAAACACACATGATTCTTAGCAAACCCATTTCTTAAGCATCTACAAATAAAACAATCCAGGGCTAACCCACAAAAAAAACTCTCAGCCTTGTTGCACTACCTCTTCAAACTAATACTAGGAGACATCCCACACCCTTGACACAGCATCACGATAATCCTGAGCTAACAGCACAGCATCACTGGTAATCCTGCTACTGTGAAACGTTCTGCAGCTCAGCACGTTAGACTCAATGGCAGAAACAGGCAACAAAGAATGCAATGGAGTGCTGTGTCCCACTAATTTCAACTTGTCTAGCAGTCTGAAAGACTCATTAGTACTAAACAGTACAACAGATGTCACCAGAATCACAGTTGACGCCTAGAAGCAAATATAGTCAAGTATAAATTACAGTTAAAGGAATTACAAATAAAAACAGATCTTCTCAAAACTATTGGTTACTAATGCATATAATTTGATGTTCCTCCTGACCAAATCAAACGTCCACCTACAGTGCGTTATGGTTTACTGAAGACTAATCGCAAAATAGATTGTTGGAATGCAAAATTAAACATGTACGAGAGCCTCTTTTTTTTCACAGCCACACTACTAGTGGAGTACAAGTTAGGCATATAGTGCAAGCAAGAAAAATAGGCCCACAGACATAGGTTCTGGAAGTAGGGATTTGTGGGATGCTGCAGCTGCCCCAAAATAACCGTGGTGGAAGGTGAATGATCAATAAAGATGCTTTTAAATTGCATTTGCATCTTGTCACATTAGATGTGCGTTTAAAGGCAGAGGTCAAATGCCAGTTTGTCTGTGGTCTAATTGTTGCTAATTCTTCTAACATGAAGATTGAGGTTTACTCTCTCTAACTGTAAAGTAATAGTATTTTGTAAAGCGAAACATGTGACAATCTTGTGGGGTTAAAGGAAGTGTCACAGGAAAGGCTTTGGGATGCAATGTTTTTCCTAGCACACAACAAAATTTAAATGCCTGTAAAAGAGCTGTACAAATTATTCAAAATGTATCAACGGTTAGGAAAGCACAAATGAAGCCCTTTTTGTGCAAATATGAAGTAAGATGGAAACAGAGATTTGAATGCGATCAAAACCAATCAAGGCACTTATTTTCATATTGAGCAAATGATAAATATTTGTGAAACTCTATTTCCAAAGATTGTTTGTGCGCTGTATAGTTTTAATAGTAAAACTGATCGTCTGAGCAAATTTAGTAGCAATTTCAATGGAGAATGTGCTGTCTTTCAATGACTGTGCACTAACGTGGGATTATGCCCTTCAAAGTGCACCACCGGTTATGTACCACACACTTACCACTCGACTGCTGAATTGTCGTGTCTCATTTGCTACACTTGTTCTTAGTGAAACGCTTGAATTTTTTACAGTTGTTATGACTTTGGTGTAACAATGTCGATGGCAGCACCTCCGCTCTGAAAATTGATCCAGCTCCCTGCCCAAAGTCTGCTCTAAGGGTAGTAAAATACAGCAATGGTCAGGGTTGAGAGAACCCCTCAGACCTCTAGGCGCCGGTGCAAATACAACTGCTGCATCATTGAGATCTACGCCCCTACACACTACTGGAGATCCTACACAAGCATTCAGAAAAAATATCCCAGTCTGCTGCCATAATCCCGGACCCCAGGCATAAAGGCACACATGATGAGGTCATTAATAATGACAATACCGGAGCATGCAGATCTCTCTAACAGCACAAAACATAGACAAAATAACTAAGCACTGTAAAAATCTGCCTGCAGCAACATTAGTTGACTTCACAATTTGCATCAGTATCTTCTTCAGAGTCACCGATTTCGAGGAGACTACTAGCCAGGGACAAATTTTAGTGAGACCTTCTTTGCTAGCATATCACAAAAGGAAAAAGGTAGAACAATGCCCAAGTATCTTAAGAAGTAAGAATTAAGCGTCATGAGCCATTAAAAGGTGAAGTCACCCAGAATTCAAATTAAAACGTGAAAAGTTGGATTTAAATTGTGTTCTGGGGAAATGAAAATCCGAGTTTTCAGTTAAAATGGAACCCATTACACGGTTGTTCTAAGCAGAAAATAATCAGCTGTCAAAAAGACCATATTTAAGTTTTATTACTTTTTCCATTGTTAGGTGGATGATAATATTCCTCTCAGAGTCATGCTCCTTCTCATGGATGAAGTTTTTGATGTGAAAGAAAGAAATCAGTGGCTAAGAATGAACATCAAAAACCTTCTACAACGTCTTTTAAGAGCAACATATGGTGACACAATCAACAGGTAGTTTGTTAACTAACTCCTAAGACTTTGCTCTGTGGGGATTATTGGAATGTTTGATTGTCTAAATAATAGTTTTCCAAGAGCTCATGAGTTGCATGCTTTTTTTTATAGCACTGATTGTATGTCGATGTTTGTTGTGCCTGTTAACTAAATGTGTCTATATTTTTAAAACGCCCAGTGCCTTTTTACTACTGTCACATTATACCAATCATTGCAATGTCATGGTTGATTTCTGTGTGGTCCACTTCTGATAGACACCACTAGTGTCAAATTCCTCACCTTTAGAATACTCAGAAGTGACAGACTGGATCCAGAAAAGTCTAAACCAGTAGCTACCCTGCACCGTCAGGTGGGGCCTTTCCACTCTGCAATGGCCTCAATGTGCTAGGCAAGAAAAAGTCTTCAACCCCCCAAAATGAGAGAATTCAAGCCATACTGCAACTGCAGGAAACAGAATGCTGGTCATGGACCCCTCATGACGTACCTCTTTGGTTCTTTCGCTCATGTGATAAATGCACCCTGATGCACCTGAAGGGGATCCGAAAGTGGGAGAAAAAGCTGTATATCGCAGATCATAAAAAGATGCTGCTTTCGCAGCAATGGAGATTTTCTCTTGCCACATCACAGTCCCCCTCACACTCATCAGGTAAGTCAGAGTCTAAGGTGCATCACAAGCGCAAGAAGGCCAACCAGAATTCAACTTCCTCATGCTACTTAAAGCCAGACAAGATGCTGCACAGTCAGCACTCCAAGTGCTCTTCTCTTCAGCATCCACTGACTCTGAGCCCGTTCTACAGCTGTTTCCGGCATGCTCCAAATTCCTCAAACCGCAGTCGACCCAGCAGCAAATAGAAGACTTTAAAGAGGCTATGCTGCACATTTTTGAGCCACTGCCTGCTCCCTCTGCAGTACCTTTTCCCCTGATAGAGCCACCACCAGTTACACTTAGACCAGCATCTCCTTCCCCAGCACCAAATGACCTCACATGACCCATGCCTTGTTTCAAGACTCCTCTTGTCCCAGTGTCCAAACCGGTCCCTTCCTTGGCAGTGCTGACTGTTGGATCCAATCTAGACACCAGTTTCTGATCCGGAACCCATGTTGTGATGCGCCAGGTCATGTAGCGCTATGAATAACCAAGGAGCAGTCAATTTTAATTTAACCTGATTCCCAGTCTCTTTAATGATGCCAGTTCTGCGTTAGAGGCCCTGTTTTTCTCCTATTCAGATACAGTCCAAGATTGCAGCTAGTTCCCAATGAGGACTATGATGATGATGACGCGGACAACTTAGCCACTCTCCCCCTCATTATACATTTCCAAGACTCCAATTGAACCTAAAAAAAAAAAAGTGAGTGGGTTGGATACTTATCCAGAGTTGAAATCCATGTGTGGTCCACCAATGGAAGAATGTGTCTCTTTGCAGCTGTGGTGTGCAGAATGACAGAAGTCCTTGATCGCAAACTTCACAATGTAGAAACAAAATCCAACCTAGTTATTGAAGGTCTCTAATTAAAACTTCCGCCTACAGAACCTTTAATGCCAGTCAATGAGGCAGCAAAAGAGACTTTTGGCCACGTAGGTGAAACAGTGATTGTCCCCTCCAGTCAGTGGATCTGTGACAGGTGGCATGATGACCTTGCATTTTTTTTTTTTTTTTAGTTTAAGAGCTTTATTGAAGCAGATACAAACATAGGTGCAACACTACAATAACATTTGTAGAAAAATTGCAAAAAATATCAAACAGAGTGTATAAGCTAAATAGGATGAAAACTCAAAACGTCAACAATTACTAAAACCAGAGCATGAAAGCAATGATAACTAGTTAAGCACCTTAACAAATAGCATTTTAAAATGTTTTCAATGTGGGTGGAAAGAGAGAAAGAGGGAGAGAGAAGAGAGAAAACAACCAAAAGGGGGGGGGGGGTAAAAAGAAAAAACAACATCTTTACCAGATATCATATATGCGAAAATCTAAATACGATCATTACACAGTTAGTAATATCACGTAAGAATCAAACATTGACTTATGAGAACTATAGAAGAGAAATAAAGTATAATACTCAAGGTGGCTGAAAGACAAAGAATCTGTCCTTATTACGTAATCCAGAGGAAGATAAATAGTTAGTGAGTGGGGACCTCATGGCATCCTTTCGAAGGAGTTGCTGAGATGTGGTGGCAGAAGCTCTATCCATCCTGTGATGATAGCAGAGAAGGTTCCACCAAGCAGAAAAAGATACCTTAGTGACATCCTTCCAGTTAGAGGTGATTACCTGAAAAGCAATAGCAATTAACAAATCTACAAACAAGCCCATCCTGTGAGCGCCCAACCAAATTACATAATTGCTACCCAGAAAGATGGAATAAATATCAAAAGGAAAATTAACAGAACAGATTGGAGGAAATTGATTTACAGACCTTGGTCCAAAACGAGGTAATACTAGGGCAAAGGAAAAAGGAATGTAGGAATGTGCCAGGGGTATTTTTACAGGACCAGCAGTCCGGGGACAGGTCAGAACTAAATTTAGAGAGAGACACTGGAGTTAAATGCAACCTCTGATAAAAATAATAAAGAGTTTGGGTGGTACTGGCAGTACAGGAGGTGTGATGTATCCGTGCCCAAATGAAGTTCCATGTATGAGTAGAAAGGGTACGCTACAAATCTGATTCCCATAAAAGTTCAATTTTAGTTTTAGAGCGGTTGGGGGAAGAGAAATGGAGATATCTGTAAATATGAGAGGCCCAAAGAAAAAGGCGAAGTAGACAAAGGTTTAAAAGAGGGTCTGGTGACCTTGTATTTCTCATGAGGCACAGGGTCAAGACTGATTTGCAAATAGCTGTGTCTGAACTGGGGTGGCGAAGTGAGCTAAAGAACGATGATGGATTCAACCCAGATCTGTGACTGGGGGTGAGTGTCTGAAAAGTTTCAGCGCTCCGTCCATCATCTCCTTGTGTTTGCCTTGCATTTCTCACTCAGCACCTGGCTCTAGACAACCTTTTTGTGCAGTTGTCAACCAGTAATGTTAACCCAAATGCCTTTCTTTCCACTCATTTGGACAGGGAGTCTAAGCATATTGATGCATTTGGAAAGAAGTTGTTCTCCTCATCTAGTCTGACCTTACGCTGTCTAAAAGTGATCTGTCTTCTGGGTACATACACTCAGGCACTATGTGACAAAGTTAGTGAAATCTTGCTGACCATTACAGAGGACTTCAGGGAAAATGTTGCCCAAACCACCCAAGATGGGCAGGATGTGGGTAAGTATGAGTTACTTGCTGAACCTAATACCACAGCCTGTGGGTCGCATAAAATGCACCAGTATAGTGCTTAAGCGGCATATTCAAAATGCTCTCAGTGATTAAAGTCCTTTTGGCTTTGGACCCAGAAAACTGGATGGTGTCCATGGACTTGTAGGGTGTGCATTCTCATAGGCTAGTCCTGCAGCTCCACAGACATTATCTGGGGGTTCATGGTGGGGTCCCAACACTACCAATTTGCGGTTCTACTTTTTTTTTTTTTTTTTTAACCTCACCTGAGCTCCTCTGCTTTTCACAAAAGTGATGGCAGTTGTTGCAGCTCGCCTTCAAAGTTTGGGTATGCATGTATTCCTGTACTTAGATTGCTGGCTCAAGATGTGTTCACTGCAGTCCGTTGCAGACCACCTCTGGACAACGGTCATCTTTCTGTCAACCTAGGGGTTTTCCATCAGCGAGTCAAAGTCATGTGTGATGCCTGCACAGAGAGCTATCTTTGTAGGGGTTGTCTTGGAACAGTGGCATGTTATCTTGGAACAGTGGCATGCAGGATCTTTCCACTGTTGCTGTGACTCCTGGACATATGGAACATGATTGTGATGTTTTGGTTCAATCCTGGATCTTGGTGAAGATTGGTTCTCTGGCTTCTTCGGCTCAGCATGCATCCTCCTTCTCCAATTCGCCAGATGGCACATGCTGGCCCTACAATAGAACCTTTGGTTTCAATGGGCCCAGCACCAAGGCATTTTGCCCGACACCATCTGTATCTCAAAGTAGACAACCTGGAACCTTCAGTGGTGCTATTGAAGATGCTGTTAGATATTTGTAGCCTGGTGTCCAGACCATCATTTTGATACCCTACAGTCCAAGTTATCTGATGTATTATTGTGTTTTAGTTGTTAACTGTTAGCCCAGCTAGGTTTTGCAGTGGGCACATTTATAGGTCACCTGTGCGCCCTTTCAGACTTTTTTCATTTGCCAAATCAGACTTCACTCTTCAAGTCTCCAATTGTGATGATTTTCTGAAATGCTACGTGATGTATCATTCTGCTTTCTAGGAGGTGCTTCCGTTGAAATTTACAAGGGGCTATTTTACATCTCAATAGTACACCAAATCGTCACGATGTTGGCCATAGCCAATTTTTTACATTCAATATGCATCCCATATAGGCAATCCTGTTTGCTATATTTCCAACTTAGACAAAGATAATATGGCTGGCTTCAATTTGACAAAGCTGCGTTTGTGCACGCGTCCATGTTAACAGCATTGGTGAATGCCTGTGTTAACATGCATTAGCACATTAAAGCCAGACAAATTGGCTTTGCCAATACTGTGATTCTTTTAAATCATCCTGTGACTGTTGCGCTTGTCATTGAAAAGCACTGTAGCACCTTTGGGTCATTATCATTCTATATAAAACTGCTACAACATATTAAAAAAAATAATACGTTTGTATTCAACTGGAAATATGAGTTTCTGCTGAATCAGGATTACTGTCATGACCCCTGCCGAGACCGGGACTGGACTGGCTAAGTTTGCTCTTAGCAGGGGGTAAGGTAATTTGGTAGGAGATGTTTATCATCTACTAAGGAGTGCCTGCAGCCTTATTTAAAACTTGCTGTTCGAGGCATATGAGCTGTAGATCATATGCTTTAGCATAGATCGCCATCTGATGTTGGGTCCGGATGTTTGCACTTTGTTTTTGTTCGAAGAAGTCTTGTAGTCACTAGATAGGTGACTCCTCCTTTCGGTGATAGTGCGCATGGGCATCGACTCCATCCTTAGATTGTTTTTTCCGCCATCGGGTTCGGATGTGTATTGCTGCGCTCCGGTTCGGTACCGTTTTCGGATCCCTTCGACGCGCAATCCACTACCCTCGACGGTATTGTTATCGATCGCAGTTCATCATTCGACCTCTTTGGAAAACTTTCCATCGGAAAACTCGACGTAGGCCGTCTGGCCTACCCGTGCCGACCGCGCTAGCAGTCGATGGAACGGACTCCATTCAAACTATGTCCCGGGTGTCGTGCTAAGTTTCCACGCACCGACTTGCACGAAGTTTGCAACCTCTGCTTGTCCCCGGAACACGACGAAAAGGACTGAGACGCGTGTCGATCCTTCCGATCAAAAAAGACACTTCGTGATCGTCAGGCTCGACGCCACGAAGTGCAGCATCAGAGCGACTCGATTCAGGACATCTTTGGAGAAGATCCCGGTACCCCACCTCCAGCTCCAGAGCCAGAGGAAGAAGAGCAGGTCTCCGTGTCCAAGGCCGACTCCGACATGGACGAACAGGAAGACATCACTGCGGGACAGCGTACTGTGAGTACAAATCCCCCTGTGCCCATTCCACAGAAGACAAAGGCTCCGGTCCCTCCTTCGCCCTCGGGCTCAGGTCGGCACCGACAAGACGTTTCCGATGCCCCGCCCTCCGACCCGGCTTCGAAACACAAACAAAAGCCTTCTGGCTCGGGCTCGAGCCAGCCCCGCTCTGATACCGAACCGACACCTTCGGCTTCAAAACATAAGAGCAAGATACCTTCGGGACCGAAGATTCCACCTTCGACGCCCAAAGGCTCGGAGCCGAAACTTTCCAAGTCCAAGGACTCGGAGCCAAGACATCCCGAGGCCAAAGACTCGGAGCCGAAATCCTCCAAAACCAATGAATCTGAGCCGAAATCCTCGAAGACTAAGGACTCGGAGTCAAAACCCTCCAAGCCCTAACACCCAGAGCCGAAATTACCAATGCCCAAGGGCTCGGAGTCGAAACCTTCGAAGCCGAAATGCCCAAGAAAAGACAAAGAGACTCTACACAAACAGCTTCCGTCTAATGAGCCAACTTTCGACCCAAAACAGAAGAAGTTGGTTATAAACCCTAAAACAGGATATATTCAAGCAACCATTCCAAAGAAACGGAAAGCTGACTTGCCAGAGGACCATCAGGCCCCTCCTAAGAAGAAAAATATGGGCACTAACCCTTCTCCTCCTTATATTCCATCTCCTTCTCCTCCTCCTAATCCTAACTTGCTCATTACACCTATAAATTCACCACTAAGGCCCATTACACCTGACCCACAGGATGAAGGGGATGGGGATGAGGATCAGGACACTGACGCTTGGGATGATAACCACACTGATCCAAATACAGATAATGACCCTGATTTGTATCCCTCCAGACCTTCCCCACCTGATGACAACATTGGTTATCTTGAGCTCCTTAATAGGGCTGCTCATTACCATGGGGTAGAACTTCACAAGGAGCCTTTAGAAGAGGATTTCCTTTTTGAGACACTTTCTTCCTCACAAAGAACTACTCATACCTTGCCAATGCTAAAAGGCATGTTAAAACACAGACAAGGTCTTTAAGGATCCTGTAAGGGCAAGAATTATCACACCTAGAGTTGATAAAAATACAAAGCAGCTCCTACCGACCCTCTTTATATTAAAGGACAGCTACCCTTAGACTCTTTTGTAGTCTCCAACGCACGCAAGAGAGCTAACTCCCAAGCCACAGGAGACACCCCTCCTTCTGACAAGGAGTCCAAGCTTATTGATGCCTCAGGCAAAAGAGTGGCTTCACAGGCAGCAAACAACTGGCGCATTGCTAATACCCAGGCGCTGCTGGCCCGTTATGACAGGGCTCATTACGATGAGCTGGAAAAACTCATACAACACTTGCCTGACCAATACAAATCTAAGGCTAACGAACTTATTCAGAAAGGGAAACTTATTACTAACACCTCCATTAAATGTGCGCTAGACGCAGCAGACACAGCATCTCGTGCAATTAACACCAGTATATTATTACGCAGACACGCTTGGCTCAGAATCTCTGGATTTAAGCCAGAGGTACAAACCTCCATACGTAACCAACCCTTTGATAAAGAGCATCTTTTCGGCCCAGCTGTTGATACCATGCTGGAAAAGATGAAAAAGGACACAGGTCGCAAAGTCCATGGGGGCTTTACAGTTACCTGCCAGTAGAGGTTCTTTTTCGCCGCTCATTTTACAGGGGTGGCTCAAAAGCTATGTCCGCCGACAATGCCTCCTACTCTTACAAGGGCAACAATCAATCACCCTCGTCCAGAGGATATTCTAGAGGAGGTTTTAGAGGAAACCACGGTAGAGGAAGAGGTAGAGGTAATTCCACACGCTCTTCCCCCGCAAACAAACAATGACTTCCCTCCGCTACCCCCGATCATCCCACTCCCGTCGGGGGACGACTCTCCCAATTCCTACCTGTCTGGAATTCAATCACCTCAGACAAGTGGGCGCTACAAATTATCCAATATGGTTACTGCCTGGAGCTTACAAGCACTCCCCCAAATATTCTTCCAAGAGCACACCCAATGTCACCTGAACATCTCACCCTCTTAAAACAAGAGGTTCTATCTCTGTTACAAAAACACGCTATAGAACCTGTTCCATTAATACATCAAGGGACCGGGGTATTACCCCCTCTACTACTTAATTCCCAGAAAGGACGGCTCTCTCAGGCCTATGCTAGACCTCAGACAGTTAAACCTGTACATACAGTCGGACCACTTCCACATGGTCACGCTTCAACAGGTGCTCCCACTACTTCAGCAAGGCGATTTTCTATCTACTCTAGACTTAAAGGACGCATATTTCCATATTCCTATTCATGCGGCTCACAGAAAATACCTCAGGTTTGTGGTAGACAGACGGCATTACCAATTCAAAGTCCTCCCTTTTGGAGTAACTACAGCACCCAGGGTTTTCATCAAGTGCCTGGCAGTAGTCGCAGCTCATCTAAGAAGACAGCACGTTCATGTCTTCCCTTACCTAGACGACTGGCTAATAAAAGCCAGATCACAACAAAGCTACATACATCACGCTCAGAGGACAGTCCAACTGCTTCACGACCTAGGGTTCACTGTAAACCTCACCAAGTCTCACCTCCAGCCATCAAACACACAAGTGTATCTAGGAGCCACAATAGACACTTGCAAGGCTCGGTCGTACCCCAACCCAGTCAGGATTCGCAACATGCAAGCTCTAATGCACTGCACTGGCTCCCGGTCAACAAGAGGATAACCTTCAAACTCCTCACCCACGCACACAAGGCACTCCACAACACCGGACCAACGTACCTCAACAGACGACTCAGCTTCTACACCCCCACCCGCCAGCTCCGCTCCGCCGACCTCGCCCTCGCTACTGTCCCCCGCTTCCGAAGAGCGACCTCCGGTGGCAGATCATTCTCCCACCTCGCCGCCAAGACCTGGAACACCATCCCCATTCACCTACGGCAGAACCAAGACCTGCTGACCTTCAGAAAACTCCTCAAGACCTGGCTTTTCGAGCAGTAGCAGCATTCCCCACCCCAGCGCCTTGAGACCCTCACGGGTGAGTAGTGCGCTTTACAAATGACATGATTGATTGATTGATTGATTAATATCACAGTTCCAGCCTCAACACTCATTACCAGCCAGAGTGTTCATGCAACTGTTCGAAATGATGGCTTCTTGCATCTTAATCGTTCCCTATGCAAGACTTCAAATGCGACCCCTACAGGAATGCTTAGCACGTCAGTGGAACCAGGCCCAAGGTCAGTTATCAGATCTGGTGTTGATAGATGGCCGTACTCATCACTCTCTGCAGTGGTGGAACATACAAAACATTTCCAAGGGACGGCCATTTCTCGATCCGGTTCCACAGATAGTGCTAACAGCAGATGCATCCCTCACTGGTTGGGGAGTACATATGGAAAAACATACCATTCAGGGCATGTGGACTCTATAACAAAAAGGACTCCACATAAACCATCTAGAACTGCTAGCAATTTTTCTAGCATTAAAAGCATTTCAACTTCATCTAGTAGGCAAAGCTGTCCTGGTTCGCCCAGACAACATGACAGCCATGTACTACATACAAAAGCAAGGGGGGACCCACTCTCTACAGCTGTCACAGCTAGCACAGAGCATCTGGAAATGGGCCATACCTCAAAAAATATATCTCCTTGCAGAACATCTTCCAGGAGTAAACAATCAAATTGCGGATCTGCTCAGTCATCAACGACAACAAATACACAAATGGGAACTTCACCCTCAAATTCTCCTTCCATTCTTCCAAATGTGGGGCTTCCCAGAGATAGATCTGTTCGCCACCCACCTAAATGCCAAATGCCCAAACTTCGCGTCCAGACATCCACACCCATTGTCCAAAGGCAATGCACTATGGATGAATTGGTCAGGGATATTTGCTTACGCTTTTCCACCTCTCCCACTCATTCCATTAGTGGTACGGAAACTCAAACAGCATTCCCTGACCCTTATCCTAGTTGCTCCCACATGGGCCCGACAACCCTGGTTCACAATTCTGTTGTAACTATCAGTAGTTTCCCACCAAAAACTACACCTCTCCCCCAAGTTCCTTACTCAGAACCATGGAGAGATAAGACATCCTGATCCCAATCAGCTCAACCTTGCGATTTGGCACCTGAAATCCTAGAGTTTGGCTACCTTAATCTTCCGCCAGACTGTATGAATGTTATCAAAGAGGCTAGACGCCCTACCACAAGAGCATGCTACGCAGCAAAGTGGAAGAGATTTGTTGTTTATTGTAACAACAATCTGATCGATCCACTAGATGCTTCAATACAAAACATAATTTGTTATCTATTACACCTACATTGTTCTAATTTAGCGTACACATCTATACGCTTACATCTGGCTGCAATAGCTGCATATCTGCGAAATAGACAGCACTTGTCTCTTTTTCGAGTGCCCGCTATTAAAGCTTTTATGGAAGGACTCAGACTCATTCCTCCCAGACTTCCACCTTCTCCAGTGTGGAATCTTAACATACTCCTTACAAGACTCATGGGTCCACCATTTGAGCCGTTGCACAAATGCGAAATACAATTTCTCACCTGGAAAGTAGCCTTCCTTATAGCCATCACTTCTCTTAGAAGAGTAGGTGAGCTTCAGGCACTAACCATAGAGGAACCATTTTTGCAAATACACCAAAGCAAAGTGGTCCTTAGAACTAACCCCAAATTCTTACCTAAAGTCATCTCTGCCTTTCATATCAACCAATCTGTTGAGTTGCCTGTGTTCTTCCCTCAACCAGATTCAGTGGCAGAACGTACCCTTCACACATTAGATGTCAAGAGAGCATTACTTTACTACATAGAAAGAACAAAGCCCTTTAGGAAAGCTAAACAACTCTTTGTTGCTTTTGCTCCACCACATAAAGGTAATCCCATATCAAAGTCAGGCATTACAAGGTGGCTAGTTAAGTGCATTCAAATATGCTACATCAAAGCAAAACGCACACTAACAATTCCCCCTAGAGCGCATTCTACACGCAAAGGGGGGGCTTCTATGGCATTCTTAGGAAACATACCCATAGATGACATCTGCAGAGCTGCAACATGGTCTACACCACACACATTCACTAAACACTATTGTGTGGATGTGTTAGCAAAACAAAAAGCTAGTGTGGGCCAGGCAGTTTTATGAACACTTTTTCAAACCACTGCAACAGCTACTGGTTAGCCACCGCTTCAAAATAATTGCTTTATAGTCTATGGTAAAGCATATGATCTACAGCTCATATGCCTCGAACGGAAAATGCTACTTACCCAGTATGCATCTGTTCTTGGCATATAGAGCTGTAGAGTCATATGCACCCACCCGCATCCCCGGGTACCTTTACCTGTTGCAGTGATATCTTCCTTAGATACACCTTACATGGACATCTCTTTTATTACTTTACTAACTCCATCATCACCCTTTATGGCAAAACAATCTAAGGATGGAGTCGATGCCCATGCGCACTATCACCGAAAGGAGGAGTCACCTATCTCGTGACTACAAGACTTCTTCGAACAAAAACAAAGTACAAACATCCGGACCCAACACCAGATGGCGATCTATGCTAAAGCATATGAGTCTACAGCTCTATATGCTAAGAACAGATGCATACTGGGTAAGTAGCACTTTCCTTATTGAGTTTAACTTCAGAGTGCTACCCTGAGCATGTGAAAAAACAGCCCACATAGCCACAGCCAGAGGGCATATAAAGCATCATGGAGAGTCAGAATCAGTCAGAGCACAAATTTCAGAGCAGTGTAACAAAAAGATGTGGTGGGAGGGAGGTTCGTATGGGGGAGAACCAAGGGAAACGGGCAGAGTCTCATGCATGTTATAGCATCCTGCATGAATTCCACATATTTTCTTCCAGTTGGGGCATGGTGCATCTGCACTTAAGCTGAAGGCTCAATGTCTTCCACCTTCTGACCATCTAATACTTCTAGTCCAGTAGAGCAGCATGCCTCTTCAGTTCGCAGAACATGACTGTCGATAGTTCGAGCCCTATGGCCTGCCCTCTCGCCTCCTTTTCTTCAGTAGGTTACATAGACAAGCCACACAGGTCATGCATCGTTTATGGGAGAGGTTGTCTGTTTTAAGATTGAATTTGTCAAACGCCTCCTCCCATTTAGGGCCTTGCATCTCCTCCCTGCAGAGTCGGGTATGTTCAAAAAGCCTATTTCTGCTGATGCCTATTTAACAACATTTCAATACCAAATCTCTAGGCAGGGGGTGTGGGGCTTTGCACTTCATCGCAGTTCTATGTTTGGCAAGGCCAAGTGTGTAAACCTGATAGAATATTTTGTTTTGCTCGAGTGCGGGAATAGCCCTATCAAGCATGTTTCTGTGGATAGACCACTGGAGTTCCCTGTGCTTCTTTGATGGCTTCAAGTACCACATTCCAGTAGGCTGATAGTATTTGGTAGCTCCAAACCATAAGAATATAATTTGCCTCTGAGGCACAGGAATCTGAAAGAAACACGTAGTGATAGATTCCTTACGTTAGAATATCCCCAGGCGTCCGTCTGGATTCGGAAAGTTTTCATCAGCAGTACCCCTGCGCGTCGGAAGGTGGCGTCGTGCGGCTCCGCGTCCGTCGTAGGCGTCGTGATCGCCGGGATGACGTCGCGGCAGCTACTTAGACGCCGCCCTCGCGCGCTGACGTCAGTTCTTTCTTTTTCCGCGCCAGCAAGCGCAGATCCGGAGAGAGCGGTACCCCCAGTCTTTTTTGACTGAGTTTTTGGAAATTTTTTGTCTCCGCTTTTTGAGTCGATCGACTCCTGGTGCAGTTAGGGATGCCCGGGTTTAAGTCTTGCGAGGACTGTCATCGGATGATGTCGGTGACGGACCCGCACTGCGTGTCTCTCTTCTGCCTGGGGCGCAACCACGACCCCAAGTCGTGCCCCGACTGCCGGTCCACGGCACCGAAGTCTTTGCGAGAGCGGTCCCGAAAGCTGCTTGAAGCCCGGCAGTCGGCTCCCCGCCGTGAAAGGTCCCGGTCCAGAGGGAGGTCGAGGGACCGGTCGCTGAGCCACCACCATCGGAAGTCTTCCGAATCGAAGTCTTCGCACTCGGGGTCAGGTAAGACAAAGCGCCAAAAGAAGTCGAAGAAACGTCATCGTTGCCCGACTTCCCCTCGCCAGTCGCGCGACTTGGCTGAGGGAGCGGGTGGTGCCACCCCTCGGCTCTGGCGGAGCCTACGCAGTCGCCGGTGACATACCCGCCCTTCCCGGGTTCATCGGCGACTCCGGCCCAGGTACAGAAATTCCTGTCCGCTATGGCTCGCCTATTTGGGACGTCGGGCCCCTCCAGTGCGCTATCGGGCCCCGCGGGCCCGACTGGGAGTCCACGCCCTTTGACGCCGGTGGCTCCGGCGTCGGCACCGTAGGACTCCCGTGGATCCCGGTCGACGCCGGTTGACCTAGTGACACCTCCACCGACGTCGGCACCACGTTTCGCGTCGCCCGGCGTGCCGGACGACGTCGTCCCCGGTTTCAGCCCCGAAGTGGAGACGGTGCCGGAACGGTGTCGGCCAACGCCGTTTGGGAATCTGTTTCCCTATCTCCATCCTCCTCCTTTTCTGCCTGTACAACAGCATGAGGAGGAAGGGGAGGACTGGGAGGGGTCTGAGGACCCTCTCGCTGCTCAATGCGAGTATGACCCGGACTGGGCAGAGGATTTGGGGGATGCCAGTGGTCTGGACACCTCTCCAGACCTTGGCATGCTGTCTCCTCCTACCGTGGCTACGGAGGAGGGTGCTTCTTTTTCTGTGGTGTTGCGTAGGGCAGCCGGGGCTCTCCACCTCGAGCTATCTACTGTGGCCGTCAGGACTAACCTCCTGACTGAAGTACTTCAGCCAGCAGTCACCTCTGCGGAACCACTGCTGCCCTTTAATGACGAACTTTCCGACGTTCTTTTGGGCTCCTGGTCCAGGCCCAACACAGGGGCTCCTGTGGAAAGGAACGTGGCCCGACGCCATCGCCCGGCCCAGGCGACCCCAACTTCCTCTCCCAACACCCCACCCCTGAGAGCTTGGTTGTCCAAGCGCATTCCCTTCCGCCCCCCCGGACAGGGAATCCAAGAGACTGGAACAGTTTGGGAAGAAGGTTTTTTCTTCTGCCAGTCTAGGGCTGCGGTCTGTGAACACTGCATGCCTCTTGGGCCGTTATTCTCACTCCCTGTGGGATACTGTGGCGCAGGTGCTGCCTCAGTGTCCGGAGGAGGCTCGGACACTACTCTCCCAGGCTATTGCTGAGGGGAGGGATGCAGCCAAGTTCACGATCCGTTGTGGTCTTGACACCGCTGACTCGCTGGGCAGGGCGATTTCCACGACAGTGGCGCTCCGCCGCCACGCCTGGCTGAGGACAACTGGCTTCTCGGGGGATGTCCAAAACACTTTGATGGACATGCCCTTTGATGGCATTTGCCTCTTTGGCAACAAGGCAGACAGTGCTTTGGAGAGATTTAAGGACTCACGGGCTACGGCCAAGTCCTTGGGCGTTTCGGCCACACGGCCTTCTCAGCCTTCTGCCTTTCGCTCCTTTCGTGCTCTCGGAAGGGGTAACCCACCACGTTCGCAACAGAGCCACAGGCTGGCGCAACAGTCCGCGCGCGGCCGCGGACGTGGGTACCGCCGCGGCGGTTCAGGGGGCCAGCGGACGGGTCAGTCCACCACCACTCCAGCCACCACTGCCTCCAAACCTTCCTAGTCCGACCTTTCAGGCCCACCAAACGCCAGTGGGTGGCAGGCTTCGCCATCACCTCCCCCACTGGCGCACCATCACGTGGGACAGGTGGGTTTTACAGATAGTCCGAAGGGGCTACTCTCTCCCCTTCGAGACTACCCCTCCAGCCATGCCACCTCAATACCACTGCATGTCGGGGGATCACTTGGCACTTCTCCAGCAGGAAGTTGTGGCCCTCTTGACCAAGGGGGCCATAGAGCGCGTTCCAACACCAGAAGTAGGTCGTGGTTGTTATTCCCACTACTTTTTGATTCCAAAGAAGGACAAGGGGCTGCGTCCTATCTTGGACTTTCGGAACGTCAATCTCTTCCTCCGGAAGGAGAAGTTCAAGATGCTCACACTTGCTCAGGTATTGTCTGCCCTAGACCCACAAGACTGGATGGTAGCGTTGGACTTGCAGGACGCTTACTTTCATATCCCCGTCCTGCCGGCCCACAGGCGTTACCTGCGGTTCACGGTAGGCCACGAGCATTTTCAGTTCACCATGCTTCCTTTCGGCCTTACCAGCGCCCCTCGGGTGTTCACGAAAGTGATGGCGGTGGTCGCAGCTCATCTGCGCAGATCAGGGGTTTCAGTCTTCCCCTATCTCGACGACTGGTTGTTGAAGGCGGGCTCGCCCCAGGCAGTCATCTCTCACCTTCAGACTACGGCCGACCTCCTGCATTTGCTGGGGTTCTCCATCAAAGTGCCGAAGTCGCACCTGATTCCCTCTCAGAAGCTCCTCTTCATCGGAGCAGTTCTGGACACAGCGCAATTTCGGGTCTATCCTACCGAACAGCGAGTCTGGGATATTCGGGCTATGATTCCAATCTTTCAGCCCTTATACTGGGTTTCGGTCAGGATGACCTTGAGGCTGCTGGGCATCATGGCCTCCTGCATCCTGCTGATCAATCATGCCAGATGGCATATGCGGGCTCTGCAGTGGGACCTGAAGTTTCAGTGGGCGCAGCATCAGGGGAATCTGTCCGACTACGTCCAGATCTCGGCGGGCACTGCAAGACAGTTGCAGTGTTGGCTCGCGAACCAGCATTGGGTCAGCGGCAAATCCCTCTCCCTTCCCCAACCGGAGCACACAGTGGTGACGGACGCGTCCCTCCTGGGATGGGGCGGCCACATGGGAGAGGCGGAGATCAGGGGCCTCTGGTCTCCGGCGGAGTCCAAGCTCCATATCAACATTCTGGAGCTCCGGGCGATCCTACTTGCACTCAAAGCATTCCTTCCCTCTGTCAAGGGGAGAGTAGTGCAGGTGTTCACAGACCACACCACCGCCATGTGGTACTGCAACAAACGGGGTGGGGTCGTGGACCCTATGTCAGGAGGCTCTGCGCCTCTGGACATGGCTGGAACATCGGGGCATTCCCCTGGTGGTTCAACACCTGGCAGGTTCACTGAACGCCAGGGCGGACGAACTCAGCCGCAGGTGCATGATGGATCACGAATGGCGTCTTCACTCGGACGTGGCGCTTGGTCTCTTTCAACAGTGGGGAGAGCCTTGGTTAGATCTATTCGCCACCGAAGAGAACGCGCAATGTCAGCAGTTCTGCGTGTTGGAATTTCCAAGGCGGCACTCGCTCGGCGACGCTTTTCGTCGCAAGTGGAGTTGCGGTCTATTGCACGCCTTTCTGCCTATACCACTTCTTCCCAGAGTGCTGAAGAAGATCAGTCGCGACCGGGCCCAAGTCATTCTTGTGGTTCCGGACTGGGCTCGAAGAGTTTGGTATCCCGAGCTACTCAGTATGAGCATGGATCCCCCGATCCGACTGCCTCTTCGGGAGGTTCTTCTGTTGCAGCGGCAGGGGACGGTCCTCCACCCGAACCTGTCCAGCCTCCACCTCCTTGCTTGGAGATTGAGCGGCGACAGTTGATTCCATTTCACTTGCCTCCCGAAGTCTGTGATGTCATTCTGGCAGCCAGGAGTCCCTCCACTAAATCGGTATACGCCTGCAGGTGGAACAAATTTGTGGCATGGTGCACAGCAAAGGCTGTGGATCCACTTTCTGCCCCTCTTTCTGAGGTCCTACTGTTCCTTCTTTCTTTAGCCCAGCAGGGCTCTGCTCTGGGCACTATAAGGGCTACCTTTCTGCAATATCAGCCTTTCTCAGGCTACCTGATCAGCCCTCTCTTTTCAAGTCCCCTGTTGTAAATAGATTTCTCAAAGGCATTACTCACCTTTTCCCTCCTATTCCGTTTGTGATGCCACAGTGGGACTTGAATCTGGTTCTTATTTATTTGATGTGCGCTCCCTTTGAGCCGCTTCACAACTGTCCTCTTCGTGTAACCTTGAAGACTGCTTTCCTGGTTGCCATCACCTCTGCTAGGCGCGTGAGTGAGCTCCAGGCTCTTTCATGTAAACCTCCTTTTCTGTCTGTTCATCCGGACAAGGTTGTGCTACGCACACGTCCATCCTTTTTGCCAAAGGTTGTTACTGCCTTCCATATCGGGCAAACTATCACCATGCTGACTTTCTTTCCGCCTCCGCACCGTTCCAGAGAGGAAGAGAGGCTCCACCGTCTGGACCCAAAACGTGCAATCTCATTTTATCTCAACCGCACACAACAGTTCCGGGTGGATGACCAGCTCTTTGTTGGCTACGTAGGCGCCAAGAAAGGCCAAGCTGTACACAAGAGGACTATCTCCCGCTGGGTTGTCTTGTGTATAAAAGCCTGCTATTCTCTGGCTAAAAAGGAGCCTCCGGTGGGGCTGCACGCCCATTCTACCAGGGCAACAGCAGCTACTACTGCATTGGGACGTGGTGTCCCCCTGCAAGACATCTGTCAGGCAGCCACGTGGGCCTCGCTGCACACTTTTACTAGGCATTATTGCCTTGACAGCCAAGTCCGAAGAGACTGCTTCTTTGGCCGTTCTGTTCTCCGTGACTTTCTGGTGTGATCTTGGTTCACAGACCCACCACCGGGGTTGGTATTGCTGGGGTGTCTATTCTAAGGTAAGGAATCTATCACTACGTGTTTCATTCAGATGAACAAGTTACTTACCTTCGGTAATGATATATCTGTAAGAAACAGTAGTGATAGATTCCTTACCGCCCCACCCATCCTCCCCATTCTGCGAACTGATTTCTAGGGTTAAGGTCATCCCTTTCAGGGCCCTAGTTTAAATGCACCAGTGGTCAGTATCTTGCATGGCTCCTGGCGCGGAAAGTCGTGTGCAGAACGGACGTCAGCGTGCGAGGGCGGCGTCTAAGTAGCTGCCGTGACGTCATCCCGGCGATCACGACGCCTACGACGGACGCGGAGCTGCACGACGCCACCTTCCGACGCGCAGGGGTACTGCTGACGAAAACCTTCCGGATCCAGACTGACGCCTGGGGATATTCTAAGGCAAGGAATCTATCACTACTAATGTTTCTTACAGATATATCGTTACCGAAGGTAAGTAACTTGTTCTTTGGGGACAGTGGCCCCACCCAGAGCTGAACATCCATTGCAATCTGAATGGTGTAAGGTACGGTTGGGGTAGGTAACTGAATTGGTTTAATCTGATAGCGACTTCTAGCCGCAGATTCCTTACCTTTGAACTTGCAGGCGTCAGGCTGGATCTGGAAGATTTTGATAGCAGTACCCCTGCATGTCGATAGGTGGCATCGGTCAACTCCGTGTGATGTCGTAGGCGCCTGGTTCGTTGTCGTGACATCCGCGTCGTCAATATAGGCCCCACCTCGGCGCGCTGACGTCAGTTCTTTTCTTTCCACTCCAGCCAACGCAGATCCGTCGAAGAGACCTACCCTTGTATTATCCCATTCACTGTCATGTATATCTCTCTCTATGGTCATTGCTCAGTGTTTCGTATGTGTGAAAATTGTTTGGTAATAATGTTGAGTAGTATTCTATACAACGTCATGGGTACCCTGCCACTCTCTCTCAATGTCAAACTAGTGCATAACCCCATTGGTGTCTGGCTCTATTCTTCTTCAATCCAAGCCTGTCTGAACGCCCAAGTCAGTTGCCTATATGCCAAAAATCGTCCTAAAGAGACCTCATTCTATTCCATCACCTCTTAGAAGGTTTGAAGCACTCTCAAGTTAAACATATTCTTTACTTTGTCAAAAGCACATCGCTTTCCGTTGCTTCTGTCGAAGTATGCTAGCATAATTATTACCCAACTTAAACCCTCTAGGGGCAGATCAGGAGGGTAAACCGCATGTTTATTCAGTCTCTTCAGATAACAGGCCTTAGGGTATTCAGCTGTCGTTACTAGTTTGGGAAAATACTTTTTGGTTTTGGGTATTATAACATGTGAAAAAGAATCGCACGAGTGTATTTGGTGAGACCCTGGTGATCAAATAAAGTGTACGTTCAGAACAGGTAGACAGATAGGTATAAATGAATAACCATCTAACAGTCTCCCCAGTACGACGTACCTCTCCTCTGTGTCTACCAGGGTCTTCCTGATTTCCCAGGGTAACCCCGGTCTTAACCAAATTAATACCCCTCATGCGTAATAGGAGAAATCAGTTATATATTCTTTCCACTTTCATCTCATGTGTAGCTTTTCTGATGGATTCTTCGGACTGCAATTTTCTCACCTTTAGAATATCCCCAGGCACCAGACTGTATCCAGATTACCTGATTGAGACGTCTAGCGCAGATTCCTTACCTTCGAATTATCCATAAGCGTCAACTGGATCTGGAAATTTTTCCTGTGCAGTACCCCTCCATGCTGGTAGGTGGTGTCATTCGGCTCTGTGTGGCGTCATCAGTGCTGTCCACGCTGGAAGTGACGTGCCATGCACCCCAAGGCCTTGAGTGAACGCTCCATCAAGCTGCTTGCCGCCAGCTGTGCGATGCCACAACTGTTTCGATCCCAATCTAGAGTCAGGTCTAGAGATCCGTCGCAGAGCATAAGTCCCTCGTCGCACTCCAAGTCATCTTCGTGTAAGTCCTAAAAGCGTAAGAAGTTGAAGAGGTCTTCGACTTCATCGCGTCCGTCAAAGTCATCCGACAAGACGAGGAAGCGTGGTCATTCAAGGCCTGGCTCCGATGTTGAGCCTGCCCCTTGTCTGGTTCTGCGCCTCCCAGAGTTTCCTGGAGCCGGAGCAACCCCCGCCAAAGTTCTATGAGTCCATGCACCTCTTATTTGGCAGTCCATTCTCGCTGGCGTACCTTCAGGTTCCGTGGGTTTGGAAGGGCCCCCACCACTGGTTCCCTGCTTGGCAGTAAGTCCCCGGCTCCAGTTGGGCCCCTAGGTTCCACAGATGGATCCGGACCGGTGCCGGTTGTACCACCTCGACCTGATCCTGCTACTGACTTTCCCAGAACCATCCCCATTTGTTTCCTGGAGCCAGAGGAGCTTAGTCTGACGTAGACTCTGGCGCCGACTGGAGCCATGCCTTCCAGGCCCGGAGCATGAGCCCTATTCTTATGGGCTTGGACCCAGGGAGGATTGGGAGGGGTCGCTGGACCCTGAAGAATACCAGCTCTTAGACCCCATCATGGACTGGTTTGAGGAATTGGTGGACATCGGTGCACTGGACACCTCTCCAGATACTGGCATGCTCCCTCCCCCTACCGAAGGGGCTTCTTTTGCTATGGTGGTGAGAAGGGCGGATGAGTTCCTGGAGCTTAGCCTACCCTCAATGGCAGTCAAGTATAACGTCTTGACAGAGGTGCTTCCCGCAGAACTGCTTCTCCCATTTAATGAAGCCCTCAGGGATGTCCTGGTTGGGACTTGGTCCAAATACTCCACAGGGGCTCCTGTGAACAGTACGATTGCCCTCCACCACTGCCTCTCCCCAGGGAACCCCAACTTCCTCACGCTACACCCTGCCCCGGAGAGCTTGGTGGTCCAAGCCTCCATCTCCCATGTAATTCCTGGATCATCCCTGGCAGATATAGAATCCAAGAGGCTGGACACCATAGTAAAGAAAATGTTTTCTTCCGCCAGCCTGGCACTGCGGTCCGGGAACATCGTGTGCCTTTTGGGCAATTGCTCCTATGCCCTGTGGGATTTGCTGTGCGCGTGCTGCTCATGGTTCCCGAGGTCGTCGGGCCGTACTTTCCCAAGCGATGTCTGACGGGAGGGATGCAGCGAAGTTCACAATTCGATATGGCTAGATACGACCGACTCGCTGGGCAGAGCAGTTACTTCGCCGGTGGCCTTACAGTACCATGCCTGGCTGAAAACAACTGGCTTTTCAGGCGATGTCTAAGTGTTGGTTATGAACATGCCTTTTGATGGCTCCCGTCTCTTCAGATACAAGGCGGACTCAGCGCTGGAGTGCTTCATGGATAGCAGAGCTATAGGCAGGTCCTTGGGAATTTCTATGGGCCCTCCCCAACCCCAGTCTGCCTTTTGCTTCGTTCGTTGCCTCAGCTGGGGCTTCCAGCCGCATCTTTACTCACCCAATCACCCCGGTGCACAAGCTTCCCTGCCGCAGAGGACGCGGTACCCACAGACCCTGTTAGTCGGGCAGCCAGAGGTCAGGCTAGTCCACCACTCCCATGGCTGCCGCAGCCTCCAAATCCCTTTAGTTTGCCCTCTTACCATCATTGGCACCCAGTGGGAGGCAGGATACCCCATCACCTGCCCAACTGGAGATCTAGAACATCAGACCACTGGGTTATTCAGATTGTCCGTAGGGACTACTCCCTCCCCTTCATGACTACCCGTCCACCCATGCTATCCACTTGCGACAGGTTGATGGAGGACCAACTTTCCTTGCTCCGCCAAGAAGTGATGGCTGTCTTGGCCAAGGGAGCCATACAGAAGGAACCAACGCCAAAAGTAGGTTGTAGTTATTTCGCTACTTTCTGGTGCCTAACAAGGACGGAGGCCATCATCCTATCCTAGACCAGCGCCCATTCAATTTCTTTGTCAAAAAGGAAAATTTGAAGATGCTCGCACTCGATCAAGTCCTGTCTGGCCTGGGAGACGGATGGTAGCGTTGGACCTGCAGGATGCATACTTTCATATTCCCGTCGTGCCTGCCCACAGGCGTTACCTCCGGTTCACGGTGGGCCATGAACACTTTGTTCGCTGGGCTTCCTTTTGGCCTTACCAGTGCCTCTCGTCTGCTCACCAAGGTGCTGGCAGTTGTTCGCAGCTCATCTGCGCAAATCATGAGTGCCAGTCTTCCCCAATCTCGACGACTGGCTGTTGAAGGCGGGCTCACCCCAGGCTTTCGTCTCCCACCTCCAGACAATGGCAGAACACCTGCACTCGCTGGGGTTCACTATCAACGTGCCGAAGTCACACCTGACTTCTATTCTGGCTCTCCTTTTCATCAGAGCTGTTCTGGACACAGTGCAGTTTCGGGCTTAAACTCCTGAACAGCAAGTCCAGGATATTTAGGCTATGATACCGATGTTTCAGCCTCTATCCTGGATTTTTTTTAGATTGACTCTGAGGTTGTGGGCCTCATTGCCTCCTGCATCCTGCTTGTGACACATTCCCGCTGGCATATGGGACTCTGCAGTGGGACCTGAAGTTCCAGTGGGCGCAGCATCAGGGGAATCTCTCGCGACATAGTCCAGATCTCAGAGGGAACTGAAAAAGGTCTGCAGTGGTGGCTAACGAACCGTGACTGGGTCACCGGCAGACCCCTTGTCGTGTAGTTCCTATATAACCTATACAGAATCTGCACGTTTGGATAACATAAACTGTGGGTTTGGTGGCGGACTGATTCCGTGCACCCCCACCGGATACGTTAGCCTATCTGTATTAGCTAGCTCCCATGCCACTAGAATCTCCTCTTACCAAGGAGAGAATAGATTCTGGCAACCTCAGTACATGACATCCCTGATCCCTCAGAATCGTGGAAACAATATACTACCTTTCGCTCAGTCACTTGTGCTTACTTATTTTGTCTCAGAGAGATGCACAGAATAAACAGGCTGGGCGTTTTCAATAAGTATTTATTGAACAGTTGTTATTCTAGTGTAGAATAGATGAGCTGCAACAACCATTAGACAGTAGCAGAGATATATGATTAGCAATACTACGAAAGTAAAGGGATGGTATAGTTCTACCATCTTGCAGATATCATGAATATATACACGTACATAAAACACATGATAAAAAGTGCGTACTCCTACGATGCCTCCCTAACTAGATGTACCTAAATGTACCTAGCATTTATGTAGGTGTTATGCCAAGAGTCCCTCTGGGATCTAGTCAACCCAATTACCTGAGAAATGACAGAATATGGGACCCCGTCCTAGTCTCGAGTTGGACACCCCACGAGGGATGTTAGACCACTGCGAGCTGGAGTGTCTGCATGCAGGAACCTCAGCGTCTCTGGTAAGTGTGTCAGCCGGGAAGTCTCGGTCTCCTCTCCCTTCCTAAGCAAGATATGATGTATATATACCCATAGGTCTCCCCAGGGGTCCTACCTTGCTGTGTTACTGTGTCGGCCTAAAGGATGACGTCGGGCCTGAACTTTATACAGAGATATTATACAGGAGATGTTCTGAATGCAGTGTCGTATCTAGGTAAAAGGTCAGTGCCTAAGAACCGTTATGTATGTAATGTAGGGAAGAATATAGGTGAAAGGTTGCAATGTTACCTGCGCCTATATAGGGTACCTATATGGAATAGAACACCCACTCCTCTTCCGACTGGACGACATATGTAACCTATTACTGTACTACTAGCATAACTAGATAGTGGTACGCACAAAGTTTATAAAAATATCTCTTTAGCTAAAATGTTTAAAAACTTCTAAAAAATTTCAAAAGAAAATGTATCAAGCCCTAGCTCTAAAAGTGTCCGTAGTTATAGTCCGAACCACTATAAGCATTTAGAAAGCCATGTATGCCCCAAAAAAAAATGAAAGGAATGTCAATTTTGTTATTAAGTTCCAAATTTCGAGCTTGTTTAATAAAGGGCAAATTTCTTCCCAGCACACGACGAGCCCAATTAGTCAAATGTTTGTGTCCTGGCTGGTAGACGCAACATTTTTGTTGCTTACTTCCGCAGTAGACGGCCCCTGTAACACCTTGCATATTACTTCATAGAGCACAGATGATCCACGATATCCGCAGCCGGTACTGGGGCAGCCTGTGTGCCGTTCAAAGCCTGGGTGTCAGTGAAGGAGCCGATGTCCATACCAACAGGTGCAGTTACTACCTGTGGTGGCTCAAGGAATGCAGCCATCAACATTGGAATACGCTGCGGACATTGCAGAACATGGGCCGTTATCGGGTCCAGTAGAGCCTCCGCACGCCTGATCCTCGACGTACCACGCCACAGCCACATCACCCCCACTTGAGGAACCTGCACTGGCTCCCCGTCGACAGGAGGATCACCTTCAAACTCCTCATCCACGCACACAAGGCACTCCACAAAACTGGCCCAGCCTACCTCAACAGACGACTCTTCTTCTACGTCCCCAACCGCCAGCTCCGCTCCGCCGACCTCTCCCTCGCCACCGTCCCTCGCATTCGAAGAACAACCACCGGCGGCAGATCCTTCTCACACCTCGCCGCCAAGACCTGGAACACCCTTCCACTAAGACTACGACAGACCCAAGACCTGCTGACCTTCAGGAGGCTACTTAAGACCTGGCTGTTCGACCAGTAGCAGCACCCCCCCCCCCTTCCCTCTCCACAGCGCCTTGAGACCCTCGCGGGTAAGTAGTGCGCTCTACAAATTCTGTGATTGATTGATTGTGATTGAGAGCATTCACGTCCGGCTGCGCACATGATGGGAGTGTTAAACAAAGGTCTAACACGCATTCTTCTCCGCAAAACAGGCATCGGAGGACAGGTAAGATGCAGTCCATCCAGACTGGTCGTAATGACAAGAACCAAGATGCACTTAGTTATCTTAGGCGAGGCGTGCCTAGATGTTGTACCATGCGGTCACGGTATTTACGCTCCAGGAGCGCTTTTTCCATCTCTTTGGTGACTGGGACGTCCATTGCGTAGCAGAAAAATAACAATCAGGATTCCTGCTATTAGAAACCGGATCAGCGGAAGTCCTCCAAAGATGCTTCCGAATACGGAATGAATGAAGTTTGGTATAACTCCAAGTACCGTCTGAAAGGTGCTTATAGGTCCAGAACCTATGGTCTTAAATAGGTGAACAATGCCACTCATATCAGACACATTAAAGATACGATTTACCATTTCTGCGAAATGGTAAGGACAGTTCGTACGAATAAGCACCTGTATCTCTGCCGAAGACCTTGCGATCTGGAGATAAAAAGTCTCTCGAGCAGAGGTTAAGGGCACAGACTTCTGTAAAAGCATGGCTTTCATTCTGCTTAGAGTATCAAACCGTATTAAAGAAACATTCAGTGAAGGCCATAAAGGCGCCTCCCTGACACTGTGTCGGTGGAAACAATACTTGCATACAACAAGTAACCCTGGAACTCACGGTTACCAGATATGCGATGCCCGGGAGCATTCCATAGCAGCCTTGACTGTTCAGCATCAAGTAACTCCCATTTGAAAGTAGCCTGAATGCTGGAGTAATCACTGCAGCTGGGGTACCTCTCAGATGACAGGACAAGTTCGCTACAGAACCATTACAAGCCCCGTGCAGCATTATATCCTGACATATGAGTGATCCACTTAAAGCGCTCTCACAGTTTGTACCACTTAGAAACACTTCTCGATCCCCACTCCGGCATCGAAATCTGTATGGTAATTCCCAAGATTCCTTACCCATTTTTTTATATCTGCCTGCCTGTTTTTGTTCAAGGCAATACTGAAACTGAAAAGTAGTGACCGGTAGAGTTATGTGGACATGGATTAGCCATTCCGTGGATGGTGATTCTGCCACTGTGAAAGGTAATCTATCCAGCTTTTCGATATGCAGCATTGTATATTTTGCTCCCCTTTGTACCATTTCTATCCGTTTATCTGTTAGATTGTATTCAGAAAACAGAGACGTGCTGTTGATAAAACGCCAAGGCACATAGCCTGCACGCAAAGATTGTAGCATCCAGCTTAACAACATAATAGAACGTAATTGAGATTGCCCGTGTTGTAATATGGCTAAATCCTGTTCTAGTATGTCTATTGCAGAAGATACAATGTTGCCTAAGGAATATATCCTGGAGGTCATTGTAGTTAACCCATTGTCTACCACTGCTAGAGATTTTTCTAGATTGATACGGTCTATCTCCCGTAGTCTCTCTGCGTCCTCTTGTTGGGATATTTTCCATATTTCATTGTAGGCAGCATAAATGCCAGCACACATGAATCGTTTCTGGCGTGGCTTCCTGGGACCTAGTAAAAAAATCCCTAAGATCCACGTCCTGTGATAGTAAGGATAAGTGTTGTTTCACCTGTGTGAGTGTTGAGGTTTTTAGCCAATCGAGGCACAACTTCCCAAAACTGTAGGATGTCACTACCCCTGGATGTTGTCGTTGTACATAACGTGGATCTGGCCTATGGATACTAAACCCTTCGGTTTTACCCATGAATCTTGTCTGACAACTATTAGTGTCTGTGGGCCAAATCAACCATTTTTTTCCAATCAGGGTCTGATCTGTTGTATTGTATAATGTCATCTATTGTAATCTCTTCCTGTGATGTTATGTTACTCTCGGTGTGTGATGGAGTCGGCATCCGAGGTGTGTTCAAGTCTTTGTTCTTGGCTAGTCCAAGACAAGACGTCTGTTGCACTGTCTCGTTCAAAAACATGATTTGCTGAGGAATGAGGCATGCTCTAAACAAGGCTTCTGTACCTGCCATTCCCTAGTACCCCAGACTGATTTTAAGTCTATGGTGTCTTTCCATAAGTCGAAACCTTGTTCAGACAACTGGGCAATAAAGGAAGCAGAGTAAATCTGTTTGATGTTTAAGATATTTTTCTGTGCTGATGTTGGTGCAACCTTATAATAATATGAGGCTGGGTCAGACATATTAAACCCTGAAAAATATGGAAACTTTTGTGTAAATGTTTTTGAACTGCCTTTCGGCAGTGTTAGACAAGGTTCCCACGGGTGGTAAGTGAACACAGCTCTAGAATTTGCAGATTTATGCAGAAAGTGATGACCATAGTGTTGATAACAATACATGGTTTCGAAATCTGATGTGCCTTCCAATGTTGCACTATTAGAAAACGCAGCAGATTTTTCCAAATCAGACAACATGTTAACAGTTTCAAAATCCCAATCATCGGAAAATGTACTTGAGGTAATGATATCACTCAACGATATTTTAAATAAATGAGGAATTCTTAAAATTTCGGTCGGACCAAATATATCGAAATCAACCTTGTCCCAAACTACACCATCAAGTATAGGAACTGCTGTAATGTTCACTGATTACCAGTCTCTTTGTTCTCGATGAGATGATTGGTGTTGTTTTAAAAGTAAGTTCACCTTTTGGGCTGCAGAGCTATGTCAAAGGTATCTTCCATTAATAAGCTTGCTAAAAATCATTACTAAGCCTACCCAGAAAAGAAAGAAAAGTATCCCGGTGATTATCCATAGTTCTACCCAGGGTGACACCAGGTAAGTCTTTTTAAGAAAGTTCAGAAAGTCTTTTACTTGCTGTTTGCATGAATTTTTGGCTGGCATCGTTTCCTGTTCGCTTGGATCCAAAGAAAATGTAGCAAAGTTTATGAAGTAGCCAGAAGCAGTTCGATCAATTGTTGGTATTGCATCAGGATTTGTTGAAATCGTAGTTTGCTCTTGTCGAGGCATGTTGACGTAGACATCTGTATTTGGTCGAATAGCAATTTATCTATCATTTTGAGTTTGATTTTGAAGTTGAACTTCAGGTTCAAGAGGAACGAGTTCCATAGCATTGTTGCATAGTCCATCATTCCGTGCAGGGGAAACTTCGAACGTGATGAGTCTTTCTGTTTGAACTTCTTGAATTGTAGCGAGAGGAGGGCGTCTGCTACTTTGGAGTCCACGTCGCCTACTACTCCGTATCAGCCACATAGTGTGGTTTGATTAAGTCGATTGACACAAATCTTTTCTCCTCTTTCCCGGCAAGAGGCGGCAGAAGTACAGTTCTTGTTCCTTCGACTGCTAGAACCTGTACAGGCTTTCTGTAGGATGGCCCAAATTCTTATTTGTCCGCTATTTTCTCTCTGACCAGATCTCCGACATTTGGGATCCAGACAGGGTTTACCGTGACTGATTTGACTTCCCCAGTCGCGGTCTGCTGCAGGTGGACATTACTTTGTTGCGTCCTGGATTCATTTAGATCCTGTAAAACAGCCAAACGATCATGGATGTCAAAAGGTTTTTCATCCGCCACTGAGCCTTCACAATCAAGATCAGGTACCCACATTCTTGTCCCAAATAGGACCTCATATGGAGTGACCCCCCCTAGAGAACTTCTTGGCATATTGTTCAGAGCTCGCTGCACTCCATACAGATGTTTTACCCAGCTCTCACCCGTGCCTAATACTCTAGCTGTTAAAGACTGCTTTAAGTCTCGGTTTTCCTCTCCACGACCGAATTTCCCTCGGGATGGTACGGAGAGGAGTATCGCAATGCTACACCCAATCCTCGCATGGCCTCCTTGTAAGCCCGAGAGCTAAACGCAGGGCCCTGGTCAGAATGTAATCTGCTAATTGCGTATGTCCCTATAAAGACTCGCAAATCTTTTATAACAGTTCGAGCGTCAGCCGAGCGCTGGGGCCACACCCATAGGAATCTTGAGCAGGAATCCACTGCAACCATGATATAACTGTAAGCCCCATCTCTTTGTAAGGGGCCGCAGTGGTCCAAGTAAACACACGCTAGTGGTTTGTCAGATATTAATAATGGTGTCTGTGCTGGACGTGTTACGGTGGAACCTTTCATCTGCTGACAGATGTCGCATTTCAAGACATAGTCTTTAGTCTGCTTAGTTAACCCAGGCCACCAATAGCGTTGTTTCAACAAAGAAACAGTCGCCGTTACTCCTGCATGTGCAGAACCTATCCCTTCGTGTGCTGCTAGAATTAAACCTAACCTACGATCCATGTTTGGAATTACTCTATCCCCCACTCCAGGAATCTGAGCAAATGGAATGTTATTGGCATCTAACTTGCAGGAGTACTTGAGTGGAAACCTTTTTGGTACTGCTCCGCTGTTTTTGCGATAAGCATTGATAGCTACCATAATCTCACCGTCTATTCTCGTTTTAGAGCGAGTGATTGCAGCTACGGAAGCCGTGCGTACAGCCACCTTTGCGGTTTCATCAGCCAATGAATTCCCTTCAACGTGAACGCCATCACGCTGATGACTCAGTGTATTTATCACGTGAGCCCTTGGTAGTTTGGTTTTCGACTCCACTACCTGGTCCCATAGCATTTTATGCTCAATTGTGCCACCTTTTGCATCTTTGAGCCCATTTTGAACCCAGTGCTGCAAATATTCTGTTATATGGGGTTATATGGCCCTAAGACACATTGTCGACATTGCTAAGTTAGCATGAGTTTTGCTTGCCATATGCTGCTGCTTTTGCACACGCCTCTGCTAAGCGTTTGTTTTCGCGACACTTTGCCTCTGCCCTGTACATGATAACAGATTGTTTTTCACGTTCTCAGCCTTCCCTTCAATTCTGTCTGAACATGATGTGCAAGGTCGGTCAACAATGTCTCTTGTTATTCTGTTCTGGTCAGTCCCTATTACCTAGACAAAACATGTTACCAACAGCTGCAATGTGGAAGAATCGTGCTTTGATATAACGTTGTTGCATGTTTTTGAAACACACTCGAAGAAAGCCATTCCATGGAGCTGAGCGCTGCTGTTCCTATGATGTAAACCTTTGGGTTTAGGCTTTGAGGTAGGGGTCTGCTAATAACGCCTAGAGATCTTCTGTTATATAAAATAACTTCTTACTGCCTTGGGGAGGGTGATTAGGCCCAGTTATTTTGCCTTTTTCACAGTCTTTATAAAATGACGACTCCTTTTATATTCTATGGTATTGTAACAATGCTAATGATTCTTGCCTTATGCATTTTGCTGAAGGTGTGGTTCGCATACTGTTTCATGGATCACTATAGTCAAAATAAACATTTTGAACTTATTTAGTGACTCTGATTATTTTTATTGTGGACAAGTACGTGAGAGCGAAAGAGTGTCTTGTTCCCGCGACTCTGAGGTGATTCGGGAGTGCTCGTGTTCTGGGTTGTCTAAACATTCGTAGCTTCTTGATATTTGTAGGAGACCGAATGAGACACTATTGCTAGTCGGTTGGGATTTTGGGTACTAAGGTGATAGGAGGTACACCTCTATTTACTGAGGTCCTGTTTTCTTGTGCATAGTTCTGTGTATGAGCAGAATCCCCGCAACATGGCGCCGCCAACGTTTGGTCTGGTTCTTATCTGCGAGATGCTTGATTAGTGCTCGTGCTGGTCCACAATACCCTCACTTCTGTTTCCGGAGACAGCTGTGACGGAGTAACCTCCTATATTGACATTTTTATAGGTTTATTCAAACTTGAAGTTTTAAAAGGTATTTCTTTTCTTCTAACCCGAGTTTGCGCTGCCACTCTTTAAGTTGTTCTACTGTCTTCTCTATAATGGCTGTAGTTGATATTCCGGCTCATAGCAGAGCCGCGCTGAGAGCGCACTTGACTCATTATGCGGTTCCTGATGCTGGGGCCGCACTTATTTTTGTGGTGGAAGCCGATCCGGCTCACCAGTTTGAAGTTTTTTACTCTTGGGTCACCTTTCCGGCGGTGGATGGCACTGATGATTTGTTTCACACGTATGCTGCCACCGCCGTTCCTCAGCAGTATCAGCCTTATAGAGTGCTTGAGATTCCGCTTACAGCTTGGCAACACCGTATTTGGTTTAATGGCGCCCTTCCTCACCCATTAACGGTAGTCCGTTTAGGCCCTTTATCTATAGATGGGGCCACATGGCCCGTTTTGGCTGGGTTTACCCCACACCCATGTGCTTTCACAAGTGCTACTTTGGCGGAGCTCCGTGTCTTACATACATCGTTGGTACGCGCATATAGAGCTGTAATACAGAACGTAACATGCACCGTCCAGGTGGGACCACCTGGTGCTGCGGTACAACCTGCGGGTCCTGGTGGCGTAACCATCAGTCCCGTTATTGTTAATTCTGTCATGGGCAAGCGCCCACAGAATAAGGATGAGTTTCCTTATTGGCTTGCCGAGAAATTTGGACAGATAGAAGCTGTCTTTCCTAATACCACTCCTGTGGATAAACACAGAATCTTAACTATTAGTTTACCTAAAGTCTTAATTCCCGAATTGGCTGATTGTAACACCTGGGGCAGGGTGTTTGCAGCAGTATATTCTATGTGTTTCGGCACCCCCTCCATGACCGTACTCCCCTCTGTGATTAAGCGCGTTGAGGATGAACACTGAGCAGAAGCGGCTGTTGAGCTGGGGATGAGACTGGTGGGAGTGTTCGACGTGGTTGCTGATATGATCCTTGCGAATGTCAAGGGCGATGCCGTTAGCTTTTAAGTTGCAAACCGCTCAGAGGCGGTCGCGGAGCCTGACAGACCACGAGAATTACCAAAGATTATTGCAAAGGCTTACAAAACCATAAGCCACAATAGTCTGGGAAATAAGCCTACGACTCAAATACAAACGCAGCCTCAAGTACAACAGAAAGCCCAGCCTGACAAGAATGGGCGCCCTTTCTTTCCTAAAAAGAATTGGCAAAGAAATAAGAAACGGGGTTCCCAACAAACAAACAGGGTTCGCGTGCCAGTTCACCGACCCCTAATGCTTCTGAACGTACATATGACTTGCGCAATCGCGCTAAAATTAAGTCTCCTGAAAGATTTCAGGTTCCTGATCAGCGTTCTCCTCGTTCTTTACAGGAAACATCAGGCTCACAAGCCGGTGGAGGGGATCGCCAGGATCGGGGTAGAAGTCAACCTGCGTCACACCTTCGTGAACAGCCTCGACAATTTGAAGTCAAGGACAAGCAGGGTGATTCCGCACGAACCCGTCCTCCTTTTCAAAAGAAAAAGGTTGCCGCTTTAACAGCGAGATATGCCACAGACGGTGAGGATGCGACTCCTGGATCAGACTTGGGCAGTGACTCTGCTTGACAGCGCGGCGGAGGTTACCATAGTCAGGGAGGCTCTACGTCCCCGTCTGGATGTGACAGCCACTGACACATTTGTTACCATTGAGACTGCAGATACCCGGGTTGCCCCCCCCGGATAGACTACACAAAGTTCTTTTCCTAATTGAAGGTGATATACTGCGTCCCATTAAGGTTGTGTTCTGGGAGAATCTAACCGCTACATATGACATTTTATTGGCGGAGAAAGATTGGCCTCCACTCTTTGTGTTAGCCTCTTCTAGAGGGGAAAATGTGATACTTCCGAGTTTTTCACGTTGTGTCCCTGAGGAACGAGCGCAGACTCTTGAGGAGGAATGGGCTTTGGCCTTAGCCCCAGCGGTGTATCGCAATCAGGTGGGTTGGGACGTTGATTCGCCAGCTCATGAAATACCATTGCGCTCTATGCCGCAACCTCAACCTCAATATCCCATCAAACGAGAAGCGAAGGCTTCTGTTTGTGACATTCTCAGGCAATTGGAGTATCAGGGGGTCATTGAGTCATGTGTATCACCTATGAATAATCCTCTCTTTACTGTCCCTAAACCTGATGGTTCTTTTCGGATTGTATTGGATTATAGACATTTTAACAGCCATTGCCGCACCTTTGCGGTACAAAACACGCACAGTTCAGCGCTTGTGAATAATATTGTTCGTAAAAAATACAAAACGACACTTGACATTTCGAATGGTTTCTACAGTCACAATCTCGACCGTGCGAGTGGTGACCTGACCGCATTCAGTGCCGTCGGAAATCAGAAAAAATTTACACGGTTGCCTATGGGGTACAAGAACAGCCCCGGGGCATTTGCGGCACGCATTGTTTCTTTGTTGCATGACATTGACCCTGAGGCCTTGTCGTATGTTGATGACATCTATTTGACTGACGACGACCTCGCGCCGCATCTTGACCGAGTCGACCACATAATATTGTCTTTTGTCGACTACGGTTACAAATTTAATTTTGCAAAGTCCCACATTGCCCATCTGGCAGTGCTCTTTTTGGGCTACGAGCTCAATAATGAGGGAAAGGGTCTAGCACCTCATTTCCTAGAGAAGTGTGCACATTTGCAACCACCTTCTTCTTTGAAAAAGTTACAATCCCTGCTGGGTTTTTTAAACTTCGGGAGGACTTACATTCCCGATTATGCCCAGCGTATCAAACCGCGTTATGCGTTGATACAACCTAAGTTCTCTTCTGCCAGCTGGCTTCCGGAACATACTTCCGTTCTGCAGTCTTTGCAGGCGGATTTGCTTGCGACTAACTTCTTAATGACTCGTGATAACACCACCAACCTGGTAATACGTATCGTTTCTGGGGCAGTGGGTTTCACGTACTTAACATTCAATGAAGGAGACACAATACCTATTGCATACAAGTCACACTTGTACACTGCGGCTGAAATGCGTTTTTCCTCTGTAGAAAAAATCTTAACGGCAGTGCAGATGGCGATTCTAAAGGAACGCTCACTGGCACAGGGCAAACGCATTCTTATGGTCACTCCCTTCCCTGCTTTGGAAGCGGTGACTACAGCTAGTGTGCCTAACTCTAAAGCATTGCACCCACGTTGGATCCAGTGGGCTACTTCTTTGACGTCTTTGGATGTCACATTTGTCTTTGATCCATCTCTTCAGACTCAGGAGTTTTTGCAGTATGAATTTGTTCATCCTCCTCCTTTGTCCCTTCTTCCTCTGTGTGAGTACAAATGCATCATTTATACCGATGGCTCGGCGCAACCGGCCACGGGTTCCAAACATGCTTATTCAGCGGCTTGTGCTATTGTGGCTGGCTCCATTGCAGATGGAGAGTTTAAGTCATCCATTGTGCACACACAGGCACTAGGAGACTGCACGGCACAATTGGCCGAGCTGCGTGCTCTTGTTCTAGCTCTAGAGTTTGCTGATCCTCTAGTGAATACTCTTATTGTGTGCGATTCTTACTATTGTGTCCAGTCGTTCAATGACAGCTTATTCTTTTGGTCTCAAAATGATTACCGCGATTCTAAGGGCAGCGCAATTAAGCATAAAACGCTTTGGGTTCGAGTGGCAGATCTTAAACAACGTCTGCCTCTCACACATGTTATTCACACTCTTGGCCACCAGCATATCGGAACACACGCTCTTGGTAATTCTCTGGCTGATAAAGCGGCAAGTCTGCAGTAGCCACGTGTTCCGTAGCAGCAGTTACAAGATCTATGACTAAGGTTGATAATGAAATTTTGGCAGCGGTTGCTGCAACTAGGGAGGGAGGTAATTATCCTGCGGGTTTCCCTTCTAAATACTCTTATCAAGTAACTCCCGAACAGGTTCCTTATGCTACCATTCCTTCGGTTGGGGAGCGGCTGATTCCCAACTCTGACCGCACACAAGCTTTGATCAAGGCCGCACACGAAGGCATTGCTTTGGCACATGCTGGTGTGCCGGCAACAGTCTCTATTCTTCAGCAACGTTATTAGTGGCGTGGTTTATATAAACAGACTCGTAACTATGTTCTTTGCTGTGATGTTTGTCAACAATTCAAGCCTTCTACAGTCCCACGTCCGCCACAAACACAGCTATGTATTTCTAATAGACCTTTTGGCTGTGTCTATCTTGATCACTGCGGTCCACTTTCTTCTGATACTGCATACAAGTATATCTTGGTTGCGGTTGATTCGTGCACTCGATTCCTCTGGGTATGGCCACAACGTAGTGCTGACGCTCGAAATGGCATCAGGGATTTGCATGTCTTTATCGGGATGTTTGCCTGTGGTACCTTCCATTCTGACCAAGGTCCGGCGTTTGCCTCTAAGGCTTACAAGGATGCGATGAAGTCGTTGGGGGTACAGGTGCAGTTTTCGTCTCCATACAGGCCTGAGGGCAATTCGGTTGTGGAGCGAATGAACCGTGACTTAAAGCAATCCTTGACAGCTAGAGTCTTAGGTACTGGCAGGGACTGGCTGTCCCACTTGTATGGGGTCCAACGTGCATTAAATAATCTCCCTAGAAGATCTCTTGGGGGGGCGGACCCCTTACGAAATGCTCTTTGGCTTTCACATGTTTGTTCCTGACCTTGATGGTCTGGACATTGTGGCGGCTGCCTCCAAGTTTGACGTAGATAATCATTCTGCTATGTTACAGGATCTACAAAAGTCTAGTGATACTCTGGCAACTGAGCATTTACCATCTTCGCCTGCTGATGCACAACTGATTCCTGTTACCGGTTGGCTTCCTAAAATTGGAGATCTAGTGCGGGAGAAGATTGAAAACAAAAAAGAATTTGGTCCCTCTTATCGTGCTCCGGTTTCAGTGCTTGGACTGAAGGGTACTCGTACTGTCATTCTACCACCATTGCCAGGTCGCAAAGACAACAGACACATCTCAGTGGACAATGTCAAGTTACACCGTGTGGCCGATTCTGAATAGTGTGACACCTGCAGTTTCGTGCAACGCAATATCCTTAGCACCGTTAACTTTGTCCTCACCTGCTGCAACAAGGATGTCTGCTCATATGATGGACACTGTAATTGATCTTCAGCCTATGCGACAATCATCTTCTGTGATGGATCTTGTGTGTCCTTTTCCGGCTACTGATTCCGTGTGTGAGATACCATCTAGCCCACGAGTACGAATGGAGGATTCAACGCTTTCACCTTTGCTTCCAAGTCCAGTGAGTGCCTGTGAAGGAGAACCGGCACACCTTTCTTCTGCCACGTCCTCCTCATCATCCAGTTTGCCTGATGCACCTAAGTCTAAGTTGTGTAACTTTTACTCCTGGTTCAAAAAGACATACTTTGTTCCCCCATGGACCTACATTTGGTTGGTGCTTATCCTGATATTTCTCTTCATGTCAATTGGATTTGTGACAGTGTTCTTTTTACTTATAAATGGCCATTATCTCACTGAACGCTCTGCAGTAAAAATGGTCGATGGAACTTTGGCTCCTCACACATCGTCCCATATCATGAAACGTGACATGACTTTTGTGAATATTTCAGCTTTTCCAGTTCATGATGGCATCGTTTGGGATAAAGTAGCTTACAAAATCCATGGCCCGACAGAGGTCCTTAGAGTTCCGTACGTATTTCGCGTCTCGTTAGGAGATGTGGTGACACGGACATACATTCTGATGATTGGGATGTGCAGGCCGTTCTTGCATTGTTTTCAGATTTAAAATATTATGCTGCCTTTGATGCTGAAGATTTGTATTTAAATTCTGCCAATTATGGTGATCTTTTTTGCTATCAACATTATGGGCATCATTTTTTACACAAATCTAACACCATGAGGCCCGTTTTTAATTTTACCCAATGGGAACATTGTCCAACTCGCTTACAGGGGAGTTCTAAAACGCTTAAGATAAGTTCACCTATTTTTCTAACTATGATTTGACTCATCCTGAATCCTATTATTTTAGGCTTCAAAAGTCCCCTACATCGAAGTACCTGTTATCACACACTAAACTAATTTATGCCAATTCGTTTAGAACGCAGTTGGCCGCACACGGTTATGACCATTGGAAACAGACTATAGATTTAAAATCCATCTGGGGCACAAAGCCATGGCAGTTTCAGGGTACTGAGGCATTGCATCGTGCCTGCCTGATCCCGACACAATTGCTGTTTTTAAATGAAACCATTTACCAAACTTCCTGTTATGGCATTGCAACTATCAAAAACCTAAATACCCCCTCAATTCCATCATTGGCTGAATATAATAACTGGCGGTTACATAATAACTACACCATGGAGGCTTTGCAGACTCTATTTCGGAATGCCTCCTTTAATGTTTCTGAAATCGATCCATTGGGATGGTTGTTGTGGCAATCTAATGCTAATGCATGCCAGTTGTGTTTCTATAATTTTACACCTGGTTTCTATCAGACTAAGCCTGACCCTCGTTATCCACCTCATCATTCTGTGACTACATACTCGGTAGGTAAATTGTGCCAGCAGTGGCTGGAACACTCTAACCTTGAATCTGTCAAACAGCACCTTTCCATCCTATCGAATGATATTGATGTGGCTGATTTTCTTCTAGGCCCACGTAATCCAAGGGCCAAGAGATTTCTTTATGCCTCTTATAATGAAATGTGGAAACTTTCAAAGATGGAAGCCGCCTTCCGTCTGCGTCAAATTGACCAGGCAAACTTGGAAAAAGTCCTTGCTGTAGTAGACAACAGCATTAACACGCTTTCTTCACGCATTTACACCTTAGACAATATTGTTTCTTCTGTAATAGATATTGTGCAAAGTGATGTTTCTGTGTTATATCATGGTCAGAATCAGTTAAGGTCGGTCATGCAATTTGCTTGGACATTGCAGACACTGAAAATGGGTAAAGTGCCTTTGGGATTATTTAAATGCCACCGCTTTATTTTTGCCTTTTAACCTAACTAATAAACAGAAGTTAATGTCCATGAAAGATGCTGTATACACGCTGTTACATATTGAACAATTGGAGCCTTTGCCGTTCTCCGTAGCGGAAACGGACTCTGCTGTTTGGTTAATTCATGGCGTTATCACTTTGCCCTTTTCACTTTTTCAGTTTAAATCATGTTTGCAAAACTTTCCTGTTGGCCGCTTTGAAACGCTTGGCACTGCTTTTTTGCATGAATTATGGGTCCTGCCCTTTTGCTTATCGGTGTTTGAGGGAGGATCAGGAAGTTTTCCTCACAGGGGAGGAGTGTGATTCAGTACTGGGTCACTCTCTTGTGTGCAAACACGTTAAGTTGCACGGCGAGTGTAACGTGTCAGCGCCCAATCTAGCTTGCTTTTTGAAAGGGACCCCACTACCATCTATCACGGCTGTCTTTACATTGCTTACTAACGGCAGCTATCTCATTTTAAACAATCAAGACTGCTGTGGTTTACGGGAGGGTGTCCCATACTTGGTAACTGTTTCCCAGCGCTTAACTTGCTGTAGCAATGTCCTTTTCCCGCCCCCGCATGGGAGTTTAGATTCCTTGCTTTGGCCTTCCATTCCGACTTTGAAAACCGAGTTCAACAAGTTGAGCAGGCTCAAAGCCCTTTTATTCCAACAGGAGGTGGCCCTCACTTCCGCCCGTGAAACATTCAGGTTGCAGGTGGCACGGACCTCGAGTGAGATACAGTCGCTTCTTAACACTAACCTCCCACTTCATTTTGGGGAACTAATTCACCATATATTTAATGCATCTGATACGACAGGCCTTGCCCGTTTTTTTAAATGTGTAGGATCTGGCCTGGTCTCTTCCTTTCAAACTATATTCGGGGTAATACCGGCTTTTATTCATTCTCTCTTTTCCAGTGTTTTCGGAGGGTTTCCCTTAATATTGGCGCTGGCTGCTGGTGTCCTGCTTCTCCTCCTTGTGCTTCGCAATGGCTGCTCGCTTTGTGGCTCTGCACAACCCGGCCCAGCTACAACTGTTCCGTGATCGCCTATATGAGGCTTGTGGATGCTTGCTTTTAGCCACACTTGGCGTAACTTACGACTTGACATTCCGCTTTGCCTATTTTACTTGCGTGCAACCAGTGCTCAACTTATTTTTATTTTTTTTCTTCTCGAACTTTCCCCTTTTCTTTTCTCCGATTTTTTTTTTATTTTTATTTTTTTAAGAAAGTCTCTTACCTATATTTTTATCAATGCCTGACTTTTTGGACTCTGTTTTTGTTCTTCTGTCTATGTCCTACTCACTTACCAGGGGGAGGGTGTTATATGGGGTTATATGGCCCTAAGACACCTTGTCGACATTGCTAAGTTAGCATGAGTTTTGCTTGCCCTATGCTGCTGCTTTTGCGCACGCCTCTGCTAAGCGTTTGTTTTCGCGACACTTTGCCTCTGCCCTGTACATGATAACAGATTGTTTTTCACGTTCTCAGCCTTCCCTTCAATTCTGTCTGAACATAATGTGCAAGGTCGGTCAACAATGTCTCTTGTTATTCTGTTCTGGTCAGTCCCTATTACCTTGACAAAACATGTTACCAACAGCTGCAATGTGGAAGAATCGTGCTTTGATATAACGTTGTTGCATGTTTTTGAAACACACTCGAAGAAAGCCGTTCTATGGAGCGGAGCGCTGCTGTTCCTATGATGTAAACCTTTGGGTTTAGGCTTTGAGGTAGGGGTCTGCTAATAACGCCTAGAGATCTTCTGTTATATAAAATAACTTCTTACTGCCTTGGGGAGGGTGATTAGGCCCAGTTATTTAGCCTTTTTCACAGTCTTTACAAAATGACGACTCCTTTTATATTCTATGGTATTGTAACAATGCTAATGATTCTTGCCTAATGCATTTTGCTGCTAGTTGTGGTTCGCATACTGTTTCATGGATCACTATAGTCAAAATAAACATTTTGAACTTATTTAGTAACTCTGATTATTTTTATTGTGGACAAGTACGTGAGAGCGAAAGAGTGTCTTGTTCCCGCGACTCTGAGGTGAGTCGGGAGTGCTCGTGTTCTGGGTTGTCTAAACATTCGTAGCTTCTTGATATTTGTAGGAGACCGAATGAGACACTATTGCTAGTCGGTTGGGATTTTGGGTACTAAGGTGATAGGAGGTACACCCCTATTTACTGAGGTCCTGTTTTCTTGTGCATAGTTCTGTGTATGAGCAGAATCCCCGCAACAATTCATTGTAAGGCTGCACACAGTAAAAGGAATCGTACACAATTAGTGTGGGGAATTCTCGATCCGTATTCACCAGTGCCAGTATCAAAGCTTTTAGCTCTGCCAGCTGTGCCGTGCAGTCTCCTAGAGATTGCATTTTTGTGCAACTTGGGTGGAATTTTCCTTCCCGCATGCGTCCTTTAACGATTGCGCATGCTGCGCTATATTGTTGCTTACTTCCTATGGCCGGTTGAGCTGATCCGTCAGTGTAAATTATATATTCATACTGATCTAGAGGCATTATTTTGTTTGGTAGAGGATATTCTTGTTCGTATTGCAGGAATGCTTGTGTTTTTAAATTTGGGTCGTACCTGTATTCTACATCTGTTGCAGTGAGAGAATTAGCCCAATGTATCCATCTCGGATGTAAGGCTTTAGCGTTGGGAATGCTTGCCTTTGTCGCAGCCTCTAAGGCTGGAACCAGAGTCACTACTATTATTAGTTTCCCCTGAGCCAGTGCTCTTTCTCTCACTACAGCAGTCTGAACTGCTGTTAGAATCTTTTCTGTAGATGCGAAGCGCATCTCTGCACAAATGTGATTTGTATGCAATTGGTACTGTTTCACCTTCATTATATGTTAGATATGTGTACCCAGATTGACCCGCAACTATACGGATCACTAGGTTGCGTACGTTTACGGGTGTCTGTGAGTGTTTGGAAGCTATCATGTCAGCTTGTATGTTCCTGTGTCCATTGTCTTACTGAAAAATCAGGTTTTATTAAATCGTAGAAAGGTTTTACTCTTTCCGTATAATCTAAAATGTATGTTCTACCAATATTTAAGAATTCCAGGATTGATTGTAAATTTTTTAATGATTTTGGAGGTTGGAGCAGCGTGCATTTTTCACAAAAATTGGCGGCCAGGTTTTTCCCCTCACTTGAAAGCTCATATCCTAAAAACAGGACACTGAGGTGGGCAATTTTTGATTTTTTAAAGTTGAATTTGTAGCCCTCAGATGCAAACCCCAGAATTATGGTATTCACTCTGTTCAAGTGCTCCTCTAGGCCATCGTCCGTTAGATAAATATCATCCACATAGGACAATGCCTCTTCATCCAAATTTTTAAGTAACTCAGTTACTCTGGCCGAAAACAACCCCGGGCTGTTCTTATACCCCTGGGGGAGTCGACAAAATTGACGCCGGGACCCTTGCGCTGAGAATGCTGTTAGATGCCTGCTTTCAGGCGCTATATTTTGGCTGAAAAATCCATTTGAGATATCATATTTTCTCCGCACAATGTTAATCATTAATGCAGCACTGTGTTAGCTTTTGGACTGCAAATGTCTTAGTGCAAGTGTTTAAATGTCTATAATCTAAAACTAGACGATATGAATTGTCGGGTTTCATGACCGGAAACAAAGGATTGTTAATTGGTGAGGTGCAATTTTCGATCACCCTTGGTATTCAAGTTGATCGAAGATCTCCCTGACCTGTTTTTTAGCTTCTTGCTTTATTGGATACTGCCTCTGTGCAGTCGGAGTATTTTTTAAAGGGATTATGTGGTGGGTTGAATCCTCATCCCATCCAACATGATTTTTGTATAATGCAGGGGCTTGGGCTACTGCCCACTCCTGCGCATATGTATGTTGTAAGTGCCTGGGAATATGGTCTGAGAGGGCCGGAAGAATTACCGTTTCTCCTTTAGGGCAATCCATGACGAATGCTGGCGGCCAATCTTGTTCAGCTAATAAAATATCAGAGCCAAACGTCAGGTTCTCCCAAAAGAGACCTCATACTGTTCTACCTTTGTCTCCCTCCATTTGGAGCGTTATTTCATATACTTTGAGGGACACTTACCCTAGTATCTGGTGTTTCTACCGTGATATAATCATTCAAGTCCGCTGTCACCAGAAATTCCATCAGGTTCTGGCGAGCTATTGTTATTTCTGCCACACTGTCTAGCATCGTCAGAGCCCATTCCCCGTTCAGTAGTTGAGTTCTCAGAATTCTGGGCATGTCTGATCTTTAGACCTGCAACTTTCTTCTTTTTGAACTGTGGCTTTTGCTTTGGCTTCTCTTCTTTTTTAGAAGTGTAATCTTGAGCGTGTTGCTTGTCTCTGGACTTTGTACGCTCTTCTTGTCTGTCTGGCCGTCCTTCCCTCTCAGAGTTTTTCGATGAACCCTGAAAGGAACGAGAGGAACGTGTATCAGTATCCTGATGCCTGTCAGGTTTCCAAATATTATCCCTATTCCTGAGGTTATTCCTCTTTTCGGAGGGCTCCTGTGGCGGAGATCTACCTCGGGATTGAGATCTGTTTCCTTTAAAGTTTTGTTGTTTTTTATTGTCCCACTTCTTCTTTGTAGAAGTAGGTATCTGCTTGGAAGTGTCCTTTTCAGGACTGCCCATCAGTTGTGGTTTTAAAGCTTTCCCACCCAAACTGTCTCTGCCTAATTCTGCATATGCAGTTTTAATTATTTTGGGTAGTTCGTGTTGTTGTTCTAAAGGACTGAACTCCCTTAGGCGTTGGCGGATAGCCACTGAAGCTGCTTCCCCTTTAATATTAGCTAATATTATGGCTGATACCTGGGCATAGTTACCTAGTAACTTCATCCCTAAGTTTAGGGCAGGCTCTGCTCCGTACTCATTTTGTATTTGTCTAAATACATCAGGTACTACTGCTAATGACTGGATACCATGAGTTCTGGTATAAATGGCAGCAAAGACTGTACCCCAAGTGGTACAATCCTCTACTTGTGGAGTTATCCCCATCGGCAAGCAGATTGTTAGCATTCTGTGTATTTCATACGGGGTAGTATTTGGGAATACTGCCTCTAGCTGTGTTATTTTCTGAGCTACCCAGAATGGCATTTGTTCACGTTTTGTGGGCATTTTACCCATTACCGCGTGTAATGTTTGTGGTGTAATTTTAGTTGCTGTACCCTGAATTTGAATTCCATTAGTCGCAACTATTGCTGTAAGTGTCCTCATGACGAATTGTGTCAAGTTTCTGTATATTTTTATCTGAAAGAGACACGTTAGTGATAGATTCCTTACCTTAGAATATCCCCAGGCGTCAGACTGGATCCGGAAAGTTTTTCGTCAGCAGTACCACTGCGCGTCGGTAGGTGGCGTCGTGCGGCTCCGCGTTCGTCGCTGGCGTCGTAAGCGCCGAGATGACATCACGGAGACTACTTAGGCGCCACCCATGCGTGCTGACGTCAGTTCTTTCTTTTTCCGCGCCAGCAAGCGCAGATCCGGTTAGAGCACGTACCCTAGTCATTTTTTGACTAATTTCTTTTTGGGACTTTGTCCTACTTCTTTTGAGTCTTTGACTCCTGGTGCCACGTAGGGATGCCGCGGTTTAAATCCTGCGGGGCCTGCCGCCGTACGATGTCGGTGGCTGACCCCCATGGCGTCTGTTTCTACTGTCTGGCGCGCGACCATGACTTCCGGTCATGTTCCGACTGTCTGGCCATGGCTCCGAAGGCTTTGCGGGAGCGGTCCCGAAAGCTGCTGGAGGCCCGACAGTCGTCTCCGTGCCGTTCGAGGTCCAGGGGTCGCTCGAGGAACCGACCGCGGAGCCATCATCATCGATCCTCAGGGTCCACGTCTTAACCCTCGGAATCGGGTAAGAGACGTCACAAGTAACAGTCAAAGAAGTGCGTACGCTCTCCGACCTCCCCTCGTCGGTCTCCGGATGCTGACGAGGGGGCCAGGGGTCCTTCCCCCACGGCTCCGTTGGAGCCTGTGAGTCCCGTGGCTTACCCGCCCTACCGGGTCCGTCGGAGGCTCCGGCCCAGGTGCAAGAGTTTCTTGCCGCCATGGGCTGCCTTTTCAGGCCTAGGGCTCCCGCCGGTGCGCCTTAGGGCCCCGCGGTCCCTATTGAGGGCCCTTGCTTGCCACCGGCTCTGCCGCCGGCGGCTCCGGCCCCGGCGCCGCAAGGTGCTCCGCCGGTGGCTCCGGCCCCGGTGCCGCAAAGTCCTCCGCCGGCGGCTCCGGCCCCGGTGCCGCAAGGTCCTCCGCCAGCGGCTCCGGCGCCCCCTGCGGCTCCGTTCCTGGCGCCGCACTGGGTTCTGTCGTCCCACCTCCTACTTGGGACATGGAGCCGGATCGGGGCCGACTGGCGCTGTTCCCGGCCCCGTTGGAGCGGACGACTCGGAGGATGCAGGTGGCCTTGACCTCTCCTCTGAGGCTGGGTTTGTGTCTCCTCCCACTGTCAGGGAGGAAGGCGCCACATACACTGTGGTGCTCCGTAGAGCAGCTGAGGCTCTTGACCTTAACCTGCCTACTGTTACCCTCAAAACTAACCCCCTTACTGAAGTGCTTCAGCCGGCGGCAAGTTCCATAGAACCTCTGCTTCTGTTCAATGAGGCCTTGACGGATGTTTTGATGGGCACCTGGTCTAGGCCAGCCACAGGGGTTCCTGTGGATAACAACGTGGCCAGGCGTCACCGCCCGGCACCGGGTGACCCTGCCCTTTTGACAACTCATCCGACACCGGAGAGCCTGGTCATTCAGGCCTCCACTTCCCAAACTGCATTCCCTGCCGCTCCGCCAAATACGGAATCGAAAAAGCTGGAGCAGTTTGGCAAAAAGTTGTTTTCCTCTCCCAGCCTGAGGCTGCGGTCAGTAAACACTGCAAGCCTCTTGGGCCGCTATTCTCACGCTGTGTGGGACACGGTGGCGCAAACTCTGCCCCAGTGCCCGGAGGAGGTTCGGGCTGTACTTTCCCAAGCTGTTGCGGAGTGGAAGGATGCCGCGAACTTCGCCATTCGGTGTGGGTTGGACACAGCGGACTCTTTGGGGATAGCTATCTCCACGACGGTGGCCTTGCGGCGACACGCCTGGCTGCGGTCCACGGGGTTTTCGGGGGGTGTCCAGAGTTCCCTCATGGACATGCCTTTTGATGGTACTCGCCTGATTGGCGATAACGCAGACATTGCGCTGGTGAAGGACTCTCGGGCTACAGCCAAGCTCTTGGGTCTCTCCACCACAAGCCTGGCCACATCTACCTTTCGTTCCTTTCGTGCCACGGAAGGGCAGCCCCTACACGTTTGTTCAGCCAGAGGCCTGCGCAGACCTAACCTCAGCGCGGCCGCGGGGATGGTGGCCGCCGTGGCGGCACAGGGGGCCAGCGTGCGGGTCAGTCCACCTCCGCTCCCGCAGCATCCGCCTCAAAGCCTTCCGAGTTTTGGGGTGCACCCCACGCCGGTGGGCGGCAGGATTCAACATCACCTCCCCCACTGGCGCTCTGTCACTTTGGACACGTGGGTGCTGCAAATCGTCCGAAGGGGCTACTCCCTCCCCTTCGAGTCTGTCCCCCCCCGGCCATGCCACCTCAGTTCCACCGCATGTCGGGGGATCACTTGGAGCTTCTCTGACAGGAAGTCACGGCCCTCTTGGCCAAGGGGGCCATTGAGTGCATTCCTGGGCCAGAAGTAGGACATGGTTGTGATTCCCACTACTTTCTGGTCCCCAAGAAGGAGAAAGGGGGCCTGCGCCCCATCTTGGACCTCAAGAACGTCAATCGCTTCCTCCGGAAGGAGAAGTTCAAAATATTGACTCTGGCTCAGGTCTTGGCTGCCCTCGACCCTAGAGACTGGATGGTAGCGTTGGACTTGCACAACGCATATTTTCACATTCCCCGTCCTGCCGGCCCACCGGCGTTACCTGCGGTTCATGGTAGGCCAGGAGCATTTTCAGTTTACCGTGCTCCCCTTTGGCCTTACAAGCGCCCCTCGGGTGTTCACAAAAGTGATGGCGGTGGTCGCAGCTCATCTGCGCAGGTCAGTGGTGTCAGTCTTCCCCTACCTCGACGACTGGTTGTTGAAGGCGGGCTCGCCCCAGGCCGTCGTCACCCACCTTCAGACTACGGCCGACCTCCTGTAATTGCTGGGGTTCTCCATCAACGTGCCGAAGTCGCACCTGAGTCCCTCTCAGAAGCTCCCCTTCATCGGAGCGGTTCTGGATTCCACGCGGATTCGGGTTTATCCTCCCGAGCAGCGAGTCCGGGATATTCAGGCTATGATTCCGATCTTTCAGCCTCTATCCTGGGTTTCGGTCAGGATGACCCTCCGGCTCCTGGACCTGATGGCCTCCTGCATTCTGCTAGTGCAACATGCCAGGTGGCATATGCGGGCTCTGCAGTGGGACCTGAAGTTCCAGTGGGCACAGCATCAGGGCAACCTGTCCGATCATGTCCAGATCTCGGAGGGCACTGCACGACCATTGCGGTGGTGGCTCACGAATCGCGATTGGGTCAATGGCAGATCAATCTCCCTCCCCCAACCGGAGCACACAGTGGTGACGGATGCGTCCCTCCAGGGCTGGGGTGGTCACTTGGGAGAGGCGGAGATCAGAGGCCTCTGGTCTCCGGCGGGGTCCCGGCTTCATATCAATCTTTTGGAGCTTGGGGCGATCCGACTTGCACTGAAGGCATTCCTTCCCTCTGTCCGGGGCAGTGTAGTGCAGGTGTTCACGGACAACACCACCGCCATGTGGTATTGCACCAAACAGGGCGGGGTGGGGTCGTGGACCCTTTGTCAGGAGGCTCTGCGCCTCTGGACATGGCTGGAACATCAAGGTGCATTACCTTGGTAGTTCAACACCTGGCAGGTTCTCTGAACGCCAGGGCGAACGAACTCAGCCGCCGGTGCTTCATGGATCACGAATGGCGTCTGAACTCAGACGTGGCGCAAGGTCTCTTTCTACAGTGGGGAGAGCCTTGGTTAGATCTATTCGCCACCAAACAGAACGCGCAATGTCATCAGTTCTGCGCGTTGGAATTTCCAAGGCGGCACTCGCTCGGCGACGCTTTTCGTCACGAGTGGAGCTGCAGTCTGTTGTACGCCTTTCCGCCTATACCACTTCTGCCCAGAGTGCTGAAGAAGATTGGGCGCGACCGGGCCCAAGTCATCCTTGTGGCTCCGGATTGGGCACGAAGATACTGGTATCCCGAGCTACTCCACATGGCGATCGATCCCCCGATCCGACTGCCTCTTCGGGAGGATCTTCTGTCGCAGCAGCAGGGAACGGTCCTCCACCCGAACCTGTCCAGCCTCCAACTCCATGCGTGGAGATTGAGCGGCGACAGTTGACAGCTTTCGATCTTCCTCCCAAAGTCTCTGATCTCATTCTGGCAGCCACGCGTCCCTCCGTTAAGACGGTATACACCTGCAGGTGGAACAAGTTTGTGGCATGGTGTCAGCGAAGTCTGTGGATCCCCTTTCTGCCCCTCTTTCTGAGGTCCTTCTGTTCCTACTATCCTTGGCCCAGCAGGACTCTGCTCTGGGCACTATCAAAGGTTATCTTTCGGCCATCTCCGCCTTTCTCCGGCTTCCAGATCAGCCTTCTCTCTTTAAGTCCCCGGTTGTTAACCGTATCCTGAGAGGCATTGCACACACGTTTCCTCCCGTGCCTTTCATAATTCCGCAATGGGACTTAAATCTTGTCTTGACCTATCTGATGTGCGCTCCTTTTGAGCCCCTTCATAACTGTCCTTTACGTCGTCTTACTCTAAAGACTGCTTTCCTGGTAGCTATCACCTCTGCCAGAAGAGTGCGTGAGCTCCAGGCTTTCTTCTAAACCTCCTTTCCTTTCTGTTCATCCGGACAAGGTGGTTTTAAGGACCCGTCCTTCTTTCTTGCCAAAGGTTGTCACGCCTTTCCACATCGTGCAGACCATCACTTTGCCCACCTTCTTTCCGCCTCCGCATCCTTCAAAACAGGAACAGAGGCTCCACCGTCTGGACCCAAAACGTGCGCTCTCGTTCTATCTGAAGCGCACACAACAGTTCCGGGTGGATGACCAGCTCTTTGTTAGCTACATAGGTGCCAAAAAAGGTCGGGCCGTGCACAAACGAACCATCTCTCGGGGGATCGTTTTGTGCATCCAAGCGTGTTACTCGTTGGCTAAAAAGGAGCCTCCTGTGGGGCTGCGTGCCCATTCTACCAGGGCGACAGCAGCCACTACTGCCTTGAGACGCGGCGTTCCCTTGCAGGATAATTGTCAGGCAGCCACGTGGGCCTCGCTGCACACATTTACCAAGCATTACTGCCTTGACAGTCAAGTCCGGAGAGACGGCTTCTTTGGCCGTTCTGTTCTCCGTGACTTTCTGGTGTAATCTATTCGCAGACTCACCACCGGGGTTGGTATTGCTGGGGTATCTATTTTAAGGTAAGGAATCTATCACTAACGTGTCTCTTTCAGATGCACAAGTTACTACCTGTGTAACGATATATCTGTAAGAGACATTAGTTAGTGATAGATTCCTTACCGCCCCACCCATCCTCCCCGTTCTGCGAACTGAATCTAGGGTTAAGGTCATCCCTTTCAGGGCCCTAGTTTCATGGCACCAGTGGTCAGTTTCTTGCATGGCTCTGCGTTCCTGGCGCGGAAAGTCGTGTACAGAACTGACATCAGTGCGCATGGGTGGCGCCTAAGTAGTCTCCGTGACGTCATCTCAGCGCTTACGACGCCAGCGACGAACGCGGAGCCGCACGACGCCACCTACCGACGCGCAGGGGTACTGCTGACGAAAAACTTTCCGGATCCAGTCTGACGCCTGGGGATATTCTAAGGTAAGGAATTTATCACTAACTAATGTCTCTTACTGATATATCGTTACACAAGTAGTAACTTGTGCATTAAGTCTTTGTGTTATATGAGTAAGTCTCCTACTGGCATTGTTTCAATGTCAGGATGTGGTGTGTAGGCCTCTAATATTGGCCATGTTGCCCCTTCTCTCCCGAGCGGGCCGAGTCTTACTCTTCTTCTTATGTGGGGTAGGGCGCCTTTAAACCAGTATAAGTGTTCCTGGTACGTGAGCGGAACCTCTGTCTTCAAACGGACAATATTCCGCTGGTGCATCTCCTATGAAGGAGTGAAATGTTTTTGTTCTTGCATTTGCTGCTGGGAATGTAACCCACGAATAAAATACCTCTGTTCTGTTTGATTTGTGTGCCTCAATCACGAAAACTACTATGCCACCCCTAGATGATAAACCATGCTCTAGCAGTTTCAGGGTGACTGTATTTCTAAAGTTTGGTGAAATTTGTATTGCATCTGCCTCCTCAGAGAGGGGCAGTGCTTGTTGCAGTGGGTCTAATTCTTGGTTAGTCATTGTTTTTAGTACACTAAATAACTTTTCAAGGGAACCAAGATACGGTGTTTATACACAATTTTAGGAACACTGTGTCCTTCAAGCTTGATTAACCAACAGCCAATAAATAGGATTTTGTAGCCTACTCAGCTGTGGCGGAGTTTTTTGCCCACCCCCTCCAGACGTCTCTGGTATTTTGTGAGTAGGGGTCTCTGAGAATAGCATGACTGAACTACTCAGATTCTACTGTTAAATTAGTACCCAACCAACTTTGGCTGCGCCATGTCATGTAGTTCCTATATAACCTATACAGGATCTGCGCGTTTGGATAACATAAAATGTGGGTTTGGTGGCAGACTGATTCCGTGCACCCCCACCGGATACGTTAGCCTATCTGTATTAGCTAGCTCACAGTGCCACTAGAATCTCCTCTTACCAAGGAGAGAATAGATTCTGGCAACCTCCGAACATGACAATCCTGATCCCTCAGAATCGTGGAAACAATATACTACCTTTCGCTCAGTCACTCGTGCTTACTTATTTTGTCTCCGAGAGATGCACAGAAGAAACGGGCTGGGCGTTTTCAATAAGTATTTATTGAACAGTTGTTATTCTAGTGTAGAATAGATGAGCTGCAACAACCATTAGACAGTAGCAGAGATATATGATTAGCAATACTACGAAAGTAAAGGGATGGTATAGTTCTACCATCTTGCAGATATCATGAATATATACACGTACATAAAACACATGATAAAAAGTGCGTACTCCTATGATGCCTCCCTAACTAGATGTACCTAAATGTACCTAGCATTTATTTAGGTGTTATGGCAAGAGTCCCTCTAGGATCTAGTCAACCCCTTTACCTGAGAAATGAGAGAATATGGGACCCCGTCCTGGTCTCGAGTTGGACACCCCGCGAGGTATGTTAGACCACTGCGAGCTGGAGTGTCTGCATGCAGGAACCTCAGCGTCTCTGGTCAGTGTGTCAGCCGGGAAGTCTCGGTCTCCTCTCCCTTCCTAAGCAAGACATGATGTATATATACCCATGGGTCTCCCCAGGGGTCCTACCTTGCTGTGTTACTGTGTCGGCCTAAAGGATGACGTCGGGCCTGAACTTTATACAGAGATATTATACAGGAGATGTTTGTCCTGCTGTGCTTCCAAGAAGCCTCATGCATAATGTATGAGATTCGAACTAGGGGGAAACCCGCGTTCTGAATGCAGTGTCTTATCTAGGTAAAAGGTCAGTGCCTAAGAACCGTTATGTATGTAATGTAGGGAAGACTATAGGTGAAAGGTTGCAATGCTACCTGCGCCTATATAGGGTATGGAATATAACACCCTCTCCTTTCCCCAACCAGTTCTGACAATAGTGACAGATGCGTCACTCCTGGAATGGGGTGGCCATCTGGGGGAGGTAGCGATCAGAAGCCTCTGGTCTCTGCGGTATCTGGACCCCACATCCACCTACTGCACCTCTAGGCGATCCGGCTGGCATTTAAAGCCTTTCTACCCTCCATCACAGGAAGGCTAGTGCAGGTGTTCACAGACACCACCACCATGTGGTACTGCAACAAACAAGGCGGGGGGAGTTGTGGACTCGTTGTCCAGAGGTTCTGCGTCTCTAGACAAGGCTGGAACATCAGGGCATATCCCTGGTGGTTCAACACCTGGTGGGTTCTCAGAACACCAGGGCGGGTAAACTCAGCTGCAGATGCCTAGCGGATTACGAGTGGCGTCTCCATCTGGATGTGGTGCACTGTCACTTTCAGCTGTGGGGAGAACCTTTCTTAGATCTGTTTTCCACTGCTGAGAACGTGCAATGTCTGCGGTTTTGCATGCTGGAGTTCCCAAGGCAGCTCTCGCTCTAAGACACTTTTCGTCTCAAGTGGAGCTCAGGCCTTATGTATGCCTTTCCGCCAATTCCAATCCTGCCCAGAGTTCTCAAGAATCTCAGGAATGACCGGGCCCAAGTCATCCTTGTGGCTCCATACTGGGCTCCGAGAGTTTGGTGTATCCCAAGCTGTTGAGATGACCATCAGTTCTGTGATTAGTCAGCCTTCTTTGGTCCCTGTAGTTTTCCATCAGTGAGGCGAAGTTCCACTTGATGCCTATACAGAAGATTCCGTCAGGGTTACTCGTGTATCGTCTCTCTCGTCTCCTGTGCAGGCCTCTTCTCAGCCTAGTAGTGTACCGTACTGTCTTTCTAGTAGTCTTGGCTCTTTCATGTGTGTATACCATGTGGCACTAGTGCTAATGCAGGTACATTTTCTGAAACACAGTATGCTCTAACTCTGGACCAGGTGAAAGAACTGCAAACAACTGAGTCCTATAGTGTATATATAAACCTATTACAATGGTATCAGTGACGAGTAACTAGTTGTGCATCCTATTGCAAGTGTGTGGCATTAGTAAAGTGAGAAACTGTTACTATAGCAACCAAAGTTAGCTCTGAACTAATAAAACAGTTTTGCTCTGAACAAACTGAAACACCCTGCTACCTCGGGTGTTGTGTGTCCGATCCCTAAAAATTAAGGGTCCACTCTACACATGAGAAACAGGGTGGAGCCCACAGTCAGTTACTAAAGTTATCATGAAGCCTATGATAGGCATGTAGTTTGATGCATCAATTTCAGTGTGTTTTTCTTCAACGCCGGTGGTCACACTAAAGTAGTAGTTGTGGAAGAGCAGTCCAATACATAAAAAGATCAGCGCAGCCACCGCATGTTGCCATGTTGGACTTTAACAAGGCTGAAAACAAACAGTCAACTGAACACCAAGTAAACTTAAAACAAAAATGGTTATTTGTTAATATAATACCCTGTTATAGCTGTTGTTTATATATTGTTGATTTATTGAACGGTACAAAATGTAAATATTTGATCTGCCAAGCAGAATGGTATGTTGGCGGTAATAGAAGTTGAACGTAGTATGAGTGAATGCTTCAGTTCAAATGCTGTAGGTTCAGTAAATACCTGATATTCAGTATAGTGTCAGGCCAGGATGAGCCATCCGAATATATGGTGTCCGTGGTTCAGGAGTGCTCCATCTTTCACGTTGGTTGTTTATCTCCACCTGGGCTTAGGCCAGATATTTGGGCTCTTCAGGCAGAGCTGGTGATCAGCACATCCTGTTTGCCATATTTTTTGCCATTTCCCCTTATTGATTCATTTATGTATTTGTTTGAAATTATTCTAAAGCAGTTATCTGTCTGTAATGTGTCACTGTGCTGCAGCATGTAGATGCATGCCATTTTTTTTACAGAGAACCGATGCATACATAGTATAAAAACAAAATGAGCACGTGCCAAGAATAACAGAAGTCAAATAGCTAAGAACATCAAGGGAATGGCTAAGATTAGTGATAGAAGGCAGAGAAGCATAGAGACACAGAACTGGATAAAGAAAGGTTAGAGAGGCCGGGGTGAGAAGAGGATTAAGGCCAAGAAAGTTGAAATTTTAGAAAGTTTTTCAGAAAACGAGTTGGGATAAGAGGATAAAGTGGATGGTGAAAGGGTAGGTAATGATTGAGTAGTAGCCTTGAAAATTGAATCAGCGAAGTACTCTGAACAAGAATATAAAAAAAATGAATGAAGGTAGAAAGAACACGTTGCTCAGAAATACAAAGCAAACATAAGGAGATGATGAATCCATCATCATTCTTTAGCTCACTTCGCCACCGCGGTTCAGACCCAGCCATATGCAAATCAGTCTTGAACCTGTTCCTCATGGGAACAGCCCAGCCCAAACTGCCAAGCCAGGTCTTCCCTGGACCAGAAACAAGCCTCCTGGGACCGGTTTCGGGGTAACACCCCTCATCAGCCAGGCTAGCTTGAATCCAGTTGCAAAGTGAGCAAGGGACCCACGTCTGGGCATATGGCTGGGTCTGAACTGGGGTGGCGAAGTGAGCTAAAGGACGATGATGGATTAAACCCAGATCTGTGACTGGGGGCGAGTGTCTGAAAAGTTTCAGCGCTCCATCTATCATCTCCTTGTGTTTGCTCAGAAATGCAAGACAAGGAATATGAATTTAAACAAGTAGTAGCTTAGTATCATGAACTGGACATTTTGCACAGGCACTCAAACATTAGTAGCTATATCACCAAAACATGACTGTGGAACAGAAGGTGCTCTTGCACCAAAGCAGGATTAAAGCACAGAAGCAATTGTAGCAGCAAACATTAGGAGTCAAGGAATCTGACATCTGCATAGCACCCAGAAACGCAGAATAGGTCTTAAAGCAGAGAAGCAAGCAACAACCTGGTTCAAGCAGCATCTCAGAAGGAAGACAGTTGTGAGAAAAATCAGCATGGAGTTCACAGCGATTGCATATCCAAAAGCTGAGGGGGGGAGCTCTGGTGCTGGCAAAGAGCCAGTGTGAGCAATTAAGCAGGGGCTGAGAAGCATAGCTTTGCCTGTAGAGTGCAAGGCACACAGGGACTAGGAGGAAAGACTATAGGAGCCGGAAAGCAAGAGAAAAAGAAAATGTTGGAAACCGAAGGAACAGGGTTTAGGTAGGGATGGAAACTTATGACTATTAGGAAAGAATGAAGATATGAGACAGTATTCTGATGAAATCAGCAAAATGTGGGACAAACAGGGCTTCACTATTATGACATGATCTCACCAAGGTTTGAGAAATGAAAGTACCATCCTGGACTGGAGAAAAGTTGTCACGGTTTGAATTTTTTTTTAATGTGTCAGTGTGTGTCTTGTAGTAAACGCCACCTGAAGAAGGGATTCCAGAGGGGTTTTGTGAACATCACCTAGGCACAAGATAGTAGAATTCCAGTAAATACAATTTCAAGGAAAAACCTGCTGCTATACTAATTTTCAATTCATATTTTGCCAGGGACAACCAGGTGAAATGTGTCTGAATAAAAGAGGCTTGCATTTATGGATAACCTGTGAAACTCAGACCACAGTTATTCCTAATTCTGAGGTTGATAAAATGGAATCACATGGCAATTTTGCCTCAATGAATTATCAAAGTCTATAATATTGGTATTTTACCATGGGGAGATTCCCTGCAGTTTTCCCGGCACCCAAGTAATGATACTTTTAGCAAATTACTAGTGTTTCATCTAGAAAGCAGTTAATAATGAAGGCACTTGGCTTTCAGTTATCTCTAGGAAGATATGAACTTATTATGATTGCCTTGATACAGACAGAAATAAACAGGATAATGCCCATGTCCATCGCAGAGTCTTGGACTCCTTGTTTACTCGTCTAGAGTTCTGCTTCCTCTAAAAAATTTGGAAGCACAAAAAAGGACAAAAAGAAAATTTTTCTCCACTGTTCCTCTGTCTCTGTCCTATTTATCTACAAATATGTCTGTGGATATTTGTGTGGTACCTTTGCAGTAGTTGCCCCTAATCTTATCCATTGAAGAGGAAACTATTGCAGGGAAGAGATCTCATTTTTATGTTTTTAAAATTCCTACCAAATCACTATCCTTTACCAGTCATCAGAGAATGCCTCATCTCTGAAAGAGCATCTCCGTTTCAGGCCTTTGTGTGCAGGTGCCAGATATAGCACCATGACGGCTGGATAGCGTCCCTCACCTCACCCAATTTTCACATATTGAGGTCCTTACAGCACACTTGACTGCAAAGCCACAATTTATTGTCTCTGTTGCTCACTAGAAAGGACAACAGGTTGAAAATACTGACCAAGGTCTATCTGAAAATTGCATAAGCATTAGCGGCACAGGGACAATGGGTAAGATTTCCTTTGAGGTGGAGATCATTTGAGTGCAATGCATATGCATCTTTACTGTACAGTTTTGCCTCTCAAATGTCTATTCTAGTCATTTTTATGGATTGGATTAGTGACAAAGCGTCCAAGCTGAAATGGAGGAAATCTATTTCCCCTTGAATGGTGTAGTTGAAATATATAACAAAGTAGTTGTCACACCAGATTGCATGCTTAATTTCTGGCTGATGCTTCATCCACTGACAGGTCCCTCGGATTTATTCCCCCGCTCCTTTTGCTAGGCACCTCATATTTGCCGGAATGACCATCCTACGGTGCATGCATGCAGTGTTTTTTGGTGTATGCGATCTCACCTCTGGTCCCTACGAAATGTTTTTGTTCCCCACCTATTGCATGGTTGAAAGAACTATTGTCTCTTATTCAACAGGTCCATTTGTGGGTATTTTAGGGTTCGACTTGTTAGTGGTGTGTACCCTTGTCCTTCTGAAGACCCCTGTACAGTTGAAACATATGTTAACAATAATAGATAGTTATAGGACTTCTTTCAATGGATTTACTCTTATCAAGGCAGACTTTTCCTGATGTATTCTTGCTGTTTATTCACGATTACTTGTAGCTAGACTTTCCTGTTTTCAGTTTGTATTTTTTTGCGAGTTCTAGTGGGAGGTTTTCAGTGTTTCCAAAACTCATTAAATCATTGGTTATCAGTGTTTTGTGATGTAAAAACTCACAGGAAAGGTGTGCTCCAATACATATAAAGAATTCTGCTTTTATTTCCTTCCTTTCTTCATCTATCCCAATTATGATTTCTTTCTTCTTTCCCATTTCCTATCTCTTACTCCTTCTGTTTCCTTGAATTTGCTCTGTAACTTTTAATTATTTCTCTCACCTCCCCGCTTATCATGTTTTCCAGCACTCAAACTCCTCTTTCCAAGAGGCCAGTCTCTCTATTTGCTGTAGATAAGTTTGCACCTCATTAAGAATAGATTGCAGCTGATATAATAAAAATGATGGTCATTTAATGCCCCATCCTGCTGCTCTTTTCTGAAGTCAAATGGTAATGATGTGCTGAAAGAGGATTTTCCACTTGCGATGTATATGTTTTGGGGTATTCCGTGCTCCGTTATTGTAAGACAGTGTAAAATTGTCCAGTTCTTTGTCTCCTTTGTCTCGAGATGCCATGGAAGGAATGGACAAAAATGGGTTATTGCTGTCTAGTCTAGGCTTTTTCCTGCTCTCCATAGGGGAGAAGCGTGCTGAGGAATTAATATGGATATTGTTAGCTATGTGACCTTTGGTGACAGCTAACTGTCCCACTGTATGGAAAAATAGTTGAGGTGGTAAAGAAACTTCATGGCCTACAGGAGACCTTTGGTTGTTTGATTGTGTATGTCACACTGTGAATGAAGTCAACTACTTTAGCATCGGAGGTGAACTACTAAATGTTGGCTGTACGATGGTACAATGCAGGTAAATGCATCGTATGCCTTTGCCACGCATTTTTTAGCATGCATGTTTTTACCGCGAATATACATTTACAACGCATGTCAATACCACGCATTGTTTTTAGATTTAAAAACAATGTATTTGTGGGGGGAGTCCCCCGGCCCCCCAAATTACTTTAAATGCGTGGTATTGGCATGCGTTGTAAATTCATATTCGTGCTAAAAATATGCGTGCTAAAAAATGCGTGGTAAAGGCACAACGAGGTAAAAACCTCGTTGTAAAGGATGTTTCCCCAAAATGTTGGAAGACCACAAACAAAAATGTGTGCACTTCTGTGTTAATTTTCTTCATTTCTGGGCATGCTTTTTTACATTGTTGTGCTGTTTATTGAATAGTTTGTTTATTTGTAAGTCAGTGTAATGACTGCTAAGCAGTGGTTTTTGCAAGATAGCTTGGGCCTGTGTTTTTATTTGAAACAGTACAGGGACTGCTGTGCTCCTGCTGAGCATATGGGAGCGTTGCACCAGCGTGGTATTTTGTGCAGCTGTAGCACAACATGCATTCACTTTTGTGGTGGATTTTCCAACTTTTTGCAGAAACAACAAGCACAGCTAGATGTGTGGTTACTAAATGCACCACAGCAGCATGTTGAGAACATCAAACTCAAGCCAGATGAGGGGAGACATGCTCCCAAAATGGTAGCGACAGGGCACTGGAAGTAGGTCTTAGATGCCCAGTCACCTTGGAGATGGCCACAAGGACTAATCTGATGGTGTACCATGACCCAGGAGTGTAGCTTGCATCATAGAAAAGTGCTTAGTGGTGTAAGAACTGCATTTACATTGCTTTGACTTCAAAGGGTGCCAAAGTAGTATAAGTGCAACAAAATTCAGTGTTTTCGGGTTTCCACTGTAATGCAAATATTTACATCAATGGGGTTTTATCAATCAAAATAATTTTTAACTGAAAACCAGAAACCCTACTTATAGCCAAAGCATTTTAGTGCTTATGTTAGCTGCCTTTGTCACTGTTTGCACTTTTCTGATGGATACTATGAACCGCAGAGTCCAAAACTTTAGAATATTCCCCAGGCACCAGACTAGCTCGTAACCTTTTGGAAGCAGTGCTCCCGCTCATCACCTTTGTCAGTTTTCAGTGACCCCGAAAACAAAATTCACTGTGCATAAGATGTCCGCTCCTTAAACTAAAGGTTTCAAACCATGCCATCACTACAGAAAACAGATGTCTGTCACGGTAGGTACATGGCATGACAGTCGTGTGATGAGTGCACCCTCACATACTTGAAGGTGATCCACAAAGCTGTATGACACAGAACACAGGAAGAAGTCACAGGCCACATGCAAGTACTGCTCCCAAGTTGAGGGTGCATTCCTGCTCCTGAGGCCACCCCAGAGAAATGTCTTCACAGTTAAGGTCCAAGCAGAAGCATCAGAAGGTGAAGCAGGACTCGGCACCATTCGACCACTCTCTGTCAAAAGAGAAGTTGCAAGGATGTTAAGTTGCAGATTGATCTTGCTCTAGATTTCTGAATGAGGTGCGGATTCCACAGTTGATCTTGATGCAACCTGAGTTCCTCTGGCCAACGGCGACGCTGCAGCTGGTTGAGGCCTTTAAGGAGGACATGCTGCATATCCTGGGCACTGTTCTGGCTCCCTCCAGTGTGCTGTCAAACCCCAAGGATCCACAGAGGCTCCCAATTCGATCATTGCCAGTGGATCAGTCCTCATTGCTGTCTAAACCCCTTGAACCATCACAGGCTCAGCAGTGACTCTGGTGCAGACCTCCAGCCCAGCTCCGTGACCCATGTCGGTCCCTCTTTTATCAATGCTGGTGCTGATGCCAGAGGAGAATCCAATACTGACTTCCATGTCCAACTCTGAACCTGCATCAGCTCGACCCCAACCACAGTTGTGCTATGAATCTGCTATATTGCACCCAGTCCCCATATAGCCTCTGTCTGATCTTGTGCAACCACTACTGCAAAGGCTCCCTCAGACGCTCCACTGTATTTCTGGCTCCAAATCTGACCAGAGCTTGCCACCGCTCAGAGATGATGACAGCGGGGATGGGGATGATTTACTCTTCCCCCACCGCCACTGCGATGCCAGCCTTTATATAGACTTACAAGAGGCCAGTGAGCTTGATACTTCCCCTAATACAGGCTTGCATTAGCCTCTTAGTCCCCCAAGGGAAGAGAGTGCTTCCTTTGCCCTTCTAATTAGACAAGCAGCTGAGATCCTGAACCTACAATTGCTTTCATTTGAAGTCAAGGCAAATGTCTTTATTGGGGTTTTTGCAAACTGGGTCAGCCTCATCTGAGCACTTGCTTTCATTCAATTAAGCTCTTATGGGTACATTAGGAATACATTAATTAGCACTTGATCGCAACCCTGCTCATGCCAAACGATGAGTAGGCAGCTGGCCAGACACTATAGGCCGGCTCCTGGCGAACCTGCTTTCCTTAAACAGCATCCTACTTGACAAAGTTTGGTAGAGCAGACCTTCAAAAGCAAGTTGAACCCCAATTAGTTCCCTACAAACCCCCTCTCCCCCAAATAGTTGAAGCTGGTTGAGGCATTTAAGAAACAAATGTTCTCCTTGGCCCGCCTAGCATTCAGGTCAGTCCTTGTGGTTTGTTTATTGGGCCGTTATACACATACCTTCTGGGACTTGGCCAACTAGATCTTGCTGATGGCCCCGAAAGAACTTAGAATGTCCTTGGCTCAAACTGTTCAAGATGGTCAGGATGTGGCCTAATATGTGATTTATGCTGGCCTTGCAACTACTGAACGGGAGGCTGGCACCAGTGTGGTGCTCTGTCTCCATGCGTGGATGGGATTCACAAGTTTCTCAGTGGATGTACAGGTCTCCCTTAAAGATATGCTTTTCGATGGTTCATGTCTTTTGGTTGATAAAGCTGTTTTGGCTTTAGAATGCTTTAAGTAGAGTAGGGCCTGCTGTCTGGGTCTTCCGACCACTGCCAGACAGTTTCCTCACCAGTTCAGGAAATTCTGATGCTGCACTAGGGGGATGGCGTAGAGGCATCTCTAGTCTCCCCAGCCCCCTCTACAGTCATCCCAGTCCTTTCATGGGAGACGATGTAGATCTGGCAGGCAGCATGCTAGGTCACCAGAGGCGTCAGTCCTTCCACTCCCACACCACTGCGGCATCACCCTTCAGCCACTTTAGCTTGCCTTTAGCAGTGTAAAACCACCATGTGGAAGGTAGAATCTGGACTTTTTCTCAGGTTACCGATCTATATATTTTTGGGTGTAGGGGTGGGTACAGGGTGATAAGGGTTGTGTTAGGATTTAGGGGTGGGTAAGAGTATTGGGTTGTAAGGGTGTTTTTAGGGTTAAAGGGTTGGTAGGGATATAGGGTGGTAAGGCTATTTTAGGGTTTTGGGGTAGGTATGTGTATAGGGTAGTAAGGATTCTTTTTAGTGTTTAGGGGTGAGTAGGAGTATAGGGTGGTAAGGGTTTTGCACGAATATGGGGTAGGTAAGGGCATAGGATAGTAAGGGATAGTTTAGAGTTTAGGGGTGGGTAAGGGTTTTGGGTGATGGGTGTATTTTTAGGGTTAGGGGTGGCTAGGGGGATAGGGTGGTAAGGGTAATTAATAAAGGTAGGTTTGGGGTAGCTGCCTAAAAGAAGAAAAAAATTATTTATTAAAATAAATAGGGGAATTTGGAGGGTACCCTTCCCCCCGCCCCCCAAAAAAAAATTGATATATAGATAGATATATAGAAAGATAAAGATATAGATTGATATAGATATAAAAAAAAAATTACTTGCCATATTTATTCATACTTGCGTGGTAAAGGCATGTTTTGTAAAAGGAAAAAAAAGTGTGGTAAATGCATGCATGTGTGGTACCTGCATGTGTTGTAATGTCATACAACCCCATACCGTTACTTTGTGCCTTACTGCACTTACTATTCACACCTCACTTATTCTTGGAGGAGCACCTGTCCTTTCTAATGCAGGAGGTTGGAGCTTTACTGTCCAAAGGAACCGTCAAGAATGTTCGGGACTCGGAAAAAGGACATGTTGTTAATCTTGGTATTACCTCCTGCCAAAGAAGGATGCAGTGCTTCAGCACATTTTAGATCTTGGCCCTCTGAACGCCTACCTATTGAATGACTAATTCAGAATGCTCACACTGGCCCAGGTTAGGTCTGCCCTCGATCAAGTCAACTGGATCATGGCCTTGGACCTGCAGGACACTTATTTTCATATATCATTCTGCAATCTCAGTTGGTACCTGTGGTTCAAGGTAGGCCTGGAGCCTTTTCAGTTTGCCGTGCTCCTTTTGGCCAAATCAGTACCCCTATGGTGTTCAAGAAAGTGATGTAAGTGGTCGCCACCCATCTGCGGAGGTTGTGGATACCAATTTTCCCCTAGTTTGATGAGTGGCTGTTGAAGGCGGGATCACCACAGTCTGTCGTAGATGACCTCCAGATGGCAACGAACCTCCTTACATCTTTGGGGTACATGATCAACGAACCAAAGTCGCACCTGACTCCTTCGCAGAGTCTTCCTTTTATAGGCGCTGTTTTGAACATGGTACAGTTCACAGACTTCCATCTGTTACAACGAGTCCGGGACATTGCAGCTGTGATCCCACTTTTTCAGTCTGAATCCTGGATCTCGGTGAGGGCATCTCTGAGGCTTCTTGTCCTGTTGGCTTAATGCATCCTGCTTGTCCACTTCACCAGGTGGCATGAGCATGCTCTGCAGTGAAATCTGAAGTCTCAGTGGGCCCAACACCAAGGAAACCTGTTTGATGTCATGCAGGTACAGAGGAGACTGCACAAGATCTGCAGTGGTGACTGCTTGACCACAACCAGACCAACTGTAGACCACTTTCCCTTTCCCAGGCAGAGCGGACGGTGGTGACGGATGCATAACCTTTGGTTTGGAGAGGTCATCTTGGAAAGGTAGAGATCAGAGGACTGTGGTCTCTGGTGGAACACCACCTCCATATCAATCTTTTGGAATTGCTGGCCATTCGGCTGGTTTGAAGGCCTTCCTACTATCCATCAAATTGGGGAAGGGAGGAGGGAAAGATTTCACAGGTTCTCATCAACACTTGGTACTGCAACAAGCAAGGCTGAGTGGGTCCTTTGCCGAAAGGCTCTATACCTGGGTAGGTGGTTGGAATGTCATGGTGTCTCCCTGATTGTGAAACACCTGGCAAGACCATTGAACTCCAGGGCTGACGAGCTCAGCTGGCGTTTCCTGGTGTATCAAAATGGCGGCTACTGCCTGATGTGGTACAGGCTGTCTTCCGACAGTGGGAAGAACCCTCGCAAAATCTATTTGTCACTGTTGAAAACGCACAGTGTCCAAACTTGAGTTTATTGGAGTTCCCATTAATGTTCTACTTAGGGGATGCATTTCGACTGGGGTGGGACACGGGACTCCTTTATGCCTTTCTAACTCTCCCGCACAGAATTCTGAAGAACATCAAGAATGACTGCGCCCAAGTCATTCTATTGGCCACAGATTGGGCCAGGAAAGTGTGGAGCCCCAGGGCATCTTAACATGTGCGTCTGCCCTTTCATCAGGCTACCACTTCAGAAGGGCCTTCTGTCACAGCAGCCGGGCAGGGTTCTCCATCTGCACCTGTGCAATCTACATCTCCATGTGTGAAGATTGAGTGGCGAAAATTGATGGCGATTGACCTGTCACCGGAAGTTGTGGATGTCGTCCTGGTTGCCAGGCATCCTTCCTTGAATTCCATTTACGCCAGGAGCTGGGATAAATTTGTGGCCTAGTGTGGCTCCTGCAGCCAATGCAAGCCAAGCTGGTGGAAATTTTGTTGCTTGTTTTGGGCCCAGCAAGGCCTGGCCGTGGGCACTGTTAAAGGTTATTTGTCGGCCCATTTTTCTTTGTTTACCGGACAAACTGTTCTTATTCAAATCACCTGTTGTGATGTGGTTATTTATAAAAATTTCAAACCTGTTCCCTGCTTAACCATTTGTGATGCCAGCATGAGACCTTTTTTATATTTTTATTTGTGATATTCAAAAAATAAAAAAAATCAACTGAAAAGTACCAACCTCGAAGAAGAGGTGCAGACAGGGATTATACACAGTGATTATCTGAAATACAAACCTGCAGTACAGTGGGGCAGGCCACCAGGGACAGTTAAGAATGATGACACCATCCATACATTGTTATAAAGTATTCTAGCTGAAACAGATTGGCTCCAAACAGGGATGGGAACGAGTAAAGAAAAAAGGAGGAGAAAGGGAGGGGAATAAAGCATAGAAACATGGGGCTAAGCAGTAGATTGCAAGGTCGGTAGTATTAGCGCAACAGAATGTTACAGTGGGGTATAGTATTATGGAACATGTGCCCTATGGCATTTCGTAGAATGTAGGGATGGTGTGCTCTAAAGGGAGTGGGGAAATATACACATGTAGAAATACAGCAAGGGGAGAGGGCACTGCCAGGGCTTTGATAATAGCATGCAAAACCAAAAGGAGGCTACCGTCTCTGCTGAGGTGGGCTCAGGGATATCGTTGGGCCGGGTGCAACAGTAAGACCAAGGGTGGCGACCCAACTGTGTTACGGGATAAGGGAGGGGACATGAGGTCACAAGCGCCATTGGCAGTCCACTGGACGCAGCCACTGACTGCAGTACTGGATTCCCTTAAGAGCCGGTCCCCAAGAAAGGCGACCAGACCTGTAAGTAGGTGTTCGAGGCATATGAGCTGTAGATTATATACTTGCATAGATCGCCATCTGGTGTTGGGCTCGGATGTTTGCACTTTGTTTTTGTCTTCGAAGAAGTCTTTGTAGTCACGAGATAGATGACTCCTCCTTACCGTGATAGTGCGCATGGGCATCGACTCCATCTCCAGATTGTTTTTTTCCGCCATCGGATTCGGATGTGATTTGCTGCGCTCCGGGTCGGTGTCGTTCTTGAACCCCCCCTTCGACGCGCAATACCTCACCACTCGACGGTATTGTTTCGATCGCGTTTCCCTTTCGACGTGCATCTTCGAAAAATATAAAATCCTCGACCTAGATCTTCGACGCGGGCCGTTAGACCTATCTGAGCCGACCACGCCAGCAGTCCATGGAAAGAACTCCTTTTAAAAAATGCCCCGGGTGTGGTGCTAAGTTCCCACACACGGACTTACACGAGGTTTGTAATCTCTGCCTCTCCCCGGAGCACGAAGACAAGAACTGCGAGGCCTGTGCATCTTTCTGGTCGAAGAAAACCATCCGTGACCGTCGGGCTCGATGTCATGAAATGTCCTGCGAATGCAGCTAGTTTCCGGATATCTTCGGAGCAGATCCCAATGTCCATCCAGAACAACAAGCTGATGAAGGAGAGACCTCCGTCTCCGAGGCCGACGACTCCGACATCGAAGACCAGACAGTCACCCCGGCTCAACGGTCCGTGAGTACAGAGACCCCTCTCCTAACAAATCCCAAACAAAAGGCTCTGGTAACACCTCCGCCCTCGGGCTCAGGTCGACACCGGCAAGACATTTCAGACGCCCCGCCCTCGGGCCCGGCTATGAAACCGAAAGAAAAGCCTTCCGGCTCGAGCTCGAGCCAACCCCATTCCGGTGCCGATAAGTCACCTCCGGCACCGAAGCCCAAAACTAAACCTGTGCCACACCTTTCTTCGTCGGCACCGAAAACAACCTCGACGCCAAAGCCCTCGGCGTCGAAACAAACAAAGGACAAGCCTTCGGAGCCGAAACAGGTTAAATCAAAACCTTCGGAGCCGAAAAAGGTCTTGGAGCTACAAACTCCTGCACCAAAAGATAAAGAGTCTAAGACCCCGCAAAAAGCTTCAGAAACAAAGTCAAAGGAGCATTCTGACCCTAAGCCTTCGGCACCGAAAAAGGATATTGTACCCAAACAGTCTGTGCCAGATTTTTCGGATCCAAAGCAGAAGACACTACACATTGACCCACAAACCGGTCATGTTACCACCAAGCCTCCTAAAAAGAGGAAACTGGACTATTCAGAAGACTCTGAAATACCCATTAAACGGAAGGAAATGGGCACTAATACTTTTCTACCTTCCTCTCCTTCTCCAGCTGATCCCAATTTGTTAATTTCTCCAGCACACTCCCCACAACATACATTTTCACCTCAACCACACGATGATGAAGATGATTATACCGATGGGAATGGGAACGGAGATCCAGATAGGGATGATGACGCACATACTATCCCACACGATACAGACCCTTGGGATGATTATAATACCGATCCCGATCCACATAATGACCCAGACCTCTACTCCTCTAGGCCATCACCACCAGATGATAATATTGGGTTTGCGCAACTAATTAATAGGGCTGCCCAATACCACGGGGTGCAATTACACTCTGATCCCTTAGAAGAAGACTTCTTATTAGAAACTTTTGCACCCTCACAAAAGTCTACACACACTCTGCCAATGCTAAAAGGCATGCTAAAACATGCACCAGAAGTGTTTAAAGACCCTGTCAGAGCCAGGATCCTCAACTCCAGGGTGGACAAAAAATATAAGGCAGCTCCCAATGACCCAGTGTACATCAGGGGTCAGGTCCCTTTAGATTCTCTTGTGGTGTCTAATGCACGCAAGAGGGCTAATTCACAGAGCACAGGCGACGCCCCTTCTCCTGATAAGGAATCAAAACTCATAGACTCATCCGGCAAACGAATTGCGTCACAGGCTGCAAATCATTGGCGGATTGCCAATGCCCATGCTTTGTTCGCTAGATATGACAGAGCTCACTATGACGAGCTTGAAAAGCTTATGCAACATCTTCCTGAGCAATATAAAAACAAAGCTAATGACCTTATACAGGAGGGTAAACTAATAACCAACACATCTATAAAATGTGCCCTCGATGCGGCTGATACAGCATCTCGTGCTATCTGAAAGAAACACGTTAGTTATAGATTCCTTACCTTAGAATAACCCCCAGGCGTCAGACTGGATCCAGAAAGTTTTTTCGTCAGCAGTACCTCTGCGCGTCAGAAGGTGGCGTCGGTCAGCTCCGGGTCCGTCGTCGGCATCGTGGTCGCCGGGATGACGTCGCGGCAGCTACTTAGACGCCACCCTCGCGCGCTGACGTCAGTTTTCTTTTTCCGCGCCAGCCAGCGCAGATCCGGGAAGAGCGGTACCTCAGTCATTTTTTTGACTAACTTTTTCTTGACTTTTGTCGACTTCTTTCTTCGAGTCTCCGACTCCGAAAAGGTGCACGAGGGATGCCCGGCTTCAAGGCATATGCGGTTCCTGTCACCGACTGATGTCGGTGACGGATCCGCACCACGTGTGTCTTTTTTGCCTGGAGCGCGACCACGACCCCAAGTCGTGCTCCGACTGCCGGTCGATGGCGCCGAAGGCTTTGCGGGAGCGGTCCCGAAAGCTGCTTAAACATCGGCAGTCGGCTCCGCGCCGTTCGAGGTCCTGGTCGAGAGGGAGGTCGAGGGACTGGTCACGGAGCCACCACCATTCCGGTTCGAAGTCTTCGCACTCGGGGTCGGGTAAGTCGAAGCACAAGAAGAAGTCAAAGAAGCATCGTCACTCTTCGACTTCTCCTCGTCGGGCGGCCGATCCGACGAGGCACGCGGGTGGCGCCACTCCCGCGGCTCCGTGCGCGGAGCCCGACATGTCAACTTAGAGTTTCCCTCCCTTTCCGGGATCTGGAGCGACTCCCGCCCAGCGTCGTACGTTCTACGAGGTGATGCATGCCATCTTAGGGCGAACCGACCCCGCCGGCGCACCTTCGGGCCCCGCGGACTCAGTTGGGGGGCCTAGGTCTTCGCTGCCGGCGCCGCAGGCCCCCCTTGGATCCAGGCCTGGATCCGGATCGGCGCCGGTTGACCTCGTTACGCCTCCACCGGCGCCGCTTCCGACGGCACCACTACCGCGTCCGACGCTGGTTGGTCCCCCGGCCGGCGTCAACCCCGGCCTCCATCCCGACGTGGACACGGAGCGGGACCGGCGTCATCCGACACCGGATCCGGCGCCGGTTGGGGTTTTCATGCCCCTGTTCACTCCTGGGGTCCCTTTTCAACCACAGTGGCACCCAGAGGATGATGAGGAGGACTGGGAGGGGTCAGGTGACCCTTTAACTGACCAGTTGGAAAGTGAACAGGACTGGAGAGAGGAACTGGGGTATGCCAGTGGTTTGGACACCTCCCCTGACCGTGGCATGTTGTCTCCTCCTACCGAGGCTACGGAGGAGGGAGCGTCGTACACAGTGGTGGTGTGTCGGGCGGCCGAGGCTCTCCACCTCGGGCTTCCTACGGTGGCGGTCAGTACTAACCTCCTGACAGAGGTGCTTCAACTGGCTGCGAGCTCTTCGGAGCCCTTGCTGCCATTCAATGCGGCCCTCACCGACGTCCTTTTGGGCACCTGGTCCAGGCCCAACACGGGGGCTCCCGTGGATAGGATGATTGCCCGACGCCACCGCCTGGCTCCGGGCGACCCCACTTTCCTCTCCTAACACCCCACCCCGGAGAGCTTGGTAGTCCAAGCCTCAACTTCCAAAAGCGCATTTCCTACCGCTCCCCCGGAAAGGGAATCCAAGAAGCTGGACCACCTTGGGAAGATGTTCTCTTCCGCCAGTTTAGGACTGCGGTCGGTAAACACTGCATGTCTCTTGGGCCGTTATTCCCACTCCGTGTGGGATATTGTGGCGCAGGTGCTGCCTCAGTGTCTGGAGGAGGCCCGGGCGGCGCTCTCCCAGGCTGTGGCCGCCGGGAGAGATGCAGCAAACTTTGCCATACGTTGTGGGCTGGACACCGCCGAATCTCTGGGCAGGACCATTTCAACGTCTGTATCGCTTTGTCGCTACGCCTGGATGAGGTCGACTGGCTTTTCAGGGTTGATGTCCAGAACACCTTGATGGACATGCCCTTTGATGGCCGTCGCCTTTTCGGCGACAAAGCAGACAATGCTCTAGAGCGTTTCAAGGACTCACGGGCTACGGCCAAGTCCTTGGGCCTCTCCACCCGCCCTGCGCAGTCTGCTTTTCGCCCCTTTCGTGGCTTCGGAAGGGGTGCCCTGCTACGTCCCGCTCTGAACCACAGGCCGCAGCAAGTTACCCAACCTTCTCGCGGCCGGGGACGTGGGAACAACCGTCGTGGTTCCGGGGGCCAGCGGGCGGGCCAGTCCACCAACCCCCCCCCCCCCTCCGCAGCAGCCTCCAAACGCTCCTAGTCCGACCTTTCAGGGCCATCAAACGCCAGTGGGCGGCAGGATTCGCCATCACCTCCCCCACTGGCGCACCATCACGTCGGACAGGTGGGTTTTGCAGATAGTCCGAAGGGACTACTCCCTCCCCTTCGAGACTACCCCTCCAGCCATGCCACCGAGATACCACCGCAAGTTGGAGGATCATCTGGCCCTTCTCCAGCAGGAAGTTACGGCTCTCTTGGCCAAGGGAGCCATCGAGCGCGTTCCTGTCCCAAAAGTAGGTCTTGGTTGTTACTCCCACTACTTTCTGGTCCCCAAGAAGGACAAGGGCCTGCGTCCTATCTTGGATCTCAGGGACGTCAATCACTTCCTCCGGAAGGAGAAGTTCAAGATGTTGACGCTTGCTCAGGTCATGTCTGCCCTCGTCTCGCAAGACTGGATGGTAGCGTTGGACTTGCAGGACGCTTATTTTCACATCCCCGTCCTGCCAGCCCACCGGCGTTACCTACGGTTCACGGTAGGCCATGAGCATTTTTAATTTACCGTGCTCCCCTTTGGCCTTACCAGCACCCATCGGGTGTTCACGAAAGTGATGGCAGTGGTCGCATATCATCTGCGCAGATCAGGGGTTTGTCTTTCCCTATCTGTTGAAGGCGGTCGTCTCCCACCTCCAGACTATGGCCGACCTCCTGCATTCGCTGGGGTTTTCCATCAATGTGCCGAAGTCACAACTGATTCCCTCTCAGAAGCTCTCAGAAGCTCCTCTTCATCGGAGCGGTTCTGGACACAACGCGGTTTCGGGTCTATCCTCCCAAGCAGCGAGTCCGGGATATTCAGGCTAAGATTCTGATTTTTCAGCCTCTATCCTGGGTTTCGGTCCGAGTGACTCTGAGGCTGCTGGGCCTCATGGCCTCCTGCATCCTGCTGGTCCATCATGCCAGGTGGGATATGCGGTCTCTGCAGTGGGACCTGAAGTTCCAGTGGGCGCAGCATCAGGGGAATCTGTCCGATTTGCATCCAGATCTCAGAGGGCACTGCACGTCAACTGCAGTGGTGGCTCACGAACCAGGATTGGGTCAGTGGCAGATCCCTCTCCCTTCCCCAACCAGACCACACTGTGGTGACGGACGCGTCCCTTCTGGGATGGGGCGGCCACATGGGAGAGGCGGAGATCAGAGGCCTCTGGTCTCCGGCGGAGTCCGGGCTCCACATCAACCTTCTGGAGCTCCGGGCGATTCGTCTTGCACTCAAGGCATTCCTTCCCTCTGTCCGGGGAAGAGTAGTGCAGGTGTTCACGGACACCACCACCGCCATGTGGTACTGCAACAAAAAGGGCGGGGTGGGCTTGTGTACCCTCTGTCAAGAGGCCCTCCGCCTCTGACATGGCTGGAACATCAGGGCATATCCCTGGTGGTTCAACACCTGGCAGGTTCCCTGAACACCAGGGCGGACGAACTCAGCCGCAGGTGCATGATGGATCACGAATGGCGTCTCCACTCGGAGGTGGTGCAAGGTCTCTTTCAACAATGGGGAGAGCCTTGGTTAGATCTATTCGCCACCGAAGAGAACGCTCAATGTCAGCAATTCTGCGCGTTGGAATTTCCAAGGCGGCACTCACTAGGCGACGCCTTTCGTCGCGAGTGGAGGTGCGGTCTGTTGTACGCCTTTCCGCCTATACCACTTCTGCCCAGAGTGCTGAAGATCATCAAGCGCGACCGGGCCCAAGTCAGTCTTGTGGCTCTGGATTGGGCATGAAGAGTCTGGTATCCCGAGCTGCTCAACATGGCCATCGATCCTCCGATCAGACTGCCTCTTCGCGAGGATCTTCTGTCGCAGCAGCAGGGGACGGTCCTCCACCCGAACCTGTCCAGCCTCCACCTCCTTGCGTGGAGATTGAGCGGCGGCAGTTGACGTCGTTTGACCTGCCTCCCGAAGTCTGTGATGTTATCTTGGCAGCCAGGTGTCCCTCCACTAGGACGGTATACGCCTGCAGATGGAACAAATTTGTGGCATGGTGCACAGCAAAAGCTGTGGATCCCCTTTCCGCCCCTCCTTCCAGGTCCTCTTGTTCCTCCTTTCTTTGGCCCAGCAGGGCTCTGCTCTGGGCACTCTAAAGGGCTACCTTGCGGCCATTTCAGCCTTCCTTAGGCTTCCTGATCAGCCTTCTCTTTTCAGGTCCCCTGTTGTAAATAGCTTCCTTAAGGGCATTACTCATCTCTTTCCTCCTGTTCCTTTCGTAATGCCCTGGTGGGACTTGAACTTGGTTCTTACATATCGAATGTGCGCTCCCTTTGAGCCGCTACATAACTGTCATCTCAGGCTTCTGACCTTAAAAACTGCTTTTCTGGTGGCCATCACCTGTGCACGCAGGGTGAGTGAGCTCCAAGCACTTTCTTCTAAGCCTCCTTTTCTGACTGTTCATCAGGACAAGGTTGTCCTTCGAACTCGTCCATCCCTCCTTCCCAATGTGGTTACTCCTTTCCATATTGGACAGACCATCACTTTGCCCACCTTCTTTCCGCCTCCGCAACCTTCCAAAGAAGAAGAGAGGCTCCACCGTCTGGATCCAAAACGTGCGCTTTCCTTTTACTTGGATCGCACAAAACAATTCCGGGTGGATGACCAGCTCTTTGTTGGCTACGTGGGCGCCAAAAAAGGTTGGGCCGTGCGCAAACGTACCATTTCCAGATGGGTCGTTTTGTGCATCAAAGCTTGTTATTCCTTGGCAAAGAAGGACCCTGCTGTGGGGTTGTGCCCCCATTCCACCAGGGCGACGGCAGCTACCACTGCTTTGGGGCGTGGAGTCCCCCTTAATGACATCTGTCAGGCAGCTACGTGGGCATCGCTGCACAAGACACTACTGCCTGGACAGCCAAGTCCGGAGAGATGGCTTCTTTGGCCGTTCTGTTCTCCAGGACTTCCTGGTGTGAACTTAGTTCGCAGACCCACCTCCGGGGTTGGTATTGCTGGGGTATCTATTCTAAGGTAAGGAATCTAAAACTAACTGTTTCTTTCAGATGAACAAGTTACTTACCTTCGGTAACGATATATCTGTAAGAAACATAGGTTAGTTATAGATTCCTTACCGCCCCACCCATCCTCCCCGTTCTGCGAACTGACTTCTAGGGTTAAGGACTTCCTTTCAGGGCCCTAGTTTTGTGCACTAGTGGTCAGTGTCTTGCATGGCTCTGCGCTTCTGGCGTGGAAAGTCGTGTACAGAACTGATGTCAGCGCGCGAGGGCGGCGTCTATGTAGCTACCGCGACGTCATCCCGGCGACCACGACGCCAACGACGAACACGGAGTCGACCGACGTCACCTTCCGACGCGCAGGGGTACTGCTGACGAAAAACTTTCCGGATGCAGTCTGACTCCCTGGGGGTAATTCTAAGGTAAGGAATCTATATCTAACCTATGTTTCTTACAGATATATCTTTACCGAAGGTAAGTAACTTGTTCGTCAAGACCTGACATGACTTAAATGCTGTGTTCCCGGGGTGATTGGGATGTACACTTATAGAAGTCTTAATCTTCACACACAATGGACAGACAGTGGTTTATAGCGTGCTTTTTGTCTATTTCAAGGTCTATTGTGTAACGATTCCAAGTATAGCGTTCCAAAATTCATTTTGACGGTTATATCTTCACCACTTAGTAACTCGTCATTATTGACTTTGAATATCATTATTTTCTCCTTTCGATTTGCTCTCCCATCTACTCTGGACGCTGTTTCTGAATGTCCTGCCCAGTAGTGTGCTCTATCAGCTGTTTCAGGTATATTCAGCTTGCTAAGCTCCTATTGCCAGCATTAATGAGGTGCTAAACACTTAAATGTTAAATGCCCGAGTTAAAGCCTCGAGACTCGAACATCTCTTCATCCTGTTGTCTGTTAAGATGTATTCATAGTGTTTCGTTTTCCTTAGATATTGCCTTCCTCCCCATGGTAACAATTCATTTGCAGAAGTGTGCAAAGTTTTCTCAATTTAGATGATGAAATCATTTTTGCATCTCCTCCAGACGTCCAGTAGCTCAACCACATGAAAAGAGAAGCAGGCATATGTCGTGGTTTTTTCATATATTTTGCTTAACACTTTATATTGGAAAATCCTTAACATTGTTTAATATTTGTTTTGCTTTATTTTTTAGAAAAATTGTTGACCACGTAGAGTGGATGACGTCGCCTGAACAAGTAGCAGATTATGTGAAGCACTTCAGGTATGTTTGATGTTCAAGGGAGCTATTATATTGGACACACTTGTTGCAGTGATTCTGCTCAGGAACAGAACTATGCATTGGGACCATAGAGCTTCAGTATGTAGGGGACCGAGTCACCATACCACATTACTATCTATGAGCCTGAGTCAGACTAGTTATAGTGCCTCACTTGCCCTCCTAACCCTTCCAAAGAGACTGGTGATTTGGCACCCCCAGAACACAGCACTCCCGATCCTCTCCGGGATCGCGGTAACAGGACACACCCTTCCGCTCTCTCACTCGTATTAGTCCACAATAAGATAGAATAGAGACACAACGTTTACAATGTTTATTTAAACTATCATGCTCTAAGATGCAATAATTGCGCCACATTTATTAAACAGATACATGGCAGTAATGTCATCAACATGATTAATAAACCATATACAGTAAAGAGCCCTGTCATGTAATCTGACAGATCTGTCTAAACCCTCCCACACTACTAAAGCTAAGTGGTTATAGATTATAGATCTCTTGGTGGATGTTCTACATCTCGGCTGATGCAGTGCTCTTGTCTCAGCTTGTCTCAGGACTGGGGGGGGTTCCAGAACCCCTGTTCCTCAAACCTGTATATTTGATTGCGTGTGTGGTTACAGTGTATCCTATGTGGAAAGAGTTGGTACATGAGGTGCTGAGGTGGTCATGTCGCAGTGAACAGGTTGCTGCTGCCAATTGTGCTACTGTTTATAGGGTAAGTGAGCTTATAGTGCAGTATTTACTGTGCACATATCATCTGAGGCATCAAATAGTAGTCGATTACCCTGTCCTTTATATCTAAGTTGTTTTCTGATGAAAGATTTTGTCGGAGGTCCTAGTATTAAATTGACTTGGTGTTTATAGCTGTTCTATCTTCTGAATGTTTGAGTGTCTAAAGTAGTTGATGGGTGTTAAACACTGAAATTATGGCTGTCCCGCAGGTCTGAATGTTATATATTTATGAATTTATTTATTTTTTGCTTTCCTTTCGATGACCTGGTTTTGGAACTTTCATTAATTTATGGGGAGTGAGATCTAAAACTTGCTGGCTTAGACAGAGAAGGAATGTCCTTAAGTATGTTTTCATTGAAGAGATGCGCATTTCTTGGAGTGAGCTGGAAAGGTGCTGCGTCTAGGGTGTGGGCTGAAACTCCTTTTGGAGAAACGTGGGGTAATCCTTTGGAGTGTTTAGTGTGTTAAGCACAGTGCCTTAAAGGCAAGCCCTCAAGAGGCTGAACAAAAGGACTCAAGTATTGTGATCCTAGGTTTTAGGATATTTGAGTAGCCTGCTGCTGAGAGATCACCCATTGTAATTTGTTTAGGAGAAATGTTGGTTCTCCAAGGTAGTCATTGTGCATAATCCAAGTGGCAGAGCCCAAGTGCAACTATGGCTTCAACTCTTGGAGAGAGGCTTCTGTGTTCATAGAGGATTTCACAACATTATGAGTTTCGGATTCAAGAAGTAAGGTTTTGTATCTGGGATGATTATGGCAAATGCCTGTACTAGCCCTGCCGGCTTTGGATGGATTTCTTGTGTTGGTGATCCATTTTTGAGGATTTCTGTTCTATCTGGCTTGGGTTTGAGGGGATTAGTCATCATTCAGTTTTTGGCAGTGATATAGCAAAGTGCCAGCGTTTTGGGTTTGATATCATTGAGGTCCTGGAATTTAAGAATGATCTGATTATCATCTGTGGAACTGAAACCAGTGTCACTAATTAAATCAACCCAGGCAGAGGGCTGACATAGATACTGAATAACTGTGGGGAGATGGTATAACAAGGAAGAACCTTGTATCCAGCCAGTAGGTTTTGGAGCTGTATGACGGGAAGGAGTTGTAGTGGTTCCAGTTCTCTGGAAAGGGGGCAGTGTAGCCCAAGACTTTATCATGAATGTCCACATTCTGGGGTCTCCTTATTAGTATTGGCTGACGGACAGCATCATCAGCATAGGGGATAAATGTAAAAGCATCACTGATCTGAGGTCATCCTTTCAGATTACCTGGATAGAATCAGTCCTGATGCTGAGGAGGAAGCTATGTTGTTGTTTTCAATAAATTTAAAATATCCACTAATAGGTCACCTTTCTTAAACAGCTTCGTCAAGAAACATTGATTTGCAATTGGTCTGTTATTGGCAAAGCTATTAATATCTAGAACTACTTTCTTTAGAAGGGGTTAATGAATGAGCATGTCATCTAATTTGGATCAGTTCCATCAGTGACTAAGGTAAAACTTATCTTCAATACCCTATCTGCAGTGAAAGTTCCTTGAATATTTTTTACCTTTTTTTATATTAGTTCTTTATAGATCAAAGCTCTTTATTGCTATTTAAAGATATGATAAATGCTGTCTGCAACCGAACGCTCAACACTGAAGCATATATGGTATTGATATTCAGTTTACGTCCGCCTCTCCTCCCAGCCTCTTCCCTAGTATCATCAGCATACAAGGAGTCCCATTGAAGCAAGACCCAGTCCTTGAGGTTTTAATAAGCAGTGGCTACAGTCACACTTCTACCATCAACTCTGTGTTACCTTTGTTTATTGCTTTCATTCTGAATTATGGATAATGGACTCTGAGGTAACAGGTGCATATCTGTTCTCTAAACTCTGAGGGTAAATTACTTGTAACTCGTGCCCAAAATATCTCATCAATTTCTTTTTGTTTTAACAGTAGCAAACTTTCCTCCATTCCTAAAAGCGCTCACAGCCAGTACAGCTATTCTTTATAATCTGGCAGTCTATTGTTTCACCATAAGGCCTTCATGGCATCACATAAAGCTAATGGCACTCTTTCACCCCGGCAAGAGTACAAAGGATAAGTCTGCCTGTTAGACAGACCCAGCAATATGTACACAGGGAATCTAGGTATAGCTGTTTTGAACCTTAATTCTGTTACATCAAGAATGTCAGTCCACTGCCTCAAAAAATGGGAGAAAGTTTGGCAGCGATGGGAAGTTTTTAGGGGGTTTGGGGGGGTTATCTGGTAGATAGGAGGGGAGGGGGTGGCGGGTAGCTGGTAACATCCAGGAAGAATCCAAAGGTGTTATGATTATTCTTACATGTGTATAAGCCGCAAATTGTGAGCATTGATGAGAAATTTGTATTATAACCTGTGTATATACAATGTATATGGACGCTGACACTTGTTTAATAAAAAGAAGTTTTAAAAAAAAAGAATGTCAGTCCAACAAGTGTGGAGCCCTGGGCAGTGCCAAAGAAGGTATATTAAGGTGTCTGTTCCCTCACAACCTATCAACAGCCTGATCTACAGGCATCCCATTCATGTTATTTGACCCGGGGCATAGTACCAATATAACTCTTTTACCAAGGCCTCCCTTCCAGCCATGCTTCCAGATGCAGTAAGAGGTCTGTAGTGTGTTTGATGCCATTCTTTCTTCATAAGTGTTTGACCCTGCTGGGTTTCAGACCTCTTTTCTGGAGTATCTCATCTTCCTCGCTCATGATCTGCCATCTCTCAAATTGGGTCAAAGGTTTTCGGGGTGTTCTGTATGCCATATATTCTCTAGTTTGGAAGAGACTGTGTGCCCCTAGCTGAAGCAAGATCTTCACCATTGAAGGCCTGAGAAATGCCCTAACCACACCTGAGTTGACCTGACCAGAAGAGAAGAAATGCAGAGGAAACCATTATGATTTTAAGCAATGCCAATCCGTTTTAAGTGGTTTTCTTTCCTGGACTAAATATCTCTCTCCTTCTCACTCCTCCCCCAGTTTGTGCAGCATGTTTAACAGTTCTAGTGTTCTTGTGGAGCAATTCAGACTAGAAATTCAGACTATGCGGATTAAAGGTAGCAATTTTAACAATTGTGATATGTAGTTTCTATGAAGCCATTCCTAGTGCTACCCATGAAACATGAATCTTGTCTTAGATCTGTTACAACACCTGTATGTCACTCCTTGAGTTTATGAACAGACTCTTCAGACCCAAATATGAAATACAACAAATAAAACACACACCAAAGTGAACATATTGTCTACCTCACACACTCCAGTCCCTCCTGGAATAAACTGTCGTACTCCATATTTCATGGCTGATCTACCTGTGTCTCCCTTCCCCAACACCACCCCAGCTTCTAGTAATCTATGTCCCCTTGTTACTTAACAATAGACTCCTGTAAGTCTGACACAGAATCATATGTTTCTGGGGCCGAGCTTTGTTTCCCACTTACTTCTTTGAAGTGTACCAACACATCTGCCTCAGCAGAGCACATTACTAATGCAGACTGTCTCCTCATCTTTGATTTCTCTCATTGACACAGCCTTGTCTCTCATTCCTGGAGGGATCTGTTCTCAGGGATTCATCTTTGGATCGGTGGCTTCAGTATCTTTCAGCCCTAAGATTTATCCTGCTTCTCCCAGGGTTTAGTGATATTTCTTTGGTTCTACTGAAAAAGTATGCAAAAAGGATGTCCCCACTGCTAAGGGAATTTCTATGATTTGAGATTTATTGGTGATCTGTCTGAATAAACTTCTCAGCATTGAATTTGCCAAGTCCTTGAACAGTTGGAATATGTGTCCTTTAAATACTAATGCTCCTTTTTTGGTATCTTGGTTAGCAGCTGCTCTTTTTATTCAAAGCAGTGGGCCCTCTTTAAGATGTTTGGAGAGGTGCTGTACTTTGACCCGTTAAGTCTGTGTATGGTCTAATTCTAGTGATGCATTTTCTGGCCAGTCTATCATAGAGTGCAGCAAGTCTTGCACATAGGTTTGTGCTTCATGCTATTCTCATTCTCTAGTGAAGGCGCTAGGGATTCACTTTACCTTCAGGTCTCATTCCCTCTCCACTGAGTATTCGATTCCGTCCCTGATCTCGATACACCTCAAATTCTGAGGTCCATTGGTGACATCACAGCTGGTCGAGGCATGCTTCTAGCTCCCTCTGGCATGCCTTAGGGCCCCATGGATCTATCTGCAGGAACTCCCAGTTGGGTTACTGCCCGCGGGTTCAACCTCAGCACCGCCTGGGCACCTTGAACCTGCTTTGGGTTCCAAGCTGGCATAGGGAACCATTCCTGGAGTGTCGATGCCCTTAGTGATGCCACCAGCACAGAATCCAACCCCTGAAAGTCTGATGGTACTGGTGTCCACCATTAGAGTGGGCACCTTTCCAACCACGCCTCCTGAATAGTAGTCAAAACAATTAAACTCATTCGGAAAGAGTATGTTCTCATCAGCCATCCTTGCCTTGAGGACGATCAACACAAGATGTTTCCTTGGTTGCTACACCCACGCATTATGGGACATAGTGGCTGAGACCTTACCTGAGGTTCCAGAGGACTTTTGAGCTTCTGTACCCGAAACCATTTAAGTTGGTCAGGACGTGGCCAAATTTGACATTGCTCATGTGTAGGAAGATGGCTCTGTATATACTATATCAAAGTAAGGTGTAGTGTGCACAGAGTCCAGTGGATCCCCAAAGGTAGGTTGAGGCTAAAGTAGATAATACCTTACTCCCTATTTGTGGTAGTGTGGGCAAGCAGTAAGGCTTTATCAGAGGGTAGTGTTAAGCATTTGTTGTACCCACTCAGGCAAGAAATGATGTCACACACTCAAAGACTGAACTCCAACCAATTTGTTTGTATAAAAATATTATTTAGTTGTATTTTGTTTATAGAACCAAGCAGGACTTGGTACAGGTAAAATATGATTGTATTCTCAAGATGGGTTGTTAAAAAGCACGCTGGATGAAGAATGACGTTTCTTATAGGTTTGTAAAAATGTGCAAATACAGTTGAAATTACACTTGGAATACTTTTGATTCCTTTTCAGGATTACTTTTTCAGGATTACTTTTTCTACTCCGTGTGATATGCCTAGATATCACACTTGGACATTTCCTGGATAAAAGGTAAATAAGTCCGTTTTTCTTAAAACACAGTTTCTTATGTTTCCATACAAACACCCTCAACACTTAAAAGTTTTTTAAGAGTAAAACAGTCAATGCAATCCTATGGAGGAAAATGAGGTTATCGGTGTGCAGGTAAGTAAACGGTCTTTGGGGTCGAGTTTCTGGGGTTAGAACAAGGATTCCCCAGGGTCAAGGATGCCCTCAAAAAGCACCCTCAGGCACTAGGGCGGCCAGGTGCAGAGTGCTGAAGCATAATGTTATCCAATTGGGGATATGGGGCCTCTGGTTGGTGGCTGTTCACGCGCACGCCACTTGGATGTGGGAGCAAAGTTCCTAGGGTTTAGCTCAGGGCAAGGGGGATCTGATTTAGCACACAAGGTGCACCCTCAGCGGCACAGGGGCGGCCGGGTGCAGGGTGCAGATTCGGAGTCAGGTGCCCTGTTTTCAATGGGAGGTGCCAGTTTTGGCTGCAGGCTCGGTCCAGGAAGTCTTCTGGGAGGAACCAACAGCTGGACAGGTAAGTTGGAGGGCTCGGGACGGAGGTGCACCTCAGGTGCTCTTGTCCAGGGCGCAGGCCGGCCAGATGCAGGGGTGCCTTTTGAGGTCGGATTTCACCTCACCGGGCCACTCGCGGTAGGGGGGGTCTCCGTGCAGAGGCTACAGGCGACGTCGGGGAGTCCTGGAGGGGTCAACCCATGGCGTACTCTGACTCTGGAGCGCTGGGGGACCTCGCTGGGACTGGTGGGTCTCTTGGACTCAGGCCGTATGCCACAGGTGCAGTAGTGGTTCCAGGCGTCTGGTTTCTTTGTCTTCAACTGGCTTGGAGTCTTGCTTTAGAGATTCTTTTGAACAGAGCTGCTGTTCACAGGAGATCGGGTCTTTGTTGAAGGCAGTCAGTCCGCCCAAGGGTTCTGGAGGTCGCTGGATGCAGGACAAGGCGACTTTTGGTGCAGGATCTCTGGAAATTGCAGATGGGCCGGTAGGGCCTGGGCTAAGTCAGTTCTTTTCTGCAGTCTCCTCTGATGGTCGTCTTCTTTAGTCCTTCTTCGTAGGTTGCGGGTAGCTGTCTTCTTGGTTCAGGGCTGCCCCCTAAATTCTGTATTTCGGGGGCGTTTTAGGGGTTTTGAGGTCAGGAGCCTATGGGCTACTGACCTTAGGGTGACTACACCCTTGGTGTGCTCACCCCTTGTGGGGGAGTGGGCACAATCCCTAACACTGTTTGGAGAGTGCCTGCCATCTGCAAGATGGCGGGCACTGAAGAGTGGGCTTTACTCGCCTCCCCTAACTGAGGGGTTGGGTTGGCAGAGGTGGGCACACCTTCTGGGCTGTTCTAATTATTCCCACCTCTCTTCCTGCCGAAAAGGAGGGGAGACGGGAAGGGGGCCTGCTCCTGATTGCAGGAGAGGCTGGGGATCGCGTTAAAAAGGTGGCAAGGTCTTTGAAGCTCCCCTGCCACAGATGGCTCTTGTTGACCTGGGGGAGATGTGACAGTCTCCGCCCAGGAAAGGCTTTATTTCTGGGCTCAGGGAGCGATGGCTCCCACCCCAGGGGTCCAGAAACTTGTCTCGTGGTGGCAGGCTGGAACCCACCTGAGGCTGGTTGTTTTTCAGGGGGCATCTCTAAGATGCCCTCTAACTGCATTGTATAATCAATCCCTCACTGGCATCAGTGTGGGTTTATTATGCTGAGAAGTTTGCTACCAAACTTCCCAGTATTCAGTGAAGCCGTTATGGTGCTGTGGAGTTCGTGATGACAAACTCCCAGACTATATACTCTTCATGGTTTTACTACACTTAAAATGTCAAAGAATGAACTTATATAATGTAGGGGTACAGTGATTATGCAACTGTACCCTCACCAGTGGTATAGTGCACCCAGCTAGAGGGGTGTCTTACCTATACCATAGGCAGTGGGTTGCAGGCATGTCATGTGTGCCATGTCAATCAATCATTCAGGGGTTTGTAAAGCGTAGCTACTTACCCACAAGGGTCTCAATGTGCTGGGGGGGGTTACTCCGTTGGGTGCTGGGGTCATCCGAAGAGCCAGGTCTTGAGGTCCTTCCTGAACTTGAGCAGTGTAGGGCATTGCAGCAGGTGGAGGGGGAGGTCGTACCAGGTCTTGGCTGCGAGGTAGGAGAAGGACTTTCCTCCTCTTCTGGTCTAGTAGATGCGTGGGATGGTGGCCAGAGAGGTCGGCTGATCGGAGGTTTCTCTTGGGTGCGTGGAAGGAGAGGCGGTTGTTTAGGTATTCTGGTTCGATGTTGTGGAGGGCCTTGTATGCGTGAGTGAGGAGCTTGAAGGTTATTCTTCTTTCGAGGGGGAGTCAGTGAACATCGCAGATGTGTTGGGTGATGTGGTTGTGATGGGGGATGTCTAGGATCAGCCTAACTGCGGCGTTCTAGATTGTCTGTTGCTTGCGAGGGAGCTTTTTCTTGATTCCAGTGTAGAGAGCATTGCCGTAGTCCAGTCTGCTACTGATGAGGGCGTGCGTGACCGTTTTTCTGGATTCAGATCGGATCCATCTGAACGTTTTTCGGAGTATGCAGAGGGTTTTGAAGCAGGCTGAGAATATGGCATTGATCTGGCGGTTCATCGTTAGCTATGAGTCTAGTATGATGCTGAGGTTTCGTGTGTGGTCTGTCGGGTTGAGGGGGTTTCCGAGGGCGGGAGGCCACCAGGTGTCGTCCCATGCGGAGGGGATGGAGCCAGGATGAGGACTTCTATTTTCTTGGAAGTTGGGCCTGGTGATGTTGGGTTCCTTGGTGAGGGAGAGGATGAGCTGGGTGTGGTTGGATTAGGAGATGATGCTGAGCCTGTGGTTTCTGACGATGGTTGCAAGGGGGGCCATGTAGATGTGGAAGAGGGTGTGGCTGAGGGAGGATCCCAGGGGCACTCCACATCTGGTCTCTGTTTGTTCTGAGAGGTAGGGCGGGAGTCTGACTCGCTAAGTTCTGCCTGTGAGAAATTAGCATATCCAGTCGAGGGCCTTTCCGCGTATGCCAGCTTCATGGAGTCTGGTGGCTAGTGTGCGGTGGGAGACGGTGTTGAAAGCAGCTGAGAGGTCCTGGGCATGAGGGCTGCCCCTTTGGCCCTGGTCGAGGAGGGCGGGGATGTCATCGGTGGCTGCAAGTAGGGCGGTCTCAGTGCTGTGGTTGCTGCGGAATCTGGATTGGGAGGTGTCCAGGACATTGTTGGGCACACCCGGTAGGGGGTTTGCCTAGGGGCGGTAGAGTTTTTGCCGGAGCGGATCTCTGTTACGCTTACCTTGTGCACCTTGCTTCCCTCTGACGGGCCCCGGCTTGGGCTCAGGTTTTCGGCTCTTTGTCGCACACGGCTCAGGTGTTTCTCCTCCTGGCCTCTGCTGCGATTTTCAACAGACGTATTCTACCTCCGGATGATCTCTGGTATATATATACTTTTTCAGACATTCAATGGCTGAGTGTTACTGACTTCTTCGTTGGTGTGGTTGTCAGTATTCCTGCCTGTATCGCGGTGGCTCAGTCCTTCCCTCCCGATCCGGGGGTTGGGTTCGCCCCCTTTTGTGGTTGGACTCTGTGCCGTTGGTACCTTTTGGGCGACTTTCTATTCTCTAGGGGTACTCTTCCAGTTTACCCTTAGTTGTCACTTCTTGACTTTTTCATGTATTTCTATGTGCTGTGTACGCACACGAGGGGGCCGGCATGCGGGGTTTCCCTGCGGTGGTTCCTGGGGATTGTCCCAGGTTTTTTTTTTTGGTTTTTTTCCTCTCTCTCTCTCTCTCTCCCTCTCTCTCTCTCTTCTCTTCTCTTTTCTCTCTCTCTCTCTCTCTCTCTCTCTCTCTTCTCTCTCTCTCTTCTCTCTCTCTTCTCTCCCCACCCCCCCATCATGTGAGTTGGTTTGGGTGTGTCCGGTTTGCCATTGGTCGTTGGACCTGTGCATACGGTTGACTGGTTGGCTACCTGGTGCTGCGCCCGTCTTCTCTGTCGCTGCGCATAGGCTGTTGCTGTTCTGCTTCATTGAGCTGTGCATTGTGTGGTGTGGTTCTCATGTAGTCGGCTCCAACCAAAGGCGCGAAGAGAAAGTCGCATGAAGCTCCTGGCGGCTTGGATGTCACAGTCATCTTGTCGTCCTCGGTCCTCTACACGCTCCACGGACTGACCGCTCGTCGGCTCTACGAGCTGTTCCCTCAGGCGTCAAAGTACCTCTCGCCTTTGTCGCCTACTGCTGGTTCCCACTCTTCTGTTGAAGTGTCGGAACATTAGTCCGCCCCACGTCTCCCCACCTATCCTGGGGCCGGGGCATCTTTGACCCAGATGAGACAATATTCTCAATCTCTAAATTCTATTTTTGGGTCGTCGCCTTCTTCTAGAGCGCTCTTGGGCCCCATGGAGGTGCATGAGGTCTTGCCTGTGTCCCCGCCAGCAGGTTTTCCCGCGGCTTCAGTTCGGTCTCCTGTTTCTAACACCTTAACGACACCGGTGCACAGCCCATCGAGGCTTCTGGTCTGCCGACTCATGTCAGCGTCAGGCTCTTGTCTGCCAGCTCCGATGGTGGGGCCACCTTCTTGGTTCCGACCAGCTTCAGTTATGGCGGCTGATGCAGCGCCGATGGAGCAGACTGTCTCAAACACCCTTCCTCTAGTTTTTCCTTCTGAGGACCATGGTTGTGGAAGGACTACAGAAGGTTTGATGTGTCCCCCATCCCATTTTGGACACGGTTCCACCCCCTATGCATTCTAGTTGGTTACTTGACTTGGGCGACGCCAGTGGCTTAGAATCTTCTCCAGCCTCCTGTCTCATCCTGGTTTGGCTACGGAGGCGAGTTCCACTTTGGCAGATATGCTTAATCGAGTTTCGGTTGTTTTGGACTTACAACTTCCTTCTGTGGAATTGTCTACAGACCCTTTACTTAGTGTTCTACATCCTGACCAGTCTAACGTAGAGCCTGTCTTTCCTTATAGTGACTGTCTTTTCGATGTCTTGTTGGGTGCTTGAGTTAAGCCTGAGACAGGGCTCCTTGTGGATCACTCTATTTCTTTTCGGCATCGCCCGGCCCCAAAGGATCCCTTCTGTCTCCTTAGACATCCATCTACTCAGAGCTTTGTGGTACAGGCTGCTTTAGTCACCCAAAATATTGATTTTATCCTTCCTGCCCATCCGAACGAGACCGCAGGAAATTTGACGCTTGTGGTAGGCGTATTTTTTCTTCTTATAGCTCTGCCCTGTGATGTCTGAACACTTCTTGTGTCTTCTCCCACTTCTCCCACACGTTGTGGGACTCAGTGGGACGCCTCTTGCCCTCCATTCCGGAAGTCCAGAATGCTCTTGTTCCGTTGGTTTGAGATGGGCAACAAGCTGCCACACTTACCATCCACTGTGGTATGAATACCACTGTTAGACTTGGCTTTTTCAGCGGGTTTACCCCCAGACGTTTTGCTTTTTGGCCTCCTGTTTTTGACCCTGTTTTTGTTGGTTTTAGGACTCTGGGCACTTTACCACTGCTAATCAGTGCTAAAGTGCATATGCTCTGTGTAAATTGTGTTATGGATAGGTGTTTCCATGATTGGATATTTGATTTACCTGTTAGCCCCTAGTAAAGTGCACTGCGTGTGCCAGGGCTGGTGAATCAAATGCTACTCGGGGGCCTGCAGCACTGGTTGTGCCACCCCGTGAGTAGCCCTGAAAACAGTAACTCAGACCTGCCATTGCAGAAGTCTGCGCGCAGTTTGTACTGCCATGTCGACTTGGCCAGTGCACACACTGGCCGGTCCCTAACCTTCCCTTTTCTTACATGTCAGACACCCCTCAGGTAGGCCCAAGGTACCCCTGTGGGCAGGGTGCAGTGTATGTGAAAGGTGGGACATGCCCTGGTGTGTGTGGCATGTCCTGATAGTGAATTACAGCCAATTTCGTTTTTCACTATTACAAGGCTACCAGTTCCCCATAGGATAGAATGGGAGGTTTGTTTATAACATCTTATAAACATAACTGGCCCAGCGAATTCGGTAAGAAAATAGAATTTAGTATGCCTGAACTCAGAATCTAAAGATGCATCTTTTAGTGAAGGTGATTTTTACATTCTGTGTTTGAAAATACCACTTTTAGAAAGTAGGTATTTTCTTGCTCAGTCATCCCATGTGCCTCTGCTGGAATGTGGATTGCCTGTCTGGGTTTTGGATGACAGAAGGCTGGGGGAGCAGGAGGGGCGCCAGATGGTCTAGGTAGGTCAGGAAAGGGCTGAAGAGACCTGGGTTACGATGGTGGATGGGGAGGAGATTTCCTTGCACCTCAAAGGGCCTGCTCTGCCTCTGACAAATGCTGTCTCCACCTCCTGCCAGGAATTCACACCAGAGAAGGCAGAACTGGTCCTGACCGGGCACAGGCCCTCTCTGCCTAAGAGATCAAAGGATTTTTGGACATAAATGCTGGGTCCCAGACCCCTGAACTTTAGAACTCATCTGGACAAGAAGACTGCCAAGAAGAAGAGCCGGAGAAGCTGCAAAAAGGAACGACTGCTTTGCTGGGTGCTTTGCTGGGCTGACCTGCAGTGGCTGCTTTTGTCTTGGGTAGTGAAAGGCCTGGACTGGACTTTCTGCAACCTAAATTTGGGAGTCTCTCCAAGGGCTTGAGGTAGAGCTTGCCCCCTGTTCATGAAGTCTCAGGAACAGCAAAGACTTCAAGTTCTTCGACCCGAAGCACTGGGGACTGTGTGTTTTGTGCTGCAACCCGAAGAACACCAACTCGACGACGTCTACGACGCCACTGCCGACTCCGTGTCCTGAAGGCAACGCAGAGGGCACCGCCGCAACGCCGCACCGCAACCCTGGTCTCACCGACGACGCCTGTTGACGCCGCCACCGAGCCGCTGCTTGCACCGCGACCTGTGGGCACCGCACTCCGCACCACCTCGCTTCACGCCGAAGCTTTGGCACCGCAGAGGGCACCGACGCAACGCGACCCTGGTCTCACCGACGACGACGCCACCGGGCCGCTGCTCGCACCGCGACCTGTGGGCACCGCACTCCGCACCGCCTGGCTTCACGAGGACGCCTTGGCCTGCCTGACGCCGCCACGTCCCGCCGAGATCGACGCCGCTGCTTGCACCGTGGTTCGGGGCACCGCTCGTAAGTTACACGACGCACCGCCCTCATCCCACACCGCAGCCTTGGCCTACTGACGCCGGTTCCATCGACTCCAGTTCGTCAGCCGACGACAGCGCTTCAGCAACAACGACGCCGCTGCTTGCACCGTGATCTGCCAGCACCGTGACGAGCACCGCCTTCATCTCGCACCGCGACCCTGGTCTCACCGACGACGCCATCTGACGCCGCCACCGAGCCGCTGCTCGCACCGCAACCTGAGGGCACCGCACGCTGCACTTCGCACCGCAGCACCCGACGCCTGCCGACGCCAGCGCTCCTGACTCCATCAGAGAGGAGATCGACCTGCAACGCGTGTGACTTCAAGGGCCCCATCGCCCTGCATCTCTGAAAGGTACTGTTTGCGGGTCTTCCCGACACCGTAGCTGGCCTGCAACCCTGCGGTCAGCCAGAACTGTTTTGGATTTGTGTGTTCACGACGCCGTGGTAGCCCGGACGGCGCTATCCACACAAGGAACTCTTTTTAATCAGCGTATTTTTGAATTGTGAACTTTTAAGTATAGTATTGTGGTTCTTTATCGTTTTTGGTCTTGTTTTAATTATATAAAAATATTGGATATTTTTCTAAACTGGTGTGGTGTCCTTTTGTAGTGCTTACACTGTATTACTGTTGGTTATGTGCAAATGCTTTACACACTGCCTCTAAGATAAGCCTGACTGCTCGTGCCAAGCTACCAAGGGGGTGAGCAGGGGTTATTGTAGGAGTGTAACTCCCTTATCCTGACTAGGGTGGTGGTTTTTGCCTGGCTTTGGCACATGCCCTAGCCTGCCAAAAATCCCATTTCTAACATTGGTTGTCAGCGGTGAGGATAGGACTTGCGTTTGCACCTGACTTACAGTGATTGGTGTGCACTACCACCATATCGCAGACCATTACGTGCCACATACTGGTTCTTTTTCTTTTTGGCCTATTTTTTTTTCTTGCCAGTTTGAACTTGCTACTTCGTCATGCCTGAATCAATTGCATCATCTGTTGCATCCTTGGAAGTGGCCTTTGAGGAGGAGAGGTTAGAAACCTACAATGGGAAGGAATTGAAGGCGATCTGCCAAAACCTCAAAATCCAAATCATGGGCCTCACCAGAAAAGAAGAGCTACAAAAGGCGCTGAGGGCCTGGGTAGCAGCCAGACATGCTAGTGAGCTGTCTGGAGATCTTGGCATGGGGGCAGAGGAGCCTATTCCAAGGGTGGATGTGCTTTTGGGAGGGGGGGCACCCTCTAAACCAGGCAGCAGCAGTATGTCCCCCGGGGAGCTGGAGGACAGGAGGGAAGCGAGGAAGTTCGAGTTGGAGAAACTCAGGATGGAAAGTGAGAGGGAATACAAAAGAATAGCCATGGAGGAAATGAGGATGATGTTAGACCATGAGTTTAAAATGAGAGAGCTGGACTGGGAAGCCAGTGGGGCTAAGCCCAGCCCAGATGGTGGCAGCAAAAGTGTTAGGTCCAGTACTGAGAATGAGGTACACAGACACACAGGTTTGGGGCCCTGCTTCAAGGAGGGGGTTGACATACACCAGGGGGTTCAGAATTGTGAGGTTACCCAAGTGGTGCACAGTGTCCCTGAGGTGGATTGGGGAACTGGCACAGGGGATCATTTTCCTGGTAGTGGGAGGGACACTCTACTGACTCTAGATGAGAGGTGCAGGGAGGGGGGTTCCCCCATGATAGAAGCCCTGGTAAGTGAGTATGGAGACCAGGCAGAAGAGTATGGGTTAAGAGACAGCAACAGTCAGACACTGTCTCACCAGTCTTGTGGGAATGATGTGGGATACTTTTCTGAGGCACTGGATGATTGGGTGAAGGGTAGTTTGGTTAACACCTGTGTGGGGCTGTGTGATTCAATTGTTGGAGAGCATATTTTAAGTCCCTGTTTTCCAGAGCTATGCCAACACCCACTGGAGTGTGAGTTCTCTGACCCCAGGGAGCCTGCATGGGAGGCAGACCTTTTGGTGGATTCCAGAGGGTCTGGAGAAGCATCTGGGGGTGACCCGGAAGGAATTGGCTTAGGTATTTCCCAACCGAGGGTGGTGGGAAAGGTTTTTGGTAGCCCAGATAGGCCCTGGTGTCGTGGGAAGGGTGTAGGGACTCACGTCCTGTCTCCGCGGAGAAGGAGTGGGAAGGGGCTGCGGCCCAAGGTGCCCAAAACCCGGTCCCCGAGCCTGGGTGGTTCCAGGAGGGAACCCCAGGTGGGGAGCCTAGGCTGTACTGGTAGGCCGTCCGTTGAGGGGGATGTCCTAGTGTCAGGAGAACGTGGAGGGTCTGTAAACAGAGCTCCAGCGGTTCTGGTGTCGGGCGGTGCTGCTCCTAAGTGGAGGGTGCAGAAGTCCAGACGGAGGGGTGAGAGGGGATGCGTTCCCCAGTGGGAGAACCAATGGGTCAGGGGCCAGCCAGAAGGGCTGAGCCTCCTAGGAGTGACCATGGTGACACCACTTCTGTCCTGGGGGATCTTCGCGCACTGTCAGATGGACAGGGGTCGGGAGATCTGCGCCAGGCAGACTGTCACACAACACATGAGTCATGTGTTACCCTCAGGGGGGCATGCGTGCTCCCAAGGAAGCCCTGGTGCGCCGGGCAGGTGCACAGCCGCAGGGTTTAGTCCCTGGGTTGGGAGGCCAGGTTCAGGTCCTGCCTGACCTGGAGGGAAGGACGACTGTAAGCAGTGTCCTGACCGGTTTGTCTTCTAGGGGTACCACTCCAGGTGGGAGGGTGCAGAACTCTGGAAGGGGGTGCAGAGGGAGGGAGTCCTCGCCTCTGACCCCGGTTCGACCCATGGGTTTAGATCCTCGGGTGGTGGATCAGTTGCTGGTGGAAGAATTGTTGGGGAGGGCTGATTCCAGCGTCCTGACAGTTTTTGGTTCTGAGGGTGCTTCTCCTGGGAGGAGAGTACGGAACCCAGGAAGGAAAGGTAAGGGGGGGGAGAGCCTCGCCCGAGACCTCTGGTCAGCCTGAGGGTACAGACCCTGAGTTGGAGGACCAGGTTCAGGGTGTCCCCCCTGACCTGAGGGGAAGGGGTGACTGCTAACAGTGCCCCTACCAGTTTGTCTTCTGGGGGTGCCGCTCCAGGTGGGAGGGTCCAGAGCCCCATGGAGGAGGACCGGGTGTGGGAGAGCCCACCCCAGTCCCTTGTTCATCCTCAGGGTACAGACCCTGGACTGAGGTACCAGTTGCAGGATAGCCCCCCTGAACTGGTGGGTGAATTGTGCAGGACACCTGCCACAGGTGCCCTGACAATTCTGGAAGGGGGTACCGCTCCAGGTGGGAGGGTACAGAGCCCCAGTGAGAAGGAGAGGGTGTGGGGGAGCCCACCCCCGCCTCCTGTCCAGCTGCAGGGTACAGACCCTGGGCTGGTGGGCCAGTGTCAGGATGCCATACCTGACTTGGCAGGGGGGAGAGTAGAGAAAGGGTGCCAGGCACCTGGGGCTACCGCCCCCCACTCTCTGACGCCACCGTGGTTGGAGTGGCCGGAAAGGCGTAAGGCCGGGCTCTCATCACTGACAGTTGTCAGTGGCCACTGTGGCTGCCTGTCCTGGTGGACAGGGTTGCCCCTGGGAGGGGGACAGGAGTCACACCCCGGGGGTGGACTGGGCCACGCCACTGTGTTGGCCATGTGGGTACTGTCTGCCTGTTGGGACACATCTGCGAGCAAAGTAAGTTTAGGTGCTGCACAGATAGGGTCCACAGGTGAGAAGGGTTCCCCATGGGTCAGCTTATTGGGCCCTGAGAGTGAGGACAGAGGGATCCAACTGGGTTTGGAAAGGCGTAGAACCAGAACGTGCCCCCGCTGTTGTGGGCCAGGTCTATGTTCTATTGCCCCAAGCAGGGAAGTCCATCAAGGGATTGATTAGTCTACCCTGGCTTTAGGCTGGGAGGGGGTTGTGTTAGACTTGGCTTTTTCAGCGGGTTTACCCCCAGACGTTTTGCTTTTTGGCCTCCTGTTTTTGACCCTGTTTTTGTTGGTTTTGGGACTCTGGGCACTTTACCACTGCTAATCAGTGCTAAAGTGCATATGCTCTCTGTGTAAATTGTGTTATGGATAGGTGTTTCCATGATTGGATATTTGATTTACCTGTTAGCCCCTAGTAAAGTGCACTGCGTGTGCCAGGGCTGGTGAATCAAATGCTACTCGGGGCCTGCAGCACTGGTTGTGCCACCCCGTGAGTAGCCCTGAAAACAGTAACTCAGACCTGCCATTGCAGAAGTCTGCGCGCAGTTTGTACTGCCATGTCGACTTGGCCAGTGCACACACTGGCCGGTCCCTAACCTTCCCTTTTCTTACATGTCAGACACCCCTCAGGTAGGCCCAAGGTACCCCTGTGGGCAGGGTGCAGTGTATGTGAAAGGTGGGACATGCCCTGGTGTGTGTGGCATGTCCTGATAGTGAATTACAGCCAATTTCGTTTTTCACTATTACAAGGCTACCAGTTCCCCATAGGATAGAATGGGAGGTTTGTTTATAACATCTTATAAACATAACTGGCCCAGGGAATTCGGTAAGAAAATAGAATTTAGTATGCCTGAACTCAGAATCTAAAGATGCATCTTTTAGTGAAGGTGATTTTTACATTCTGTGTTTGAAAATACCACTTTTAGAAAGTAGGTATTTTCTTGCTCAGTCATCCCATGTGCCTCTGCTGGAATGTGGATTGCCTGTCTGGGTTTTGGATGACAGAAGGCTGGGGGAGCAAGAGGGGCGCCAGATGGTCTAGGTAGGTCAGGAAAGGGCTGAAGAGACCTGGGTTACGATGGTGGATGGGGTGGAGATTTCCTTGCACCTCAAAGGGCCTGCTCTGCCTCTGACAAATGCTGTCTCCACCTCCTGCCAGGAATTCACACCAGAGAAGGCAGAACTGGTCCTGACCGGGCACAGGCCCTCTCTGCCTAAGAGATCAAAGGATTTTTGGACATAAATGCTTGGTCCCAGACCCCTGAACTTTAGAACTCATCTGGACAAGAAGACTGCCAAGAAGAAGAGCCGGAGAAGCTGCAAAAAGGAACGACTGCTTTGCTGGGTGCTTTGCTGGGCTGACCTGCAGTGGCTGCTTTTGTCTTGGGTAGTGAAAGGCCTGGACTGGACTTTCTGCAACCTAAATTTGTGAGTCTCTCCAAGGGCTTGAGGTAGAGCTGGCCCCCTTTTCACGAAGTCTCAGGAACAGCAAAGACTTCAAGTTCTTCGACCCGCAGCACTGGGGACTGTGTGTTTTGTGCTGCAACCCGAAGAACACCAACTCGACGACGTCTACGACGCCACTGCCGACTCCGTGTCCTGAAGGCAACGCAGAGGGCACTGCCGCAACGCCGCACCGCAACCCTGGTCTCACCGACGACGCCTGTTGACGCCGCCACCGAGCCGCTGCTTGCACCGCGACCTGTGGGCACCGCACTCCGCACCGCCTCGCTTCACGCCAAAGCTTTGGCACCGCAGAGGGCACCGCCGCAACGCGACCCTGGTCTCACCGACGACGCCGCCACCGGGCCGCTGCTCGCACCGCGACCTGTGGGCACCGCACTCCGCACCGCCTGGCTTCACGAGGACGCCTTGGCCTGCCTGACGCCGCCACGTCCCACCGAGATCGACGCCGCTGCTTGCACCGTGGTTCGGGGGCACCGCTCGTAAGTTACACGACGCACCGCCCTCATCCCACACCGCAGCCTTGGCCTACTGACGCCGGTGCCATCGACTCCAATTCGTCAGCCGACGACAGCGCTTCAGCAACGACGACGCCGCTGCTTGCACCGTGATCTGCCAGCACCGTGACGAGCACCGCCTTCATCTCACACCGCGACCCTGGTCTCACCGACGACGCCATCTGACGCCGCCACCGAGCCGCTGCTCGCACCGCAACCTGAGGGCACCGCACGCCGCACCGCTGCACTTCGCACCGCAGCACCCAACGCCTGCCGACGCCAGCGCTCCTGACTCCATCAGAGAGGAGATCGACCTGCAACGCGTGTGACTTCGAGGGCCCCATCGCCCTGCATCTCTGAAAGGTACTGTTTGCGGGTCTTCCCGACACCGTAGCTGGCCTGCAACCCTGCGGTCAGCCAGAACTGTTTTGGATTTGTGTGTTCACGACGCCGTGGTAGCCCGGACGGCGCTATCCACACAAGGAACTCTTTTTAATCAGCGTATTTTTGAATTGTGAACTTTTAAGTATAGTATTGTGGTTCTTTATCGTTTTTGGTCTTGTTTTAATTATATAAAAATATTGGATATTTTTCTAAACTGGTGTGGTGTCCTTTTGTAGTGCTTACACTGTATTACTGTTGGTTATGTGCAAATGCTTTACACACTGCCTCTAAGATAAGCCTGACTGCTCGTGCCAAGCTACCAAGGGGGTGAGCAGGGGTTATTGTAGGAGTGTAACTCCCTTATCCTGACTAGGGTGGTGGTTTTTGCCTGGCTTTGGCACATGCCCTAGCCTGCCAAAAATCCCATTTCTAACAACCACCGATTCTGTTGGCCGAGATACGGCCTCTTCCATAGTCCTACGTCAGCGTGCACGGTTGCGTACTTCCAGGTTTTCAGAGGCTGTGCAAACTACTTTGATTGACATGCCTTTTGATGGCACCTCCCACTTTGGTGTGCATGCAGGCTCGGCTTTAGGCCAGGTCAGAGATAGTCATGGTGGTGCGGAGTCTTAACTCTGTTGTTGTACAAGGTTGTAAGGACAAATTGTCTCCCCTTGTTTCAGCTCTCATCACATATCATAGGGTGGAGTACTTCTCTCCCTTCTAGGGCTACACCCGGTATGGTGTTTCTTCTTGCTGCAGGTGCTTTTCTTCTAATTAATCTGTCAGTGACAGATTTAGTTTCCAACCCTCTGGAACATATCTTACTTGGCGGCTTTGTGGGGGCCTGTTCTTACAGCTTCCTTTTGGAGCTTGATTTTTTTTCTATCAGAGTACTTACTCTATATCGGTATTCTGTTATGTTGTGCGGATGCACTATAGCATAGTTGCCTGTTTTTCTGGCACCTTATTTTGTATGCCTTTGGGGCTTCTTGTGAGCTACCTATACGCTTAGTATCTTCAACCTCCTCTTTTCTCTTCTCCTTATGGGCGATAATCCTACCACAGGCAGACTCTTGGCCTGGTCACCGTTTCTTTTGCAAGTCCTTTTTCTGCTTGATCGTGCTCCTGCTGCTGTTAATCTTCAGCAGTTTGGTGTTATTTGTATCCGTTTTTACCCTTTAGATTTTTCTACTTGCCTAATTGGGTCACAGCCACTACTGTTGCTTCCTGCGGTGTTTTTTTTTTAATACATATCTGCCTTCGCACACCTGTTGCATCTGCTATTCTTTTCAGTTCAGTTCCCCTGGGACCAGACCCTTTAGTTGTTCGATCCAAGTCTTGGTGTCCTTTCACAGGAGGCTAGGTTCCCTTTCTTTCCCGTATCTTCCTTCTTCGTAGGTGAAGATACTGTTCTCTTCCTCACAGCTGTGCATGTCACTCCCGCCTTTCGTGACGTTGTTTTTCTATGTGGCGGACTACTTTCTCCTTTTTCCTTCCACCCTTTGGGAGAGGTTCCATTACCCCACATTTCTTTGTGGGGGTATTTCATTACTTTTCTTTGGGCATATCCTGTCTTCTGTCCAATTACGTATTTCTGCTGCTTATGCACTGTCCTCCAATGTTGGGGGCTTCTTCCCCTTCCTGGGGTTTGTTCCCCCTACACTCTGTACTCTCTGTTTTCGTCTAGAGCTTTTGTTTGGTTTATTACTGGTTTCTCAAGTTTCCATGGAGCGTTGATAAGGTTCCTCACCGGTTTTCCAAGCCTCCAGGGGTTGGACAATGTGGGATTGTCTACATCAACTATTTGTTGCCCTTAGTCTCCAAAAGCCCTTTTGTTTCACCCTGGCCGTCGTCTTCTTCTTCATGGTGAACTCCCACCTGCTGTTTATTCTTCATTTCACCTGTTACCGCATGCTGGAACCCTTCCTCATTCGGTGCTGTTGTTTCTTGTTTTCCACTAGTGGCCAATACCCTACACGTCCTACTTTTAGGTGGCATTGTGTTGCTGTTTTCTAACCTTGTCTCTGTCTCTACCTCAGTTACTGTCGTACCTTCTTCTTTACGACGGTAGGATGTATTATCTCTGTCCTCCCTTGATTACCTCTGTTCTTGGAGTACCCTTTGTTCCTCCACTTCTCGTCCTCTTGCTCACTGGTGGAGGACGTAGATGACCTACGGTGGAGTGCATATACTTTCACACCCCTGTATGATGTGTCTCTATGGAAAATTCTAGGTTTTCTCTATGCATATTTATCCTTATATACTTAAGATGTATATGTCTCTTGAATGGATCTCTTGTAGATATCTTTTACTTTATATATATATATATATATATATATATATATATATATATATATGTGTGTGCTGTGCACATATGGTCGTCTGGCCTTCTCTACTGTGTATGTTGCTGTATTTTACCTAAGCCCTTCTTTGTGACCTGGTTCACCATTCTTGGTTGTACTTGTCTGTTTCCTTCCTTCTCTTCAGTGAGTGTCTCCATTACATTTTCGGAGGATGCCTTCTATACCTTTGAGGTTCTCAATGTAAGACCCGTTTTCTGTACCGTTCTTGTTGTTTCCTAGCGATTCTCTTCAGTATTCATTGTTCTCTTTCTCTTTTCTCCATCATTCTATCATTGGAGGTTTATTTTTTCTAAATCTGTTTCTCAGGATAGTTTCCTCGACGATCGGTGGGTGCTTTTTATTCCTGGTATGTGTTGCTGCGGCTCAGCACGCTGTGTATGCTCCTTCCATTTGGTTTTGAGCCTGTACTGTATGGACTATTGTCTTTGGTCCCTTTGCATTCCCTGATCTTAGGCTGCATCCCTTTGGGGCTGTCTCTTTTCTGGTTCTGTACCATTGTTCTTACAGTCTTATACTCACTACGGGCTTTTCATAGTCCTTCTAGGAGATCAGTCCTCTCTGTGAGCATCCTGCTTCACCTATCATTTTCGGAAAGTCTGGTCCCTTTCTAGCTTTTGGACCGGCTTCTCCTTTTGGGGCTATTTTGTGAGGTCAGTTTGCATCCCTCCTCCAAGGATGGTATTGTTTGGGTATCTGATTCTAAGATATGGAATCTGCGGCTAGATGTCTCTATCAGATGGGCAAGTTACTTACCTTCGGTAACGCCTTATCTGGTAGAGACAGGATCTAGCCGCACATTCCTTATCGACCCAGCCATCCTCCCCATTTTGCGAAATGAGGTCCCTGTTGTCTCCTAGATCCCCTTTTTTGCATACTACTACTGTTTGTTCATTCTGTGCTTGTTGACACCAGATTTTTTCCTTTTCTGGCACACTGTTTGCAAGGACTGTTTCGATAAGTGGCTCCGCGTTGTTGGTGCAGAAATAGTCACAAAAGAAACTGACGTCAGTGCTTCAGGGGAGGGCTTATATAGATTCTGTTGACATCACATTTGGAAGATGACACTGCGGAGTTTTCGACACCCTCTACCGGCGCACAGAGCTACTGCTGGGAAAATTTTCTGATCGAGTCTGGAACCTGGGGAGGATTCGAAGATAAGGAATTTGCGGCTAGATCCTGTCTCTGCCAGGTTAGACGTTACTGAAGGCAAGTAATTTGTCCTTCGATGCAATTGTAAAGATTATAATATGTATAGAAATAATGATAAATGCTGTAGGTAGAAACTGATACTCCTACTGGTAATCAGCACTTTGAACTTTGTTGCAACTGCATTGGCCTGGTGCAAAAGTCACACCTTTCTTGCGAATGTCAGCATTTTTTTACTAACTTTCAATTTTTTTGCACATTTAAATAACGATTTGTAAAGTGTTTTTGCAGTGACTATTGACTGAGCTTTTCACAAAAGGAGTTGCAGCGCAAACATACACTAACGTTGCATTGTGACTCCTTTTCTGACTTTGCACTTCTTTGTTGTACATTGCAAAGTTCGTTTTTGCATTTGCTGCGTCGTTTGCAATTACTTTCTGAATGCAGAACCTGTTGTATAACAGGCCTCTGATCGTAAGTGCGGTTTTCTTTCTTCCCATCTCCCTGTCTTTCAAGTGTTAGAATGTGCCTTTAAAAAGGAGGATTTTTTGTGTCAGAATTCTGTGGACTGTATTATAGGCATTGCTTATTGTTAGATGCACATTTCGGGGAATACTAGCCAAAATATTTTAGTTTATGATATGACATAATTCAGAACAGAAAGTTGAAAATGACCTTTTCCAATATATGCTGATATATTTCATTTAAAGCGAGATGTATTTATCTTCAGGAATATCAGTGAAATAACATGCTCATTTTGCATTGAATATAACACGCAAAATTATTGTAAGTTTGAAGTGGTAAAAGGCTGAGGAGCAAAAAAGCAAACATTACAAAATGTATTGTGCATTAATATGGTTAGATGTTTAAATATATTTTCAGAGACTCCTTTTGGCCAAATGGTATTTTAGCCGAAGCGGTTCCACGAAGAGACAAAGCTATTAGAATGAGAACTAGAATGGCTGGGAAAACAAAATTGTTGGAAATAATGCCTGGTAAGTGGCTTCTATAAAAATAAATGTTTCTGAATAATGCATTTTTAATTCAGAGTTGCTTTAAGTATAGTTGTGAAAAACAGCTGTAAGCGAATATTAAAGCATTCTTTGTCTCTCTGGACTCTGTGCAGATAATTCTCATTATGAACTGGAAAGACCCCCTAAACATGTTATTACCTCTGATTCCCATGTCTTAAGTTATACATTTGTGTGTTAATTTTGGAATATACATTTGTCACTTATAATATCTATTATACAATCAGAATTTCAACCACATCAGTGAGGAAAGAATGTACAATTTGTAGTAAACAAATAATGATCTTGTTTCTAGTTTTGCTAAGACGGTTCTGTTGCAACCAAGTAATGTTTATATGAGCTATAAGATTTTCTAGGTTTTGTGCACCTGCACTGCTGAAATTAACTCCAGTGCAAGTGAACCGGACCTACTAATGCCTGTGCAGTGCCTGCTACAGATGACCTTTCTCACATCTTGCCTTTCAACCTCAGTTGACCAGCTGCCTAGGGGTAGCCTGACAGGAGCTGCAATTTTCACCACATGACCCCTAAAAGCTGGGTCAGACACAGTTATTCATATGCACGCATTGTGTGCTTGCACTTTATTTTATGATGACTATTTGCTTCGGAAATCAACTCGACTGCATAGGAGTGGGGTGGGGCCTGTTTGAAACCTAGGGCTTTCTGACATCTTGCCTTTACTCCAGTGGATCAGCCGCTAAGGGCCTCCTGACCGAATCAGAACTTTCAGCTGCTTGCCCCATAAAGAAAGCTGGGTGAGATGGGCAGCAACATCGACCTAAGTGTACAAAGTGCGGTTGCCAACTGGCCAGCAGGTCAAAGACTTAAGGGCACGGGCCAGGCAACCTGACACATTGATTTTCAGTTCAGTGACCGGTAAGTCATACTTGCATTTCCTCTGTAAGTTATGGCTATGATTAATTTAGGAAACAATCTGGTTAAAAGACTCTACTTGATCCAAATTAGTAGGCCCCAACAAAGCCATGTTTTCATCCACCATAGCCCTACCTAGTGTTGAATCTGAATAAACAACAATTATAACTAATTTCTTTCATAGGGGGGCAGACAATTTGTTTTACTTCTGTTCACCCAGGCAGAAAGAGGCAGTTCAGCAAGTTGTACAAGTGACTAAAACATTTAGGTATTTCTAAAAATATACGCTGAAAACGTTGTTAGTACAATTGACAATGTCTTTGGAAGATTCTGAAACAGATTAAAAAACAAAAACCCCCAGCTCTCTATGGATTTATGGCCCACCCTCCTTATGGTCACTGTTTTCATGATTAACTTTGTTTTCGGGACAAGGAATTCATTTATAAATAGTCTGATTTTATTTTTTTCTTGGAGTTGCACACTGGCTTTCAAAGACAATTGATTGACACAAACAGTATCTATTGTACAACCTTTTACATACATTAAAAAGCAATACAGCAATACCCATAACAAACAAAACCTTGTACCAATAATAAAAACATTTCACAGACCAATCATTCTTTAAAAATAAAATGCTTCAATATTGTTTATAAAATGGGGAAAAAAAAGTTACAAAAAAAATGACTCTTTATGAAAGACTCCTGATTTTGTCCCATTCAGAGTGCAGCATTATAAGTCCAGTCGCCCCGTTTTTTCCTATTTGTTAATCCTGTGTATTATTATTGTCGATAGTAATTTCAAACATTCCTCACGAAGATGGTGCTGCCAGTGCGTTGCTTTGACCTCGCGTATGGAGAACATATTCATCAATGGTCTTCATCTGAACAGTGGTCCTTGATTTCCTGCATTATTTAGCCATCTGTCAGTCCTAGACAAGCTATTTAAAAAGGTCTATATTTATTGTTGTGTGCTGCCATCCCGAGCCTTTGCCTGGTCATAGTTCCAAATTGTATTTCCTCACTTGTATTGGGTTCCTGTCATGCACGTCGCCTCTTTTCTTTCTTCTAGATTGTGGTGCACACCGCTCAGGATCAGCATTTCTTGATGTGGGTGCGAAAATAAAAATCTGACTTGGCGTTCTAGTCCAGTTCATGGATCAGTAGCTTCTTTTCCAACCTAACCAGAAAAATATGCAGGGTTGAGGGGCATCTATTGAACAATACTGATATTTCTCCTCCTTCCCATTTCGAAGGTCCATTATCCATGATACTTTATTGGCTTTTCTTTAATTATTACCTTAACAAATTGGATTGAAAGATCATTGTTTTGAAGTGTTAACTACAAAACTGTTTACTTTAATGAGCAACAAACGTAATTTAATCTACTTAAACAGGAAGTAGCCAGTCTGTCCTCTGGAGAGTGGTAAGTATTTGCAGTTTTACCTTTAATTAATAAATAAGACGTAGGGAGGTTGGCTTGATTGACATATCTAAAGTGTACTGACAAAGGTACTGGAACGCAAGGCCGGGCTTTGAATGTAAAAACAGATCATAATGAGAGATTGTCTCTGTGGCATGAAGCTCGTCATTTGCTGAATCTTTCACTTTACTATCTCCAATAGAGTAGAAACCAACCAATGGAAAAAAGAAAATGAAAACTGTTAATAAAAACAATTTCTGATATTTACCAAATATCCACTGGATGTACGAAATAAGACCTTATCCAACAAATCTGTTATTATGGTCGTTGAAAAGTGAATTAAACTAGAAAGATCAGCCATTTATGTCATGCAGTTACTTTTCAGAGGTTGGTGAATATGCTTTGTGTTTGACAGGCAACTCCTAGTTCTTCAATTAATCCTAATCTTCCAGCACTGATTACTAGGTAGGGGATTGTCATTTTGTAGAAGACAAATCAACTGAAAGAGAAAAAAAGTTATTTGTGGTCCTGGAAAAAAAGAACGCTGTAATAACTGCAGTCACACATTAGACAAACTTGTTTATGTCCCATCATCACAAATCATAAATTCATGTTGTACTATTTCACTCTGCATCATGGCGTCTTGCTCCCTCATAGGGTTCCTAGGTGTATGTTAAAATTATTGTAGTGCATACTCGATCCTATAGATTCCCAGTCTAACATTTTTGTTTTGTGTACCATTAATTGATTTAATTGGAGATTTTGGGCTCCAATTTTTGGTTTCTCAAATACACACAGCTGTTGAAGAGTATGGAACGTCAAGTAGCCACATAACAAAGTGTTTGTTGGCATTTGGCGACTGAATACATAGAAATATACTGAAACAAAAATAAAATCCCACCAAGACAAAATTCCGGCATTTAACTATTCTGCAGACACTTGAGTTGTGATTGGCCTAGTCATGGACCAGTCAAATCAAGTTTGCATTCTGGACATTCTCAGTGTGTTCCTAGATTAGCACTATAACGAAGAGTGCCTTTCACTAGGTGGGCACATGTTGAAGTCCTGATACAACATTCCCACAAGTGATGGTAGTTATCGCCTTTGTGTTCTTAAGACTACAGTAATGCTGCTCGTCTTGGTATCCAAAGTATACAAGCTTCTGACTGCAAAGCATTGGAAATGCTGCAGCCCGTGTACTCTGAAACTCAAATGCCACAACCACATTACATTAGCCTTGCACCAACTCCGTTGGCTGCTGGTGTAGTGCTATATACACTCTGTTAAAGACCATGTGCATGGACCACATGGCTTGCAATTTTCGCAGTTTCTTGAGACAAAGTTGGTATGGTCCTTAGCACACACATTCTGGTGCTGCTTTTCTCTAAATGTCCCATCGCTCGTAAAGATGAGCTTTTGTTCTCACTTCTGACTGTAAAATAAGGGAATCCTCTAACTGTTAGCATAGGAGCGACATTAAAATTCACTTATGATTTAGTAGAGCTTTCACACACTGATTATTTACCATCCGCCTAAACCGAGACCTTCCGTGCTTCTGATGACAACTTCAGAGCCTTGATGTCTTCAAGTGGCAGTTCCAGTAATATTGTTAACATAGCATACAGTAGCTTTTTGAGCCTGTGCGAGATTGAAATTAAGCTTGCAAAATTCCCTTTAAGTGAATTTTTCAAAATTTTACGAGGTGATTTTGTGCAATTTTTATGCAATTAAGACTGGTTCGCTGAGAACGTGCTTGGCAGAGATGTTCTGCTTGAACCAATATCCTGCGGTTTTTTTGTGACTTTTTTTTTTTTTTTTTACTCGAAGTATTTGTGAGCTAAAGGCACGAGGTATTATGCTTAGAAGTTTAACTTTAAAGTGAGGTGAAAGTTAAACTATTATTCGTAGACTTTGCTTTAAAATTATTCTAATGCATTTTGAGCTCATATTGTTTATTTCTTGCCTTTTCGCAGATGAATTGAAACACATTGTCGGTGCAGAAACAACAAGGAAAGGGATCCTGCGGGTCTTTGAGATGTTTCAATACAACCAATTAAACAGAAGACTGGTATATGTTTTTTTGGAGGGCTTCCTGGAAACCTTATTTCCACAGTTTAAATTTCGCGAACTATTTAACAAACTTCATTCAAGGTCAAAACGAATGCAGAAATTTAAACAGAGACTACAGTCTTCTCAAGCGCCTTCTTCCCAGAAAAGGTGACACTCTAGTGATCACGTTGTGCCCTCAATGGACTACGATGCTGCTTCGTCCAGCACTGAAATGGCGTGGACGGATCCTTCCTGGCTTGGAACACAAATGCTGTTATTACTGCACCAGTCTTTAAGTGTGATTAGAATATTCCTGCATCTATGAGACCTGTGGCTCTTCTCATTCTCACTTATAATGCAACCACCACCAGAACGGGTTTGAATGTTTTCAACAATGAGGTGCTTTTCTGCGACAAAGGGGTGAAAATGGGCCAGAGACCAAGGAACCTCAACAATATGCTGGTCCTTGCTTGCTTCTAACAGACATCTTGGAGAAAGGAATGGTCGCCTGTTGTTGCCACCTGTGAAGAAGTATCCAGCACCACTTAAAGAATGAAAGGTTAAGCACAATTGCTATGGAATAATGAAAAAAACGGACTGTTTTAGCTCTGGGAATTGTGCAATGCAAGGTTTTGACAGTACGTTGTCAGTAAGTGTTGATCATCGCATAAAAGATCCCCCATATTGAAGTCTGCATCCCGCCCTTGGGTGCAGTAGCAAACGTAAATCTGCTGTCCTTGGGAAAAAAAATGTAGTGTCGACCAGCATACTTCCTTAGTGAAAGGAGACCTAGTATTTGACAATATCACTTATTGGTTTGAAATACAGTTGTTAAAGATTTAAAGTAGGACCTTCATGTTAAGTAGTTTTGTTAGCATGATAAAAACAGATAAATATCTACCACGGTTTGGGGGTTTTTAATATTTTAAAGTCACAGAAGTTAATTTGTGTTACTGTGATATGACAATAACGTGTTAGGCTAAGCAATTAGTCAGACATTTTATATTCAGTAATACCTGTTTGAGAACTTTATTCGTTGAGTGATGAAACTGCGAGTAGAGCACCGCTCTTCAGTACACACTTATTGAGGATAAGAAGAGCAAGCTTTGTTAAAAGTTTGCCAGTTCTTGCACATGGTGCATCCTATAAAGAAGTAGAAAGTGGTATCGGAGATTCCAAGATGACGCTTTAGAGTGTGGGTTCACCATAGATCCTTGTACGCCAAGGCATCAACGATGCATCTGTTTTACAGATTTTTTTTATTTTAATAATCATGTTTTTGTGGAAAGGTTTCTACACTGAATGGCTAAATTCTGAATTCAGCTGACCTGTACTTCATTCACACAGTTTACTATAACAAACACCCCGCACACCAATCAACTGAAAATTGATTGTATAATTACAAAGGCAGCACTTAGATGACTGGGCGTTTATCTTCAAGCATTTGAATGCTCTGAATACTTGCCGAAAATTATTGTGCCATTGCCCAACAACAAATGCACTTGTTTCAGCCTTAATAGTTAAACAGTTTGTTTAAATCTTTTATGTTGGCTCATCAGGTTTGTGCTGCTGGTGTCTGTTAGAGCTAAGTAGTTAATTTTAAATTAACAAAATATGTACCAAATCAAGTAAGAACGGAGATAAAATGATTGATCTAGATTCCACAGTCTACATTTTAACTGCGTGCAATATTTTCACTTAACTCATGAGTATCTGGAAAGATGTAATAAATTAATTTTAATGGTTGGAGATGCAGAGGAAGTGTGTGCCCTCAACAACTTACTGTACATTCCGTTGTCACTGCCTCCTTTTATTTAAAGGACTTGTTTTAAAAGTCTTGTTGTCACTCCATGTAATAACTCTTGCTGTAAGTAAGCTCTGCTCATTTGGGAAGAGTTCATATCTATGAGGGAATAACTAAAGAGCACATGTTATGAATATAGCTGTAACTAATGAATTGTGCATATCATTGTACACTGTTAGGTGTGTGCCTAATTATTTTATTAACAAACTTTTTCCTCCCCTGAGCAAGAAATGATCATCAAGAATGTCAGTCATTTTATTGAACGGATAAGGACATTTTTATTTGAGTTTGCATTATGTTCTGTCCAACAAATAAGCTGCGAAAAAGATTATTACACTAATAAAGTATTAACAAAAGGCTTATTTTGTCACTGATTTTTGTCTATAGTATTTGCTTATGACTGGTACGTGTGGTTTGCCAATTCCATGATGTGCACATCAATTGTGAGGCATGAGTTTAGAATGTCTCCATGATATTTGCATGGGTGATGTTTAAAAAGAAAACGTTGTTAATATTTAGCCCGACTCTCCACAACGGGTTGAGTTTAGCTGAGTGTTAGGAGAAAGTATTCCCTTTTGTCAGGATTTAGCACGGGAGTTTGGTGGCACATGAGATTGTATATTTTTCATACAGGATTTTAAGAAACGGATAGGACTGACGTTGTATATTCTCAGTTCTAACAGGATGTATGGATGACCCAAGGTCAGTACCTTGGGTCATCCATACATCCTGTTGGATCCTGTTGAGTAAAGCTCAAGGCATTATGGCAAGTTCTGAGCTTGCTCCTCCCGGTCTTACTTCTTACTGCTCAAGAAGAAGGTGAACCATTGAAGACTATTCTCTGAAGCCCATGTGGTTTATCTGAAGTAACCTCTCAGGAAAATTTGTATCAAAATCAGCAAAGATATCCAGAACTATGGGAAAAAGGGCATTACCATCATCCAGTATATGCAAAGCAGGTTGCATTATCCTGACTGTGAGAGGTACAATGTTACTTCCAGGATGGCGAGTCTCCCTGCTGAAAGCCTTTGATAAACTGTGTGGCTGCACATTTCTCAATGGCAGCTAGTTGAAAAGGGGGGTTGTATGTGGTTTAAAATTTTCGAAGAGTTTGGTTATTTGCCAATTTTAAAAGAGGCAGACAATGAACCTTGTGATAGGGAGAGGAGTTTATTACCCGAGATCCATTGTCAATCAAGAGTGGGAATGAAGTCTTAAGGATAATCGAAGGTAGATGGTCAAGAGAGTAACTGGTGGGTTTGAGATATGCAGTGTTTTTTTTATCAGGTCATCTTTTGGAAAGTGGTAGGAATTTTGAAGGTGTAGTTTTCTTCCTATATATCGACATTAGTTGTGATGCATGTATTTTAGAAGCGGAGTGCCTTTTTCAGTGGTGTTTTGCAGGGTATGATTGGCTTAAAGTTTGATGTCTGATTGTTTTTAATAAATGCTCTACGTTCCTGCTCAGATGGATACATATAGAGAATTCCTCCCGAGTAAGTCTTGGCCCCGGGATATATGGGACCCTCTGAGACAATACTTAACTGGCAAGAAAGCAGAACACTGAGATGACGGCACACCCCAGTCACATCACTTACCCTGAACAGTATAAGCTTCTCACTAGACCACCTGCATGTAGGTAGATATATGCATGTATCTGTCCTAATGACAGACTATGTGAATTATGTTCTACTTGATGCATCAGGTCATACACTGTCCTGGCAATTACTACTACGCTGGCTAATTAATAACGTTTTAAAAAATAAATGCTCTAAGATTATTCTGACTAATGCCTGACAGTAGTTCAGGAGCTTTTATATTTTGTTTTTGAAAGAATGACAATTTGAACCATGCCATCCTTTTATTTATCTGAGCGAAGCTTAGAGAGCAGTAGTGGGGAGTTCTTAGACAACCAATAAGGCTCAGTTTTCCTAACTGTACCTCATATGTGGCTAACTTGGTATGTGAACTATGCAATCCTGTGTAGAGAATACTGAATTTTCAGTGCCAAATGGAAGATACTATTAACAAGGGTTTGGAGTTTCTCATTCTAATCTTTCACTTGTAAAGTAATGTCAGAGGAGGGTTAAGTTTCAAACATTTTTATTGATGGTTCATTGGTGGCAATCAATCAGGGAGTTTTAAAGCGCACTACTCACCCTGAGGGTCTCAAGGCGCGGGGGTGGGTCCAGCAGTTCCGTTCAGTCAAAGAGCCAGGTCTTGAGGGGCCTTCCTGAAGGTGTTCAGGGAGGGGGCGCTACTGATGTCGATAGGGAGCTCGTTCCAGGTCTTTGCCGCGATGTAGGAGAAGGCTCTTCCCCCTGTTCTGGCTCTGCGGACGCGAGGGCAAGGTTGGTGCAGCGGAGGTTTCTTTTGGGTGCATGGAAGGCGATTCTCTCATTGAGGTATTGGGGGTCCTGTGTTGTGGAGGCATTTGTAGGCGTGGGTTAGTATCTTGAAAGTGACTCTCTTCTCGACGGGGAGCCAGTGGCGCTTCTGTAGGTGATGGCTGATGGGTTCATGTCAGGGGATCCCGAGGATGAGTCTGGCTGCGGTGTTCTGTATCGTCTGGAGCTTGCGGAGTAGAGACTTGTTGATACCGGCGTAGAGGGTGTTTCCGTAGTCCAATCTGCTGGTTATGAGCGCGTGGGTGACTGTCTTCCTTGACTCGGCGGGAGGGGGTGGGAGGGGGTCCATTTGAAGGTCTTTCGAAGGATGCAGAGGGTGTTGAAGCAGCTGGATGCGACGGCGTTGACCTGCTTGTTCATGGAGAGGGAGGAGTCGAGTATGATGCTGAGGTTTCTGGCGAGGTCCGTGGGGGTCGGAGGACTGCCGAGTGCGGTGGGCCACCAGGTGTTGTTCCATGCTGACGGGGTGGTTCCGAGTACGAGGACTTCTGTCTTCTCTGAGTTGAGCTTCAGGCAGCTGTTGCTCATCCAGGATGCGACGTCCTGCATTCCTTGCTGGAAGTTGAGTCTGGTGGTGATGGGGTCCTTGGTGATGGAGACGATGAGTTTGGTGTCGTCAGCGTAGGATAATATGCTGAGGCCGTGTTGTCTGACGATGGCGGCGAGGGGGGCCATGTAGTTGTTGAAGAGGGTGTTGAATGCTGCTGACAGGTCGAGTAGTATCAGGGCTGCGGTGTGGCCTTTGTCGAAGAGGGTGCGGATGTAGTCTGTGGCGGCGAGTAGGGCGGTCTCGGTGCTGTGGTTGCTGCGGATTCCGGATTGGGAGGGGTCGAGGTTGGAGTTGTCTTCATTGAACTTTGTTAGCTGTGCATTGACTGTCTTCTCAGCGACTTTTGCCGTGAAGGGGAGGAGGGAGATGGGCCGGTAGTTCTTGAGGTCCGTGGGATCTGCTGAGTGTTTCTTTTCCAGTCGTCAGGGAAGGAGCCGGTCCTGAAGGTGGCGTTGATGGTGTGTATTAATTCTGGTGCGATGGCGGTGGTGGCTCTGTGGTAGATTTGCGGTGGGCAGGGGTCCGTGGGGGCCCCCGAGTGGATGCTTTTCATGGGGGAGGCGGTCTCTTCGGTCATGACCGGTGTCCAGGAGGTGATGGTGGGCTGGCTGGTGTTGCTGGAGGGCGCGGTGGTTGCGGAGTCAGGTGTTTGGTCGTTGAAGTTGTCGTAGAGGGTCTTGATTTTCAGGTGGAAGTACGTTCCGAGCTTGTCGCGGAGGTCCTGGGAGGGGGTGATGTCTGTGGTTTCGCTGGCGGGTTTGGTGAATTCCTGGATGACGCTGAAGAGATCCTTGGAGTTACTGATGTTGGCGAGGATTTTGTTGTGAATGAAGGTTCTTTTGGTGGTTCTGATGTGTTAGTGGTATTCCGTCATGGCGTTTTTGTAGGTGGTGTGGTTTTCGTGCGTCTTATTGTTTCGCCAGTTCTTCTCGAGGCGTCTGCAGGTGCGTCTGGCTTCTTGGAACTCGGCGGTGAACCAGGTTGCTTTTCTGTGGTGCTGTCTGTCGGAGTTGCGTAGCGGGGCGAGCTTGTCTGCGCAGCTTAAGATGCAAGTGTGGAGTCCACTGGCTGCGACGTTGGCGTCGTTTGTGGCAGTGTCGTGGTTGAGGGTGCATTTGAGGGTGGAGTTTAGTTGCTCCTCGGTGACCCTGTTCCAGTTTCTTCGCGGTGGTCGCGGAGCAGGTCTGGGCGGCTTGGGTTTGTTGACGAAGAAATGTATGCAGTGGTGGTCAGTCCATGGGGGTTGCGTGGTGTGGCTGAAGTGGGTTCTGTTTCCTCCTGCGAAGATGGAGTCGAGGGTGTGTCCTGGTTTGTGGGTGGGCGTGGTGACGAGTTGTTCCAGTCTGATGTTGGCGAGGTTGTCAAGGAGGGTGGTGGAGTTGTGGTTGTCGAGGTGGAAGTTCAGGTCTCCGATGAGTATGTAGTCCAAGGAGGCGATGGCGTGGGGTGCGAAGAGGTCTGTGATTGTGGAGGCGAAGGGGGCGCGGGGCCCGGGGGGTCTGTAAGGAAAGGGTGCCGCGGAGTGTGGAGTTGGGGCTGGTCTGGACCTGGAAGTGCAGGTGTTCTGCGGCAGAGAAGGCGTCGCTCGAGGTGGAGAGGCGGAGGGAGTTTTTGTGCGCGATGGCGAGTCCTCCTCCCTGGTGGTTGGGGCGGTCCTTCCTCTGGATCTTGTATCCGTCCGGGATGGCGATGCCGGGGGCGGAGGAGGCGTTGGTCCAGGTTTCTGTAAAGAAGGCGACGTCAGGTGAGACGGTGTCGAGGAGGTTCCAGATCTCAACAGCGTGTCTGTGTAGTGAGCGCACGTTGAGGAGGCACTTCGGGGCTTCGGCGGTGTTGGCGTTCGACGTGGGGGTGCTGGTGCGGAGGGTGGTGGTGCGGAGGGTGGTGAAGGTTCGGTGGCAGTGGCCGCAGGAGAAATGGCGCGAGTAGTTTTCGGAGTGGACTGCTGGCGGTTGTTGTTTCTTCTGGGGTTGAGTGCGAGGAGGGCGGCTGCGTCGTAGCGGTGGATGGGAGGAGATTCAGTGGTTCTGACGCTGGTCGCAGTCGGGTTGCGGATGGGCGCAGATGGGCTTGCCTTTGGCGCGCCAGCGGCGTGGCCGCCATTAAATAGGGAGGGGGGAGGGACGTGCAGCTGGGAGGTGGGTGCGGGAACCGGCAGGGGGGAGGGGCCACAGGGGAAGCAGCGGCGGGAGGCACTATGGGCCGAGCACAATAAAGATTACACCAGCAGGAAAAACAAGAACAGACAAGGGGTCACATTAAACAATAAATAGATCAGAAATCAAGTAACAAATGAAACACCAGAAGCAGGCTCAGGCAGGGTCAGGCACGGCAGGCGAGTGGAGGCAGAGCAGAGCGGGCACAGGGACCGGAGCTGAGCCGCCTCGAACACCTACCAGGAGGAGGTGCACGGGGTGCGCGCAGACACCGTAGCTGCTGGGGAGAAGAGCAGTTCTCAGACCGGGAGGTCAGAGGACTTGCACGCGCTCCCCCGCAGTGGCTGCTATTAAATAGGGAGGGGGGGAGGGACGTGCAGCTGGGAGGCAGGCGCAGGAACCGGCAGGGGGGAGGGGCCGCAGGGGAAGCAGCGGTGGGAGGAACTACGGGCCGAGCACAATAAAGATTACACCAGCAGGAAAAACAAGAACAGACAAGGGGTCACATTAAACAATAAACAGATCAGAAATCAAGTAACAAATGAAACCGCAGAAATTAATTTCAACAGTGACACACCAGAAGCAGGGTAAGGCATTCAGAGGAGTGAAAATGCACCACGTTAATAAGGTTATGTCCAACTTCGGATAATTTCTGTAAAGATTTCAATCTGATAAAGACATCTAGTCACAGATTCCTTACCTTTGAACTCCTAGGCGTCAGGCTGGATCCAGAAGATTTTTCTTAGCATTACCCATGCACACCGGTAGGTGGCGTCGGTCAACTCCATGTGATGTTGTCAGCATCGTGTTCGTCCTCATGTCATCAATATAAACGCCACTCCAGCGCGTTGACGTCAGTTCTTTTCATTCCGCGTCAGCCAGCGCAGATATGTCGAAGAGAGCTACCCTCTGTCATGTTTTTGACAGACTTTTTTTGACTTTTTGTCGAACTCCTTTTGGTGTGCTAGGGATGTCTAACAAGAAGACCTCGGGGTTGAAGCTGTGTGGCACCTGTCACCGCGCCATGTCGGTTACGGACCCCCACTTAGTCCGTCTCTGGTGCCTAGAGCGCAACCACGACAATAAGTCGTGCTCCAATTGCCGGGCCATGGCGCCAAAGGCTTTGAGGGAGCGGTTCCTAACGCTGCACGCAGCCCGGCGTCCTTCACCACAGAGGCCGCCTTGCCAATCTTGCTCTCGGTCGAGACGAAGGTCCGAGCACAGCTCTGGTGGATCGAAGTCCTCTTCGTCGAAGTCAGGTAAGAGGCACCACAAAAAGCACAAGAAGTTGAAGTGTGCCTTGACTTTGCCCCGTCTGTCCCGTGACGAGATAGAGGAACCTCCGCTTTCGAAGTCCCGCTCCGCGGAGCGGTTGCCTGGGTCGGCTCCATGTTTCCCTCCCTTTCCGGGGCCGGGAGCTAGCCCCACCCAACTTCAAGAGTTTTATGATGCCATGTGCGCCATATTTGGGCGGCCTGACCCTGCCAGCACGCCCTCGGGCCCTGCAGGCTCAGATGACTAAGGAGTCCCCGTGGGTTCTGGGCCTTCGGCTCCGGCCCCAGCTCCATGGCCTCCTACTGGACTCATTCCCGGGTCCAGACCAGCACCGGTCGCACCCCCACAGTTACCTTTCCCGCCGCCCACCTGCAATGCCTCTCCAATCCTCAACGAGACGACACGGAGCCGGTCGGGCATCCTCCGACGGACCAGTATGGCTCCATGCCATTCAACCTGCTCTATTCTGAAGGGTTAGGAATGGATGAGGAGGATTGGGAGGGGGTGCAGGATCCCTTAAAAATCCTGCAACCTCAAGACATGGACTGGTATGAGGAACTGGGTGATGCCAGTGGTCTGGACACCTCCCCAGACTCTGGCATGCTGTCTCCACCTAATCTGGCTACGGAGGAGGGGGCGTCATTCGATATGGTGGTGCGGAGGTCTTGGACCTGCAGCTCCCTACGGTGGGAGTCAAGACTAACGTCTTGACAGGGGTCCTGTAGCCTGGTGTCTCCAGCTCGGTGCCCTTGCTGCCCTTCTATGAAGTCTTGACAGACGTTCTTGTGGGCACCAAGTCCAGCACAGGGGCTCTTGTGAATAGAACCATTACCAGCCGCCATCGCCCTACACCGGGCAAACCAGCTTTCCTCACCGCCCACTCCACCCCACCAAGCTTGGTGGTTCAAGCTTCCACTTCCCGTGGCTGGTTCCCTTCCACACCTCCAGACAGGGAATCCAAGAAACAGGAAAGCTTTGGGAAGAAAATGTTCTCTTCCACCAGTCTAGCATTGCGGTCGGTGAACACTGCATGCCTTTTGGGTCGTTATTCCCATCCGATATGGGACACAGTTGTGCAGGTGCTGTCTAGTCACGGAGGAGGACTGGATTCTACTCTCCCAAGCCATTTCAAACTGAAGTTCACCATCCGCTATGGCTTGGTCACAACAGACTCCCTGGACATGCCCTTTGATGGCTCCCGTCTCTTCGGAGACGAAGCAGATTATTATTATTGTTTTGAATTTGTAAAGCGCGGCTATCACCCAATGGGTATCTTGGCGCTGGTAAATCATCGAAGAGAAGAGGAGTCAAGCATTTATTGGGAATGAGCTATCTTTTCATGCATTTATCTATTTCCAGGGGTAGAGCCAAGTTTTTCGGTCCTTCCTGAAGCTCAGCAGGTTTGTGTTGGTTCTAAGGGAGAGAGGAAGTTTATTCCAGAGATGTGCACATTGTCCCTGGAAGGTTCTGCCTCCTACACTTGTTTTCTTAAAGGAGGGGGTAGACAAGAGGGCAGCCTGTGCGGATCTTAAAGTACTGGAGGTATATATATTTTAGTCATTTGCTAATGGCTATAGGTCCTGTGCCAGTTACTGCCCTATGGGTGATACATAGTGCCTTAACATGCACCTTTCCTTTACTGGTAGCCAGTGTAGTTTGTGCAATGTTTCTGAAGCTGAGTCCTTTCTCCCTTTATTTAGTGCTTGTTTAGCTGCCAACACCCGGATCCTCTGGAGCAGTTTGAGGAGATAATCTGGACTGAGCGTTTCAAGGACTCGCGAACTACGGCCAAGTCCTTGGGCCTCACCTCAACATCCCGGCCTGTGTCTGCTTTTCACTCCTTTCGTGGATACGGAAGGGATTGCCATCCATGCCAACCCTATTCCGGCCAGAGGGCTCCTCAAGTTCAGCAACCTCTGTGGGGCTGTGGACGCGGTTCACCTCAACCCCTTAGGTCGGGAGGGCAGAAGTCGAACCAAGTCATGATCCCCTCCGCAACACCTTCCTGGTCTGCTCCCCCAGGAAAATTCACATCCAGTTGGTGTCAGAATACGCCATCTCCACCACTGGCGAAACATCACCTCATACAGGTGGGTATTGCAATATTCCGAAGGGGCTACTCCCTCCCCTTCGAGATTACCCCTCCATTCATACCTCCAGTGTACGATCGGCTGATGGAGAATCACCTTGCCTTACTCGGCGAGGAAGTCAAAACTCTCTTGGCCAAGAGAGCTATTGAGAGTGTTCCCAGGCCAGAAATAGGCTGTGGTTGTTATTTCCGCTATTTTCTGTTCCCAAAGAAGTATGGAGGCCTTCATCCCATCCTGGACCTCAGAGCCCTCAACTACTTCCTCAAAAAGGAGAAGTTCAAGATGCTCACCCTAGCTCAGGTCCTGTCTGCCCTGGACCCGGGAGACTGGATGGTAGCGCTGGACTTGTAGGATGCCCATTTTCATATTCCTGTCCTGCCTGCCCATCATCGCTTCCTGCGGTTTACGATGGGCCACGAGCACTTTAAGTGTGCAGTGCTCCCCTTTGGCCTCACCAGTGCCCCTTGGGTGTTCTCACAAAGGTGATGGCGGTAGTCGCAGCACATCTGCAGAGATCAGGGGTTCCAGTCTTCCCCTATCTCGACGACTAGTTGTTGAAGGTGGGCTAGTCCCAAGCAGTCGTCTCCCACCTCCAGACCACGGCAAACCTCCTGTATTCGCTAGGGTTCACAATCAACGTGCCGAAGTCACACCTGACTCCCTCTCAGATGCTCCTTTTTATTGGGGCGGTTCTGGACACGGTGCAGTTTTGAGTTTTCCTCCCGAACGGAGAGTCCAGGATATTCAGACTGTGATACCGATGTTTCAGCCTCTATCCTGGGTTTAAGTGAGAATGACTCTGAGGCTGTTGGGCCTCATGGCCTCCTGCATCCTGCTGGTGGACCATGCACGGTGGTGCATGCGGGCTCTCTAGTGGGACCTGAAGTTCCAATGGGCACAGCATCGAGGAAATCTCACCGACCTGGTTCAGATATCAGAGGGCACTGTGAAAGACCTACAGTGATGGCTAACAAACCACGATTCGGACAAAGGCAGACCCCTCTCCCTCCCCCACCCAGACTTCACAGTAGTGACGGGTGCATCTCTTCTGGGATGGGGCGGCCATCTGGGGGAGGTGGGGATCAGAGGCTTCTGGTCTCCGGCAGAAGCCAAGATCCATATCAACCTATTGGAGCTTCGTGCAATCCGACTGGCACTGAAAGCCTTTTTACCATCCAGCAAGGGAAGGCTAGTTCAGGTGTTCATGGACAACACTACTGCCATGTGGTACTGCAACAAACAGGGCCTAGCTGCCCCTTTGGGAGGATCTTCTGTCGCAGCTGCAGGGGAAGGTCCTCCACCTGAACCTGTCCACCCTCCACCTCCTTGCGTAGGGATTGAGCGTCGACAGTTGACGGCTTTTGACCTTCCTCCATTAAGTCTGCGAAATTATTCTGGCAGCCATGCGTCCCTCCACGAAATCGGTATACGCCTGCTGATGGAACACATTTTGTAAATATTGTACAGAACGATATATTGACCCCTTACCTGCCTCTCTGGCAGATATTCTCCTGATTACTCTTTTCTTGGCCCAGCAGGGCTCTGCTCTGAGCACTTTGAAGGGCTACCTTTCAGCCCTTTCGGCTTTTCTTCGGCTGCCAGATCAGCCTTCACTTTTTAAGCCCCTCTTGTGCAGCGGTTTCTGAAGGGGTTAACCCACTTGTTTCCCCTTCTCCTTTTCCTATTCCACAATGGGACCTTAATTTGGTCCTTACTTTCTTGATGTGCGCACCGTTTGAGCAGCTGCACAATTGTCTTCTACTATTGCTCACTATCAAAACAGCCTTTTTGGTGGCAATTGCCTCTGCCAGGAGGGTGAGCAAACTACAGGCACTGTCATCACAGCCTCTTTACCTGACAGTCTTCCCAGACAAAGTGGTACTAAGAACAAGGGCATCTTTTTTTGCCCAAGGTTGTGACTCCCTTCCATCTGGGACAGTTCGTTTCTCTGTCCACTTTCTATGCACCTCCGCATCCTTCCAAAGAAAAGGAGTGTCTCCACCATCTGGACCCAAAAAGAGCGTTATCGTTCTACCTTGATCGCACGAAAGAGTTTCGGGTGGATGACCAACTCTTTATTGGTTATGTGGGAGCAAAGAAGGGGAGTGCTGTCCAAAATAGGACCATATCGCGCTTGGTTATTATCTGTATCAAAATATGTTATGCCTTGGCAAAGAAGCAGCCTCTCGAAGTCCTTCGGGCCCATTCCACCAGGTCGAAAGCAGCCACCACAGCCCTACAGTGTGGTGTTCCTATTTCTGATATCTGCTAAGCGGCCACATAAGCATCTCTGCATATGTTCGCCAGAATCTATTGCCTGGATTCTCAAGTTAGCAGGGATGGCCTGTTTGGCCGCTCTGTCTTACAGGATTTCCTTGTTTAAAGCTTTTCCGCAGTCCCACCTCCTGGGAAGGTATTGCTTGGGTATCTGTTCAAATGTAAGGAATCTGCGGCTAGATGTCTATCAGATGGACAAGTTACTTACCTTCGGTAACGCCGTATCTGGACATGATCTAGTCGCAGATTCCTTACCGACCCACCCATCCTCCCGGCACTGCGGAATTGTCTTTTAGTGTCGGGGCTGTTCCCCTTCAGGGCTCTAGCTTCTTTTTTAACACAACATGGTCAGTCACTTCATGGCTCTGCGCTTCTGGTGTGGAAAGTCGTGAAAAGTACTGACATAAGCGAGCCGGAGTGGCGGTTATATTGACGACATGGACATACACGATGCCGACGTCACCCGGAGTGGACCGACACCACCTACTGGCGCACAGGGGTACTGCTACGAAAAATCTTCCGGATCCAGCCTCATGCCTGGGAGTACAAAGGTAAAGAATCTGTGGCTAGAGCATGTCTCTACCAGATAAGGCGTTACCGGAGGTAAGTAACTTGTCCTTCACAACCCCAACGATCGCAGGTAAGTGAGATGGGAGGGATAAAGGAGGGACAGAGGACAAAACTGGTTTCTTATCCACTACTGCATTTCAGCTGTAAAAAGGTTATTCCTCAAAATCCACCAAGGCTCCTGAAGAGGGAACTATGCACTCTACTGGACACGTTGAGAAGTTCTCAGACTATACTTGCCCTCAGAGTCAAACCGGTGACTCTGAAACTGTCTGCTTTGCTGCCTGCAGCTGCGTACACATATATAACTGAGACTCGTAGGTGGCTGTGATCTAGGCTGTGTGCTACAGTGATGCCTCCATTCCCAAGGTTTGATATGCTGCATCTTTAGCATCTTAATTTCAGTGTTTTGGCTATAAAAGTGGAAAAATCTGGCTGCCCTTGGGAATCTGCCTCACTCTTGTGTGCTAGTCACCTCGACTATCCAAGTGCCTCTGGATTGATTACTCTCTTTCATACATCTGCCCCGAGAGTGGAATACCTTCCACATCTCAAGTCGATGAGAATTGCTAGTTGAGAGGATTTCCAAACCTATAAACTCTGGATCACTTCCTTATGATCTTGTCTCCATTTTCTATGTAATTTTGTTTTCACATAACATGCTTTCACATGAATCTTGTAATTTCTCTCTCTCCCCAGTCTCAGTAAATATTTAATTCACCTTTTCAGTCCGCCTTCTTTGATCCCTGCCTTGTCTCATCTCTACATGGCTTATGTCATTTACTCTTTTGGCCTTTCTTTCGTGGCCTGAGGGGTTGACACACAGGTCATTCTCAGAAAGGATAGCATTCTTTTTTCAGTCCAACTGTAGCAATTGTATAACAGCAGTTGCAGACGGTGAAGTCTAATTCATTGCACTTGAACTCCGATAAAAGGGGAGGTTGTTGTGATGGAAAGTTCTCGAGCAGTCTGGTCAAGAAGTTGATGGCCTTTTGATTATGGTCCACCTCTCTTCCCAGTGGCCTCAGTGCGAAACTTGCAATTCTTCATCATCAAAATGCTTTATTCGGTTACAACAAAAGGTATAAAATATATAATAAAAAATCACAAAATGTATAAACAAATGTACAATAGAGCATAAAACCAATGAGATAAAACATATTCACAACAAATACGTTTCATACTGAAAAAATCAGGTGAAGAAAGAGCCTCTGGAAATCTACCAAATAGCAGCAAATTTGGAGACTGCCCGAAACATCTCCCCACCCCAGTTAGCGTGCTCCTAAGCTTAACAGATTTCTGGATATAATTTGCTACACCCCAACAAATTTACGGAGATGAAAGCATTTGCAAATATAAGGCACTGGCCTACATTGCCTAATATTGTTAGAACTCGAGATAAGCTTCAGGGAACGTTTTCTAGGTCTACTGTAAAAGACACAAAAGAAAAGTGCATAGTAGCAATGACAATTTTGCAGCATAGCCTTTTGAGAACTTGGCGAAGGAAGAAATGTACTGTATTGAACCTTATCCGAGTAAGGAAGAACCTGTGTTGTGAGTTGGTTAACCAGATTAAATAATGTTCTATTGCCACGGTAGACATAATAGTAAAATAAGCCATGATATATTTTTTTTTAGAGATTTCGTACAGTCTCTTCTCTCACAACACATACTAAGGAAGCGAGCTGTAATAGAAACCTTACAAGATTTGGTCATACTTTCAGGATTACTGTACAGATCAGAAAGACCCACGCTAAAACATTGTCTTTTAATATAATTTAGCCATGGGATCTTTGTGGCATTTCCTAATTTCAGACATTCTTCTAAAACCAGTAGATTAAAATAAGTTTCAGGTTTGGTCCAGATTGATACCCAGAGCCTCTAAGGGCTCAATTTAATATAGTCCGCAATATAATCTAGATCCAATTTGACATGGCATATAAATGTCTAGGGGCTACAAGGGACTGCTGAACCCGGTCGAACTGCTCAATAGGGCAGTCAGGCAATGCTTGAAGGGCTAGTCTGACCAGTCAGTGTGTGAGCAGGTGTTTTGGCAGTTTGTGGGCCAGTTTTATGGTTTGGTGGGCTTTTTTTTTACAGTGGATTCCCTGATATAATCACAAGCACTGCCCGCAGCAAGCACAAATGCATGCTGTCTCCCTTACAAGAAAAACACTTATAAAGCGTGTCTTTATAAGATCAATAAGGATTGGCAAAGCCAATAGATCTCGACTATGTGAGAGCTATTGGCAATGTGTTTTAGCCATGTTGTGCACCAGCATGGCTGCTGTTCAGCACGGCTAAAAGTTAATGGCATAGAGCAGAGTGACATAGTGTTCTTGCGTGTCAAACAGTGGAGTAGAGTGGAGTAAAGTGGCACTGAGTGGAGTGATTAACGCGATATGCAGCAGCTCAAAGCTGTTGTCTCTGCGTATGTATTGAATTAATCCAAAATCCTGGTGTATGTGTGTCTGTTCCAAAGCTGCCTGGAGAGAGAGAGTAGCCAGAAAAATGAAACTGGTCTAGCTGCACCTGACCAATGAAGACAAAAGAAGTGACGAAAATGCCAACCAATGGTTTGTAATGGATGGGTTCCATACCCTTTTTAGGTTTGTGTAAGATACAATGGATCTCGAAGAGACGGCGCATATGCATTGCCTCAGGCGAGATCCAAAAATCTGGCCTTGATTTGCAAATGGGGCCATTTTTTTTTAGCTATCTGATTCACTAATGGGGGCCACTTTTATTTTGGTGTCTGATCCCATTTTCTGTTCCAGTCCAAAACACTCCCAAGGCTTGCATTCTCCATTTTCTGCATACCTCGATGAACAATATACCAACCCTAGGGGCCTGTTTCATAAGTACCTATCCGAACACATTTGGACCTATCCATAGTAACCATTTGTTGTAGTGGTTTGGCCCCCAATTTAGTTGAAAATCTAAAAAGAGATTCAGTACTCCTAGCAAAATCTGCATTTTTAGCTGTTTCCAGTGGTTTCAAGTCAAACATTCATCAAACGACCCGAGGTAAGGGGAAGATGAAATTGTCCCAATCCTCAGATTATTATAAAGAATCTCTATCTGATAGACTTCTAGCCGCAAATTCCCTACCTCTGAATTTTTCCCGGTGTCAGACTTGATCCAGACGATTTTTTGTGAGCAGTACCCTGTGCGCCGGTAGGTGGTGTCTATCGGCTCCGCATGCGTCGTCGGCGTCACCCACACCAGATGTGACATCGCGGTACCTATATAGGCACCACCTAGGTGCCCTGACGTCAGTTCTTTTCTTTCTGTGTCAGCCACCACTGATCCAGGGAAGAGCTAACCCTCAGTCACATTTTGAATGGATTTTTTCGAAGTTTTGGGAAGAGTTTTTGAGGTTTTCCTCCAGGGTGTGATATTATGTAATCTAAGAAGACAGGATTCAAGCCCTGGGGAGCCTGTCCTCTATCTATGTCAGTGACAGACCCGCACCTTGTCTGCCTGTGATGTCTGGAGCGCGACCACGACCTGAAGTCGTACCCTGATTGACGCACCATAAATCTGAAGGCTTTGAAGGAGCGATCCCTAAAGCTCAAGGTGGCCCTCGTGCGACTCCGCACTAATCAAGGCTTCGGTCGAAGAGAAGGTCCTGGGAGCAGTCGCAAAGCCCGAAGTAGTCATCGTCCCACTCCAAGTCCTCAGGGTAATTGAAGGCGCAAGATGTTGATGCAGTCTTCGACTTTACTTTGTCTGTTGGCCGACGAGACAAGGGAGGCATCAGCATTTAAGCCCTGGTTCCTCTCAGCCTGCACCTGGGCCGGCTCCATGCCTCCCCGACATTCCGTGAGACAGACTGACCCCCGCCCAACTTAAAGAATTCTATGAGGCCATTTTTGGGTAGCCTGACCCCTCTGGCGTGCCTACAGCCACGTGGGGTCAGAGGGGACCCCCATCTGATTCTGCACCCTTGGTTCTGGCTCCGGTGGATGTCGCTGTACCTATTTTTGCTCCACCAGGTGCTACCCCTCTGTCGTTTTTTTTATGGGCTTTTTAAAAAAACTTTTTTGACAACTGTTTTTAAGGTCTTACCTCCTGGAGTGTTGAGATGTCTTCACGCAAGTCTGGTTTTAAGCCCTGTGGCACCTGTCACCGACCGATGTCAGTGACGGACCCGCACCTTGTCTGTCTGTGGTGCCTGGAGCACAACCACAACACCAAGTCATGCTCTAATTGCCAGGCCATGGCCCGAAGGCTTTAAGGGAGTGGTCCCTGAAGCTGCTAGTGGCCCAGCTCATGATACCACGGAAGTTGAGGTCCCAGTCGAGGGGAAGGTCCTGGGATCGTTCGTGGAGCCCAAAGTGCTCTTTGTACCATTCAAAGTCCTTTTGGGGACTTGATCCAAAACCAACACAGGGCACCTGTGAATGGGACGATCGGCCACCACCCCTGCTTTGCCCCAAAGCTCCTCACCCAACACCTTACCCTGGAGAGCTTGGTGGTCCAAGCCTCGACATCCCACTGCACATTCCCTACCACTCCCCTGGACAGGGAATATAAAAGGTTGAACTCTTTGGGGAAGAAGATGTTTTCTTTCACCAGCCTTGCATTCAAACAAGGGTTTATAGAGTGCAGCTACTCACCTGGAAAGGATCTCAAGGCACTGAAGAGGGGTGGAAGAGGGAGGGGGGGGGGCAGCTCCCGGAAGTTCACGGAGCTCCGTCGAAAAGCCAGGTCTTGAGGTCCTTCAAGAACTTGGGGAGTGATGGTGTCTGTCGGAGGTGGCGAGGGAGGGAGTTCCATGCCTTGGCAACGAGGAGGGAAAAGGAGCATCCTCCTGCTCTGGTCTCCTTGATGCATGGTACTGTCGCAAGGGAGAGCTGGGCCGAGCGGAGTGATCGTTGGGATGCATGGAACGTGAGGCGGTGGTTCAGGTGTTGTAGAGGGCCTTGTGAGAGTGGGTGAGAAGCTTGAAGGTGATTCTCTTCACGACGGGGAGCCAGTTTAATGTCCGTATGTGTTGGCTGATGTGGCAGTGGCGCGGTAGGTTGAGGACTAGTCTGGCGATGGTGTTCTGGAGTTTGCGGGTGAGGTTTTTGTTCCCGGCGTAGAGGGCATTGCCGTAATCCAGTCTGTTGCTGATGAGGGGGCGGGTGATGGTTTTCCTGTGTTCGGGGGGAATCCAGTTAAAGGTCTATCGGAGTAGGCAGTGGGTGTGGAAGCAGGAAGAGGTGACAGTGTTGATTTGGCGGTCCATTTTGAGTTCAGAGTCCATGATGATTCCAAGGTTGCGTTCGTGGTCCGTGGTGGGGAGGGGGGTTCCCCAGGGCGGGGGGCCACCAGGTGTCGTTCCAGGCGTTGGGGTGTGGACCTATGATGAGCACCTCGGTTTTGTCCGTGTTGAGTTGTAGGTAGCTGTTCTTCATCCACCTTCCAACTGTTTCCATTGAAAGTTGAGTTTGGTGGTGTTGGGTTTGTTGGATAAGGAGAGGATGAGTTGGGTGTCTGTGTACGATATGATGTTGAGTCCATGTGATCTGATGATGGATGCGAGTGGGCCATGTAGACGTTGAACAGGGTCGGGCTGATGGAGGATCCTTGTGGGACTCCGCAGGTGGTGGGTGTGGGTTCTGAGAGGAAAGGAGGGAGTCTGACCTGTTGCGTTCTGCCGGAGAGAAAGGAGTGGATCCAGTCGAGGGCCTTGTTCCGGATTCCCGCGTCGTGGAGTCTGCGGCCTTAGGTGCGATGTGAGACTGTGTCGAAGGCCGCGGAGAGGTCCAGGAGGATGAGGGCCACAGTCTCTCCTCTGTTGAGGAGGGAGCGCATGTCGTCTGTCGCCGCGAGAAGGGCGGCTTCGGTACTTTGTTTCCTCCTGAAGCCTGATTGGGAGGAGTCGAGGATGTTGTTTTCTTCTATGAATGCAGCGAGTTGACTGTTGACGGCTTTTTCCATGACTTTGGCCAAATATGGGAGTAGGGAAATCGGTCTAACATTCTTGAGGTCGGTGGGGTTGGCAGACGTTTTTTCCAGGAGAGGGTTGATCTCGGCGTGTTTCCCGTTGTCGGGGAAGGAGGCGGTCTCGAAGGAGCGGTTGATGATTCGTTGAAGCTCGAGGCGATTATGTCTGTGGCTATGTAGTAGATGTGGTGGGGGCAGGGGTCCATGGGGGCCCCGGAGAGGATGGTCTTCATTGTCTTCAGGGTGTCTTCAGTGCTGAGGGCAGTCTAGCTGTCTAGTGCCGGCTGCGTGGTGCTGGGAACGGTGGGAGGGGGTTCCTCGTGGGGGTTGTTGTCGCCGAAGTTGTCATAGATGGTCTTGATTTTGTGGTGAAAGAAGGCGCTGAGTCTGTCTCAGAGGTCCTGGGAGGGTGGGATGGGTGGGGCGAACTCGATGATGCAGAAGAGTTCCTTGCTATTGTGTGCGTGGGTGGAGATTCTGTCCTGGAGTGCTTTCTTCCTTGAGTGTCTGATAAGTTTGTGGTGGGCGATGGTGGCTGTTTTGAAGTTGTCGAGGTCTGCAGGGGTTTTGGAGTTCCTCCATAGCTTATCGAGGCATCTGCAGGTGCATCTGGAGTCCCTGAGTTCGGTGGAGAACTAGCTGGCTTTCTTGGCGTGAGGGTTGGCGGCTTTCTTGAGGGGGGTGAAGGTGTTGGTGCAGTCAGTGATCCAGTTGTGTAGAGTTCGGGCGGCGGTGGCAGAGTCATCGTCTGTGGGGGTGGGAGCGGAGCTGTTGAGGGCGGCGGCGAGCTGGTCGTTGTAGATCTTGTTCCAATTCCTGTGCTAGAGCTGGTGTGGGCGTCTGCGGGAGATGTTGGTTTTGAAGGTGAGGTGAACGCAGCGGTGGTCAGTCCATGGGAGTTCGGAGGTGTAGCTGAAGATGATGGAGTTCCCTGCTTTGAAGATGGGATCGAAGGTGTGTCCTGCTGAATAAGTAGGTTCTGGTACGATCTGTTTGAGTCCGATGATGTGGAGGTTGTCCATGAGGGAGGTGGAGTTGGGATCTTGGCGGTTGTCGCGTTGGAAGTTGAGGTCTCCCAGCAAGGTGGTCGGTGGAAGTGATGGCATGCGGCGTGATGATGTCGGTGATGGATTTGGAGAGAGGTGACATCCGGGGAGGTGCTGTCGAGGAGGTCCCAGATTTCCGCAACGTGTCTGTGGAGGGAGCGGACGTTGAGGATGCATCGCAGGGTTTGGGGTGCGATGGAGTTGTTGCTAGAGGGTGGGGAGGGTCCTGGTCTCGGGGAAGGAGTGACAGCAGTGACGGCAGGTGAAGGGTCCGTGTGTGTCCAGCGGTGAGGAGAGCTTGCAGTTGTTGTTCTTGCCGATGTTGAGAGCTCAGGAGCTGTAGCATTAGTGGGCCGGGGGGCCAGGGTTCCTGGCTCTGGTCGCAGACGGGCTTCCCTTTGGCACGGCCGCACAGCGTCCGCCATTGAGTAGGGGTTAGGGAGGGCAGGACAGCTTTGAGGCCGGCACGGGGAGTGGGAACACGCGGGAGGGGCCGCGGGGGCAGCAGCGGCGGGGTCAGAACGGCACAGGAAAAGCCTGGAAGAAGAACCGAGAAAGTAACAGGAGGAAAAGCGGAAATTAAGGCAAAAATAAAGGCTAAAACGAAAATAAGGCAGGAATAAAGGCTACAATGAAATTAAGGCAGAGATAGAGGCTAAAGAGAAGAGCAAAGAGCAAAAGGGAATAACATGCGAAAAATAGGGAGAATAAAAAGGAGCGAGGATAGCATTGTGATCTGTGAACACTGCATGCCTTTTGGGCTGTTGTTCCCACACTCTGTGTGACACGGTTTCACAAGTATTACCACAGGTCCCAGAGGAGGCCCGGGTCATGCTCTCTAAGCCTGTTGCAGATGGGAGGGATGCAGTAATCTTCACAATGCGATATGGACTCAACACGACCGACACACTGGGCAAAGTGGTTTATTTGACGGTGGCCCTAAGGCGCCACGCCTGGTTGAGGACGACTGGCTTTTTGGGGGATGTACACACTTTCCTTATGGACATGCCCTTAGATGGTACCCGTCTCTTCGGAGATAAAGCAGATTCGGTGCTCAAGCACTTTATGGATTCTTGGGCTATGGCCAGGTCTTTGGGCCTCTCTGTGGCCCCACGTCACCCACAATCTGCCTTTCGCGGCTACAGAAGGGGCTTGCAGCCGCACCAATTCCCTCCCACCCACCGAGCTGCGCATGCACCCCAGCCTCTGCATGGCCTAGGTCGCGGAACCAACAGACCTCGTGGGTCAGGTAGCCAACAGTCTGGTTAGTCAACCACCATCCCCCCACCCCCCAGGAAGACTCCAAACCTTCCGAATCTGCCCCTTTACCACCATGGTTATCTAGTTGGTGGCAGGATTTGCCATCACCTGCCCCACTTCCAGTTCATAACATCGGATAGATGAGTTTTGCAGATTTTCTGAGGAGGATACTTCCTGCCTTTCAAAACTACCCCTCCCTCCATGCCACCATCTCACGAACGGACCAGCTGACGGAGGATCATCTGTCCCTTCTCCGCGAGGAAGTTGAGGCTCTCTTGGCCAAGGGAGCCATAGAGAGCGTTCTAGTGCCCGAAGTATGCTGTGGTTGCTATTCCCGCTACCATTTTCCTGGTATTCAAAAAGGACAAAGGTCTTCATCCTATTCTAGATCTCCGAGCCCTCAATTTCTTATTCATGAAAGGCAAATACAAAATGCTCACGTTAGCTCAGGTCGTCTGCCCTGGACCCAGGAGACTGGATGGTAGTGTTGGACTTGAAGGATGCCTATTTCCACATTCCCGTCCTGCCTGCGCATAGGCGCTATCTGTATTTTACAGTAGGCGATGAGCATTTTTAGTTAACCGTGCTACCTTTTGGCCTTAACAGCGCCCCTCAGGTGTTCACCAAGGTGAATGTGGTGCAGCTCATCTGCAGAAATCAATGGTGGCAGTCTACCCCTATCTTGACGACTGGCTGTTGAAGGCGGGCTCGCCCTAGGCTGTCGTCTCCAGCCTGCGGCAAATCTCCTGCATTCGCTGGGGTTCACGATCAACATGCCAAAGTCTCACCTGACTCCCTCTCAGATGCTCCGTTTCATCATAGCTGTTCTGGACACAGTGCTGTTTCGGCTTATCCTCCTGAGAGGCTAGTCCAGGCTTTGATACTGATGTTTCAGCCGCTATCCTGGGTGTCTGTGAGACTGCTGGGCCTCATGGCCTCCTGCTGGTAACACATGCCTGCATGCGTATGCGGGCTCTGCAGAAGGACTTGAAGTTCCAGTGGGCACAGCATCAGGGGAATCTCTCCAACACGTTCCAGATCTCGGAGGGAACTGCAAAAGATCTGCAGTGGTGGCAAATAAACCGCAATTGAGTCAGAGGCAGACCCTCTCCCTTCCCCATCCAGATCTGACTTTAGTGACAGATGTGTCACTCCTGGGATGCGGTAGCCATTTGGGAGAGGTGGAGATCAGAGTACTCTGGTCCCCGGGTGAATCTGGACTCCACATCAACATGCTAGAGTTCCGAGCGATCCAACTGGCATTTAAAGCCTTTCTAGCCTCCATAAAGGGAAGGCTAGTACAAGTGTTCACCGCCATGTGGTACTGCAACAAAAAGGGCAGGGTGGGGTCATGGACCCTTTGTCAAGAGGACATGGCTGGAAAAGCAGGGCATATCCCTGGTGGTTCAACACATGGCTAGCTCTCGGAACGCCAGAGCAGAAAAGCTCAGCCGTCGATGCCTAGCGGATCACGAATGGCGTCTCCACCTGCAGTTGACGCAAGGTCTCTTTCAGCAGTGGGGAGAGCCTTGGTTAGATCTGTTCGCCTCTGAAGAGAATGCGCAATGTCAGCAGTTTTGGGTGCTGGAGTTTCCAAGTCGGCTCTCTCGGAGACGCTTTTCATCTCAAGTGGAGCTCAGGCCTCCTGTACGCCTTTCTGCCCATGCCAATCCTGCTCAGAGTTCTCAAGAAGATAAGGAACGACTGGGCCCAAGTCATCCTTGTGACTCCGGATTGGGCATGAAGAGTCTGGTATCCCAAGCTACTGAGCATGGCTATTGATCCTCCAATCAGGCTGCCCCATCAGGAGGATCTTATGTCACAGCAGCAGGGGAGTGTTCTCTACATTAACCTGTCCTTTCTACACCTTCTTGCGTGGAGGTTCAGTGGCGACAGTTGACAACTTTTGACCTTCCTTCCGAAGTCTGTAATGCCTTCTTGGCAGCCAGGTGCCCCTACACCAAGATGGTATACGCCTGCCGTTGAAAGAGATTTGTGGCATGGTGTGCAGAAAAATGTACTAATCTCCTTCTGCCCCTCTTTCTTAAGTGTTGCTTTTCGTTCTCTCCCTTGCCCAGCAGGGCTCTGCTCTGGGCACTCAAGAGCTGTCTGCCCTTTTTGTGGCTGCCTGACCAACTCTCATTATTAAGTCCCCAGTTGTACTTCGGTTCCTGAAGGGTCTTATCCATCTCTTCCCTCTTTCACCATTTATCATGCCTCAGTGGGACCTTAATTTGGCTCTTACATTTTTATTTTGTGCTCATTTTGAGCCTCTCCACAATTGTGCCCTCAGGCTTCTAACATTGAAAACAGCCTTCCTTGTGGCAATTACATCTGCCCCCAGAGTGAGCGAGCTGCAGGCCTCATCATCTGATCTGCCTTACCTTTCTGTCTATCCTGACAAACTGGTGCTGCACACAAGGACCTCCTTTCTGCCAAAAGTGGGCGCCCCATTTCATGTAGGCCAATCAATCACCTTACCTTCCTTTTTCACTTCTCCACATCCCTCCAAAGAAGAGGAGCAACTCCACTGTTTGGAACCAAAAAGAGCGTTGTTATTCTACCCTGAACACACGAGTTCCAGGTGGACGACCAACTCTTTGAGCAGGAGCAAACCATCTCTATATGGTTTGTGCTCTGCATCAAAATCTGCTACGCACTGGCCAGGAAGCAACCTCCTCAAGGCTTGCGAGCTCATTCCACCAGAGCTAAAACTGTGACCACTGCATTAGCACGCAGAGTTCCAGTGCTGGACATCTGCCAGGCAGCATCGTGGGCATCTCTGCACATGTTTACCAAACATTACTGTCTGGACAGTCTGGACTGTAGGGATGGGCTTTTCGCCCGTTTGCTTCTGCAGGACTTCCTTGTTTAAAACTGGTCCGCCGACCCAGCTCCAGGGAGGTATTGCTTCAGTATCTATCCAAAGGTAAGGAATTTGCGAATAGAATGCTCTATCAGATGAATAAGTTACTTCCCTTCGGTAATGCCTTATGTGGTAGAGCCTATATCTAGCTGCAGATTCCTTACCGACACACCCATCCTCCCCGCTGTGCAAATGGATTTCTAGGGACAGGGCTGACCTCTTATAGAGCCTTAGTTGTTCACACCAGTGGTCAGTGCACTGTACGGCTGTGCTTCTGGTGTGGAAAGTCGCAAAAAAGAAACTGACGTCAGCGCGCTTAGGTGGTGCCTATATAGCTACGGCGACATCACAGCCAGCACCGACGACGCACACGGAGCCGATAAATGCCACCTACCGGCACGCAGGGTTCTTGCTCACGAAAAACCTTCCAGATCCAGTCTGATGCCTGGGGAAATTCAAAGGTAAGGAATCTGCAGCTAGGTTATAGTCTCTACCAGATAAGGCGTTATCGAAGGTAAGTAACTTGTTCTTTAGTACAAGGGGGGCCGTAAACCATGATGTGGGTTTTCCTTTGATATATGGTCAAGTCCAGCGGTGCCATAAGATGTAGACAAATCCAGTGCTTTCTGCAGGACCATCAGTTCTGCATGGTCAGCATACAATAGGATCGGTATCCGATGGGCTCCTAATTGGGGAAAATCAATGCATGACTCTAGCAGATACTTCTCAAGCCCTTTAATATATAACCTTAACCACAATGGGGCGATCATGCAGCCCTGTCAAACTCTCCTTTGTATATTAAAAGACCTGGTTATCTCTCCTTCTAAACCATACCTCACCCTTGCAGTTACATTAGAATACAAGAATCTTAAGAAGCCCATAATTTGTTCATCAGCCACGAGTTCAAACAAGGTGTCCCACAATTGCAATCAGTTTATATGATCAAAAGCTGAACTGAAGGGGGCGTGGCTTGCAGCCAAACGAAATGGCCGCCGCCTAACGGAGCTCCGGACCCCCTTCCGACATCTCCGAAAATCCGCATGTTAATCCGTCCACCCTGGTAGTTACCAAGCGGCGTAGCGAGCGGCGGAGAACACCATGCGCACAGCGACCGTCCTGTAACGGGACAGAAGCGATCGGCCTGCGTGCTGGGAGGAAGCCGGGGTCTCGAGTGAGCAGAGTGCCCGCAGGCGCGAGATCCAGGTCAGTGAATCCTTGCCAAAGCCCTGGGAAAATCAACCGAGACGCCCAGGAGCCACCGGGTTGTAACGGCAAGTGCAACTCCATCACAGCTGAACCCCCTCCCCCCTGCCTGATATCACACCCACAGTCCGCGGTGGGACGATGGCCTGAGGAGACGGCGTATTCGGGAGCGGCGACCGCCAACGAACGCTCGACAGGGGCCAGAAAACCATAGAAAAACCTGGGAATATCGCCCCCCCACCCTTAAACAAGAGGTCGCATTACCGCCACCGCAGTACCAAAGAGACGGTGAGCACCCGGAGCGAGCGGCAGAGGTGGTGGTGGGCATTGCTGCTGACAATAAAAACTCCAGCCCATGGTAGAGCGGCATATCAGAGGGAGAAATATTCATAAAGGCCCCGGGAGGCGCATGGAGAGACTCACTGGCTAAAGACAACCGGTACAAACGACGGAGCAAGGCAGCGATTGATGCCGTTGGAGAAGGGAGCGAAACAGTGACTCTGCCCGGGGGGTAGAAAACCCGAAAGGCCGCGGGTGGCGCGGTGTCACCTAGGCAGACAGCGGCGAGTACTACCGCCCGTGGGCGTCAAAACAACGCGACACGACTCCAGAAGGGAAGATGGGGGGCCGAGGGCAACGTACTGCGCAGCAAACTAAACTGGACAAGTTCGCTTACACGAGAGACCAACAGGACTTGACGGACCAGTCAACTGGGCGCGCAGCAGACGCGGCCTCCAGAGAAGGACCCGAGGTCACATTGCAGGACATCCTTACCACGCTCAATAAAGTGCATACAGCACTAGATGGCAGAATTGGCACAATATCAGTCGAACTCTTCCTGCTCAGAGCGGATTTCAAGAATATGAACGCACGGGTCAAGGATGTAGAGATAAAAACCGAGACTCTGTGTGGTGAGACCAAGGAACTTAAACATCTGAAAGAGACACGTTAGTGACAGATTCCTTACCTTAGAATATCCCCAGGCGTCAGGCTGGATCCGGAAAGTTTTTGCGTAGCAGTACCCTTGCGCGTCGGTAGGCGGCGTCGTGCGGCTCCGCGTCCGTCGTCGGAGTCGTGATTGCCGGGATGACGTCGCGGGCAGTACTTAGACGCCGCCCCTGCGCGCTGACGTCAGTTCTTCTTTTTCCGCGCCAGTAAGCGCAGATCCGGGAAGAGCAGTGCCCTAGTCAATTTTTGACTAACTTTTTTTGTGAATTTTTTCACTGTTTCTTCATCGAGTCTTCACGACTCCTTGGTGTCGTAGGGATGCCCAGCTTTAAGCCATGCGGAGCCTGTGGTCGCATGATGTCGATCACAGACCCGCATCTGGAGTGTCTCTTCTGTCTCGGCCGAGACCACGACACGAAGTCGTGCCCTGACTGCCGGAAACTTCACCCGAAGGCTTTGCGAGAGCGGTCTCGAAAGCTACTCGAGGTCCGGCAGTCGGCTCCGCGCCGCACCAAGCCCCGGTCCCGGGAGAGGTCGAGGGGCCGGTCGCGGAGTCCCCGCCGGTCGTCGGAGTCCAAGTCTTCGCGCTCCTCGAGTAAGGCGAAGCACAAAAAGTCTAAGAAGCGTCATCGCTCTAAGACTTCGCCTCACCGGTCTCGCGACTCGGCTGAGGCCCCAGTCGGCACCGTCCCGCGGCCCCGGACATGCCTATGGAGCCGCCCCGCATTACCCGTCCTTTCCGGGTTCGGGCGACTCCGGCCGAGACTGCAGGAATTCCTGTCGGCCATGGCCCGCCTCTTCGGGCCTCCAGGTCCCTCCGGTGCGCCTTCGGGCCCCGCGGGCCCTGATGGGGTTGCTCCGGCGTCGCCGTCGACTCCGGTCCCGGCGCCGCCTGTCCCACCAGCCTTCATCCCGGCCTCGGCTCCGGCCCCGGCCTCGATCCCAGTTCCGGTGGTATCGCAACCCCCATCGACGCCGGTTGACCTAACTACGCCTCCGCCGACGCTGATGTCCCCGGTGCCGTTCCTGATGCCGTCCGGGGCTCCGGACGGCGTCGGTCCCCGCTCTCTCCGGCTCCGGACATGGAACCGGACCGACGTCGCTCGACGCCGGCTCCGGCGCCGATGAGACCTTGGGTCCCAAATGTCCCTCCTCCTCCATATTTTGAACAAGAGGAGGCCCAGGAGAGCTGGGAGGGGTCTGAGGACCCTCTCACACAACAGTGTAAGTATGATCCGGACTGGGCTGTGGAACTTGGGGATGCCAGTGGTCTAGACACCTCCCCTGAGACTGGCATGCTGTCTCCTCCCGTGGCTACGGAGGAGGGAGCTAATTTTGCAACGGTGTTGCGTAGAGCAGCTGGAGCCTTACATCTCCAATTGCCTACTGTGGCTGTCAGGACTAATCTCCTGACGGAAGTGCTTCAGCCGGCGGCTTCCTCCTCGGAGACCGTGCTGCCGTTTAATGATGCACTCACTGACGTTCTTTTGGGTGCCTGGTCCAAGCCCACCACAGGGGCTCCTGTGGATAGGAACGTGGCCCGACGCCATCGCCCTGCTCCGGGCGACCCCTTGTTTCTCTCCCAACATCCCACCCCCGAGAGCTTGGTTGTCCAAGCCTCTGCCTCCCCTACCGCCCCTCCGGATAGGGAATCCAAACGCCTGGACCAATTTGGGAAGAAGGCTTTTTCTTCCTCCAGTGCTGGCTTGCGGTCCGTCAACACCGCTTGCCTTTTGGGCCGATATACCCACTCCCTGTGGGATTCGGTGGCGGCTGTTTTGCCGCAGTGTTTCTGAGGAGTCCAGACACTGCTTACCCGCGCCATTGCGGAAGGGCGAGATGCGGCTAAATACACCATTCATTGTGGCCTTGATACCGCCGACTCGCTGGGCAGATCGCTTGCAACGACGGTGGCGCTACGTCGCCACGCCTGGCTGAGAACAACTGGTTTCTCGGGTGATGTCCAGAATACACTCATGGACATGCCCTTTGATGGAGTCGGTCTTTTTGGTTCAAAGGCAGACCATGCGCTGGAGCGTTTTAAGGACTCGCGCCCTCCGCTAACCTCTGCTTTTCGCCCCTTTCGTGGCCACGGAAGGGGCGCCCAGTCACGTCAGCTGCCCAGCCACCGGCCCGCGCAGCAAGCGTCTTCGCGTGGCCGAGGACGTGGATACCGCCGTGGCGATTCGGGCAACCAGCGTGCGGGTCAGGCCACCACCTCCAACCCGTCCGCGGCCTCCAAGCCCTCCTAGTCCCTCCTTTCAGGTGCACAGCACTCCAGAAAGGGGCAGGGTCCGCCATCACCTTCACCACTGGCGTCCCATCACCTCGGACAGGTGGGTCTTGGACATTGTCCGAAGGGGCTACTCCCTCCCCTTCGAGACCACCCCCCCCCCCCAGCCATGCCACCTCAATTCCACCGCATGTCAGGGGATCACTTGGTGCTTCTGCAGAAGGAAGTCACGGCCCACTTGGCCAAGAGGGCCATCGAGCATGTTCCGACCCCAGAAGTAGGACGTGGTTGCTACTCCCACTACTTTCTGGTGCCCAAAAAGGACAAGGAGGACATGCGTCCTATCTTGGACCTCCATCGCTCCTCCGGAAGGAGAAGTTCAAGATGCTCACCCTAGCTCAGGTCTTGACTGCCCTCGACCCTGCCCTCGACCCTGGAGACTGGTTGGTAGCGTTGGACTTGCAGGACGCTTATTTCCACATCCCCGTCCTGCCGGCCCACCGGCGTTGCCTACGGTTCACGGTAGGCCTCGAGCATTTTCAGTTCACCGTGCTCCCCTTTGGCCTTACAAGTGCCCCTCGGGTGTTCACGAAAGTGATGGCGGTGGTCGCAGCTCATCTGCGCCGGGCAGGGGTTCCAGTCTTCCCCTACCTCGACGACTGGCTGCTGAAGGCGGGCTCGTCCTCGGAGCAGTTCTGGACACGACGCAGTTTCGGGCCTATCCTCCCGAACGGCGAGTCCGGGATATTCAGGCTATGATTCCAATCTTTCAGCCTTTATCCTGGGTTTCGGTACGGATGACCCTGAGGCTGCTGGGCCTCATGGCCTCCTGCATCCTGCTGGTCAATCATGCCAGATGGCATATGCGGGCTCTGCAGTGGGACCTGAAGTTCCAGTGGGCGCAGCACCAGGGCAACCTGTCCGATCACGTCCAGATCTCGGAGGGGGCTGCAAAACAGTTGCAGTGGTGGCTCTCGAACCGGCAATGGGTCATGGGCAGATCCCTCTCCCTTCCCCAGCCAGAGCACACAGTTGTGACGTACGCGTCCCTTCTGGGATGGGGCGGTCACATGGGAGAGGCGGAGATCAGAGGCCTCTGGTCTCCGGCGGAGTCCCGGCTCCATATCCACCTTCTGGAGCTCCGGGCGATCTGACTTGCACTCAAGGCATTCCTTCCCTCTGTCAAAGGGAAGGTAGGTGCAGGTGTTCACAGACAACACCACCGCCATGTGGTACTGCAACAAACAAGGCGGGGTGGGGTCGTGGACCCTCTGTCAGGAGGCTCTGCGCCTCTGGACATGGCTGGAACATCAGGGCATGTTCCTGATGGTTCAACACCTGGCAGGTTCCCTGAACGCCAGGGCGGACGAACTCAGCCGCAGGTGCATGATGGATCACGAATGGCGTCTTCACTCGGAAGTGGCGCAAGGTCTCTTTCTGCAGTGGGGAGAGCCTTGGTTAGATCTATTCGCCACCGAAGAGAAAGCGCAATGTCATCAGTTCCGCGCGTTGGAATTTCCAAGGCGGCACTCGCTCGGCGACGCTTTTCGTCACGAGTGGAGTTGCGGTCTGTTGTACGCCTTTCCGCCTATACCACTTCTACCCAGAGTGTTGAAGAAGATTCGGCACGACCGGGCCCAAGTCATTCTTGTGGCTCCGGACTGGGCTCGAAGAGTTTGGTATCCCGAGCTACTCAGTATGAGCGTCGATCCCCCGATCCGTCTGCCTCTTCGGGAGGATCTTCTGTCGCAGCAGCAGGGGACGGTCCTCCACCCGAACCTGTCCAGCCTCCACCTGCTTGCGTGGAGATTGAGCGGCGGCAGTTGATTCCTTTCGACTTGCCTCCCGAAGTTTGTGATGTGATTCTGGCAGCCAGGCGTCCCTCCACTAAGGTGGTATACGCCTGCAGGTGGAACAAGTTTGTGGCATGGTGCACAGCAAAGGCTGTGAACCCTCTCTCTGCCCCTCTTTCTGAGGTTCTTCTGTTCCTTCTTTCCCTGGCCCAACAGGGTTCTGCCCTGGGTACCATCAAGGGCTAACTTTGTGCCATCTCGGCCTTCCTCAGGCTTCCTGATCAGCCCTCCCTTTTCAAGTCCCCTGTTGTTAACAGGTTCCTAAAAGGCATTACACACCTCTTCCCTCCTGTTCCGTTTGTGATGCCTCCGTGGGACTTGAACTTGGTTCTTACCTTTCTTATGTGCGCTCCCTTTGAGCCTCTACATAACTGTCCTCTTCGTCTTCTGACTCTGAAGACAGCCTTTCTGGTGGCCATCACCTCCGTTCGGCGGGTGAGTGAGCTCCAGGCTCTATCATGCAATCCTCCCTTTCTGTCTGTCCATGCAGACAAGGTTGTTCTTAGGACGCGTCCGTCCTTCTTGCCAAAGGTGGTTACTGCCTTCCACATTGGGCAGACCATCACTTTGCCCACCTTCTTTCCGCCTCCGCATCCTTCCAGAGAGGAAGAGAGACTCCACCGTCTGGACCCAAAACGTGAGCTTTCCTTTTATATCAACCGCACACAACACTTCCGGGTGGATGACCAGCTCTTTGTTGGCTACGTGGGCGCCAAAAAAGGTCGGGCGGTGCACAAGAGAACCATCTCCCACTGGGTGACCTTGTGTATCAAAGCCTGCTATTCTTTGGCTAAGAAGGAGCCTCCTGTTGGGCTGCGTGCCCATTCCACCAGGGCAACGGCTGCTACCACGGCTTTAGGCCGCGGTGTTCCGCTGCAGGATATCTGTCAGGCAGCTACGTGGGCCTCGCTGCACACATTTACAAAGCATTACTGCCTTGACAGTCAGGTCCGGAGGGACGGCTTCTTTGGCCGTTCTGTCCTCCGGGACTTCCTTGTCTGATCTTTGTTTGCAGACCCACCACCGGGGTTGGTATTGCTGGGGTATCTATTCTAAGGTAAGGAATCTGTCACTAACGTGTCTCTTTCAGATGCACAAGTTACTAACTTGTGTAACGATATATCTGTAAGAGACAGTAGTTAGTGACAGATTCTTACCGCCCACCCATCCTCCCCGTTCTGCGAACTGATTTCTAGGGTTAAGGACATCCCTTTCAGGGCCCTAGTATTTTTCAGACACCTATGTCAGCTTCTTGCATAGCTCTGCGTTCCTGGCGCGGAAAGTCGTGTACAGAACTGACGTCAGCGCGCAGGGGCGGCGTCTAAGTACTGCCCGCGACGTCATCCCGGCGATCACGACGCCGGCGACGGACGCGGAGCCGCACGACGCCGCCTACCAGACGCGCAAGGGTACTGCTACGCAAAAACTTTCCGGATCCAGCCTGACGCCTGGGGATATTCTAAGGTAAGGAATCTGTCACTAACTACTGTCTCTTACAGATATATCGTTACACAAGTTAGTAACTTGTGCGTCAAGTAAGCCTACTGGAGGCAGAAACCAAAGTACTGACCGACAAACTCGATGATTATGAAGGCCGGTCCCAGCGCAACAATGTTCGGATAATTGGGGTGCCGGAAGGAGCAGAAGGACGAGCAGCAGACCTGTTCGTAGAGGAGCTCGTCAAACAACACCTACAACCCAAAGGCCTCTCCAATTATTTCTTGGTGGAAAGAGCGCACCGAGTCCCTGGAGGCAGACCGAGACCAGGGGCGCCACCCAGACCGATCCTTGCCCGCATTTTTAATTTCAGGGACCGGGACATAATCCTGCAGACCGCAAGAATCGCCCCACCAGTCCGCTTAGAAGACAAAACAATTACTTTCTTTCCCGATTACACAGCGGCAGTAACCAAGCAACGGCGCACATTCATGGAGGTCAAGAGAGAATTGAGAAAGAGAATTAAAATACTCGATGCTGTTCCCGGCACGACTGAGGGTCGAAGCGGAAGGAAAAGTATGGTTCTTCAATGCACCAGAGGAGGCACAGGACTGGCTGGAACATCGGGGAAGCCACACGGCAGATTGCATCAAACGACGACAACAAGTGCGCGGCCCGGAACTAAGGACACAGGAATAACGCAAGAAGAATCACCAGAAAGGCGCTGAACAAACAAGGGACTGAAAACAAGGACAGACCAACGTCAGAGCATGGGAGCTGCTTTGTCCACTCATTGACTCGTGGTATCTCAACAACATTGGCACACTTGATGGATTGGAAGCATCCAGGCGATATAGACTTTCCCAGAATGGACAATACCTATGTTAACAATAATGCTACCGTTCGCTCATTTACCTATAGGTTCAATATCTAAGTTGTAGTAATAACTAACTGGCGAAGAGACGAGAGGGGGGGGGGGATGGAAGGAGGGTCCGACCCCTACCAAGGTAACGGGTAATGGGACATAAGCGCTCTGCAATGTTGGGGAGGCGGGTAGTTCTAAGTCTGTCATGCAGGGAGGGAAATTTTATAAGGGACACTAAAAGTTTTAGGAATATTTTATCAATGTTTAAGTTGTTGTTGTTGAAGACCTGCGAACAATTATGTACAGTCTCCGCGAAAACTTGTGCGCATGCCACCTCACTGACCCGGTCCACTATAGGGCTCTCCACTGCACACGACCTCAGATAATCCAATGACGCATTGCACCAAAATACCGACGCTACCGTTCATCTCCTGGAATGTCAATGGATTAAGAGATAAGGTAAAGAGAGGGCTGGTGCTGCAATATCTAAAACGTAAGGCCCCAGCAGTTATAATGATGCAGGAAACACATCTAGTAGGGGCGACATGCAAGGCGTTGGACCAATGGGGGTTTAGGCTGGCAGTGCACTCGGAATTTACCTCGGGATCACGCGGGTGGGAATTCTGGTTAAAAACCAATTCCCTCTCATTGTTAACCACACCTACAGGGACGATCAAGGCCGATTTGCAGCGATCTCCACTCACTGGGAAGGCCGTCCAATCAATTTTGTAACAGTGTACATCCCACCTGCGTTGCACTCAATGGCCTTTCAAGCATTGAGTGCGTTCCTGCTGACATTGCCAGAGGGAGACGTGATAATTGGGGGCGACTTTAATACTACACTAAATGACGCAGAAGACCGTACACCCCTCCGGTCTCAACACCGCGTCAGATCCAGTTTAGCAGATTTCCTTGACGCGCACGGCTTGCTGGACATATGGCGGTTTAAAAACCCACAAACATGACAGTACACCTTTCACTCCGGGGCTCACAACAGCCTCTCAAGTATAGACTACATCATTGCGGCCACAGACAATGTGGGAAGGTTTGGGGCAGTATCGCACCTACCCAGGGGAATTTCTGACCACTCCCCGGTGATGGTGGAGTATATATCACACACACCCACACCCACACAATGTCTTATGTGCCCAATATACACCAGGATTTCTATATAACCCTAAGATCAGAAAAGGCCTGCTTACTACAACAACACACTACTTCGGGGAAAATGAGGCGTCGGTCTCCTCACCGCTGGTCCTGTGGGAGGCGTATAAGCCGGTCCTCTGGGGACAGGCCATATCCCTCATTGTAGGTCACAAAAAAGAAAAGAAGAAAGAGATAGAGGCTTTGGAACAGGAGGTGCACCACTTGGAGGTGCAGCATGCTGGAGACCCATCAGACGCCAACACACACAGGCTACGCACAAAACAACAAGAATATAAAGAATACTTATGGGCAGACGCCAGAACCCGCTTGACAGCAGTCCAACTTAAGGTCTATGAATCAGGGGATAAAGCCGGCAAACTTCTAGCTTGGTTGGACAAAAGGGATCGGGCGGATAGATGGGTGGCAGAGCTCAGACTAGAAAATGGAGAACCCAAATCGGACCTACAAGAGATAGTAACTGCGCTGGCGGCACACTTTAAACAGGTGTATGCATCCACGATCACAACCACGGCACACGATGCGCTAGACTTCCTCAAAGACATACGTTTACCAACACTCACACAGGACGAGGCCCAGAAGCTAGACTCTGACTTAACAGTAGACTAAGTCAAGGTGGCCATCCATAAGATACAGTCCGGAAAGGCCAGCGGCCCAAATGGTATCCCAATAAAACTGTACAAACGTACAGCTGATAAAGTGGCCCCCTACCTATTGAAAATGTATGAAGCAAGCCTGGCTCAGGGGGAGCTCCCTAGGGACCAATGCATTGCTACCATCGTAGCTATCCGCAAACCCCCTTCTGAGAGCACTTCCTACCGGCCTATCTCACTGATTAACGCAGAAGCCAAAATCTTGGCCAAAACGATGGCGCTTCGACTGACCCCCTATCTCACTCAACTAGTTCACCCGGATCAATCGGGATTAATGCCAGGAAGGAACACAGCCCTGAACCTTAGACGCCTGCACAGCGTCCTCGGCCGCAAACACACAATACAAGAGGAGGCGGCGGTCCTGTCTCTTGACTCGAAAATGGCCTTCGACTCCATAGAATGGTCATTCCTTTTTGCAGTCCTCCAGCATCAGGGGTTTGGGCCTAAGTTCTGTTCCTGGGTTCGCCTATTATATACTAACCTTATCGCATGTAGTAGCTAATGGACATATATCACAGGAATTCTCTCTGGGATGCGGAACGCGGCAGGGGTGCCCACTGTCACCGCTCCTTTTTGCACTGGTCTTGGAGCCATTGGCTGCATGGATCAGAGGAGATCCAATAATCCGTGGCCTACGCTGGATGGAGGGATGGGAAGATCGGATCTCCCTCTACGCAGACGACGTTCTGTTATATATAGCCTCCCCCACGCGATCCATTCATAGACTACTAAACATATGTGAAGGGTATGGGGGGGTCTCCGGATACACGATCAACTGGGAGAAATCTGTACTATATATCCTATATGGGCCTCATCCAAAATTACCAAAGAATTGAACAGTTAGGGTAGTAACAGATGGCTTTAAATACCTAGGGATTCATGTTACGTCTGATCCGGACGACTTCCAGGCGCTAAACCTCCAAGAACCACTGCAGAGGCTGAGGCGTGATATCAAACACTGGAAAGCATTACCGCTCACCCTACTGGGTAGGGCGGCACTTTTTAAAATGATGGCGTTACCCAGATTTCTCTATGCCCTACATAACACGCCCTATCAAGGCCTGGAGTAATATTTTAGAGCAATTGATTCAGAAGTCAATAATCTCCTATGGGAGAACAAACCGGCTAGGATAGATGCGGGCAAACTGACTAGAAGTTGGTACGATGGAGGCATTGCCCTACCCAAGGTTCAAGCGTACTACTGGGCCTCCCAACTGGCAGTAATCAATCATTGGATCCACGCGCCCAACACCGACCCTGCGTACCGACTAGATAGATTAGCCCTGGGAACAGGGGGGGAGTTAACCGAGTGCTATACAATATACAGAACAAATCAGGCCTACTGGGACCAGCAGCGCATATGGTTCACGTGTGGCATACAGTGACACGGCACCTGGGGTGGGCTGACAAGCTGACACAACAAACCCCATTATGGGATACCGGCAAGCTAGGCACACTGGGCAAGAGCAAGGGGTTCCAAAAATGGGATATAATGGGGATCTCCCGGTTGGGCGACCTCTGGAAGGGGGGGAAGGTCGTTACATTTGCCCACCTGCAGGAACAATACGAGATGGCTCCCACCGAGATGTTCCGGTACATGCAGGTAAAACACGCGCTAGAAGCTGCCATTCCAGCAGAGGAGATTCTCCCTGAAGCCTCTTCCTTAGAGGACCGGCTATTAACGGACCATTTAGACAAGAAAGCGATCTCCCTTACATATCGAAAAATCATTAACAATCAAACAGACCCCTTGTTAATATTACGGGCTAAATGGCAGGAAGTGGTGGGGGAACTGGATGACACTGACTGGCAGGAAGCGATGGAGTCGCTCAGAGTGGTGGCGGTGTCCTCCAGATTACGCCTGGTACAACTTAAAATACTGCATAGGACATACTTCACAAGAGTGACGTTATGCAAAATAGGGAAAGCCACTGACCAGCGCTGCATGCGTCAATGTAACGACATAGGCACCTTCTACCACATTTTGTGGGACTGCCCAGTTATCAAACTATACTGGATAGCAGTAATGAACACTATCACAGAGGTCAGCGCCAGCCCAGTCCCACCTGAACCCAAATGTTGTCTTTTGAATATATGGGAACCAACGGACCTGAACCACGCTGGCCAAAATTGGGCGACAACAGGGATGATAATAGCTAAACGAAATATAGCCCAGAAATGGGGGGAGGGTACAAGCCCCAGTTCTCGAAGATTGGTGCAGGGACATGGATATGATTATGGTGGCAGAAAAAGCCACGTATATCCACAGAGGGTGCCCCAAGAAATGGGAGAGGGTGTGGGGTAAATGGAATATCTATAGAGGGAATATATGTACCCCCCCAGCAATAGACCGGGAATCAGAAGAGGAGGTATAAAAGTCACAATATACATATGGCTGTAATATATTACACGCACTATCGATCAATGTGAGACCGTCATTGTAATATTCTGTCAATTGTAAAGATGTAAATGCAGATCTTCTGTTTAATATTTAATAAAAAACTGTTTATAAAAAAAAAAAAAAAGCTGAACTGAAGTCCATAAAGGCCATATAAAGGTTTCCTGGTTTGGCAATGGTATATTTGGCTGTCAGAAAATACAGATTGGGAGATTGTTTAATCGTACCTAAGCCAGCATGAAAGCCAAACTTAAGATCAAACAAAATTATGATTCTTTTCAGCTCAAGCCATCCATAAGAATTCTACCTGCAGTTTTTGCAGTTGAATCTATAAGCGAGATAGGATGGTAGCACCTTGGATTGCCTTTATCCTTCTTAAAGATTGGTACAATAATCTAATGGAAACCATCCCTGGGTGGACTGCAGATAACTGCATTTTGGCGCACATTGGTCACAAGTGGAGCCCACAACGTCAAACTGTTGTTAATTAGATCAACTGGTACCCCATCATTACCTAGAGCCTTGCCTTTAGGACATCTGTTTTTTGCTGCCACCACCTCGGAAAGCTCAAAATTTAAATCAAAAGCTGTGTAAACAGAGGGTCTCACCACAAGGTTAGAGGGTAAACATGAATACACCTAGGTGAAATACATCACCAATTGTCCTGGGGGAATCACTGTTTTGGGCAAAATGGGACAAATCTGTAATAAAATGAAAGATTAACCACCTGCCAAAAATGCTCTGTGTGCTGGCCACTTAAAAAAAAGATCCCCAAGCATCCTCTCCGATTTATGTTTTCCTTTCCTCAAGAACCTTCGTGTAGGCTGCTATATAATAAGGGATAGCCTCCACATCCCTTAGTGCTGATTTTAACACATCCATAAGCTGACGATAAACGAATGAGCAGTTGCTATAAAAGCATCTAACAACTCTTTCCTTAGGGGGATCCACAGGGTGGTCCGAAGGTTCTTAGGTACCAAAGGCACTGATGACTGGCGGGCGATGCTACAATCTAATCAGGACATAATAGAGTCATTATTATTTGAAAGAAGATCAGCTAAAATCGCAGTTCTATAAATACGTTTCCATTTCATTACAAATCCTTTCTTTTTCCAGTCATCATAGAATTTGGAATGTCTGGTATAGCCGTAGGCTAGCCACCCCAACTTTAAACAAATCAAAAGAAAATTGTAATCTCTATGGGGCTTATTTATGGGAAACTAACGCATCGCGGTGCCGCAAGGTATTTTGCTGCGCCACGCTGAGTTCGTTTCCACGAACAGGGATGCAACATATTTACAGCAAAATGTTGCATTTCTGTGCTTTTCCCTGCACTGGCGCACAAACTGCTGCCATGCGCCGGCACCCTTGCAAGGATGCCTGTGTCATGGGGAGATTGTTTTTGTGCAGGAAGGTGCCCCTTCCTGCACAAAAACAATCACTTGAGGTGATTTCCTCTTCCAATGCGTGCTGTAGAATGCAGCACGCATTGAAAGAGGAAAAAACACCTGGGGGTGGCTAAGCATCCTGACGCATTTCCAGATGTATGATTGCTCGTAAATCTGGAAAAGCATCAGCGGACATGGGTGTTGAGCGGGAACACCCACAGCAACACCCATGCCACGCCCCTAACACGTAATCTGTTGCGTAAAATGGGGTGAGATTTATGAGCACACGTAAAGCCACGCAGGGTGGCTTTACGTGTGCTTGTAAATTTCACGCACCAGGTTGCGCCATCGGTGCGTCATGCAACGTGAAGCACCGACAGCGCAAGGGGCTCATAAATAAATCCCTATGTGTTTTCTTGCTAATCTGAAATATGATTAAGAAGATCCTCTGTAAACAAGATAAAATCAATAGTGCTGTGGCCCCCTTTCCTCATGAAAGTAGACTTCTGAACGACTGAATCAGGACACATATCTAAGGCCTGCGCTGGTGCACAAACTGCTGCCTAGCGCCAACACCGGCACCCTTGCACCACGGATTGTTTTTGTGCAGAAAGGCACACCTTTCTGCACAAAAACATTCCTCTGAGGCTTTTTTTCTCTTTCTACGTGTGCTGCAGAATGCAGTACACGTAGAAAGAGGAAAAAACGCATTTTGAAGTATTCCCAGGTCTAACAGAATTGGTAAATCCAGGAGTGCGCCAGAATCCATGGGTGAATGCGAGGGAACACTCACACTCCACCCATGGAACGCCTCCCTAGGGCAGACTAACGCAAGGCAGTGATTTGCGCTGGCTTGCGTTACTCCAGATTTATCAAGCCATGTAGGGCCATGTAAGGTGGCCTTGCGTGGCTAGATAAAGCTTTTTTTTTTTTTATTCTTTTTATTAAACAGATGCTCAGCAACACATCATAGGTACACAGAAACATCAGGTTGTGTTCAGCAAGGTTGACAGGTTCATCACTTATTGTTAAATCGTCCTTCCAAAACAACAGAGTTTCAAGGATCCTGAGCCTAATGGCATATTATTACAGTTAAGAGATTATTCATATACTCCCTTCCCACAGCACCGCTCACTATTATGATGCTTCAAACCCCTCTATGCTCTGCCCACTTACCCCACACTTTGTTCCACTTCCTCAGGCAACCCCGGCTTTGGTAAACCACTTTTTCCCCTGCACAGCACCAGTTCAGGTCCGCCTCACATTTTATGACCCTGGGGGTTGCGCCGGTCCCATCCCCTTGCGATGTTCCTTTTAACTACTATATCGGCTAACGTTAACCATATCTTGGTGTATTTCCGCCATGGTGTGTTCCCTGTCATGCATAATATATGCCTTTGAGCATCTAGTGGGACCTTCTGCAAGATTGTCCCAGACAGTTGTCAACCATTGCCAGATGACGGCAAATCTCCTGTCATCTTTGGGGTTCACTATCAACATGCCAAAGTCACACCTGACTCCTTCTCAGACGCTCCCCTTCCTCAGAGCTGTTCTGGACTAGGGGCCATATTTATCGAAGGGTTGCGTCACTTTTGCACCACACAACAGGGTGCAAAAGCGACGCAACCATTAAGATGTGATTTATCAAGATATGCAAGGCCACCTTGCTTGGCTCTGAGTGGCTTGATAAACCCAGAGTAACGCAACGCAGCACAAATCGCTGCGTTACTCTGCCCCAGAGAGGCATTCCATGGGTGGTGCGTGGGTGTTCTCACGCAAAACCCATGCATTTTGACGCATTCCCAGATTTAACATAATTGGTAAACATGGGAATGTGCCAAAACAGCTACGCCTCTCCAGGTGAGGCGTAATGAGGAGAAATATGTTTATTTCTCCTTGTTATTTCCTCTTTCTATGTGTGCTGCAGAAGAGGAAAATGCCTCAGGGGATTGATTTTGTGCAGGAAGTAGAACCTTCCCGCACAAAAAACAATCCTGCAAACAATTCAGGCACCCTTGCACCATGGTGCAAAAATGTCTGCGATGGCGCGAAGCAGCACATTGTGCGTCAGTGCTGGGAAAAGACAGGAATGCGCTATATTATGTTAAATACAAAGCATTCCTGCCCTTTCCCTGTCACACAGCAAGGTGACCTGCTGCACTATGTGACATATTGGTAAATATGCCCCACAGTTCGGTTTTGTGCCTTTCCCCTGGACATTCAGGCTATGATCCCAATCTTTCAGCCTCTGACCTGGATTTTAGGTTGACTCTGAGGATACTCTACCTGATATCAAGCACACCAAGTGGCTCATGCAGGCTCTGCAATAGGATTTGAAATCTCAGTGGGCCCAACATAAGGAGGACTACTCCGTTCACATCCAGATCTCGGAAGAGACTGGAAAAGATCTACAGTGGTGGTTACTGGACTGCGATTAGGTCAGCTGCAGACTCCTCTCCCTGCACCACCCAGTGTTTACAGTGGTGACTAATACATCATTTCTGTCTTGGGGCATCCATCTTGGAGAGGTGGAAATCAGAGGCCTCTTGTCTCCGGCAGAGGCCCAGATCTTTATCAACCGCCTGGAGCTGATGGCCATCTGATTGGCGTTGAAAGCCTTACTTCAATCCATAAAAGAGAGGCTGGCACAGGTGCTTACAAAAACACAAAACAAAAATGAGGGAGAAGGAGGTTAAGTGCTAGGTTCACCCTCCTAAGAATATTTAGTGTGAACAACAATCCGTAGTTGACTGATCAACGAACCTAGCCACGGGAAAAGGGGGTTCACATAATGAGTGAAACACATCCCTGTCTTGAGAAAAGAAAATTCTTTTCTTGAGTCCCCTCACTCACCAAAGGGTTGCCCCTAGGTAACATGCTTCATCATTGGGGCCATCCCAAACATCTACTGTCTGGGGCGTGCTGCGACTTGCGGATTTACGTAGGAGCACTTTTTTGTTTAAATATGTGTAGTGCAGTGTAGGGGGAGTGGTGCAAGTGACGTTAAAAGTTACCTAGCTAGTGAGCTAATACTTTATTCTTGCTCCTAGTTGGTAAGGATTAAAAAGGGGGTTAATAATAGGGAAAAAGTAACTGTTATGTGTTTCAGTCCCTAATATTTCTTCGACATGTTTCGAGGTGTCCCCTAAACCTCTTCTTCAGGACCACATGGGGACCAGCCCCATGTGTACCACTCCGTGACAAACCTATAATAAAGAATACTGTAATACAATCAATACAGATGCACACCTAAAATGTGGGCATCAAAATAAAATACATATGGTTTAATTAGACTCGTAGTATCTGTTCAGGGAATAAAGAAAATACAGGTTAGTATATACAGCCTGCCCACCTCTCACGTGGGCAGGTGCTGCCAAATGCGGCGTTTTAGATCAATGTACTCCTCTTTATGTTGGTGCAGGTATCCTTTAAAAGTAATTTTAAATTAGTGCTTGAATCCTATGTGATAAAATAAGGCACAAAGGATAACTCTGTTGTGAGAAAGCATGATTAAGTCATATAAAACACACTCGTGAACTGTGGACAACAAGACAAACAAACATAGAACACATAATGCTTGCCGCTTTTAGAACCTACTTATTTATAGGCAATAATGAGCCTCATGGTCAGCCAGGGTGGAGGGTCCTGTAGTAACCCTACAAAAATAGTAAATATATATAGCAAAGTTGTTAGGAGAGGTGGGATAGCTGTAAGAGTATTTAGAAGTCCCCAGATAATGGTAGGGAGACAAGGTTCCTGTATGGGGGAAAAAGAGTATCTTACTTGACTCAGCAACCCTCCGTCATTATGACCTGCTCGTTCTCAGGGCGGACCGCATCATGGCGTGTCTGTAGCCCGGTACGAGCTGAAATAGTGGCAGAAAAGCCGAGTCACGCTCACGTGCAGCCTGGAGCGTGGCTTCGGTTTTGACATAAATGGCCCCCCGATCTCGGCAAACCGTGTGCGCCCTCTTGGGTGTCTATCCATTCATCCACATTGTCATGAATGCGTTCGCTAGCAAAAACGGGGAGCCTAAAGACAAATTAACAAAATAACCAAAATGAAAATACACATAATGGTGAGGAATGAAATTAAAATAAAAGCCGGTGAAGGTCGGATTCGAACCACCGATGGTAGAGGAAGAGTGCTGCGACGGCGGCCATCTTAGCCTAGTCATTCGTATGTTATATAAAATGGAGGGTGCTCGTTGTCAAGATGTAAAAGCGCACCTATGGTGGCCTAAAAATGACGGTTTATAAAAGGGATACCATTACACCACCTAAGTGACTAAGGGTGGTAACAAGGGGGTTGAATAAAATGAAAATAAATATACAAAAATTATTTTGACTCAAACATTTAAACTGGATGAAAGAGAAGTTGAGTCCAATTGGACTTGTATCTGGGGTGCTATCTTCTCCCTTGAAGGAAAAATATGTAGCAGGTTGCAAAATTATGTTTTTGATGGAGTGTTATTGTATGTGAAAATAAATTCGAAAATAATAATTAAAATAAGATCATAGGAGGTCCCAAAGTAGGGTCATGTTGGGGCTGTTTCACATAGATTAATTGTACGTGGTATTTGCAGAGTGACTAATGTATTGATATTGGGGTTCATCTTGTGAACTGACCCCAGGGTATATTGTCATTCAGGCCTGTGTTGTCGGTGCGTAATTTGAACACCCATCTTTGTTCTTTCTCCAGCAATTTTTGTTCCAAATTGTCTCAGGGTTTTATGTGTTCCAATACCACCCACCGCATGTCATTTGGGGTGTGGTTCATTTCGTTAAAGTGCGCTGTCATCCTTTTGCTGGCCCTGTGGCAGCGAATGTTACTGCGATGTTCGCAGATTCTTGTGCTCACTTTCCTGGTAGTCATACCTACATAATGTAGGTCGCAGCAGCATGTAATCAATTACACAACCCCTGAGGTGTTGCAAGTGGTAAATGTCCTTAATTCCCATGATGTTCCTGTATTGAAGGTTACCTTCTTAGTGGTTGTAGTGAGGTGGCACACACTACAATTACCACACGGGGGGATTCTCCAGTGACATGTATTTTTGGGATTGTGTAGAAGTAGGGAACTACCTGATGGGTGTTGATCATAAACTCTCCTTCCTTCTTAGTGACCCAATCATGGGTTAATGCCTCTTCTACCATGCTGGTGATCCCAATCCTTATCCGTTCAGTGGGGTCATCTCTGATGCGTCTGTAGTTCCTTTCGTCCGATAAAAGTCTGAGGCATTCCTTATGATATGTCTCTGTACTTTGTAAGACAATGCCACCACCTTTGTCTGCCGGTTTTATGGTTATATCCGTGTTGTTGGCCATTCCTTTGATGGCTTCTTGTTCCATTCTGGTGGTATTGTGGAATGTTTTCAGGGTTGTTGGATCCATTTCTCCTACTTCTTTTAGAACCGCCTTCTCAAAGGCCAGGAGTTCTACTGGTAAGGTAGCTGATGGAGGTGTAAATGATGATTTCAAGTGTAAGCCGGTGTCACCTCCTTGGTTTTCTATCGTAGTCTTGTTCTCAAAGAACACCTGTAATTTGATTTTCCTTATAAATTCATTCAGCTCACTGCTGAGTAGGAACTTGTCCAGGGTTGGAGTGGGCACAAAACCCAATCCTTTCTCCAAAACCGCTAGTTGTGTTGTGGATAGTGTAGTTCCTGACAAATTTACAACTAGACTAGGTTGTTGCTGGTTGTTGGCAGGTTCGGTGGGCCCATGCTCCTCGTATTCATCCGTGTTGACTCCAGGGGTTGTGCCCATTGTACCTGGTGTCCTCTTTTTGTTTTGCCTCTTTGCATCCCTTTGCCTCGTCCTAAAAAAGGAACCGTTGGTCCAGAATAATCCACTTGGGGTCCTGACTCCCAGTAGGGGTTTGGTTGTGGTTGGTATTGTGGGGGGCCGTAGTAGAATGGTGGGGCTGGGAACGGTGGTGGTTGGAAAGGGGGCCATCCGAAACCTTGACCTCCTCTGTTCCTCATCCTGCCACAACACACTTCAAACCAACAGCGAAGAACTGTCTCTTACTTTATGACAGTTTTCACCCGCGATACTTAAAGGAAAACCTCCCGTTCGGACAGTTCCTCAGACTTAGGAGGAACTGCACAGAAACAAGGGACTATGAAGAACAGGCCAAGGACCTAGCTGAAAAACTGAGGAGGAGAAAATACCCTTCAAACATCATAAGAAAGGCAAAGAAAAGAGCAGGCAACAACCATAGGGAAGCTCTCCTGGAGATATATGAGAGACAAGACACAAAAAAGGATGAGACCCATCTGTATAACAACCTTCAATATAGCATCAGATAGGGTCTCGAAAATAGTGAAAAAACACTGGCGGATCCTGAACAGTGGAAATCTGAACATACCTACGCCAATGTTCTCACACAGGAGGAGCAAAAATCTTAAAGACATCCTGGTGCACACCCGCCCAAGATTACAATCCAAAAACAACCAACGAGTACTCAGTACCCTACCTACTGGCCACCACCCGTGTGGTAATTGTAGTGTGTGCCACCTCACTACAACCACTAAGAAGGTAACCTTCAATACAGGAACATCATGGGAATTAAGGAAATTTACCACTTGCTGCGACCTACATTATGTAGGTATGACTACCAGGAAAGTGAGCACAAGAATCTGCGAACATCGCAATAACATTCGCTGCCACAGGACCAGCACAAGGATGACAGCGCACTTTAACGAAATGAACCACACCCCAAATGACATGCAGTGGGTGGTATTGGAACACATAAAACTCTGTGACAATTTGGAACAAAAATTGCTGGAGAAAGAACAAAGATGGGTGTTCAAATTACGCACCGACAACACAGGCCTGAATGACAATATACCATGGGGTCAGTTCACAAGATGAACCCCAATATCAAGACATTAGACATCTGCAAATACCACGTACAATGAATCTACGTGAAACATGACCCTACTTTGGGACCTCCTATGATCTTATTTTTAATTTTTATTCTCGAATTTATTTTCACATTCAATAACACTTCATTCAAAACATAATTTTGCAACCTGCTACATATTTTTCCTTCAAGGGAGAAGATAGCACCCCAGATACACGTCCAATTGGACTCAACTTCTCTTTCATCCAGTTTAAACGTTTGAGTCAAAATAATTTTTGTATATTTATTTTAATTTTATTCAACCCCCTTGTTACCACCCTTAGTCACTTAGGTGGTGTAATGGTATACCTTTTATAAACCGTAGTTTTTAGGCCACCATAGGTGCGCTTTTACATCTTGACAACGAGCACCCTCCATTTTATATAACATACGAATGACTAGGCTAAGATGGCCGCCGTCGCGGCACTCTACCTCTACCATCGGTGGTTCGAATCCGACCTTCACTGGCTTTTATTTTAATTTAATTCATTTCATTCCTCACCATTATGTGTATTTTCATTTTGGTTATTTTGTTAATTTGTCTTTAGGCTCCCCGTTTTTGCTAGCGAACGCATTCATGACAATGTGGATGAATGGATAGACACCCAAGAGGGCGCACACCGTTTGCCGAGATCAGGCGGCCATTTATGTCAAACCCGAAGCCACACTCCAGCCTGCAGCTGCACGTGAGCGTGACTCGGCTTTTCTGCCACTATTTCAGCTCGTACCGGGCTACAGACACGCCAAGATGCGGTCCGCCCTGGGAACGAGCAGGTCATAACGACGGAGGGTTGCTGAGTCAAGTAAGATACTCTTTTTCCCCCATACAGGAACCTTGTCTCCCTACCATTATCTGGGGACTTCTAAATACTCTTACAGCTATCCCACCTCTCCTAACAACTTTGCTATATATATTTACTATTTTTGTAGGGTTATTACAGGCCCCTCCACCCTGGCTGACCATGAGGCTCATTATTGCCTATAAATAAGTAGGTTCTAATAGCGGCAAGCATTATGTGTTCTATGTTTGTTTGTCTTGTGTTGTCCACAGTTCACGAGTGTGTTTTATATGACTTAATCATGCTTTCTCACAACAGAGTTATCCTTTGTGCCTTATTTTATCACATAGGATTTAAGCACTAATTTAAAATTACTTTTAAAGGATACCTGCACCAACATAAAGAGGAGCACATTGATCTAAAACGCAGCATTTGGCCGCACCTGCCCACGTGAGAGGTGGGCAGGCAGTATATACTAACCTGTATTTTCTTTATTCCCTGAACAGATATTACGAGTCTAATTAAACCGTATGTATTTTATTTTGATGCCCACATATTAGGTGTGCATCTGTATTGATTGTATTACAGTATTCTTTATTATAGGTTTGTCACGGAGTGGTACACATGGGGCTGGTCCCCATGTGGTCCTGAAGAAGAGGTTTAGAGGACACCTCGAAACATGTCTACGAAATATTAGGGACTGAAACACATAAGTTACTTTTTCCCTATTATTAACCCCCTTTTTAATCCTTACCAACTAGGAGCAAGAATAAAGTATTACCTCACTAGCTAGGTAACTTTTAACGTCACTTGCACCACTCCCCTACACTGCACTACACATATTTCAACAAAAAAGTGCTCCTACGTAAATCCGCAAGTCGCAGCACGCCCCAGACAGTAGATGTTTGGGATGGCCCCAATGATGAAGCATGTCACCTAGGGGCAACCCTTTGGTGAGTGAGGAGACTCAAGAAAATAATTTTCTTTTCTCAAGACAGGAATGTGTTTCACTCATTAAGTGAACCCCCTTTTCCTGTGGCTTACAAAAACACCACCGTCATGTGGTTTTGCAACAAACTGGGAGGAGTGGGGCCCGGGACCATGTGGCAGGAGGCACTACACCTCTGTAAATGGCGGGACCCATCAAGGGATCTTCCTGGTGTGACCCACCTGGCAGGATCTTTGAATGCCAGGTTGGGCGAACTGAGGCATCAACGCCTAGCAGATGATGAGTAGCAGTTATACCCGGAGGAGGAGGAGCAAGATCTCTTCCGTTACTGGGGTAAACCTTGGCTTGATCTATTCGCCACCACCAAGAATGCGCAATGTCATCGGTTCTGCGTGTCCACCTAGTGTGGAACTCGGGACTCCTGTATGCCTTACCGCTGATACTACTCCTGCTCCACGTTCTGAAGAAGATCACGAACCACCAGGCCCACGGACTACAAGTGGTCCTGGATTGGGCACGGAGAGTATGCTATTCAGAACTCCTGGGATTTAGTATTTGTCCCCTGATCAGGCTGCCCTTCTAGGATGACCTAGTGTTGCGAGAAGAGGGCAGGGTGCTGCACCCCAGCCTTTTCAATCTCCACCTTCATGCATGGGAATTGAGTGGTGACAACTGAACACCTTTGAACTTCTTCTGGAGGTGGTTGATATCATTTTGGCAACCAGGCGGCCCTCGAAAAAAACAGTATACGTGTGTTCTTGGGACAAGTTTGTGGTTTGATGTGGACCACGTTAGATTGACCCCCTCCAGGCCAGGTTATCTGAAGTTCTGCTGTTTGTTTCATCTCTTGCATGGTAAGGCTTTGCATTGGGCACAGTTAGGGAATACCTTTCAGCTCTTTTGACCTTTTGTGTGATTGCCGGACCAGCCGTCATCATTTGAGTCATTGGTTGTGATGCGTTTTTTGAAAGGTCTCTAACATTTGTGTCCCCCCCGTACATAAGTCTTGATTCAGTGGGACCTCAACTTGGTCCTCGCATATTTAATGTGAACGCCCTTTAAGCCACTTCACAGCTGTCCCTTTGTGCTCCTCCCCCTTGTCGCCATCACCTCAGCATGATGAGTGAGTGAGCTTCAGGCTCTCTGTGTTAATCCACCATACACCACCTTCTCAGACAAACTGGTTCTACGGAAGGAAGCATGCTTTATTCCAAAAGTTTTGACGCCGTTCCACGTCTCTCAAACCATAACCCTGCTGGCTTTTTATGCCCTGCCTCACCCGTCTGAGGAGAAGAGACTGCATCGCTTGGACACCGAAAGAAAGCTGTTTTTTTACATTGATTGTACCAAAGAACACTGGCTGGACAATCAGCTTTTCGTGGGGGTTCCCTGGGGCGAAAAAAAGCAAGGCTGTGCAGACGAGGCCCATCTCCTGTTAGATCATACTACGAATCAAGATCTGCTATGCACTGGCTAAAAAGCAGACTCCAGAAGGTCTCAGAGTCCATTCCACTAGGGTCAAAGCTGCTACCAAAGCATTGGCATATGGAGTTCCTGTCCAGGCTGCTATGGGGGCGTCGCGCCATGCATTCCAGAAGCCCTTCTATCTGGACAACCAGGTTCGCTGAGAAGGGCATTCAGCACTTCCTGGTATGAGTAAATTCATAGGCCGCCTCCTAATAGATACTGCTCTGTGATCTATTCAAAAGTGAGGAATTTGATGTTAGAAGTTCCTGTCAGGAGAACAAGTTACTTACCTTCAGTAATGTTCTTTCTAGTAGAGAACCGCAAATTCTTTACCCGTCCTGTCCTACCCATTTTGTTGATTTGGCTCTATCCATTAATAGATTCCCAGGTCTAGGAATCTGAACACAGGTCAAAGCCGATTTGCTGCAGGGGCTCTGCTTCTGGGGAGAGGAGAGCCTCAAAAGCAACTGATGTCAGCAGGAGTGGTGCCTATATAGACCTTGCACGTAATTTCAGGAGCGGAACTGCGTCAGTGCAGAGGAGCAAGACACCACACACCGTCACGAAGAGATGCTGCTGAAGAGTTACCAAATCCAGTCTGACACCTAGGGAACATTCAAAAGGTTAGTAAAGAGCATTACCGAAAATAAGTAACTTGGTTATATTGCCTATCGTATAGTATGGTTCGGCCTGTCCTGTCATTGTACAGTTCGGTATGGAATGTCCTGTCATTGTATGATATGGTATCTCATAGGATAGTATGGCATGGCCTACCATTGTATAGTATGGTATTGAATAGTCTGTCATTGTATAGCATGGTATGACCTGTCATTATATAATATGGCATGGCCAGTCATATGGTATGGCCAGTCATTGTATATTATGCTATGGTCTGGCCTGTCGTATAGTATGGTACAGCCTGTTATTGTATAGCATGGTATGGCATGTCATTGTTTAGTATGGCATGTCATTGTTTAGTATGGCATGTCATTGTACAGTATGGTGTGTCACTATATATTATGGTATGGTCTGCCATTGTATGGGATGTCATTGTATAGCATAGTATGGCCTGTGACTGTATATGTCTAGTCATTGTTTAGTATAGTATGGCCATTGTATAGTATGGTAAGGTAAGTCCTGCCATTGTGTATTATGCTATGGTATGTCACTGTATATATGGTATGGCGTGTATTTGTATAATATAGTAAGGCCTGTCATTGTATAATATATTATGGTATGGCGTGTATTTGTATAGTATGGAATGAGCTGGTCTGCCATTGTATAGTATGGTCTGGTCTGTCATTGTATAGTGTGGTTTGGAATGGTCTGTCATTGTATAGTATAGCCTGTCCTTGTATAGTATGTAATGGTATGGTCTGGCCTGTCATTGTATAGTATGGACTGTCCTTGTATGGTATGGTATGGTATGGTATGGTCTGGCCTGTCATTCTATGGTATGGTTTAGCTTGTCATATATGGCATGGTATGGCCTTTCATTATATAGTTTGGTATGGTATGGCCTGTCATTGTACGGTATGATATGGCCTGGCCTGTCATTGTATGGTAGGGTATAGCGTGTCATTGTATATTATGGTATGGCCTGTCATTGTAGAGCATGGTATAGTAATCTTTGTTACAATGTACACATTAAACTACAGGAATCGCAAATAAAAATAGCCAAACAAGCAAAAAGTGTTTTACAATATGATGTTCTTTTCATGGTACAATGTTCTATCCAACTCATAATAGTGCAAACAAACCAGTTTAAAAAACACTGCCTGTTTTTTGCATTAATTATTTTAATAATGCCTAAGACTTCCTATAAATCATGAAACCCGTACCAAAAAAGCACTTTGTTCCAAACCAAACAAGTGATTACTTAACAGCAATAGGGCAAAGCCATTAATGTATCTTACAATCATTGTTAAAAGCGATGCTAAAACCCTGTGGTTTGCTGGCGTAGATATGTTTTATCAAAGGGTAGAAGGGGAGAGGATGAAGAGTAAAACAAAACAAACACGAAGACAGAAAACGAGTGGTGAAAGCAACAGCACAGAGCAAGATCAAGAGAACCTAAAAACATATACACTTTTACGAAGTGCCACAAACAGAAGGGAAATAAAGGTTGAGACAGAAAGTGGAAGCTGCAGAAGGACACTCCCAAAAAAGAAAGCAGTATTTGGTCCATGCTGCAAAGACAGAGGAAACACATGAACAGAAAGTGAAGCCAGCACACGCTGGCCGAACATGAGCTAGCCAATATGACTGAAAATGAAGCCAATGAATTGTGAGCAATTGGCGGGCTTCAAACCCTCTGTATGTGAACAAAATGTCTTGAAAGTGACAGCACATGCGCTGTTTCAGGTGAAACCTAAAAAGAATAAAAAGTACAATGTCGTCTCCCACTTCATATATGATAAAGGCTGTCTTTTTGAGGAAGCAATTCATTTTTATTACAATTACGAAAATAGCTCAGAGCTTCATATTGATTGAACTGCCACAAGCCTAAAGTCGAGAGCACATCACTACATTTTTTACTTTAAAAATAAAGTGTTTAGATCTGTAGCTAGGCAAGACCTTTTGATATTACTAAAATTATATGTATGATATACTTACTTGAAGGGGTTTACAGCTAGTCCTCTTCCTCCATAGGTCTGTTATCGTCATTCACATTTTCTCCCACCCACTACAGCTATAGTATAGTGGCTTAGCCGACGTAATTTATTGGCCGACTTCAGTGTGAGTGACAGCATCAGTCCTTTTCATACGCAGCACATACACACACAAGAAGTTCCCTTAAGTTCTTGGCAATGTGTGGTTTTTAAGAAAAAAGGAGTTTTTCTTTTAGCCAATGTTTATATATTTTTTCTTTTATTAACAAGGGCCTGGCAGTTTTCCCAACAATAAAATTTTGTAAAGCCCATGACAAAACAAGTATTGACAAACCCAAAAGGGTTGCAGGCACCGCCAGAACAATTGGATGTTTTTATGCATGTTTTTCATGTTACCATACCCCTAACAAAACTGAAGGTATAAAGAAAAATTTCCTATACCTTTATTTAAAGTTAATTCTGCATGTTGGGTAACAGATGTAATATTGTAGGACGTGCTGGGCGCTAGGACCAGCACAGGAGGTCGAGAGGTGGGAGGAGAATGGGAGGCGGAAGAGGAGGAGACAAGGAGAGTAGATTGGAGCAGGAACAGGAGAGCAGTGGTTGTGTTAAAATAAAGCTCCCACCACAGAAACGTGTTGGTGTCGTGTATTTATGCATAGCGACACTACAACTGGCGACGAGGGTGGGATCCGAACCCACGCGTGCGACCCAGGAGCCCACCCCGGTCGCGCAGGTTCCGGGCTGCGAGTGCCCGTGTTGCTGCTGCTGTCTGCAGGCGTCTTTGGAGGAGTGTGGGGTCTCGTCCTACGCCCGGTGGCTGTTTTCGTCATACCTGAAGGTACCGGTGCCTGCCTGTTCCCGCGCTGCTGCCACTGTATGATTCAGGCCTTGTACTCTCGCGAGGAGCGAGATTTCACCGGCGGCCATCTTTAAGTCAGGCGCCTCAGCCAATCCCCTGCGAGGAGTGCCCGCCGGCCATTTTGAGGTCAGGCAAGTGCTGGGAATCACCTCAAAAATGAACAATGAATAGCAACTGAGCTTCCACATGTTTCAACCACATTACAGAGTAACATTAACGTGAGGAGTGGACTGCACGCTTGTCCTGTCGCCTATACTTGATCTCCATTAGTGGTAGTCATTATATGTCAAGTGGCTGTTGGGACTGCTCCTTCCTTAGGCTCTCTGCTGTTGAGCCTACACCATACCATAAGTGCTGATAGCATTAACATTACTGCATTTGCGCCAAGTGACAGGCGCTGGGAGGTTTCCTGTGTTTAGACTCCTCAATACAAATCAGTTGTGCAACCACATTTTGCACATCCATATACCATGTCTGGGTCCCCAACATCAAGACTGCGTCATGCCTCCGCTAGCACCAGCACCAGGCCGGAGTCCCCTACGTCCACGGCGCAAATGGGTGGACACAGATTTGGCATGCTCGGAGTCCCTTTTCAACGCCCGCCGGAACCCTTAGTCCTCATATCGGGGGGAGGCATGGGCCTTCGCTGGCAGGAATGGCTAGAGGATTTTGAAGACTTCATGAAAGGTTCACATGTGACTGAGGAGGAGCAGCAACTGATTTCACTACAATTTAATCGGGAAAGATGTTGGTCAGATTATAAAGGAACTCCCGGCTGGCGCAGTTTTGTCCTATGCAAATGTGCATGACACACTAAAGAGAAAATTTCTTCACAAACGGAACATTGATTATGAAAGATACACATTCAATCTGGCATCTCAAGAAAAAGATGAGCCCATGAGTACATTCATTACGCGACTTAGACGCTTGGCCCGCTACTGTGAATTTGACTCTTTTACGACGGAAGACGCCCTTCGCCTGCGAATCATAGAAGGATGCCAGTCTGAGTCGTTACGCAGACGTCTATTAAAGAAAAGTTACTCCCTGGACGAGATTGAAGAAATGACGCGAGTACATGATCAGGCAGAAGAACATGCAAAGCGAATGGAAGCTGGAAGAGGAGAAAAACGAGAACAGGCATTCCAGCTCCAATCTCGCAACACCAACAGGTCTTCCCCTGCAAAGCAACGATCATCTAGACCCAAAATTCAGTCTCACCATACAAGTCGTCGTCGTCGCAGTACCAGTCAGACGGACAAACGGCAGGAGCGCCAACTTAAATGTTATCGCTGTGGATATGACTTCCCTCACACTGAGACTTGCCCTGCACTAGGCCAAAATGTAGGAAGTGTGGCAGGGACAATCACTTTAAGAACGTCTGCAGAGCACCTCGCAAAGACACCCACAGAGACACTTACAGACAATCCAGACAATCCAACACTCGCCATCATGCTAAAGCAGTGTGGGATCGCAGAGATTCTTCCACTGGCTCTTCGAAGTCCAGCCGTCATTCTCATGACACATATCAATCACGTCGATCACAATCTCGTGAGTCGAGGTCACGGTCACCAATATCGCAAGACAGTGATGAATATGTCTGCATGGTCGCGGATCCGGACAGGCTGAAGAAATACCCGCGACTACATCTTCAAATGGACACACACATGGCCAAGTTTGTTCTGGACAGTGGAGCATCTCTCAACTATATTTCAGTTGCAGAATACAACAAAATGAATCCACAACCACACCTGCATAAAGCTGCCGTGCAGGTATACACATGGATGTCAAAGGAACCTCTTCCTTGTCTAGGACAATTTCCAACTAATCTCACATACAAGACAGGACTATTCCAGCCCGTATTTACGTCATTGACGGTCCTGAAGCGTCCTTTGACGGTCCTCTTTTAGCTTGCCTACGGCGGAACGACTTCGACTAGTAGAAATATTGTACAAAGTTGATGATGAACCTGACATAGTTCACAAGTTTCCAAAATTATTCACCGGACTAGGAAAGATGGCTCATTGTCAAGTTCGATTGCATATAAATGAACGTGTGACTCCCATAGCACAACATCACAGGAAAATTCCATTTCACCTTCAACAGTCCGTAGAGGAGGAACTGCAGGATCTTCTCCGGGCTGACATCATTGAGAGAACATCAGGACCCACTCCTTGGGTCTCTCCAGTGGTTGTAGTACCAAAAAAGGGCTCGCCTGGCAAAGTGCGTCTCTGTGTGGATATGAGAGCACCCAACACCGCCATTGAAAGAGAGAGACACCCGGGGCCTCACATCAGCGACATGATTGCGTCACTCAACGGTGCGCAAATATTCTCCAAACTAGACCTCAACAAGGGCTATCACCAGCTGGAACTCCACAAAAAAATCGAGATATATCACCACATTCTCGACTCACCAAGGCATAGGCCAGAGACAAAAGGCTCAGCTTTGGGGTCTCATCTGCCGCTGAGATTTTTCAAGAGGCCATCAGGAAGGTAATTCATCACATTCCCAACACTCTAAACTACAGTGATGACATCCTCATCTATAGAGCAACAATGCAAGAACACGACACGGCGCTGGACCGAGTCTGTCATGCTCTGTTGGATGCCAATCTCACCTTAAATAAAGACAAATGTGAATTCCACAAATCCACACAAATTCTTCGGACACATCTTCTCAGGCGCCGGCATGAAACCTGATCCTGAAAAGATTGCAGCTTTGAATGATACCCCCAGGCCGCGAGACGCTGGGGATGTGCGTTCGTTTTTAGGCATGGCAAGCTACTGTGCACGCTATATCAAGGATTATGCCACTATCAGTTACCCTCTGAGAAAGCTGACCAAACAAGGCCACCCATTCCAATGGAACACGAGATGTGATCAAGCCTTCCACGCGATCAAAGCTGCGGTTGAATCTGCCAACAACCTTGCATATTTCAATCCTCGACGAAAAACTGAAATCACCGTGGATGCGAGTCCCGTAGGACTTGGAGCTATATTAGCTCAATATGACAGGGAGAGTGATCAGCGGTACATTGTGGCATATGCCAGTCGGAGTCTCACGGACACAGAGAGAGCGTACTCTCAGCCCGAAAAGGAAAGCCTGGCGGTTGTCTGGGCCTGTGAACATTTTCACATCTTTATTTACGGAAAACACTTCACGCTTATCACGGACCACCAGGCCCTGATAACCATCTTCGGAAATCCCTGAGCCAAAATGCCACCCAGAATAGAGCGTTGGGGCATCCGCCTTCAAGAGTATACCTATACCATCATCCACAAACCTGGAAAAGCTGCAAATCCAGCTGACTATATGTCCAGACATCCCAAGGCAACGTCCAAATCCAATCCATCATTAGCTGAGGAATACATCCATTTTGTAGTGGCTCAAGCCAAACCACCCGCAGTCCCGTTGGAGGCCATCCTTGACGCCACCAATGAAGATGCCACCCTAAAAAATGTAAAACATAGCATTCAGACAAACAGCTGGAGGCATCTGGAGGAATCCGGACAGAGTGAACAAATTGACAGTCATGAACTGTCCTCTTTTAGACATGTGAAGGATGAACTGTCCATAACCTCAGATGGTCTTGTACTAAGGGACAAACGGATCATCATTCCGAAACAGTTGCGCCAAGGAGTCATCAACCTAGCGCATGAAGGGCACAGAGGTATTGTAGCCACGAAGAGAGCGCTGCGGGAGCGAGTCTGGTTCCCTACGCTTGATCAGATGGTTGAACTTACACTGAATGACTGCCCGCAGTGTCAGTTAGTAAGTCGAGAGGATCCACCTGCGCCTCTACAAATGTCTGAATTGCCGGATGGCGTTTGGCATCATGTCGCAGTAGACTTCTTTGGCCCATTGCAATCTGGCAAGTATATTCTGGTCATAATGGACGAATACTCCTGTTTCCCAATTGCGCACCTCATAGCATCAACCAAAGCTGCTACCACTATACCTGTACTGGATGAGGTTTTCGCAGCATGGGGCATACCGAAGATAGTGAAAACAGATAATGGCCCACCATTCAATGGGCAAGAATTTGCCGCATTTGCCAACTACCTGAATTTCAGACACCGGAAGATTACTCCCTTGTGGCCACAGGCCAATGGAATGGTGGAAAGATTCATGGCCACTCTAAAGAAAACCATCCAGCAGGCAGAACTTTCAAAGTGTGATTTGCAAGTGGATTTAAATGAGGTGTTACGAGCATATCGAACCACACCACATACTACCACAGACAGATGTCCTGCAACGTTAATGTTGGGTCGCACAGTGCGCACAAGAATACCAGCTTGGGAAGACGTAGCTAGCGGTATTCATCAAGACTCTGAGCACGAAGAATTAGCTTCAAGAGACAGACTGAAAAAGGAGAAGATGAAGGAATACGCAGACAGACGGAGAAAAGCTGCACAGCCATCCATCCAGGAGGGAGACTGGGTACTGGTGCGGCAAGAACAACAGAGAAAAGCAGACTGTCGATATCATGCATGCCCACTGTTGGTGACAAAACAAAAAGGGACCATGATCACGGCTGCGTCAAAGGACAAGAGGATCACAAGGAATGTGACGCATTTTCAGAAATGCACGCCCAATGTCAGAGAAGCGTTGACTGCACCCAGCAGTGTGGCAAAAGGAGATGCACCTGAGTTAATAGGTGATCATCGACCTTCCACGTCTCCTGACGAAGGGGAGCAGGCGACTCAAGAGGTAGCTCTCCGGCCGCAGCGAATTCATCGAAGACCCGTTCGCCTGATTGAAGAACTGTAACTATGTTGTTTTCTCTTATTATTTACTCTGATATGCACGGACACATCTGAGGTGTTTCAAGTTGTTTAAGAAGGGGGAAGATGTAATATTGTAGGACGTGCTGGGCGCTAGGACCAGCACAGGAGGTCGAGAGGTGTGAGGAGAATGGGAGGCGGAAGAGGAGGAGACAAGGAGAGTAGATTGGAACAGGAGAGCAGTGGTTGTGTTAAAATAAAGCTCCCACCACAGAAACGTGTCGGTGTCGTGTATTTATGCATAGCGACACTACAACATGGGACCTGGATTTCGGGTGCGTAGGAGAGGACCCTTTCTCATCACTACTTAGGGCTCCTTACAAAGAAGCCCGGAACGAAGAGATTGAAATACTGGGGTCAAAGACACGGATCCCATTTGGTATCTTCACCCCAATACCAGCCATCATGAGTTATAGTTCCCGGGATGGGAATAGCCTGCTTCCTGGTAATACTTAATCTTTTACCATGGACATTTTCCACTTACTCTGAGCTTGTGCAAAATGGTCTCAGACCTATATGTGCTTTTATCGGCTGCAGAATTGCACCCAGTAACATTGCATGGCCGCGCTTGTTAATTTTGGGTAAGGGACACCAGGTCACTTTGAATTGAGATAGAGCTCCAGCTGGCTCACAATGAGGGTCTTCGTGTTTGAGAGGCTTGGTTAAACGACAGGTGTAAACCGAAACAGCTTGGCGCAATCATTACTAAAGATGGACCCCAACTGGACTTTGGTTAAAAACCCATGTTGGGTGTTCTTCCTCTTATCCACGCCTTTCTCCAAATAATTTTAACCCCAACTAATCCAGAATAAAACGGTTCCTTATTTAAATGACGAAAAATGAAGCGAGAGAGTTTACTTGATGGCCCCTTGCACCTCATCACATCTGCTTGTCATCTGTTGTGTAAAATGCTGCACGGCTGCTTGGAGGCTTTTTGTTGTTTGTTGCCATCGGTCTGTTTTTGCAGTATATTTAACCTTTTAGGCACATTGTTGAGGTGACTTGTAAAGGATCCCAAACACAGTCACTCTTTTGTCTTTTTAGAAGTTGTAACGGTCATAGTAAGGATGTAATACAGTGACATGACCTCAACCTTAGAGACAGTTAAATTAAGTTGTGTCACAAATTAACTAATTTCAATGCAGTTTCTAGAATGCCCATTATATACAGTCACTTAAAAAAACAAGCATTGGCATAGCCAATAGGTCTCAACTTTGGGACCTTATAAGTGCTTAGCCATTTTACAAAGTTGCAGCTTCATGTAGTGACGCTGCAGTCTCGTTTGTGAATACAGCATTGATAAAGAAAGAATGTATGGTAAAAATAATACATTCTTCAAGTTGTAGGTCAAAAGAAAAGAACAAAAAGACTGTTCCATTTAAATGCAGTGAAAATGCAACAGAAAGTCTCGTCTTTACATTTCTCAATCTGTGACTGACTCGCAAGGGCAGCATCACCTCCTCAAAGGAATCCTTTTATATGGAAATTGGGTCAGTGGGCAGATGGAAAACAGCAGGAGAGAGTGCCAAAAGGAGCTGGGGAGTAGGGGCCTATGAGGAGGGGCGCTGGTCGCACCGGAGTGGCCGGGAGACGGGCAGGAATGGCGGTCTGAGCCGTGAGGCGCATGCATTGGTGCCGGGTCCCTGGATACGGACACCTTCCAGGTCGCAGTGGGCAGCATGTCCGGGTCACCGCATCTGCCATGAACACAATCTGCCGGTGTGACTCTTTCTGGAGACAGGCACAATGAAAACAGAGTTTTCAAAGCACGGCTGAGATTTGTAGGATTTTTTTTTTATTTAGCGCCTTCTCTGCTGCGAGTCTCTGGAGCACTTTTAGAGGCGTTCGTAATTGAGTTCTGGGCGATCTACGCAAAGAGAGAGATAGTGAGAGAGAGAGGGGAGCTGAGAATAAAGAGAGAGAAGGACAGAGAGCGAAAGGGGAGAGAGAAAAAGAGGGAATGAAAATAAGAAAAGGAGAGAGCCGAGGATAGAGGAAAGAGAATGCGGGGAGAAAGAGGGGGAGAGGAAGAAAGAGAAAAAGAGAGAGAACGCAGGATTGAGAGGGGGTTTGGGGTAAAGTCAGGAGTTCAAAATGAGGATTTTAAAAGGAATACATACACATGCACGAGGCACGAAGGCTGGGGAGCAGGGGATCATATGAATGAATCTAATCGGCTAAAGAGAAGATAAAAAAAAGAAGTTAAAAGCGCCATCACAAAGCAGCGTCCCGCGAGTGGTGTGCACCATGAAAGTAACAAGGAGGAGCGGGCGCCATCACAAAGCAGCATCCCGCGAGTGGTGTGCGCCATGAAAATAACAAGCGGTCTTCACTTTTCAAGCACTCGTGCTTGTGGCGGCACCACCTTGCGGGAGCGAACAGCGGCGCGCTGTTTGTAATTAACGTGGCCGCGCCGCTGCTCGCTCCCGCAAGGTGGATGCCGCCATGAGTGCAAGTGCTTGAAAAGTGAAGACCGATTGCGAAAGGCCCTCTCCTAGAGCAGCGCATGCGCGCTGCCTAGGCGAGACCTAATAAAGCCTAAGGGCCACTTTCCAGCATGCTCATTAATAGGCAATGTCACTTTCTGGCCAGTAAATCAAAATACTACTTTCCATTGCACTCAGTATTACACACTGCCACTCTAAAACATGTCAGGCAAAACCTCTTTCAGCGAGCTCCATCAATAGCTTTACCCACCAAGCTTTCACCCTCCCTCATCTCAGTTACTGTCCTCCAGGCACTAGACCATGACTCTGTCCTGCCCTCCCATGGAAAGAATCCAGAATGTTCCTGTTCTAGCGTTGTGCTCTCTCTGGCACCTGGTCATAAGCTTCCGATCACCCTGCTCTACAGTGGCAACATTCCTCGTTGCAGACTTAATCTAAGAGGTGGTCCACCCCTGGAGACAGATCTCTCCCTAGCCCTATTTCGGTTGTTTTTGTTTTAAGACTCTCCCCATACCCAAGGGAGGTACAAAAGGGCTATTCTGCTACAATACCTCTTGGAGAATATGGAGACAGACAAGTTGATCAGGATCTTCCCATCCATGACAAATTACCCTATGGATGGATCTGTTTCAGGAAATTTGTCCCCAATTCGGAGTTGGTCTAGAAGGTTTCTTGGCTACTTCATCTGTCTCCTAGCAACCTCTGTTCTCCCTTGGGAAGGATCTGCTTGCTTTCAGGGTAGATGCCTGTGGGAGGGCAATCATGGTGCCTCCAGCTTTGCCAAAGAAGTGTTGGTGTCGGTGTTCTTCTTCAGGAGTTCGCAAGGTTTCCAGAGCGGCTACTTCTTTCTGCCCCCTCTGCTGGCTACCTCTTCCTTTCATCTCATTTTAACATCCAGTTACTATTTGGCTTCTGAACAGATAGTCTTTGTGTTTGAGCTTATCTCAAGAGATAGTTTTGGCCATCCAGCGATCACATCTGTTACATTTGTTCCAAGAGCAGTACCAAGAGTTTACAAGAGAGTTTAGGCATTAACAGAGGAAGGATCACTCCACAAGCTGCCCGACAGTGGGTTGTTGGACCCTGTGCCAAGCTTTCGGCTGGGTGTGCTCAACACCTGGATTGTTTTGGCATCTCTGCACTCGCAGTTACCAAGAGCGGTGTTCCACCAGACGCATGGAGCATAAAGGGCAGCATAGGACCGTAGAATTCAGCTCAGCACAAAGTATGTCAAACTTGTGTTTATTCTTCATTTGTCAAAAGAAATGCCATGAGTTCCATAAGGGAGGTATGGGCTGAGCCTATAACCAGCCCTCTGCAACATGGTGAATTATCCATAGCAGGCTCTCAGTCCAAGATGTAGTGCAGTCTTTTCTTGTGAGGCCAGTTCCGATTTGAAGCATATATAAAGGAAGCAATCACAAGAGTTAGAATAGTTGCAATGCATTTGTTCCATTTTGTTTAGTCTCCGTCTACACCCCTTTGCTATTATTTGTTTTATACACTGTTTTTTTTTGCTTCTAGCAGTTAGGCTTTTTGTATAGATTATGCTTCTGAATATAATGTTTGCTTTTTTCTCTTCCCTGATGTCAGGGGGAGATTGGTGCCTTGCTGATCAATTCAGCGATTAGCTTTGTTTCCAGTCAGGAGCTACAAGACTGCCAATGTGGGTATTGTGTTTTTTAACCCTTTGTGATTTTTCCCTTCTACCCCCCTTATCTAGACACTTGCATCTTCATGTATACTATTCTGTGCAGGGTGGCACCCTAGCAACTGGAAGGAGTGAATCTTTCTTCAGGCAATTAAGAAGGGGACTCAACAGACATCAGCGGGAAATCCTTGACGCCATTAGCCTTCTACTTTACACACTGTAATAGACACTGAAGTTCTTTTTCTAAATGGTGCTCTGGTATACCCTTGGATCTATTGTCCTGTGATCTGCTGTTTCCTTGAATTCCTAAGGAATATTTTTCTACTGGGGCTGACAGTCTCTTCTCTGCACTGTCAGTTGCTGCTTTCAAGGTTTTTCACTCTTCTTTGAGCGATTAGGTCCGATGGTTGAGCTTTCTCCTTGACTTCTATGGATTTTTGCGTTATCCCACCGGAGGGTCAATTCCACTTCTCCGTATTGATATCTTAATTTTGTCTTCATTGGCCTTTAATCTAATCCTTTTGAGCCTTTGTGGGGGTGTCCCTGTTAGGATGCTGTCTGCTAAGGAGCGTTCTTGGTTGCCATCACATGATTTATAGATTGGGGAGATTAGGCATTTTCTGTCCTCTGATCCTAACTTCCGTTTTCTTCTGGACTGTGTATTTTTACATCTCGCTCCAGAATTTCTAACCAAAGTTTCCCCTCAGTTAGAAAACGGTCCTTCCTTATTTCTGGCCTTCCTTCACATCTGAAGATGACTGAGCCTTTTGGATATGGCAAGGGTTGTGCAGGTATACCTTTTGTGAACCTTGGAGTTTCATTGTTCTCTTTTCCTGACGCTGGGGCCAGTCATTGAGGTCATAAACTTTCCCCCTCTATCATTAGCAAATGGATACACACTACCTTCACCATAAGTTGTCACCTGGTTGGAGTCCCTCTGCCGGCTCAGGTACTAGGATGCTCCAGTAGGAGCATGGCTGCCTCTGGAGCAGTTGCACTTGGGATCTCCATGATGGATGTCTGTCGTCGGCTAATTGGGCTTCCTCTGTACCTTCATTAATCTCAATACATATGAGCTGGAGGACTGAACCTACAGGCTGATGTATAAATCATAGGTTGGTACAAAAGCAGATGCTTACAATAAACTGAGTTAAACATGAATGGTTACATGTAATGTATAGCAAAAAGAGGAATTGGTCATTGAGACCAGAGGATTAACAAAGGAAGGGGAAAAGGTTAGATAGATCTTCTAAGACTTGGAGAGAACTAGATAAAGGTCAGATGCGTTTTAATAAGAAAAACCAGAGAGTCTTGAAAGAATGTACTTTCTTTTATCACAGTACACGTATGTCCATTTACTGTTCATTTCATACCAGCACTATGACATAATTTGCATCCAAGTCGACCATATCAACAATAACTAGTTGATTCTATATAAAATCTGTTTAAGATTTCCTAAGTACAAGGTAGCTGGCTCCATCCATATTCAAACACCCGTTCCCCACCCCGAGGCCACCACTGCAAGAGTTGTACAACTGCAATCATACCACAGCACTGTGGGTTCCCACCGAGAGAGAAATAAAACTCGAAGGACGTGCCCCACCCTCAGGTAGGTGCAATGTATTAAAATGTACAACTCCTATAATCTAAACAGTAAAACAGATGAGACATACCATATAAAATGTATTATATTAATGCACTGGTAACAGGTAGCACAGTTTTGGTTTTGACTATTACATACAAGTAAACTATGATAAAAGCAGTACTTAATTTGAGCCGGTGGTTGCAGGTGGGACAAATCTGCACTAAATTTTCGTCATCTGATTTTAATCCAGAGCAATAGAGAGAAAATCCCACAAGGGGAATAGGAGGAAGTGAAAGACGGAAAGACTGTGACAAGGGAGAAAGCAAGAGTGTGGGTAAAAGGGTAGGGAGTGTCTTGTGCAGTGCTTAATTTGTAAAAACATAATATGTGCCAGGACATTGCCCGTCATCGTTGTCAATGACGGTACCAAAACAACTCTTTCACCTGTAAGTGCGACAGTTCAGATTATTCACGGACCCCAAAACTAAAGGAATGGTTGGGGAGGTAGGTGTAAGCAATTTTTTATGTATATTGTATTCATAAACAACCGTTGTTCTGCTCATCTCTAAATTAGATGAGCAGTGCCACCATGTGGCAGACTGTCATATGTGTGTTGTTGACAATTAAGTGCCAGTGCTGAGCACCGGAAACCACCGGCTCAAATTAAGCACTGGTCTTGTGGTGGATGCATCAAGACTACGCATCCTTGGTATTCAGCACTCCTGCTATCGATAGCATTGACCATGGGCTTCCAAGCAAAACTTTGGGCCCGGTACTTATTCTTTTACAAATTAAGCACTGAATAAAAGACATTGAGCCATAGACATGTCTCATTTGACTAAAGTCATCTAAAAATAAAACTAACATGCTCTTGAATTTTATCCACTCGTTGGATAACGCTTGCTACTTCACTCCTGTTTAAAAGGAGGGGCATGGAAGAAATGCTAAGATATTCATTGCTGACATCAGTATACTTGCAGACAGCACAACCAAAGTTCCAGCTGTATTCTATGAAATCAGTACCTAGGTTTCCAAAAATACATATTAAGACAAACAAAAGACAAAAAAACCCAGTTCAAAAAATCTTCTCATCATGGTTGTGGGTTGTGTGTGGAGACGTCGACAAGTGACTGCAAATTTAGAAAAGATTGTACTTTACAAAAAAAAAAAAGGCACACGAACGGTGCTTCCATTATGGAGTATACATTTCAGTTCATACGAAATGTGTATCTCATTTTGTATTTTCTTTATTCCAAGTACTTCAGTGGACTCTGCTAATGAGGAAGTATATTTCCCCAAAAAATAATCCCTGCAGGTTCAAGTTCATGATTACGATTAAAAAAGGTCTACTACATAAACATCAACAATTTAAAAAAAAATCGCCTGCAATAATGTTAACATGCAATTAGGACCAAAAGATCTATTCGTGAACCAAAAACAAAATCTACTTCATCGACAGCAGGATAATACCCCGTCCTAACGCCAGTCCCAGCACATCTCGGTGCACGTTCCTACGTTTTATACTTCTTTTGATGGAGGCACATCAGTCGATAGGTACTAAGTACATGCTTACATTATTGCAGTAGATTTATTTTATTGTAAATATGTACCTTGTCATAATTAAGACTGTATACCTCTAAGACGAACAATAAGCAGACAGACATTCAACCAGTTCACTTTTCCGCCTAACACTGAATCTTAGCTCGTCGATTCCTGGTCCATGTTGAATATAAGGTAACAGGTCTCCAAGTGGTCTGAGCCCATTCTGTGTTCAAACTGAGGTTGTAAGTCTTCTGGCGTCAGGCCGCTCTGGAACTGGCAGGCGAGTTCTTCATACAGGGTTTGTCCAACGTCACCTTGAAGGAAGCCAAGAGACACAAAAAAAATTCTTTAGGAACCCAACATCTTCGATATGTAAGAGAGAGTAAGAATGGAAAACAAATTTTGAGAATGCATACAGCGCATGCAACTGCCACACCTGTCGATGATGCTACACAGTAATGCCTACAAGGCACAATCACCGTGACCTCACATAGCCTCACCCTAAGAAAATTGATAATGAGAACATAGGTGTTGGTGTCTACTCCAAAGAATGGAAGCTGAACCCCCATGACAGACTCCTTGACCATGCCATAACCTAGGGTAATAAATACAATGATAGAGTCTCTGTTGGGCAAGAGTGTGAATGTACGAATTTTCTTCAATATAGTCTTTTTTTGAAAAAGGTAAATTTCAAGCAGTTGCCCTGTAAATTGATGCCTAAGGGACTGCCGTCTCTGATTTTATTTCTGAGTCTTGTATAGCATGTAATGCAACCTTCCAACTCCATTGTCGCTTCATGCAATTATCTACAATTCGTACTACAGTTGTGAGGAGTCACTGGTTTCTAATATTCATTGTTAAGCTAGAGAAGGATTTTGCTATTCTGATTGATCAAGGCTGCCTTGGGAACCTTAGAGGTAGCTGCAATGTTTGGTGGACAGCAGTGATGACAACATGGCACAGTCTATTTCGGAGAAGGGCAGGGCAGTCCTGCCTCATCAGGTCAGTGATCAAATGGCTCCCTCAACACAAAGGTTTCAAGTTAATTTTTTAACAGAAGCCGCTGCTTTTTTAATGACACAAAACGCTTATGCCATTTTAAATGCACAGTATTCACCCTTGCACTCTGTAGAACAGTCTTCCCAAAATTGATGAGCGTGGTTCCAGGCCTACTGAAGAGCACTGGGAAAGACACCATCAAGCAACAACATGATTCTGGACAGAGTCAAACCCCAACTTTCACCTATTGCTAACTCACCCCGGTTTATCCTGGACACCAATCTCACCCTCAAGGTACACATCACCAAGAAAACTAAGACAACCTGGTGCCAGTTCCATCGATTACAGAAAATGAAACCATTCAGAACTGCTCTCCACACGTCCTGCCTCCTGGTCCCCGCTCTGGCCGCCCCTTGCAGGCATGCTACATGCAATAGTACACCATATCAGGCAGGGGCAGACCCAAAAAACCCAAAGAACTATCACCCAGTATCTAGGCTGCCTTTCCTAGCGAAGATTGTGGAACAGTATGTACACAGATGAAGAGTCTGGGTATTAAGTTGGATAACAAGTTGGCACTGACCGAGCAGGTGACGACAGTGGTAGGAAGCTGTGTGGGTCTATTGAGGCAACTTCGGAAATTGGTACCCTTTCTATCTTTCTCAACAATGCGAACTGTGGTGGCGGCACGGATTGTGTTGCGACTGGACTATGGAAATGCGCTATATATTGGGCTTCCGGTCAATTTCTTGGGTAAGCGCCAAGTAGTTATGAATGATGCCGCAAGATTAACCTTTTCTGTGCATCAACGTCACAGTGGTGTGTGCGTCGGACGGCTCCCAGCCGTCCTAGCACCCACCAATGGGGGAAGAGCTGGCACTCCCCCGTGAGCCGCCCTTTATTTATTTCTATTTATTTATTTACTTGTAAGGCACCCAAATCACCCCCAGAGTGGTATCTCTGCGATGGAGAGGTGCAGCAGTCAGAGCAGACCAGATGCGGGCAATTTAGAAAGCTCCGTCTTAAGAAGCTTTCTAAATAAGAGATATTCTGAGCATTTCGGAGATGAATTGGGAGCTGATTCTAGTAATAGGGGGCTAAGTGGAAGAAAGCTTTCCCACCCATGCAGGATTTCTTGAAGCGAGGGATGAGGAGCAGGGATTTCGCTCCTGAACGGAGGGGTCTGTTTGGCTGATATTGGATGAGTTTTTCTGCTAGATAACCAGGGCCTTTACCATTTAGTGCTTTGTGCGCAATGCATCATATCTTAAATCTAACCCGCTTACGTATTGGTAGTGAATGCAGGTATTGTAATAGTGGGAGAGAGGCTGTTCTGGCTGGTGAATTTGTGACAAGATGAGCCGCGGTGTTTTGGACTACCTGAAAGTCTATTTAGAGAAGACTCACATGCCGCAATCAGGAGCGCATTACAGTAGTCCAGGCGGCTTATCACCAGTGCTTGAATGAGAGTTTTACATACGTTCAGTGCTTGAATGAGAGTTTTACATACGTTGAGGGGGAGAAAAGGAAATACCTTGCGTAAGAGGCTTAACATATGGAAGCAGGAACCCACAGTAGTTGTAACTTGCTCTTTCATCATGAGTTTCTGGTCCAGACGTATGCCTAGGTTCTTGAACACAGTCTTGGGGACCAGGGTAGCGCCTAATTCGGGTGGCCACCACTCTGGAGACCAGAGCAGAGGCCGACAAATCTAGCAGCACCAATAGTACTGCCTGGCCGTTGTCAAGGGAGTGTCTTATATTATCAGTGACAGCAATCAGTGCTGACTCCATACTGTACATTGGCCTAAACCCAGACTCTAAGGAGTCGAGGCATCCAGTAGATTCAATATGTTTGGAGAGTTGTTTATTAATATGTTTTTCCAATAATTTACTCAGAAGAGGCAAGAGAGATTGGGCGGTAATTAGATGGATCCTCCACTGGGGCATTGGCCTTTTTTCGGATGCAAATTATTTGTGCGGCCTTCCACTCTAATGGCAGTTGGCCTTCTCTCATAGAGAGATTAAGAATTGAACAAATAGATGGAGCCAACTGTTTGTAAAGTAGAGAGGAGATTTTAGCTGGAATAACATCCATAGGTGAACCAGATTTAGATGTTTTCAACAATGTCTACACTATATCTACTGTGAGAGGAGTAAAACTTTCCAAAAGGTGCCCGTTGGTCAAAGTTAGAGGACAGAGATTTAAAGTGTTGTTCGACGGCTCCTGTCTTTGGCGATTTTATCATAGATGAGATTGATTTTCTGTTCAAAATGATTAGCAATCTTATCGCAAAGTTCTTGGGATGGAGAAACTTCATTGTTGCAGGCCTTCGGGTTGGTAAAAGATTTGAGGATTTGCTATAATTCTTTAGGAGCATTCCCTGCCTGGTTGAGTTGTGATGCAATATGGGCTTTGCAAGCGTTTAAGTTCTTATGATAACGAGCTATAGAGGTCTTATACATTTCTTTGTCATTTAAATCATGGGAGTGACCCCACGTCTTTCCAAATTTTTACAGAGACATTTCTCCTTACGCAGTTGCTGAGAATACCAAACTGCATGTAATCGTCTGGGCGAATTAAAGTATGGTTTCAGTGGAGACAGCTGATCTATGGCTGTTTTTACTGTGGTATGGTAGCTGGCTAAACAATTTTATTTTATTTAAAAGATTTATAAAGCGTGCGGCTACCCGACTCGGTTTCCCGGCACTGAAGCGGGACAAGCGAGGGAGGGCTCAGAAGGCATTAGGCCGGACTAAAAAAGAAGGTCTTTAGCTTTTTTCGGAAAACAAGGAGAGATTGACAATTACTGAGTTCTAGCGGAAGGGAATTCCATAGTTTAGGTCCCAGGAAGGAAAACGAATGGCCGCCCATACGAGTCAGCTGTACTCTGGGAACGGAGAAAAGAGAGAGATTGGCCGATCTTAGGTGGCGAGAGGGTCGGTAAGGCTTGACAAGATTGAGTATGTATACGGGGGCCAGGCCGTGCCCAGCTCGAAACATGTAGCAGAGGGCCTTAAACTCGATACGCTTACTAACCCTGAGCCAATGAAGTTGATGGAGCAGAGGGGAAGCAGAGGCGTGCCGAGGCAACCTAAAAAGTAGGCAGGCTGCCGCATTCTGAATGAGCTGGAGACAATGTACAGAGGTCTTGTCCGCACCCAGATATAGTACATTACCATAATCAAGTCTGGAGATCACCAAGGCCTGCAGAACGGTCCTCTGAGCAGCCAGTGGAATTAGCCAAAGAATTTTCTTTAGCCACTTGAGGACAGCAAAGCAGGCTGAGGTGACTCCCGAGATCTGAGCAGCGAGGGAGAGCTTGCTATCGATGGAAAAACCCAGGTTCTTAACCTTGGGAACCGGGGTAGGCAAGGGTCCCAAAGAGACAGGCCAATGGCTGGCTCCCCAGAGCTCAGGATTGTTCCCCAGGATGAGAACCTCAGTCTTAGAACCATTCAGCCTTAAAGCATTTCTGGATATCCACAGTGAGATGTTACACAGACTAAGTTTAAGTAAGGAAGGATCCTGGTGTTGAGCTGGCGATAAAGAGAAAATCATCTGCGTATCGTCAGCATATGAAAGGATGGTCAACCCAGATTTTTCTGCAATGTCTGCCAAAGGGCGAACGTAGTGATTGAAAAGCAGAGGACTCAAGATAGAGCCCTGCGGAACTCCAGATGTTAAGGCAACGGGACTAGATTTAGCAGTGTGAGAGAAAACTTGAAAGGAGCGATCCTTTAGAAACGAAATCAACCACTACAATGCTACACCTACAATGCCAGAGCTTTCAAGGCGATCCACCAGAATAGCATGGGAGACTGTGTCAAAGGCAGCGCTCAAATCCAATAGGATGAGCGCTGCTGTCAAGCTGTGTCAAGCTGCTACCTAAGGTTCTCCATGACCCCCAACAGAGCCGATTCGGTACTGTGACCAGGACGAAAGCCAGACTGTGATGGATGAAATAACTTATGTTTTGTCACATGTACAGAGAGTTGAGAGTTAATATGTTTTTCCAATATTTTGGAGAAGATGGAGAGGAGAGATATAGGCCTGTAATTTGACCAGCAAACGGGATCTAAGCCAGTCTTTTTCAACAATGGAAGCACAAGAGCGTGCTTCCAATTACAAGGCAGCTGGCCAAGTTTTAGGGAGGAATTAAGAAGCTTGGTAATCACCTCGAGGGCCGGCTCGTCCAGGCATCTGAGCTTAGATGGGGGGAGGGGATCAAGTGGGGATCCAGACTTAATGTTTCCCAGTAAGTTTTTCAAGAAATTAAGTCAATTGGGGGCCAAGCCTTAACTTAGCAAGATCCATCAGATGTAAAGTCAGGGGGAGCAGTTATGACCTGGTCAGAAAGTTGAGTGGTGGGAAAGATGAAATTATCATGAGGAGAGGAACCCAGCTCAAGCTCACGATGGATAGCCATGACTTTGTTATGAAAAAACAGCGCAAGTTCATTACAGTGATGAAATGAAAGGGAAGGGGCAGGCAGGAATGCAATCCTCAATGTTCCTTGATTCCTGGTTAATAATTAACAGACATGTATTCATAAAAAGGTCAGGTGTAATTTTATGCCACTGTCTTCTAAAAAAAACTGGGAACCGTGGAGGGGGCAGGGCTGACCTTAGGCCCACAGATTTGGAAACCAATTAGGGAATGGTCTGACCATATAAGAGGAAGTGGAGCCTCACAAAGAATGTTTGGGGAGTTGGTCAGGATAAGATCTAACGTATGTCCCACTAGGTGAGTGGGACCCTCATTGATCTTTCCTAATCCTAAAGTGGCCAAGTCAGCGAGGAACGTAGAGGCATCCAAATTAGAAGTAATCTCACTATGCATATTGAAGTCCCCTAATAAAAGGAAATGTTTAGTGGAGATAATGTGGGGGGCAATTAGTACCATCAATTGGAGCGAAAAATCTTGAGGGGGCCGATATACAAGGGCATCTTTCCAGCAGTAGTAGGACAGAAAATCAATTCTAAAAACAAAGATTTCTATTTTATCATTACAACAATGCTCAAGCATCGATACCTTAATAGTATCTTTATGGATAATGGCTATACCTCCACCGCTTTTATACTCAATCCAGCCTTTGAATACGGTAGCTGTCTGGGAGTGCCACCGCAATAGAGAGGGTGGAGCTAGATTTGAGCCAGGTAAGTAAGAAACACGAGATCAGGATTTCCAGAAGAAAGTATATCCCAGATTTCAGTGGCGTGCTTGGGCAATGATCTGACATTGCTCAGAAAGCAACTCCAACCCTGAACGGATCTGTTAGTCAGAGAGTCGAGGGAGGGAGACTGTCTAAATTATAATTCCTCGTTGCTTGATCAGATGGAAGTTGAGCCACAGATTTCTGCCTCAACTCCAAACTTTGGAATTGGCAATTTCTGCAAGAGAAAGGTCCCTCCATGTCAGTGAAGGCCCCAGACATGCCATGTGGGCTGTTAATATGTTTAATTATACATAAGTGTCTAACTTCAAGGAGTTCCAAGGTTGAGTAGGTATGTTTCTGCCTATGTCCCATGTCTTATTTAAAAGATGCAATCAATCAATCAATCAATCAATCAATCAAGCATTTGTATAGCGCGCTACTCACCCGGAGGGTCTCAAGGCGCTAGGGGAGGGGGTCCGCTACTGTTCGAACAGCCAGGTCTTGAGTTGCTTCCTGAAGGAGAGGTGGTCTTGGGTCAGGCGGAGGTGGATGGGTAGGGAGTTCCACGTCTTGGCAGCCAGGTAGGAGAAGGATCTTCCTCCCGTTGTGGCTCTTCGGATGCGGGGGACGGCGGCGAGGGCGTGGTTGGTCGATCGTAGCTGGCGGGTGGGAGTGTAGAAGGTCAGACGGTCGTTGAGGTATCTGGGGCCTTGGTTGTGGAGAGCTTTGTGTGCGTGGGTGAGGAGTCGGAACGTGATTCTCTTGCTGACGGGGAGCCAGTGCAGGTCTCTCAGGTGTCCGGCGATGTAGCTGTGTCGGGGGATGTCCAGGATGAGTCGAGCTGAGGCGTTCTGGATGCGTTGGAGTCTTTTCTGAAGTTTGGCTGTGGTTCCGGCGTAGAGGAGTTGCCGTAGTCCAGTCGGCTGGTGACGAGGGCCTGGGTGACCGTCTTCCTGGTTTCGGTGGGGATCCACCGGAAGATCTTCCGCAGCATGCGTAGGATGTTGAAGCAAGACGAGGAGACGGCGTTGACTTGTCTGGTCATTGAGAGGGAGGAGTCCAGGATGAAGCCCAGGTTGCGTGCGTGGTCCGTTGGTTTGGGTGCGTTGCCCAGGGCAGGGGGCCACCAGGAGTTGTCCCAGGCGGAGGGTGATGATCCTAGGATGAGGACTTCCGTCTTATCTGAGTTCAGTTTCAGGCGGCTGTTCCTCATCCACTCGGCTACGTCCTTCATCCCTTCATGTAGGTTGGTTTTGGCGGTTGTGGGGTCGTTGGTGAGGGAGAGGATCAGCTGGGTGTCGTCGGCGTAGGAGATGATGTTGAGGTTGTGTTGGCGTGCGATGGCTGCGAGGGGGCTCATGTAGACGTTGAAGAGGGTGGGGCTGAGTGATGATCCTTGTGGTACGCCGCAGATGACTTCGGTGGCCTCGGAACTGAACGGGGGAGGCGGACTCTCTGGGTTCTTCCGGCGAGGAAGGAGATGATCCACTCCAGTGCCTTCTCTTGGATTCCGACGTTGTTCAGGCGTTGCACTAGGGTGCGGTGGCAGACTGTGTCGAACGCTGCGGAGAGGTCCAGGAGGATGAGGGCCGCTGTTTCCCCGTTGTCGAGCAGGGCTCGGATGTCGTCGGTGGCTGCGATGAGGGCGGTCTCGGTGCTGTGGTTGGCCCGGAAGCCGGACTGTGAGTGGTCGAGGGATCCATTCGTCTCGATGAAGGCGGCCAGTTGTCTGTTGACGGTCTTCTCGATGACTTTGGCAGGAAAAGGAAGGAGCGAGATGGGGCGGTAGTTTTTGAGGTCGGTGGGGTCCGCTGACGGTTTCTTCAGTAGGGCGCAGAGTTCGGCGTGCTTCCAGCTCTCTGGGAAGGTGGCGGTGTCGAAGGAGGTGTTGATGATGTCCCGGAGGTGGGGTGCGATGACGGCGTCGGCCTTGTTGAAGATGTGGTGAGGGCAGGGGTCGGTTGGTGATCCGGAGTGGATGGAGTTCATCGTGCGGATAGTGTCTTCGGTGTTGATCGGGGTCCAGGCTCGGAGGGTGGAGGTGGGGGACGTTGGAACGGTTGTAGGGTACGTCGGCTGTGTGCTGAAACTGTTGTGTATGTCTGCGATCTTGCTGTGGAAGAACGAGGCGAGCGAGTTGCAGAGGTGTTGCGAGGGGGTGATGTCGTTGTTTCCGGCGCTGGGGTTCGAGAGCTCTTTGACGATGATGAAGAGTTCCTTGCTGTTGTGGGCGTTGTTGTCCAGTCGTTCCTTGAATGCGGTTTTCTTGGTGGTGTGGATCAGCTGGTGGTGTTTTCGGGTGGCGTGTTTGAGGGTGGTCATGTTGTCTGCAGTCGGGTCTCTGCGCCATGCTTTCTCGAGGGCCCGGCAGTTCTTCTTGGATTTCTTGAGTTCGTCGGTGAACCAGGGTGCTTTCTTGTTGCCGGGTCTGATTGGGGGGGGTCTTCAATGGGGCGAGGATGTCAGCGCAGTTGGTGATCCATCTTGTGAGGTTGCTGGCGGCTTGGTTGGGGTTCGTTGAGCTGGCGGGAGGGTTCTGGCTCAGGGATGTGGTGAGTTGGTCGGTGGTGATCTTGTTCCAGCTTCTGCGCGGGTGGTGGTGCGTGGTGGTCCTGCTGAAGCTGAATGGACGCAGCTGTGGTCTGTCCAGTGGAGTCCGGTGGTGTGGCTGAAGGAGATGTCCTTGCTGGAGGAGAAGACGGGGTCAAGCGTGTGGCCGGCGTGGTGTGTGGGGGTGGTCACCAGTTGCTTGAGTCCGAGGTTGGCGAGGTTGTCCAGCAGGGTGGTGGTGTTGCGATCGTTGTTGTTCTCTAGGTGGAAGTTGAGGTCCCCAAGGAGGATGTAGTCGGCCGAGAGGAGGGCGTGCGGGCTGATGAGGTCGGCGATGTCTTCGCTGGATTGTGTGCGTGGTCCTGGGGGTCTGTAGATGAGGGTGCCTCTGAGGGTGGTCTTGGGGTCGGTGTGTATCTGGAAGTGCAGGTGTTCGCCGGCTGTGAAGGTGTCGTCGGAGTTGGTCGTAATGCGGATGATGTTCTTGTGGACGATGGCGATGCCTCCTCCGGTCTGGTTGGCGCGGTCCTTTCGGGTGATCTTGTATCCGTCCGGGATGGCGATGGTGATCTCGGGCGCTGAGGAGGCGTTCATCCATGTTTCCGTGAGGAAAGCGACGTCTGGTGATGTGGAGTCGAGCAGGTTCCAAAGTTCCACGGCGTGTCTGTGGACGGAGCGGGTGTTGAGCAGGATGCACTTCAGGTGGTTGCTGCTGGTGCTTGGCAGGCGAAGGGTCCGTGGGTGCGTCCTGGGGTGGCACGGTGGCAGCCGGGGATTCGGCCGGTGTTGAGTGCGTTGAGGGTGGCGGTGTCGTAGGTCCGGTGGGTGGGTTGGCTGCTGCGGGGGCCAGGGGTTGTGGCGCTGGGCGCGGTCCAGTCGCGGACGGGCGCAGACGGGCTTGCCTTAGGCGCGCCAGCAGCGCGCCAGCGGCGCGGCCGCACAGCGGCCGCCATTTATGGGGAGGTGGGAGGGAGGAGCAGCTGGGAGGCGGGAGGCCGGGGCAGCGAATGGGCAGTCAGGGGGGCGGGGCCGCAGGGAGCGCAGCGGCGGGGAATGGCGAGAGGCAACGGGGGTACAGAAGGAAAAAAAGGGGCGAGAAAACAGACAAATGCGGGCACAGTACAAATGGGGCAACGGGGGTACAGAAGGAAAAAAAGGGGCGAGAAAACAGACAAATGCGGGCACAGTACAAATGGGGCAACGGGGGTACAGAAGGAAAAAAAGGGGCGAGAAAACAGACAAATGCGGGCACAGTACAAATGGGGCAACGGGGGTACAGAAGGAAAAAAAGGGGCGAGAAAACAGACAAATGCGGGCACAGTACAAATGGGGCAACGGGGGTACAGAAGGAAAAAAAGGGGCGAGAAAACAGACAAATGCGGGCACAGTACAAATGGGGCAACGGGGGTACAGAAGGAAAAAAAGGGGCGAGAAAACAGACAAATGCGGGCACAGTACAAATGGGGCAACGGGGGTACAGAAGGAAAAAAAGGGGCTAGAAAACAGACAAATGCGGGCACAGTACAAATGGGGCAACGGGGGTACAGAAGGAAAAAAAGGGGCGAGAAAACAGACAAATGCGGGCACAGTACAAATGGGGCAACGGGGGTACAGAAGGAAAAAAAGGGGCGAGAAAACAGACAAATGCGGGCACAGTACAAATGGGGCAACGGGGGTACAGAAGGAAAAAGGGAAGGGCGTTCTTACCAGCAGCAGCGGGCGGACAACACAGGCGGAGCTGTGTGGCGGGGGAGCGACCTACCTGGCAAGGTCAAGGGTCGCTCTCCTCACCGCGCAGCGGCCGCCATTTATGGGGAGGTGGGAGGGAGGAGCAGCTGGGAGGGCGGGAGGCAGGGGCAGCGAATGGGCAGTCAGGGGCGGGGCCGCAGGGGCGGGGAATGGCGAGAGGCAACGGGGGTACAGAAGGAAAAAAAGAGGCGAGAAAACAGACAAATGCGGGCACAGTACAAATGGGGCAACGGGGGTACAGAAGGAAAAAAAGGGGCGAGAAAAACAGACAAATGCGGGCACAGTACAAATGGGGCAACGGGGGTACAGAAGGAAAAAGGGAAGGGCGTTCTTACCAGCAGCAGCGGGCGGACAACACAGGCGGAGCTGTGTGGCGGGGGGAGCGACCTACCTGGCAAGGTCAAGGGTCGCTCGGCAAGGTCAAGAGGTCCTGGCGACGGCTGGGCGCGGACGGGTACAGACGGGCTTGCCCTTGCCGCCTTCGGCACGCCGGTGGCGCGTCCGCTGCACGCGTCCGCTCCGTGTCGGGCAGGCATGGATTTAAATAGCGTTGGGTAGCAGCTAGACTGCTAACCCCGTAGCTCCTCCCCAGCTTGGAAGTAAGGGAATGAGTCTGCTCCCTCCCTCCACACAATTGGCAAAACCTGTAGTGGACTGGAGAGCTGGCGAGGCACAGGCACAGCAGGTGGGGAGGAAGCGCTGGTAAAAAGGTTAAAAGGTTAAAATGGTTAAAAGATTAGAGTTTTGCCCACCGGGAGGGCAGCGGAAGCCCTTCCGCTGCCCCCCCACACGTCATTAGATGCAACCGGATGCGCTGGAAGCCATTTGCTTCCAGCGCATCCAAGGAGGAGAGGTGAGTTTCTCCTCGGGGAGGGTGGAGGGATTTAAAAAAGAGGCAGCGGAGGAAAGGAAAGGGTTTTGCTTTCCTCCAATGTCTCTTTTCAGCATTACTGCTGCACGATGGCGCATGGGGCGCGATTGTGCAGCAGGAATGCCCACTAGACGCCAGGGATTTTTTTTTTTAAATGGCTTGTGTTTCGGGGAGCGGCCCCTTGGGTAAGGGTTGCTCCCCTTTGGGGAGCATTTATTGTGGCCGTGTCTGCCCCTTTGGGGGGGGGGGGGGGCAGATCGGCCCACATAATGTATTTTTTTTATTGTGTGCCGACTAGGCCACCAGGGATTTTCTTTTTTTGTTTAAAATATGTTTGTGGGGAGCGGCCCCTTAGGCAAGGGTCGCTCCCCTTTGGGAAGCATTTATTTTGGCCGTTTCTGCTCCCTTGGGGGCAGATCGGCCTTATGTTTTTAGGCCCATCTGCCCCCAAGGGGGGAAGAAGCCATCAGACACCAGGGATAGTTTTAGTGTTGTTGGGGAGCGGCCCCTTGGGCAAGCGTCGCTCCCCTTTATGGGGTGAACATTTTGGCCGCGTCTGCCCCCTTTGGGGGCAGATCGGCCTTATGTTTTTAAGCCCATCTGCCCCCAAGGGGGGCAGCACCCATTAGACACCAGGGATTGTTTTTGCGTTGTTGGGGAGCGGCCCCTTGGGCAAGGGTCGCTCCCCTTTATGGGGTGATTATTATGGGCATTTCTGCCCCCTTTGGGGGCAGATCAGCCATATGTTTTCAGGCCCATCTGTCCCCAAGGGGGGCAGAAGCCACTAGACACCAGGGTTTTCTTAAATGTTGTTGGGGAGTGGCCCCTTGAGCAAGGGTCACTCCCCTTTTACGGGGGTGAATATTTTGGCTGTTTCTGCCCCCTTGGGGGCTGATCGGCCGCATGCTTTTAGGCCCACCTACCCCCCAGCTTGGCTGGTGGATTGTGTGTGGACTGGTGCATTATTTGCATATGTGATTGTAATGTTTTATTTCTACTTTTTATTCTAGTGCATAGCTTTTGATTCTTGTTTGCGGTTTCGGCAGTGGTTGATCTGCAGTTTTGCGTAGTTGCATTTATTTGGTAAGAAATACATTTTTGTTGTGTTTACTCCAAATGAGTATTATTCTCATGCATTAATAATTTTTTGTAAAAGGTGTCATAATAGCAGCATATTTAGTTAGTGTTTTAAGCGTGAAATTCTTTGCGATGTGTTTTGCGTTGTCTTATGTGTCATTTTCTTCTCTTTTTCTTTTTTAGAGGGATATTGTTGGTCCTTGCTGTGTCTGTTCAGAGTAGGTAGTGGTGGCGAGTCTAGCTGCTTCTAGCAAGTGAGTGGTATAGTTTTGGAGTATATAGGTCTTTCTGATAAAGCCACATTTTGTTTATTACTTATTTTACAAAGTGTTTGTTGTTGTTGACTTGTTTGACAAGTTACCTTTATTAGTAAGGATTATGGCTAGCAGCAGAATTACTGCTCAGCAGGTGGTTGGTATGCTTTTTGAATCTTCCTATGCCCATGATTATGAGACTGGTAGTGCGTCTGAGGGAGTGAAAGATTCTGGCAGAGAGTTTTCTGTCCACGAGGAATCATCTGATGATGAAGCTACTCTCAGTGCGGAGGAAGCTACTCTCAGTGCGGAGGAAGCTACTCTCAGTGCGGATGAAGTGCCTGTTTTAGAGGAGGACACTGATGTGTCGATGGTGCAGCAAGAGACATCTGGATTGCAGCCTGGGGCTGCAAGGCTTCCCATTGAAAGTGCTGGACTCTGGGTTGATCCAAACATGGTGCAGCCAGTGTTGCCTGCGTTTAGTGGTGATGCAGGGTCTAGAGTGAATTGTGAAATGTTTTTGACTAGACAGTTTTTTCAGTTGTTTATGGATGATGTATTTTTGGCTGACATTGTTGAGCAGACTAATTTGTATGCTGAACAGTATTTGAGGGAGAACAGTGCCAGAATTAGGCCCCGCTCTAGAGCTACCCGGTGGACTCCCACAAATCTGGATGAGATGAAGAAGTTTTTGGGTTTGACTTTTTGATGGGCTTGATAAGGAAGCCGTCCCTGGCTGCATATTGGTCAACCAGTTAATTGATGGTAACAGCCATATTTCCTGCAATTATGAGGCGTGATCAGTATTTACTTTTGCTTTGGATGCTGCATTTTGTTGATAATGCTTTGGCATTGCCACGAGATCACCCCGACTATGACCGTCTTTTTAAGATTAAGCCTGTTCTTGATCACTTTGTAGATCGATTTTCAGAGAGCTATGCTCCAAGGAAAGAAACAGCTGTTGATGAGTCTTTGGTCCTGTTCAAGGGCCGTTTGGTTTTTAGGCAGTACATTCCTGCAAGGGGGCATGTTATGGAATTAAGATGTATATGTTGTCTGAGAGTAGGACAGGATATGTCTATAAAATCTGGGTGTACATTCGTAGGGTTTCCACTATTGACTCCCCTGGTTGTCTATCTACTTTAGGAGTTTCAGAGAAAATTGTGTGGGAACTTGCTAGAGGACTGTTTAACAAAGGTCACCATTTGTACCTAGATAACTTCTACACTGCTGTGCAATTGTTTAAGGAATTGTTCAAAGTGGACACTGTTGCTTGTGGCACAATCTGCTCAAACCGTAAAGGTTACCCAAAAGAGCTTGTTTGCAAAAAGCTTCAGAGGGGACAGTGCAGTGCCTTGCGTAGTGATGAACTGCTAGCTGTGAAATTTGTGGACAGGAGGGATGTGTACATGCTGACTACCATCCATGATGACCGTACTCCACCTGTGAATGTTTGGGGTCAGGTTGCTGAAGTGCACAAACCTGTGTGCATTGTAGACTACAATAAGCACATGGGTGGTGTCGATAGAGTTGGAACCTTACACTGCTGTTCATAAGGCTTACATTTTGTATAAGAAGTTGGCCATCCATCTTTTCAATTTAACAACTTTTAATGCTTTTGTTGTATTCAAGGAGTGTTCGCCAGCATCAAAGATGACTTTTGTTCACTTTCAAGAGTCTGTGATAAGCAGCCTTGTTGTAGTGGAACAGGCAAGTGTTTCTAGAGTTGGAGTGGTGGAGGATGTGGTTGGATTTAAAGATTGCCATTTTCCGGATTTAATTCCTCCCACGCCCAAAAAAAACCAATCCCTGTAAGAGATGTAGAGTCTGTTTGCGAAGAGGTATGCGGAAGGAGAGTTGTATGCACTGTACTGATTGTCCTTCTAATCCTGGGCTGTCTGTGCCCACATGTTTCAGATTGTATCACACTCAAACGTTTTTGGGAGCAACTGCGAGTCTAATAGTGTACTGCCTAGTCTGTATGGTTTTATATTTGTTGTTTAGTTTCACGGTTGGCATTCGAATGATGTCTTTAGTTACCGCTGTTGTGTTTGTAGTTATAGTTTTGTATCTAGTTCCAATTGGTTTGTGTTTTCTTTGTTGTTAAAAAAATTGATGACGGTGTGCGTGCACTGGCGCTTGGCTGGCGGTGTGCATGGACTGGAGCTTGGCTGGCGGTGTGCATGGACTGGCGCTTGGCTGGCAGTGTGCGTGGACTGGCGCTTGGCTGGCAGTGTGTGTGTGGGGTGGTACTTGGCTGGCGGTGTGTGTGGGGTGGTACTTGGCTGGCGGTGTGGGTTGACTGCTTTTGGCTGGCGGTGTGGGTGGACTGGCTTTTGGCAGTCGGTGTGGGTGGACTGGCGTTTGGCTGGTGGTGTGTGTGGACTGGCGTTTGACTGGCGGTGTGCGAGGACTGGCGCTTGACTTACGGTGTTGGTGGACTGGCGTTTGGCTGACAGTGTGCGAGTAGTGACTTGCTGCTGGTCATTACACACTCTGCTAGCCAAACGCCACTGCACACAGTGAGGTATCATTTTACTCGGAGACTGAAGGGAACGCTGTGTGGTAGGACATTTGTGCCAGCACAGTGATCCCACGCAAAAATATGTGAAAAATGTGATTTTTTCAGCTACATTTGAGGTTTGCAGGGGATTCTCGGTAGGAAAACGTTGGGGGATCCATGCAAGCCATACCTCCCTGGACTCCCCCGGGTGTCTAGCTTTCAGAAATGTGTGGGTTTGGTAGGTTTTCCTAGATGGCCGCCGGGGCCAAAATCCCCGGTGCCTCCCTTTCAAAACCAAGTTGTTTTGTGATAGGTAATTTTGTCTCCTCAATACGTTTTGGGCCCTTGCCGGTCACGGGTACTTGGCCCACGCATGCGAGTGAGGTACTATTTTTATTGGGAGACCTGGGGGAACGCTGGGTGGTAGGAAATTTGTGTCAGCCTGGTGATCCCACAACTTTCCCACAGAAATTTGAGAAATATGTGATTTTTTTCAGCTAAATGAGGTTTGCAGGGGATTCTGGGTAGGAAAACTTTGGATGGTCCACGCAAGCCATACCTTCCTGGACTCCCCCGGGTGTCTAGTTTTCAGAATTGTGTGGGTTTGGTAGATTTCCCTAGATCGCCGCCGAGCCCGGGGCCAGAAACCCAGATGACCCCCTTGCAAAACCAGGTTGTTTTGTGATAGGTAATTTTGATATCTCCACACAAGTGAGGTACCATTTTTATCGGGAGACTTTGGAGAATGCGGGGTGGGTGGAAGTTTGTGGATCCACGCAGATTCCAGAACTTTCCAGCACAAAAATGTGAAGAAAATGTATTTTTTGACAAAGTTTGAGATTTGCAAGGGGTTCTTGGTAAGCAAACCTGGTGAGAGCCACACAAGTCACCCCATCCTGGATTCCCCTGGGTGCCTAGTTTTCCAAAATGTATAGGTTTGCTAGGTTTTCCTAGGTGCCACCAGAGGTAGGGTTCAAAATCCACAGCTAGGCAGTTTGCAAAAAAAGGGTCAGTTTTCACTGTAAAAATGTGGTGTGTCCAAGTTGCATTTTGGCCCGTTTCGTGTCATGGGCACTAGGCCTACACACACAAGTGAGGTGCCATCTTTATTGGGAGACTTTGGGGAATGCGGGGTGCCTGGAAGTTTGTGGATCCATGCAGATTCCAGAACTTTCCATCACAGAAATGTGAGGAAAATGTATTTTGTTTTTTTTTACAAAGTTTGAGGTTTGCAAGGATTCTGGGTAACAGAACCTGGTGAGAACCACACAAGTCACCCCATCCTGGATTCCCCTGGGTGTCTAATTTTCACAAATGTATAGGTTTACTAGGTTTCCCTAGGTGCCGGCTGAGCTAGGGTTCAAAATCCACAGCTTGGCACATTGCAAAAAAAGGGTCAGTTTTCACTGCAAGAATTTGATGTGTCCATGTTGCGTTTTGGGCCGTTTCCTGTCGCGGACACTAGGCCTACCCACACAAGTGAGGTAGCGTTTTTATCGGGAGACCTGGGGGAACACAGACTGGTAGAACAAGTGTTAGTACCAATTGACTTTCTTTGCATTTCTGCCTTCCAAATGTAAGACAATTTGTACAAAGATTCACATGCTTGTATGGGTACCCATAATTTTGTAGATGTGCAAAAAACCACTGCTTCTAAACTCTATATTTTGTTCCAATTTCAGAAATATATTGGTTTCCTTGGTACCTATTTTTCACTCTTTATATTTTACCAAATGAATTGCAATATACCCGGTACACAATGAAAAACCACTGCATGACGCAGCTCAGTTATTGGCTCTAGGTTCCTCGGGTTCTTGGTGAACCTACAAGTCCTATATATTCCCACAACCTGAAGGGTCCAGCGGATGTAACAGTATATTGCTTTCAAAAATCTGTCATACTTAGAAGAAGTTACAGGTGAAAACGTTGGCACAAATGGCTGTTTTTTTCAACTCAATTTCAATATTTTCTATTTTCACTGTTACTTTCTATAGAGAAACCATGAAGGATCTACACAAATGAGCCCTTGCTGAATTCAGAATTTTGTCTAGTTTTCTGAAACGTATAGCTTTCTGGGATCCATTATTGGTTTCATACCCATTTCTACCACTAAATAGAAGGAGGTTGAAAGCACAAAAAAATAGGAAAAATAGGCTATGTCCCAGTAAAATGACAAAACTGTATAGAAACTTCTGGTTTTCTGACAAAGGTCTGCCTGTCCCTGAACGCTGAGAAGATGGTGATTTCAGCACCACAAACCCTTTGTTGATGCAATTTGCAGGGAACAAACCAGGCGCTTTCTTCTGCAGCAATTTTCTGCCATTTAAAAAAATGGGTCTCCTCCAGGTGAATCCACAAACCCTGGGTACCTTTAGAATCCTCAGGGTGTTGGGAAAAAAGGCGCAAATTTGACATTGATACCTTATGTGGACAAAAAGGTACAGGGGCCTAAGTGCAAACTACCCCAAATAGCCCAAAAAGGCTTAGCACAAGGTGGGGGGAGGTGTGGGGGTGGCCTAGCAGCGAAGGGGTTAATATTCAAGCTTCCAATGCGGTCACATGCTGCACCATTGCTGCAACAATTGCATTGGCTTCCAGTCAAGTAGAGTATCCGGTCCAGGGGCTTATGTATTGCACATAAGATCCTGTAAGGGACGGTACCAGTTTATATTAAGGACTGTCTAAGGAGATATGTTCCGGGACAATGTCTACGGTTGTCCTGTTGGCCTTCCCACGGTTTGACAAATCGACTATGGGTGGACGGCCTTTTTCAGTCCTAATACCTCAGTTGTGGTACAGACTGCCAGAAAGTTTGCGAATGGAAACTATTCTCCTTCCATTTCGTAAGAAATTGAAGACTTTTTGTTCAAGCAGGCCTTTGGACAAGACAAAGTTTGATCGAATGGGCTTTTTGGGACAAGTAATAACTGGTGCTAGGCTGTTAACTCTCACACAAGCGCTAAGAGACCGATGGTAATTAGGCGCTATATAAGTGGCATTTACCATAACATAACATAAAATCAGGTGCCTAAAGAAATAGAACCACAACACCCTACCCTGATGGAACTCCACTGGCTGCCCTTGCCAGCTCGCACAGTTTTTACAACCAGCTGCATCATCTGCAAAGCCATCATTCGTGGCATCCCTAACTATCTCTGGTTGAAAAGCTCACCATCTCTGGTGGATTTTGGCACACTTGTCACAAGGACACCAACTGACTGGAGACCAAGTGCAAAAAATAAAAAGTTGGCAATAGGCTTCTTCTACAGATGCACCCAGAACCCGAAATGACATCCATGTAGCCATCAGGACAGCCCAGCACTGATTCGATTTGGAAAAGAGCTGAAGAGACCCCGCTTCAAAATATACTCCATTTTACAAACCAGCCAACCCTCCATTCACACTGACTGTGTCTTTGCCTTGGAACCTGAATAGTGCTCCGCTGCCTTTTGGCTAGACACGCCATTTAACTACACTGTCTTAAAAAAACGCCTGAAAGATGAATCAACAGCTGTACCTAACTTATATTCTGGAAACAGAGACAGCTAGCAACCCACAATCTTGAAAGTGAACAACTTAAAACAAGCATTGGCAATCCTAATAGGTCTGGTTTTAAAAGATTTTTGCATGGTAATGTTAAGTATTCCAAGTACATAAGTGTGGGAATGGATATGTACTTGTGTTGAAGCAGAGAACTGTAGAATATATTGTTGAAGCTTAAAAGGTCAGGTGACAGTTGCACTGTCAAGCCAGACCTAAAACTCCATGGAGGTTAAAAACTGCCCTCCTCCCATCTGTGCCTCTACCTGAGAAAAATACCATAAATTATCTAGTTATCTATGACAATTTAACAGCATCTGGGTGCCTTTGAACATTCAACCTTAAGGCAGCTGGCTAAATAAACAAAATGATCACAGCCTTGTGAAGAGTATGCACTGTTTCGTGGAAGCACATAATTTCTTTCCAATCAAAACATGTACTCCTGGCTCCCAACATATGGGCGGAGCCAAAGCCCCTCTCCGGTTTTCTCACATAATTGTCTGGCGACAGCTGCACTGTCAAGCCAGTCCATAAAAAAGCAGGAAGAATCAAAAGGGAGTCGAACCACATCAGCATACCATGCCTAAAGCAAGCATCCACCTTGATTGAGGCTGGTCAACAGGAAGAAATAAACCTGACGTTCTTAATTGTAAAGACAGAATCAATGGTCTCTCCACCCATATAAATAATACATAATTTTATGTTCACCGCATCACTCAAGAGGTCTGATTTCAACCATTACGCATAGGAATGAAAACTACACCTAACACCGCAATAATAACTATAAAAAACGAAACTGACGTTTGTAATAAAGATGCTACCTATTTTTTTCTGTAACATTCAACATATAATTAAACATGTTTACATCTTTGGAATGTAGTCTTTAAAATGTAGATTATTTTTTACCTGTCAAGGATCTGCTTGTTTACAGGTGAATGAGCAAGAATAGATTGAGTGAATCCCAAAAGTACTGATATATTTGCAGAGAATAAAAACACCCAGCACATACACAAGAAACTCCCAGTGCTCAGACGACTAAATTGGAATTCTAAGAGGCATCATCTTTTAGAACAAGCCTGAAGGAGACCGTAACAAGAATATATGGGAAATATGAGGAAAAGCATGAACATGAGTAGGCTGCATTATAACCACAAATCAGGCAGAAATAATCTCCAAAAATGCCATATTGGGGGTTCCTATAGCACTACTGGACCACAGTGCACGCTGTGTTATTTATTTAGTTTTTTTACTTTGTTCTGTGTGCTTTAGAGCACAGTGAAGAAATTAACAGAGAAAATCTCGCAGTAAGGTGAGCACTCCGTTATGCTATTTCTGAGAATGGAGAAACTAATGTAGGTCTAAGATCCCCGTAATATGGCCAAGACACGGGCAGAAGAAAGGTTGCTGTTTTTTTGAAGTTTGAATGATTTTAAAGTTTTGTAGCAAGAATATATATAGTCATTTGCAGTACATCACATAATTAGGATGGGGGAATTTTACTCTGTACATTAAAAGACAGTCCCACAAAGATTTAAAACTAGACTGAATGGAGCTCTTCCAGACTGCTCTTTTAACACCCAAACTTTTTTTTAATATTAGTAATCCTGTTTTTCCTTCAACTTTGGCAATTTCTAAAACTGTCTACTAAATTACTTAAAACTGCCTACACAGTTTTATGTGTGAACTTTTAAGAGTTTTGTTGATTTTTTTTAAGTCAGTGCTGGAGCAGTTTTTTAACATGTTCCTTCACCTAACATATACAATGAGAAATAGCTCAAAATTGTCTGCATTAGAAACCGAGAGTGCTTTCGACCTGGTGGAGTATGATTTCACTTTAAGGGTCCAGGGAGTGTGTAATTTTGGCCCGTCTCATAGTTATAGGGTCGAGGCAACTACAAGCTGCTGCAAAACGTCCATCTGAGGAGGGGCACAAAACAGGGGTGCACCCCATCTTTAATTTTATTTCCTTTCCTCGGGAACCACTAGCGTGCAGGGTTAGGGAGAGATCCCTTGATTCTGCTTGATCCCAGAGCGGAGTGAGAGTATATTGCTTAATGCGGATACTGCTGACGTAGAGAATTCTGCTACCAGAATACGCTCAATTTTTACAGAATTTGGTCTCCAGGCCAGTCTCCAGATAAACTGGTATAAATTGGTTCAGTACCGGATGCCAAGGCTGGTTGTTACACCATAATCTGTGGTGCCTCTCAATATAGTGGAAGAAGGTTTTGACCACTTAGGAAGGAACATTTCCTAAGAAAGGAAGTTCTTGAAAGAGCACAACTTGGAACAAATGTTTGAGCATTTCCGAGTGATTCACATCAGTGGAGAAGACTGCACATTTCTCTACTGGCTAAGGCTGCACTTTTCAAAATGATCACACTCCCCATGTTCCTTCATGTTCTGCAAAATAACCCTTTTAGGATGCTGGGGGAAATTTTCATTAAAATAAATTACAACTGGCCGGACGGGTATAGGCTGGGTTACAGAATGCAGAAAATTTCTCTTGAGACTCTTTGAAAGGAGCTTATGTAAAGTCTTGCTCCTTGAGCACTTTGAAAATTACTTTTGGGTACTAGACTTGGTGGTGTCATGTAGTTGCCCACTTCTCAGTAGGAACTGCATGTTTGTTGGGCTAATAAACGTAGGGATAGTGCTAGGCTGATTCTGTACACCCCCCTCCCCTGCACGATATGTTGTCCTAGAGACCAGCTAACCCACAGTGCCATCAAATGCACCACTAAACCCTAGGTAGGTGGCAAATGGATTTGGCACCCACAGAACATGACAACCCTGAGCTCTCCCAGGGATCGTGGTAAAAGATCTAGAACGTTTTTGCTCAGTCACTTGTGCTCTCTTTCTCTCAGAGAAGTATACAAGGAATACACAGTGGAGCGTTTTCAATATTTCTTGAACCAGCGGGATTCTTGTATATAATATATGTGCTGCAATGATCAATTAACAGAAGAAGGTGAAAGTGATTAGCAATATAAGGGCAGTGAACAGAATGAAAAGCTACACTAGCTTGCTGAAACAATGTATATATGCAGGCATATAAAACAATATGTAGGTATGTATATATAGAGTACTCCTACTACGCGTTCCCTAACCTAGATGCCTAGGGTGCATGTATGTGTTCTGCCAGGAATCCCCATTGGATGATCCAACCCCATTACCTTAAGGGAAACAATGTAGGCTTCGGTCATGTTTACAAGTTGGACATCCCTCGCAGAGGGATGAGCTAACAGCTGCAGTGAAGTTTCAGCGTGGAGCGACCTCGCAAATGACAGCAAGTGCTCCTCTCCCTAAACCCGGAAATGCTTGTTTATTTGTAACGAAAGAATCCTTGTCTTGGGATGAGATGCTAGTCAGGCTGCCATTGTTTATGTACTCTAGAAAGCTACGTCGACGCATGGATGAAAACAACTAATAACATTTTCACAATGTATGTATAGACCTTGTACGTGATGTTCAAGGTATCTTGATAGTGTTCTTGCAAAGTTGATTTTGTGAGCAAGTATTGTTTCATGGAAACTAATCTGCATTGTCATGGTTGCAAATGTTTGTCAAATGTAATTGTGTGTGAGTGAAGACAACTTAGGAGAAACCAGTGTGTATGTAAAATGGCCGTGCTTCCCTCTACGCCTAACCAGGACACATGACAGTGGCAGGGAACAAATTGTGTTTTTCTGAGGATAGACAGGTCAGCAATGGGGAGCAAAGCTTATCTACACCACTCTGTAGCAGCCAGCACTTAACTCCCAGAGTCTGCAACTGGTATGATAGGGTGAACAAGGAACGATACAGAGGAAAAGATACAGAGGAAACACTACTTTGGATAGAGCACAGGCTCTTTGGTGAAAGGTCTGCCTGTCCCTGAACGCTGAGAAGATGGTGATTTCAGCACCACAAACCCTTTGTTGATGCAATTTGCAGGGAACAAACCAGGCGCTTTCTTCTGCAGCAATTTTCTGCCATTTAAAAAAATGGGTCTCCTCCAGGTGAATCCACAAACCCTGGGTACCTTTAGAATCCTCAGGGTGTTGGGAAAAAAGGCGCAAATTTGACATTGATACCTTATGTGGACAAAAAGGTACAGGGGCCTAAGTGCAAACTACCCCAAATAGCCCAAAAAAAGGCTTAGCACAAGGTGGGGGGAGGTGTGGGGGTGGCCTAGCAGCGAAGGGGTTAATATTCAAGCTTCCAATGCGGTCACATGCTGCACCATTGCTGCAACAATTGCATTGGCTTCCAGTCAAGTAGAGTATCCGGTCCAGGGGCTTATGTATTGCACATAAGATCCTGTAAGGGACGGTACCAGTTTATATTAAGGACTGTCTAAGGAGATATGTTCCGGGACAATGTCTACGGTTGTCCTGTTGGCCTTCCCACGGTTTGACAAATCGACTATGGGTGGACGGCCTTTTTCAGTCCTAATACCTCAGTTGTGGTACAGACTGCCAGAAAGTTTGCGAATGGAAACTATTCTCCTTCCATTTCGTAAGAAATTGAAGACTTTTTGTTCAAGCAGGCCTTTGGACAAGACAAAGTTTGATCGAATGGGCTTTTTGGGACAAGTAATAACTGGTGCTAGGCTGTTAACTCTCACACAAGCGCTAAGAGACCGATGGTAATTAGGCGCTATATAAGTGGCATTTACCATAACATAACATAAAATCAGGTGCCTAAAGAAATAGAACCACAACACCCTACCCTGATGGAACTCCACTGGCTGCCCTTGCCAGCTCGCACAGTTTTTACAACCAGCTGCATCATCTGCAAAGCCATCATTCGTGGCATCCCTAACTATCTCTGGTTGAAAAGCTCACCATCTCTGGTGGATTTTGGCACACTTGTCACAAGGACACCAACTGACTGGAGACCAAGTGCAAAAAATAAAAAGTTGGCAATAGGCTTCTTCTACAGATGCACCCAGAACCCGAAATGACATCCATGTAGCCATCAGGACAGCCCAGCACTGATTCGATTTGGAAAAGAGCTGAAGAGACCCCGCTTCAAAATATACTCCATTTTACAAACCAGCCAACCCTCCATTCACACTGACTGTGTCTTTGCCTTGGAACCTGAATAGTGCTCCGCTGCCTTTTGGCTAGACACGCCATTTAACTACACTGTCTTAAAAAAACGCCTGAAAGATGAATCAACAGCTGTACCTAACTTATATTCTGGAAACAGAGACAGCTAGCAACCCACAATCTTGAAAGTGAACAACTTAAAACAAGCATTGGCAATCCTAATAGGTCTGGTTTTAAAAGATTTTTGCATGGTAATGTTAAGTATTCCAAGTACATAAGTGTGGGAATGGATATGTACTTGTGTTGAAGCAGAGAACTGTAGAATATATTGTTGAAGCTTAAAAGGTCAGGTGACAGTTGCACTGTCAAGCCAGACCTAAAACTCCATGGAGGTTAAAAACTGCCCTCCTCCCATCTGTGCCTCTACCTGAGAAAAATACCATAAATTATCTAGTTATCTATGACAATTTAACAGCATCTGGGTGCCTTTGAACATTCAACCTTAAGGCAGCTGGCTAAATAAACAAAATGATCACAGCCTTGTGAAGAGTATGCACTGTTTCGTGGAAGCACATAATTTCTTTCCAATCAAAACATGTACTCCTGGCTCCCAACATATGGGCGGAGCCAAAGCCCCTCTCCGGTTTTCTCACATAATTGTCTGGCGACAGCTGCACTGTCAAGCCAGTCCATAAAAAAGCAGGAAGAATCAAAGGGAGTCGAACCACATCAGCATACCATGCCTAAAGCAAGCATCCACCTTGATTGAGGCTGGTCAACAGGAAGAAATAAACCTGACGTTCTTAATTGTAAAGACAGAATCAATGGTCTCTCCACCCATATAAATAATACATAATTTTATGTTCACCGCATCACTCAAGAGGTCTGATTTCAACCATTACGCATAGGAATGAAAACTACACCTAACACCGCAATAATAACTATAAAAAACGAAACTGACGTTTGTAATAAAGATGCTACCTATTTTTTTCTGTAACATTCAACATATAATTAAACATGTTTACATCTTTGGAATGTAGTCTTTAAAATGTAGATTATTTTTTTACCTGTCAAGGATCTGCTTGTTTACAGGTGAATGAGCAAGAATAGATTGAGTGAATCCCAAAAGTACTGATATATTTGCAGAGAATAAAAACACCCAGCACATACACAAGAAACTCCCAGTGCTCAGACGACTAAATTGGAATTCTAAGAGGCATCATCTTTTAGAACAAGCCTGAAGGAGACCGTAACAAGAATATATGGGAAATATGAGGAAAAGCATGAACATGAGTAGGCTGCATTATAACCACAAATCAGGCAGAAATAATCTCCAAAAATGCCATATTGGGGGTTCCTATAGCACTACTGGACCACAGTGCACGCTGTGTTATTTATTTAGTTTTTTTACTTTGTTCTGTTTGCTTTAGAGCACAGTGAAGAAATTAACAGAGAAAATCTCGCAGTAAGGTGAGCACTCCGTTATGCTATTTCTGAGAATGGAGAAACTAATGTAGGTCTAAGATCCCCGTAATATGGCCAAGACACGGGCAGAAGAAAGGTTGCTGTTTTTTTGAAGTTTGAATGATTTTAAAGTTTTGTAGCAAGAATATATATAGTCATTTGCAGTACATCACATAATTAGGATGGGGGAATTTTACTCTGTACATTAAAAGACAGTCCCACAAAGATTTAAAACTAGACTGAATGGAGCTCTTCCAGACTGCTCTTTTAACACCCAAACTTTTTTTTTAATATTAGTAATCCTGTTTTTCCTTCAACTTTGGCAATTTCTAAAACTGTCTACTAAATTACTTAAAACTGCCTACACAGTTTTATGTGTGAACTTTTAAGAGTTTTGTTGATTTTTTTTAAGTCAGTGCTGGAGCAGTTTTTTAACATGTTCCTTCACCTAACATATACAATGAGAAATAGCTCAAAATTGTCTGCATTAGAAACCGAGAGTGCTTTCGACCTGGTGGAGTATGATTTCACTTTAAGGGTCCAGGGAGTGTGTAATTTTGGCCCGTCTCATAGTTATAGGGTCGAGGCAACTACAAGCTGCTGCAAAACGTCCATCTGAGGAGGGGCACAAAACAGGGGTGCACCCCATCTTTAATTTTATTTCCTTTCCTCGGGAACCACTAGCGTGCAGGGTTAGGGAGAGATCCCTTGATTCTGCTTGATCCCAGAGCGGAGTGAGAGTATATTGCTTAATGCGGATACTGCTGACGTAGAGAATTCTGCTACCAGAATACGCTCAATTTTTACAGAATTTGGTCTCCAGGCCAGTCTCCAGATAAACTGGTATAAATTGGTTCAGTACCGGATGCCAAGGCTGGTTGTTACACCATAATCTGTGGTGCCTCTCAATATAGTGGAAGAAGGTTTTGACCACTTAGGAAGGAACATTTCCTAAGAAAGGAAGTTCTTGAAAGAGCACAACTTGGAACAAATGTTTGAGCATTTCCGAGTGATTCACATCAGTGGAGAAGACTGCACATTTCTCTACTGGCTAAGGCTGCACTTTTCAAAATGATCACACTCCCCATGTTCCTTCATGTTCTGCAAAATAACCCTTTTAGGATGCTGGGGGAAATTTTCATTAAAATAAATTACAACTGGCCGGACGGGTATAGGCTGGGTTACAGAATGCAGAAAATTTCTCTTGAGACTCTTTGAAAGGAGCTTATGTAAAGTCTTGCTCCTTGAGCACTTTGAAAATTACTTTTGGGTACTAGACTTGGTGGTGTCATGTAGTTGCCCACTTCTCAGTAGGAACTGCATGTTTGTTGGGCTAATAAACGTAGGGATAGTGCTAGGCTGATTCTGTACACCCCCTCCCCTGCACGATATGTTGTCCTAGAGACCAGCTAACCCACAGTGCCATCAAATGCACCACTAAACCCTAGGTAGGTGGCAAATGGATTTGGCACCCACAGAACATGACAACCCTGAGCTCTCCCAGGGATCGTGGTAAAAGATCTAGAACGTTTTTGCTCAGTCACTTGTGCTCTCTTTCTCTCAGAGAAGTATACAAGGAATACACAGTGGAGCGTTTTCAATATTTCTTGAACCAGCGGGATTCTTGTATATAATATATGTGCTGCAATGATCAATTAACAGAAGAAGGTGAAAGTGATTAGCAATATAAGGGCAGTGAACAGAATGAAAAGCTACACTAGCTTGCTGAAACAATGTATATATGCAGGCATATAAAACAATATGTAGGTATGTATATATAGAGTACTCCTACTACGCGTTCCCTAACCTAGATGCCTAGGGTGCATGTATGTGTTCTGCCAGGAATCCCCATTGGATGATCCAACCCCATTACCTTAAGGGAAACAATGTAGGCTTCGGTCATGTTTACAAGTTGGACATCCCTCGCAGAGGGATGAGCTAACAGCTGCAGTGAAGTTTCAGCGTGGAGCGACCTCGCAAATGACAGCAAGTGCTCCTCTCCCTAAACCCGGAAATGCTTGTTTATTTGTAACGAAAGAATCCTTGTCTTGGGATGAGATGCTAGTCAGGCTGCCATTGTTTATGTACTCTAGAAAGCTACGTCGACGCATGGATGAAAACAACTAATAACATTTTCACAATGTATGTATAGACCTTGTACGTGATGTTCAAGGTATCTTGATAGTGTTCTTGCAAAGTTGATTTTGTGAGCAAGTATTGTTTCATGGAAACTAATCTGCATTGTCATGGTTGCAAATGTTTGTCAAATGTAATTGTGTGTGAGTGAAGACAACTTAGGAGAAACCAGTGTGTATGTAAAATGGCCGTGCTTCCCTCTACGCCTAACCAGGACACATGACAGTGGCAGGGAACAAATTGTGTTTTTCTGAGGATAGACAGGTCAGCAATGGGGAGCAAAGCTTATCTACACCACTCTGTAGCAGCCAGCACTTAACTCCCAGAGTCTGCAACTGGTATGATAGGGTGAACAAGGAACGATACAGAGGAAAAGATACAGAGGAAACACTACTTTGGATAGAGCACAGGCTCTTTGGTGAAATCAATGCCCTCTCAGGCTTTGAGAAACTGGTTCAGGAAAGTCTCGCTAAGCTGGAGGAAATATGGAGAATGGGCTCAAATCATGCGATCAATTACAAATCTTGTTCCATCTCCACCAATACCAGTTCTATAAATGCTTACAATTCTTCCATGGCCTACATTGTCAAACTAATCTGAGCATTACGTCAGCAGACTTCTCACCATTAAAAGTCCCATTTACTCCCCGAGTGCATTAGGAGTCAGAGAACACAGATCTAGAAAACCTTGAAAATCTGCCAGGTAATCTGAATTGACTATGATCCTAGTAGGGACAATGGGAATTTGAAGGAAAAGGCTCTGATGCATGCTTGAAAATTTGCTATTAATCCACCTTCAAATGTTAAACAGCCCAGATATCTTGTAGTGTAGCTCCTATTTCCCTAATAGGCTCTGCGCATTGGAATAATATATCCTATAGGTTTGACATAGGACTAAGGTCAGTATGTCCCTATCGAGTATATTAAACTTAATTACTTGTGCCAGCTAGCTCAGAGGCCACTAGAAACTCCTTGACAACAAGAAGGGAGTAGTTTCTGGCAGCCGCAAAACATGACCACTGTGTTTCCCTTTAGAATCAGAACGTGTCCCAGAGTCGTGAAAACAAAAGATAACTATTTCACTCAGCTCAGTCGTGCATGCTTAGTTTTCTCCAAGTTACACAGAAAGAAATAGACGGGCGTTTCAATAAAGGATTTATTGAACAGTCTTGTTTCTGGTGTAAGTAAAATGTGCTGTTACGATCACAAGACAGTATGCGAGATAAATAATGTACAGTGTGAGCAGTAGAAATAAATAATACTGCGAGAGCATTATCTTTTAGTACATATGCTGTTACATAAATAACACAGACTAAAAATGCGAGTACTCATACGATGCGTTTCTAATCTAGTTCTACCCCAATGTACCTAGCCTAGGTATAGGACGAGGTATGAAGTAGGTGAAGTATTCCTTACTATAGTATACTAAGAGTATGTTAAGCCAATATGCCTAGTATGCCAAGAGTCCCTCTAGGTTCTAGTCTGCTCCATACCTGAAGAATGAGAGAGGTAGGAATCTCTTTGCCAGACTCGAACTCCAACACCCCGCAAGGGAAGTTAGATCACTGGAAGCTGGACTCTCTGCGTGCAGGGATGACAGCGTCTTCTCAGTGCGTCAGGCCGAGAAACGGGCTCCTCTGAAGTCGAGGTCTCCTCTGATTTACAGGGGCTAGGGAAGGTATATTTATACTTGAGAATTACCTCAGAATGTTAGCATTGACGTGAGTCGGACAGCGGAAGACGTCATGAATGAACCCCTAAGGAATAATGGTTCATGCATAATATATGAGTCCTTGAAGAAATCAATAGTCCTGGACTAGGGAAACTCCCGCAGCCTAAAGGTCTGTTCTTCAAGGACTCGTTGTGACGTTAGGGTGGACGGATGTCAGAGACCATGCCTGTATTTGGAGTGCACGGTTTAATGCCTAAATAAGGGCTGGGATTTTATGCCTATATAAGGACAGGGCGAATTGTGCCTATATAAGGACATGATACTGGAAAGCCCGTTTATGGACACCCTAAGAGGAATACAACACCCACTCCACTTTCGTGTGTACGATAATACTAAAATGCTAAACATTTAAAATGCTAAACATTAAATGGAGTACCGCATATTTAAAAATATTTCTTAAAAGCATTAAAAAACATAGTAAAAAATGCAAAAGGTACTGTACATTTGAAGCAAATGCTTTTCATTTCAGGCATACATTTAAAATAAAATGCAATATGAATGAAAAGAAGCAGTAATATTTACATGTGACAAAAAAATGATTGATAAGCTTTTTAAAAATCAAAGTCATTTCATGTCTTGAAAATCAATGAACTGTTTTAGACACACAAGATGACAGTGCCCATGGAAGTACCGCAAAGTCTGTACTATAAGGCGAGTTCTACTTTAAGCAGATTGAAGTGCCATTTTTCGTTCAAAAAATGGGACAAAAAGTTCAATTTTGGTAGATATACAAGTTGTTTTAAAAATGAAGGCCAAATTGTCACTGCATCTCTGGAACACAGTACTGAATCAGAGTCAGTTTACGGGTCTGGTGTAAACATGAGATCATCTATTTCTATAGACAAAACATCGTCCACTGTAGTTGGTGTCAGTTGGAACACCTCGTGTAGTAGATTAATTGCACAGAGATGTAAAGCTTCGCTTCCAGCATTGGGTGCCGCAGCAAAGTTCGCGTCTGTTGTTACCTGTGTGCCTGTAGATCTTTCTCGTACCTCAGCAGCAGCCGGAAGCGTCTGTGAGATCTCAATGAATGCTGACATCAGGATTGGTAGCCTCTGGGGACAACACAGAGCATGGGCCGTTATCGGGTCCAGCAGAGTATCGACATCCGTTGGCGTAGCTGATGGAAATGTCAGACAGGTGTCTAACACGCATTCTTCACCGCATAGCAGGCATAGTAGAACATGTAAGATGCAATCTTGCCAGATTGGTCGGAATGACAGGAACCAAGTTGTATTAAGGTCCCGTAGACGAGTCATGCCCAAAAGCTGTACTGTTCGCTCACGGCACTTTCGCTCAAGGAGAGCTTTCTCCATTTCGCTCGGAGTGATGTCTGCGAATAGGCTGGCCATAGCGCAATAGCAGGAAGAGAAATAGAATTCCGGCAACAAGTGCTAGAATTAATGGTATGCCACCAAACACCGAATGTGCAAAGTTCGGGATGATTCCGAGTATTGCCTGGAAAGGTGCTAACAGACCGGAGCAGATGCTCTTAAATACATGTATAATGCCAGTTGTATCAGACATGTTGAAGATACGTGATATCCTTTCTACGAAATGTATAGGGCAGTTTGTACGTATTAAAGTCTGTATGTCAGCCGAAGTCCTTGCAACTTGTAGATCATAGGTATCTTTGGCCGAGGTCAAAGGCACTGTTTGCTGTAAAAGCATGGCTTTCATTCTGCTCAAAGTATCAAATCTTATAAAAGAGACGTTCAGCGAAGGCCATAGAGGCGACTCCCTGACTGTCTATTGGGGCAAACAATACTTGCATACAGCAAGTGACCCTGGAGTTGACCGTTACTAGATATGGGATGCCTGGCAGCATGCCGCAGCAACTCTGATCATTCAACATGAGGTAACTCCCATTAGAAAGTTGTCCAAACGTTGGATTAATCACAGCAGCTGGTGTACCCTGCTGATGGCAAGACAAATTTGCCACAGAACCATTACAAGCCCCGTGTAAAGAAATGTCCTGACATATAAGCGAACCGCTTAGTGCAAGTTTACAGTTTGTACCGCTCAAAAACACTTCACGATCCCCACTCCAACATCTATATGTATACGGTAAATCCCAAGATGTCTTAATGTATTCCTTACCCAACCTTTCATATTTGCCTGCTTGCATTTGTCTGAGGCAATACTGAAACTGAAAAGTAGTCACAGGTAATGTTATTTTGCCATGAATAAGCCATTCTGTAGCTGGTTTTTCTGCCACTGTGAATGGTAACTTTTCCAGTTTTTCAATGCTCAGCACTGTATACTTTGCTCCTCTTTGTGCCAGTTCGATCTGTTTATCAGTTAGATTGTATTCTGCAAACAGAGCTTACGTGTTGATAAAACGCCAAGGCGCATAGCCTGCACGCAAAGATTGCAGCGTCCAGCTTAATAATACAATAGAACGTAATTGAGACTGGCCTTGCTGTAACATCGCCAAATCTTGTTCTAGTATGTCGATAGCAGAGGATACAATGCCATCCAATGAATATATTCTGGAGGACAAAGTTGTTATCCCATTGTCGACCACAGAGAGTGTTTTCTCTAAATTAATACGATCAAGTTCACGTATTCGTTCTGCAGCCTCTATCTGTGATACTTTCCATGCTTCATTATACATAGCCGGCATATATGAAACGTTTTTGACGCGGTTTTCTTGGTCCAAGCAAGAATTCCCTAAGGTCTGCGTCCTCTTTAAGTAAGGTTAAGTGTTGTTTCACATCCTGTAGTGTAGACTTATGCAGCCAATCGAGGCATAATTTTCCTACACTGTATGTTGTAACTACCCCCGGATGTTGTCTTTGGACGTATCTTGGGTCTGGCCTATTAATAGTAAAGCACTGAGTTTTATTCAGGAATCTTTCATGACAGTTATTCGTGTCTGTGGGCCAGATCAACCATTTTTTCCAATCAGGATTAGATCTGTTGAGTTGTAGTATATTGTCAACTGTCACCACTGCCTGTGTATCGTTATCACTGGCAGGTGTCGGTACAGAAGGTGTGTTCATCTCTTTGATCTTGGCTAATCCAAGACAAGATGTTTGTTGGATGGTTTCATGCAAAAACATTTGTTCAGGGATGATGCAGGCTCTAAATAAAGCTTCTGTCCCCTGCACTTGCCATTCTTTAGTACCCCACACAGTTTTTGTGTCTCTTGTGTCTTTCCAAAAGTCGAAACCCTGTCTAGACAGTTGGGCATTAAATAACGCAGAGTAAATCTGTTTTGTATTTGTTAACATAATTTTCAGTCCTGTCTTGTTTACATTTTTATAGTAAAACATTTCTGGTTCAGATGTATTGTGTCCTGAAAAATATGGAAATTTACTAGCAAATGTTTTTGAACTACCTTTAGGTGGTGTAGGACAATGTTCCCATTGGTTAAACATAAACACATTTCTTGGATATGCATATTTATGCAAATAATGATGACCATAGTGGTTAAAACAATACATTTGTTCATAGTCTGATGAACCCTCTAAATATTCATGTTTGGAAAATGCAGCAGATTTTTCTAGGTCAAACATTATGTCATTCACAGTCTCAAAGTCCCAATCATCTGAATAGGTGCTGGACGTTATTAGATCACTTAGTGAAATTTTAAACAAATGTGGAATGTTCAATTGCTCAGTTGGGCCGAAAATTTCAAAGTCTGTTTTGTCCCACACTATACCATCCTGTATAGGAACAGCTGTGATGTTCACTGATGACAAGTCTCTTGGTTCACGATGGGAAGACTTATGAGGTTTAAAAAGTACGTTCACGCCTTTTCCTTCAGTGTTCACATGGATGTATCTGCCACTTATAAGCACGCTCACAGTTGTTACCAAAGCTAGCCAGAGCAGGAAAACAAAAAGTCCAGATGTAATCCAGAGTTCAATCCATGGAGAAACCAAATAAGTCTTTTGCAGAAAGTGAAGAAAGTATTGTACTTGCTGCTTGAATTTCAATGATGCTGGCGTCGTTTCAGGTTCACTCGGATCTTCTGAGAAAGTATCAAAGTTAATGAAATAGCCAGAAGCAGTTCTGTCAATTGTTGGAATTGCATTAGGATTTGTAGAAATCACTGGAACCAGATCATCACTTGCCACGTTGGTGTAGACAGGTGTATTTGGACGAACTGTTACTTGGTTGTCAAGAGGGATGAGTTCCATAGCTTGGTTTCTTAGTCCTTCATTTGTTACAGCTGAGTTCTCGATGGTTATCAGTCTTTCAGTCTGAACCTCTTGGATAGTAGCGAGAGAAGTGCGTCTGCTACTAGGTCAGAGTCCACGAGGCCTACTGTTTAGTATTGGCCACATATTGTGGTTTGATGAGGTCGATGGACACAAATCTTTTCTCCTTTCTTCCAGCAAGGGGCGGCAGAAGTACTGTTCTTGTTCCTTGAACTGCTAGGACAGGTACTGGTTGTCTGTAAGAAGGTCCAAATTCCTTCTTGTCCGTGATTTTTTCTCTGACTAGATCCCCAACTTTTGGAATCCAGACAGGCCTTGCTGGGACAGCCGTTTGATCCCCAGTGGTGGTGGGCTGTAGGAATACGTTGCTTTGTTTCGTTCTTAACTTGTTTAGTTCCTGTAAAACAGCCAAACGATCTTTGATATCAAAGGGTTTATTTTCCACCACTCTGCCTACGTGTTCAAGGTCTGGTACCCACATTCTTGTCCCAAATAGGACCTCATATGGAGTGACCCCCCCCTAGAGAACTTCTTGGCAGGTTGTTCAATGAGCACTGAACCCCACTAAGGTTTTTGACCCACCCATCACCCGAACCTAATACCCTAGCTGTTATAGACTGCTTTATGTCCCGGTTTTTCCTTTCCACAACCGAATTTCCCTCAGGATGGAATGGAGAGGAGTACCGCAATGCAACGCCCAGACTAGCCATGGCTTCTTTGTAAGCCCTAGAGCTAAACGCAGAGCCCTGGTCGGAATGTAGCGTGCCTATTGCGTATATGCCGATAAAGACTCGCAAATCTTTTATAACAGTTCGAGCGTCAGCCGAGCGCTGAGGCCATAACCACAGGAACCTTGATTCAGTATTTGTGGGAATGCCTTTGTCCAGTAGGACGCAGGCGCGTAGATAGTCTAATGCTGTCTAACAGTGGTGTCTGTACTGGGTTGCCGCATTCGCAGCATGGTGTCTGGTGGCTCTCTCGATGTAATTTACAGTCGAGGCAGTTGTTGATGAATATGTGAATTTCTGTATTCATTCCAGGCCACCAGTACATCTCTTTTAACGTCAAAATTGTTTTAGAGATCCCTTGATGTGACAGACCCTCCCCCAAATATGTTTCATAAATCAAGGCTGCTCTACGTTCCATGTTTGGAATTACCCTATCCCCCACTCCAGGGATTCGAGCAAAAGGAACGTTGTTCGCATCAATTACATAAGAGTACTTGAGCGGAAACTTTTTGGTAACGCTGCACTGCTGCCTTTGCTTGATGCATTGACAGCCAACATTATCTCACCGTCTATTTTTGTTTTTGAACGAGTGATCGCAGCTACGTAAGCCGTCTGAACAGCCCCTTTGCGGCTTCGTCAGCCAATGAATTCCTGCAACGTGAACGCCATCACGTTGATGACTCAGTGTGTGGATCACGTGAGCCTTTGGTAGTTCGTTTTTCAACTGAACTACTTGTTCCCAAAGCATTTTGTGCTTTATTGTGCCACCTTTCGCATCTTTGAAACCATTTTCAAGCCAGTTTTGTATATAGTCATTATACGACTGAACACAGTAAAAGGAATCGTACACTATCAGCGTGGGGAATTCTCGATCTGTACTTTCAAGTGCCAGTTTGAATGCTTGTAGTTCAGCTCGCTGAGCTGTACAATCTCCTAGAGACTGAGTTTTTGTGACCATAGGTCTGAAGATGCCATTTCGCATGCGACCTTTAACGATTGCACACGCTGCACTGTAAGCTTGCTTACTCCCTGTTGCGGGTTGTGCGGATCCGTCAGTGTAAATTATGAATTCGTACTGATCGAGAGGCAGAATTTCAGTAGGCAGAGGACATTCATGTTCGTATTGCAGGAATGCTTGAGTTTTTAAATCTGGATCAAAAACATATTCAACATCTGTTGCAGCAAGAGAATTAACCCATTGTATCCATCTTGGATGTAAGGCTTTAGCATTTGGAATGCTTGCTTTTGTGACCGCTTCTAAAGCTGGTACCGGGGTTACGACTATAATGTGTTTCCCTTGGGCTAAGGCTCTTTCTTTTGCTACAGCGGTTTGAACTGCTGTCAGAATTTTTTCAGTTGAACTGAAACGCATTTCCGCTTGTGTGTACAAATGGGATTTGTATGCGATTGGTATTTTCTCACCCTCATTGAAGGTTAAGTAGGTGAATCCACATTGACCCGAAATTATTCGGATCACCAAATTGCGTTGATTTACGCGTGTTTGTAAGTGATTTGTTGCTAACATGTTAGCCTGGAGTGAACGCAAGATTTCTGTGTGTTCGTTTGTCCAATTTTTGATTGAAAAATCAGGTTTGATTAATGCGTAGAGAGGTTTAACCCTTTCTGCGTAATTTAGAATGTATGTTCTTCCAAAATTTAGGAAACCCAGAATGGATTGTAAGTTTTTTTGCGTTTTTGGAGGTTGGAGCAGTGCACATTTCTCTAGAAAGTTAGCTGCCAAGCTCTTGCCTTCACTTGAAAGCTCATATCCCAAAAATAGGACATTGAGATGGGCAATTCGGGACTTTTTAAAGTTGAACTTGTAGCCCTCAGAGGCGAATCCCAGTATAATGGTGCTCACCCTGTTCAAGTGTTTTTCCAGGTCATCGTCTGTCAGATAGATGTTATCGACATAGGACAATGCCTCATTGTCATAAATTTGTAGTAACTCCGTTACCCTCGCCGAGAATAAACCTGGGCTGTTCTTGAACCCTTGTGGGAGTCGACAAAAGTGACGCTGGGTCCCCATTATGGAGAATGCAGTTAAGTACCTGCTTTCAGGTGCTATGTTTTGACAAAAGAAACCATTTGAGATGTCTAATGTTGTTTTATATTTTTTACGCACAATGTTATTCATTAATGCTGTGCTATGTGCATTTTGCACTGCAAAAGTTTTAGACAAGTGTTTAGGTGTCTGTAGTCCAAAACTAGACGATATGTATTGTCTGGTTTGGAGACAGGAAACAAAGGATTGTTCATTGAGGAGGTGCATGTTTCAATCACCCCTTGATATTCAAGTTGATCTAAGATCTCCCTGACCTGTTTTTTAGCTTCTTGCTTTATTGGGTACTGCCGTTGTGCAGTTGGTTCATGTTTCAGATGTATTTTATGGTGAGGTGAGTCCTCATCCCATCCTACATGATTTTTATATAACGCTGGGGCCTGGGCCACTGCCCATTTCCTGGCATATGTACATCTTAGATGCATTGGTATATGGTTGGAGAAGGCAGGCATAATTATGTCCTCGCCATGTGGGCACTCCCTGACAAATTGTGGTGGCCAGTCCCTTTCTGCTAGAAGTATGTCATAGCCCTTTGATAGTCTTTCATAAAAAGTGCTTTCACCTGTCTTGGTTTGTCTCCCTCCATCCGGAGTGTTATGTCATATAACTTTTGTGGAGTACTAACCCTGGTGTCTACAGTCTCAACTGTGATGTACTCATTCAAGTCCACTATCTCCAGAAGTTCCTTCAGGTTCTGGCGAACTATTGTGACTTCTGCTGCACTGTCCAGCATTGTCTGAGCCCATTCTCCGTTCTTGAGTTGTGTTCTCAGTATTCTCGGCATGTCTGATCTTTAGACCTGCTACTTTCTTTTTGGAGAATTGAGGTTTTACTTTATTTTTTGGAGCGTGTTTGTCGTCTTTCGATTTCACGCGTTCTTCTCTATGTTCTGTTCGTCCTCTTCTTTCCGAAGTCTGTGATGAGATCTGAAAGGGACGAGAGGAACGTGTATCAGTATCTTGATACCTATCAGGTTTTCTCAAATTATCCCTATTACTGAGGTTATACCTCCTTTCAGAGGGCTCCTTTTGAGGAGACCTACCTCGGGATTGAGAACGTTTCTTGTTTGATTTTTGTTTAGTAGACTCCCACTTCTTTTTAGAAGATGTAGGAGTTTGTTTAATTGAGTCCTTCTCAGGACTTTCAGATAGCTTCGGCTTCACTGGTCTTCCACCCAAACTATCTCTGCCTAATTCTGCATAAGATTGTTCTATAATTCTGGGTAGCTCTGTTTGATGTTCTGTAACATCAAATTCCCTTAATTTTTGGCGGATCGCCACTGCTGCTGCCTCCCCTTTAATAATAGATAATATTATTGTTGAGACCTGGTCGAAATTTTTCAGTAATTTCATACCTAAATTTAGAGCAGGCTCTGCCCCGTATTCGTTTTGAATTTGTTTCAGGACATCAGGTATTACCGCAATTGACGGAATGCCGTGTGTTTAGTGTAGATGGCAGCAAAGACTGAGCCCCAAGTGGTGCAGTCTTCCAGTTGTGGTGTGATCCACATTGGTAAACTGATTGTCAGTATTCTGTGTTTCTCATACGGGCTAGTATTTGGAAATACTGCTTCGATTTGAGTTATTTTTTGAGCTATCCAAAATGGAATTTGCTCACGTTTTGTGGGCATTTTACCCATGACTGCATATAGAGTCTGTGGTGTAATTTTTAGAGTGTTCCCCTGGTGAGGGGTTTGATTTGGAAGTGTCAATGGTGGTTGGACTGTGAAAGTCCGCATGACATATTGGACCAATTGTCTGTAGATTTTTATTAATTCTTGTATTTGAACAAGTAAGTCCTCATCTGACATTATATCCAGTTCAGGATGAGGTGTGTAGCCGGCTAGAATCGGCTATGTTGCTCCTGGTCTACCTAGTGGACCGAGCCTGGTAATGTTTCTGTGATGTTTTAGGGCGCCTTTAAACCAGAGCTGATGCTCCTGGTATGTTAATGGAATCTCAATATCCTCGAAAGGAATGTATTCCTCTGGTGGTTCATCTTCTTTGTAGAAGTGAAACATGTGTGTTACTGAATTGGATTCAGGAAATATTACCCATGAATAGAATACCTCTGTCTGAAGGGATTCATGTGCCTCTATCACGAAAACTGCTCTACCGCCTCTTGGTGGTAGGCCATGTTTTATAAGTTTTAGAGTAATGGCTCTTCTTAAGTTTGGAGCGATGTTTATGACACCCTCCTCGGTTTCATTTAAACCTGTAATGTTAAAACCTGCTGCTTGGGCTGAATCAGCCGCAGCTCCACCGTTTCCGGTCTCAGTGTCGGAGCCAGGCATTTTGTTGTTTGAAAAATGTAGAACAAGTTTCAAGGAAACACAGATAAGGTGCACAATATTTTGGAACACTGTATCCTTCAACGTTGAGCAAACCAGACAGCTAATATATAGGATACTGCCCTATGTAGCCATGGTGGATACCTAACCCTGCCCACTCCAGACGTCTTTTGGAGTTTATGGGTAGGGGTCTCTTGAGAGAAAAAGCACGGCTGAGTTACTCAGTATCTAACGTTGAATTACTGCCTTACCAAACCGTTGGGCGCCATGTAGTGTAGCTCCTATTTCCCTAATAGGCTCTGTGCATTGGAATAATATATCCTATAGGTTTGACATAGGACTAAGGTCAGTATGTCCCTATCGAGTATATTAAACTTAATTACTTGTGCCAGCTAGCTCAGAGGCCACTAGAAACTCCTTGACAACAAGAAGGGAGTAGTTTCTGGCAGCCGCAAAACATGACCACTGTGTTTCCCTTTAGAATCAGAACGTGTCCCAGAGTCGTGGAAACAATAGATAACTATTTCACTCAGCTCAGTCGTGCATGCTTAGTTTTCTCCAAGTTACACAGAAAGAAATAGACGGGCGTTTCAATAAAGGATTTATTGAACAGTCTTGTTTCTGGTGTAAGTAAAATGTGCTGTTACGATCACAAGACAGTATGCGAGATAAATAATGTACAGTGTGAGCAGTAGAAATAAATAATACTGCGAGAGCATTATCTTTTAGTACATATGCTGTTACATAAATAACACAGACTAAAAATGCGAGTACTCATACGATGCGTTTCTAATCTAGTTCTACCCCAATGTACCTAACCTAGGTATAGGACGAGGTATGAAGTAGGTGAAGTATTCCTTACTATAGTATACTAAGAGTATGTTAAGCCTAGTATGCCTAGTATGCCAAGAGTCCCTCTAGGTTCTAGTCTGCTCCATACCTGAAGAATGAGAGAGGTAGGAATCTCTTTGCCAGACTCGAACTCCAACACCCCGCAAGGGAAGTTAGATCACTGGAAGCTGGACTCTCTGCGTGCAGGGATGACAGCGTCTTCTCAGTGCGTCAGGCCGAGAAACGGGCTCCTCTGAAGTCGAGGTCTCCTCTGATTTACAGGGGCTAGGGAAGGTATATTTATACTTGAGAATTACCTCAGAATGTTAGCATTGACGTGAGTCGGACAGCGGAAGACGTCATGAATGAACCCCTAAGGAATAATGGTTCATGCATAATATACGAGTCCTTGAAGAAATCAATAGTCCTGGACTAGGGAAACTCCTGCAGCCTAAAGGTCTGATCTTCAAGAACTCGTTGTGACGTTAGGGTGGACGGATGTCAGAGACCATGCCTGTATTTGGAGTGCACGGTTTAATGCCTAAATAAGGGCTGGGATTTTATGCCTATATAAGGGCAGGGCGAATTGTGCCTATATAAGGACATGATACTGAAAAGCCCGTTTATGGACACCCTAAGAGGAATACAACAATCTGTTTTACTGTATGTGGCTTTCTCAAGTTGGCCATTCGCAGTAGAAAATCTATGGAGGGGAGGCTATAGGGCTCTTTGGCTGCTGTTGGTCCTGTATTATATTTGTTGAACTGGTGTATTTTTAATGGTTTTATCTATTGTATTGCACTAAGATTGGTACTTTGTGACAATAAGTGTACTGTTTTAACATGCGTTTTTTTAAAAATTTTATATTGAGTAAAGATGTATTGAATTGAATATGCGGGAGTTCTTCGGTGGTATTCCTGCATCTGGAGGTACCAACACCTCGAACATTGGTACTTTTGGAATGAGGTAATACCAGGCTATTACAGATTAACACAAACACAAGGAGATGATGAACGGAGCGCTGAAACTTTTCAGACACTCACCCCCAGTCACAGATCTGGGTTGAATCCATCATCATTCTTTAGCTCACTTCGCCACCCCAGTTCAGACACAGCTATATGCAAATCAGTCTTGACCCTGTGCCTCATGGGAACAGTCCAGCCCGAACTGCCAAGCCAGGTCTTCCCTGGACCGGAAACAAGCATCCTGGGACCGGTTTCGGGCTCACAGCCCTCATCAGCCAGGCTAGCTTGAATCCAGTGGCAAAGTGAGCAAGGGACACACGTCTGGGCATACCCTGCCAACTTAGGGCGAACAAAGCAAACACAAGGAGATGGACGGAGCGCTGAAACTTTTCAGACACTCGCCCCCAGTCACAGATCTGGGTTGAATCCATCATCATTCTTTAGCTCACTTCGCCACCCCAGTTCAGACACAGCTATATGCAAATCAGTCTTGACCTTGTGTCTCATGGGAACAGTCCGGCCCGAACTGCCAAGCCATGTCTTCCCTGGACCGGAAACAAGCATCCTGGGACCGGTTTTGGGCTCACAGCCCTCATCAGCCAGGCTAGCTTGAATCCAGTGGCAAAGTGAGCAAGGGAACCACGTCTGGGCATACCCTGCCAAATTAGGGCGAACAAAGCAAACACAAGGAGATGATGGACGGAGCGCTGAAACTTTTCAGACACTCTCCCCCAGTCACAGATCTGGGTTGAATCCATCATCATTCTTTAGCTCACTTCGCCACCCCAGTTCAGACACAGCTATATGCAAATCAGTCTTGACCCTGTGCCTCATGGGAACAGTCCAGCCCGAACTGCCAGATTAACCCCTGAGGAATCAGTAAAAAACACAGGAATCAGCGTTTCTGCACCCATTCCTGCATCTGTTCTACATTACAGGGTCTGTTTTCACCCACACATTTTGCCTACTTTGAGCAGAGGAATTCTCTAGGTGAAAACAAATAGGAACTGTAATATTCCTGCACACCTCCCGATTTACAGGTAACTCTCTTACTGGCCAACTTGGAAACTGCATGGCCCTCCGAATGGGGCCTTAGTTGGTAAGCTACAGATGGGCCCTCGCATTCTGACGAATGGTGGATAGCGGCGACGACCTCTTGCCAAGTCTGTTTGACATAAGGGTGGTTAAGTGCTGTCTCATCAGGTATCACAAAGCTTCCCTGAAAGCAGCGACATTAACTACCTTCCTGAATGGCAGAAGGCTTGGTCTCCAAAAGAGACAAGCAGTTGGTTTATTGTCTGAGCCACCTGGGCCTCAGTAATAGTTACCTGCACAGCACTCACATGCAGTGTGCTGAATAGCCTTTCCAGACCCTAGAGTGAGGCCGACTGAAGAGAATTATCAGAGAAAGAATTCACATAAGTTCATAGAAGGACAGTCTTTGGATAGTTTTGGGGGTGCATAGAAAAAATAGTCATATTCGGTGATTATAGGTAAAACATAACATGCACAGTATTCACTAAGATATTAAAAACCCATGTGCAGGATTTTGATTTTTAAATGATGACCTATAATAGATAATAAAAGGTAGTATGAAGCACAATCCTCAAACAATCCATAACACATGAAGCTAAGCCCAAAAGAATGTACTTTCACACAAAAATATGGATATTCGGACAAACAGATGCACATTCATTTTAACGAATGGACATTCTTCACAGCAAATGCATATTTACCCTTCCATATGACACACCGATGTACATTCAGATCAATGAATGTACATGGATACTTCACCATCATGAAAGAGATCAATTTAACCATTATTGTAAAAATCACTAATGTTAAAATAGTTTTTACACATTTACAAGGAACCAACAAAGAACAATTTTCTTATATGTTTCCCGATTATATTAAATAAGAAAGCTTTCATTACATAAGGCTAAATGTATGGTCACATAATGCATGCCATTTTCGTTCCACTGCTCTCATAAATTTTACAAATATACAATTCAATCCTGTGTCAGATGGTTTAAGACATGCTATCACCGCTTGTCTGCATGAGCGAATGTCCCGCTGGTTAAATGGTATCCTGAGCAATCTGCTTCTTATCTAATAAAGCTGGGCATATGCAAATTAAGTGGATGATGTTCTCTTCGCCACGTTTACACAATCTATAGGAAGTTGATGTTGTTTGTCTCAGCCACAACATTGCGTGCACAAGGCCTGGAAGTATTCCAAATCGTGCTCTTATGAACCTTCTTTTTTGTCACGGGGACCATCCAAACTCTAGATAAGACTGTGGTTTAAGGCATTTATATTCATTTATATTCATCCAGGCATGTGACCTAGATACAAATAATTCTTTGTCCATTAACATTGATGTTTTTTCCATTAAGCCATAGATGGTCTTTTTTTAAATTGCTGGAGTCAGAGGATTGTCCCATAGTGAGTCGATGGACAAATCTTCTATTGCCTCAGTTAAATACTCCCATGTTGGTAAATTATGATTTGTTTGAACTTCATGCCAGATGGCCTGATCTAACTGGTTTGAAATATTTTATGTTATTCTTTTCCAGGTTTTAATGTACGATCCCTTTCGTGCAATGATTTGGTTTAACAGACCAAATTCTAATCGTATCTGGGCTTGCGTTTCGTTGCATGGTAGTTTAAACAGAAATCTAAATATTTTGGCGCCAATTTTATTTTACTGCATCTTTACCCTGCATCGCCTCGCTCCCATACAAGATAGTTGATAAAAGTTTTGCAGATATTATCTTTGGTAGTGGTTGGTGGCTGAAACCTCCTAGTGATTTCTGTAGGGAACGAAAGGCCGGGAATAAGGAATTTCCTTTCCAACTCCGTTTTATGTTTCTTGAAAGAGCCCTTTTCGTCAAATATTACACCAAGATACTTATATGTTTTAACTTGTTCTAGTTGCCGAATTTGTAGAAACCACTTATATTTTTTATGAATCTTATTACTTACTTCCATCACCTTTGTTTTCTTTTCATTTATTACCATTCCATTAAGTAACGAATAGTTTGATATTTTATTTATCAGTCTCTGCAATCCAACCTTTGTTTGGCTCACCAGAATCACATCATCAGCATATAAGAGATTTGATATATATTTCTCTCCTAACCTTGGGGGTGTGCATTAAGATCTTGAGTTAAATCAGCCAAAAACAAATTAAATAAGTATGGTGCAAGTATGCAGCCTTGTTTCAAACTCTGAAAGGTTTTAATTTTCCTAGACAAAATAGAACCATCACCCATTTTCACTCTTATCCATGAATCCGAATATAACATTTGGATTGCTTTCAATAGGCAAGGTGGAATGTGAAATTTAACCATCTTTTGCCACAGAAGGTAGATTCCTTCATTTGTATTTAACTATCATTATTGAGAGGGCTAAAATATTGGATGATGTGCGTAAACATTGGACAAACCCAGTTTGATTTGGGGGGATAAGTTGCTTTTTTTCTGCCCAATATTGCAGTTCTTTCAGGAGTATCCCTGCAAAGAGCTTAGCTTCGGTATCCTGGAGCGTAATAAGGCGGTAGTTTTCTGGTTTTGACCACTCTCCTTCTTTATGTATCGGTACTATTAAAGAGCCTTTCCAAGACTCAGGACTTATTTTTAATTGCAAAGCATTAGTAAACACTTTAGATCGGTACCCTGCCCAAAAAGGTACATCAGTTTTATAAATAAACTTGCGGGATACCGTTCGGGCCAGGTGCCCCATCTTCTCTGCTACTTTTAATTAGATTGCAAACTTGCACTTCTGAAACTTCAATTGCAAATTCCTCTGGAACATTTTGATCCAACACGATGTTCCTATCCTCTTCACAGTTAGGGTATATTTTTGTTTCACTCGAATAATTGAAGTGCTTTATTAAGAACTCTACCCATGCCGATTCTGTTAAAGCTGAAGTTGTGATCCTCACTGGTGCCCGGTTCAAGTTATTGATCATTCTCCAGAATGCCCTTGAATTGTTTTCTTTACTCCGAAACAGAGCCTTAGCCCAAAGTGTTTGGTTTATTTTTAACTTCTCTTCCCAAATTTTCCTCCGATAATCTTTATTCATTTTCTTTGCTTTAATTTGAAGTTCCAGATTACAGGGGTACTTTCCTAATTGACGCATAAGTCTATTGCGGTTTTTCTTCAAGATGCGACATGGTTCAGATACTTTTACCTTGTTTAGATCATTTAGCTGTAAATTACGTTGGCGATTATTCGTTTTTGTTACCAAAAGGGGAACACTTAATTTTTCTGTAAATTCCAACCACTGGTCCACCACAGATCCTTTCTTTGCAATGAAACAAATTTTGACCAAAAGCGAGGCCTCCTGGCTAACCACCTCTAATAATCCTTCCGACCAGTACAATCTCCTATAATTAGTTGTTTCTACCTTGCCTGGAAGGGATTCCACTTTTTCATGAAGCTTTGGTTGGACTTCTATCTCAATTATTTGCTGGCCATGGTCGCTTTCTTCTGTCATCCGGATCTGAAATGAAGTTATTAGTTGTAGTAAGGATAGAGTTGCTAATGTAAAATCTATTCTTGATTGCAAGCCTGCTGCCTGATATGTCCTTTTAGGTGGTATGTCATTCGAAAATCGCCCGTTCAGCACCCTTAAGCCCAGGGAATCAAGATCTTTTACTACTTCCAAACCTCTTACTCCATTTCCATCAAGGGTGCAATGTTGATTCGGAACAGGCCATCTATAATCCTGTTGTAATATATTTTCTACTCGGACAAAAGGTCACAGCAAATTCATATTGAAATCCCCTGATGATATGATAACCCATACCAATTTCTCAATATACATATTAATTTATGGAACATCGATTTCCTTGCCTTTGTTTCCGGGTGTATATAGAATTGATCACAACAAGTATGCTCTTGGTGTATTTATTCCAGTTCCTTAATTTTACTATTAGGATACTGTTATCGTCTGTTACCACCTGCTCACTTTTAATCTTTAAGCCAATAAATAATAATATCGCCAAGCCCCACATTGGTCTACCATATCTTCTGATTCTGGTGTCTGTAAAGCCTTCCTTTACAAATGGCTCCGTTTTCCAAGTTTCTTGAAGTAATATGATATGAAAATTTCTGAATAATATATTCAGTTTTGTGTCGTATTTCTTATTTTTTTATACTGTTAATGTTCCATGAGCATACTTTTATGGTTTCCTTTAGATGCTTTACTTGTTTCTCCTGATTATTCTGTACTTTTGTTTGTCATTGAGAAGGGCTGCCATGCAAGGCTGTTGTTAACCAGCCTGCATTAAGTTGAGTTGTACTCTGGGTTCCTAACTGTAAGTTTACCGCTGGGTTTATTGTCTTTCCAATTGAGTTTTTCAGCACTGAGTGTACTTCCTTATTACCATTATCGCTACTGACAGTGACTGCAGGAAAACATATCCACTCAATAAAGATATAATAAATTAGAACTTGAAAATAGGATATTTAAACGATTATTCTTTACATTTTTTTGAATAGACAAGCCAGGTTAGGTTGTAATAAGAAGGAAATAATATAATTTAGGAAGGGTGATAATAGTTTTTAATGCCTTCCTTAAGGATGGAGTTATGGACTTGAACTATTGAGATTCAAGGAGAAAGCGTTTAATTTCAGCTGTACCTTTACATGTCACCCCTTTCTCTGTTTACAGAGAATGTATTGCAATTACTTAATTTGAAAGCACTTCGTCTGCAGTTCAAAGTCCTTTCCCGCACACTTTTGAAGTACAAGAGCAATGAAATGGTACTTAAATTCCTGTTGTCACAGGGAGAAGGAATATATATATATATATTTTTTGTTTTTTTCTTTTTACATACTTTTGTACTTTGCATCAACTCAATACATTAGGCAAGCACGTGCAGACCACTGAACAAACATCCACACATGCAGTAAATAAATCTGCTTACTCAGTAACTGTCATCCACTTAAAAAAACAGAAGGAAAGAAAATTTGCGTTAAAGTTGTAATACGAGCATAAAGATACGAATAAAAGGGTGCCTTAGTTATAGTGGGCAATAACGAAAATACTCTAGTTTCTGGGGGAAGAGCTGATTTGTGGACAAATTCACCAAGGGGAATGAAATAGGGCCTGTTAGTGGACACTGGATTTAGCACTTTCTCCAAAAATCAAAGATGTTGCCTTTGCAACCCAGCTCTAATACAGACACAGATTATGATTTCTTTTTTAACTGCACTAGAAAAGCTAATAGTTTTTGGTTTAATGTGCTAATGCATGAAGGGTGTCATTAGAGTGAGATACACAGGAAGGAGCAAGGAGTAGACAGAGAGCGCTGTAGATGAGAAGTGGTCCCCCATGCAGTTCAATACAAGCACCCGAGTGGAGGTGGAAGGATACCTCCAAATGACCAATAGATGTCAAAACACAGACCTAATAATCACATCAAAGCCCTATGCAAAAAAGCTTACCTTTTCCCGAATAATCACCAACACAACACAACACAGCATAAAACTTAAACACGGCATGCTTCAGTTTGGTTCTGTTTTATTTGTCTTGTGTGCAAAACATTCAGTGCATGGCTGTGGCAGATTAGATATATGACTCCGGGCATAGTGTCAGGCCATGGCCTGTACCAAAGATCAGTTGCCACAACTTTCACCTGTTTCCTGTGATTGCTGTAGGCATGAGTACTGGGAACAGGGGGATGCTGGCAGTGTTTGCCAGTGATGGTTAGTAAAGCAACCATTGTTCAACCCCCATATAATACATAGGATTCTGTAATCCCTGTATAAATGCATGTCTCTAATGTCTTTAAATTGGCGAATAGTGACACACTCAATCACCGATTATAGAGAAAAGAAGTCAGAACTCGGCTAGAAAAAGTTCTAGTCACAATGCCTGCTGCCAGGGCCAGCAGCCAAGGTGAAAGGCAGGTCAGGTCCCCGCGCATAAATGAAGCAGCTGTTTAAAGCAACGAAAACGGAACATTGTTTTTCTTTCTTCTGCTAGAATTTAATATCTTATAGTGACAAGCAGATAAAATATGTTTCTTTTTGGCACTCTCTAGAGAAAAAAGCTAGAATCTTTCTCATTGTTTTTACACATTCCTAGTTAATGCAGCTTTTTTTTTCATTTAAACTTGTATCAAACTATTTCTAATATCTATTTACATGAAATAGATAACAGGTTTTTGATGTTTGATTTTGCAATATAAGTTTTATTTTTATTCTTAATGTTTGCAAACATTCTCGCTCTTTCATATGAAAGAGCTACGCACCAAGGTTTTAAGTTGTTTGTGGGAATGGTGTTGTTGTGACCATGTATATATGGGATAAAGTGCCCCCTACCGTACATTATAAGGATATTGCAAGTCACCTCGAAAATCCATAACCTTTTAAAGGAACTTGGCCTTCTGCCTCGTTCCTCTACATGGTTATGGATCTCCTCAGTGACTTACAATATCCTTATAATGTATGGTAGAGGGGACTTTATCCCTTATATAATGTCCCTTGGCTTTGCCATGACCTGCAATTGTTACACATGGGGCATGATCATCTGGCATCCCTATGCCTTGTAACCATACCTGCAGTACTCACAAAACATTTCCTGTGGCTACTGCACACTGGGATGAGCAAAATACTCATAGTACTTGCAGAATACAGCCTTCAGCCAGGCCCTGCATGTACTTGGCACATGGATTCCCCTCTGACCATGCCTTGTGGGTTCCTGTATTATTTCAGCTATGCTGTTTGCCCAATAATGTTGTCCCACTAGATTCTCTCAAATACAATTTCTTATAATTATAGGAGAGGAAACAATTTAAATGTTACGTCAAATTCTGCTGAAAGATCAGATGAAGGAAATATCTAAATTTAGCCTGAGTGACACATTTTCAAAGATATAAACCAGATCAATGTCTCTGTTGAATTTAATAGCACTTTTATCAAATATTTCTGAGACTCTTGGAGGGATCCTAGACTATAATCCAATCTCCTTCATCCCATTAATCTAAGTTCCATGGTGTAATGATATCCAAATTGATGGGGTGGCAAAGGTGACATCACAGGCACATTAACTTCCCCTGATGACATCCCAGAAAATTGTGACACCTGAATATTGTGTGACAAGTTTTATTTTAAACAACCTTTATTAAAACCTTGACTGCAATATTCTAATAACATATTTAACAGACCCAAAAACACACCTTCTAAAACTACTAGAAGATAAAGGAGGCGTGTTACCTTACTTCGCAGCTTTTAAATGTCGGAAATGATTACGTCGCAGGTAACTACATAGGGATTCTTTACATCAAAGGTAAGGTTTATTACTTTTACATCCAGTGTATTCTACTTCGTAGGCAAGTAATTTTGAAAATGCCTAAATGCACCTAAGCTTTAAAATAGGTCTATATATATATATATATTTATATATATATATATATATATACACACGTGTGTATTTTTAGAAATATGTAAAGGATAGGTACATTTAAAATGTTATATTTAAAAATGTTGAAAGTCAGAATATTAATGAAAAATATATTTTTATTAATGATTTTATGTCATGATATATTACAAAATATAATTATATGAAAAATCCGTTTTAGAAAAGTATTATTTTAAAAGTTTTAAATTGTAAGAGTTTTGGGGAAATCACTTATCCTGAACTAATCAATCCAACCCAAAGTTGCTGATTAAATGAAGACCGAATTACACTTATAAAATGGGTGTCAGAGAGTATTAAGAGTTTGGGTATTTAAATATTCAACATAATCCAAAATTCTGCAGATAATTGAAATTAAAGCAGACAAACAAATCTACCTGCCTGTTCATCTCATAATTTAGCAGGACTGAAGAAGTAAAAATAAATGTTTTACTGGGACTGCTTTATGTCTACTAAGCCTTACCAATTAAAACAGGAATACATGTGTTCAACAATGACAGTTAAATTGAGATGATTTAATTTGGAGTGTGCTTGAAAGAACTGAAGCACAAAGGAAGGTTTGACTGTCCAGATATCACAATATAATGCCAAGGTATCTGGTCAGGATAATGCCTGAATAGTCTCAAAGGAAGCTGGCAAAATATCGGTGCACATAGATCAGACAATCAGGAAGACATGAGGAAAGCAGGTCTAAAGACAAAAAAAAAAAAAGGACACCAGAACACCCACACTGCACTCGAGGCATGCTAATATTCCTTTACTGTTTCACGTGATCTATCCACTACAGCATTAGTATAGGCTCTGCTGTAAGGGATAAGTAGTGGAGTGGTTTTATGGACCCTTTTACAAATTAAGCAAGATCAATGCCCAGCTTAAATAAAGACCTCTACACCTGACACTGGCCACCTGGCTTGAAAACTGCGGGTCAAATGGAAGCCAGAACAATGGACTCACTCGAAGGGCTGACATTTCAGACTGAAAGGAAACAGTACTCAAGAGAAAGGCAGGTGAGCCTAGAAGAGGCGACATTCGTCCTAATCTAAAAGGGGGCAGAGAAGGGTGGCCTTTGGTAGAGCTTGGAGGAGGAGAGAGCGAGAAACCTTGGGACCAAGGCGCTGTGGGTTTACTTTTCATGAAAGTCAGCCCTGACCAAGAATAACTGGATTATAAGAGTGAGATAAGGAGGAAAATGCGTGAAAATTCTGGCTTGAATCACAACTGATTAACCTTATAAAAAACTAATAATTGGAAGAATCCCTGCCTGCTGAAGTAATGAAAGATGCTCCATCCTGAATCTCAGACCCGGAAATGCTTTTTTGATGGTCATGAAAGCAAGGTTAAGAGGGCCCAGGAGCGTCACCGGGACAAGCCTGGTGCTGCGGGACCTGAATGTTGGGGAGAAAGATGTGGAGGGTCCAAGGAGCAGCGAAAGGTGCAGCGCCCTAGAAGAAATCCAGCAATACCAGTGCTTACTGGACTTTTGGCTATGGTCCTGACAGAAATTGGGGAAAGCCTTTTTCCCTGGGGAGGTCAGCCTTTTTCTTTGATTTCTTCTATTTGTTCGTGAGAATGCATTTAAAAAAGCCTGTAAAGATCGAATCTTTTTGCTAAATACTTTAAAAAATACATATTTTTTTTAATTGTTTTGAATACAGGTACAGCATATACAATTTAGCATTAAATATAAAATTACCATAGTATATTCAACAGGGATTTTTGTCACATATACCACAGTTACATAACCAGGCGATGTGTGCCATTTCATTTTCCCCGACTCTGTCTTTCCCTTCTATTCATACGCGTTACCTTGCGATTCAGCTTGAGTGACCCTTTGTGTTCCTTCTTCCCGGAGTCCATAATGAAGTATCCATGGGTCCCATATTTTCTTAAACTTCTTTGGGCATCCACGGGCTTTATATATTGTTTTTTCCCCTGCCATATATAAGTCCATTCCAGCTCTCCACTCATATATCGTGGGCGGTGTTGCCTTACCCCAATTGCGTGCCAAATCTCGTTTTGCCACTACTAGGCCTAGGTTTGCTTATATTAACTTGGTTCTGGGGAGGTCTACATCCGTAGATATACAAAGTAGTACGAATTTGGGGTCTATGGGTATCGTTTCACCCAGTATTTCCCCGAGCTCTGCAATTATAATCTTCCAGTAATCCTGTATCACTGGGCATTCCCATATTGTGTGTATGTAGGTGCCTTCCTCGTGGTTGCATCTATGGCAGCCGGGAGTGTTGGCCCTCCCGATTTTATGTAGACAGGCTCTATCGTAATATGCCCTATGTACAGGGACGGATTGGTAATGCGGGCACTCGGGCATTGGCCGAAGGGCCGGTGTCTCAGTGCCCTCTGTGGGCCGTTTTTTCCCCTTTCCCAGTCCACAGAGAGCACTGGACAGGGAGAGGAAAGCAGTCTCGCTGAGCGGCCGTTCATCGATGATCAGCTGTGGCCTCTCCTTGACCCCCAGCCCTGCCAAGCAATCACGCTGATGGTGGGCTGGGGAGGGGTGATTGTGTGCCAGAATCAGCCTCCCAGGGGGCCAGGTGTTGCTCAGGCCATTGAGCCATTTTCACCCCGGCCCCCCTGGGGCCCACGCAGCCCTGAAACAGTGTTTGCATTAACACCTCGCCCACAGCCCTTCTCATTCAGGGCATAGTGGGCGAGGAAGAATGGGTCTCGCTGTGGGGGCCAGGTAATGTTGGGAACTGGCACCATCTTCACCTTTGCCTCCATCCCACCCCCATGGATGGCCCAGCAGCTGTGTTTTTTGCTTTATCCCCTCTCCTGCCCGGCCATTGCCCCGAGGCAGTGAAGGGCTGGGGAGGGCTGAGTAATTTACAAATAGCTGGGGCCTCACTGTTTTTAAGGTGCTCCTGCGCTGGAGGGCTGGGGAATAATTTTTGAAGAGAAAGGGTCCTCGCTGCTTTTCAGGTGCTTCTGCCCTGGAGGGCTGGGGAATCATTTTTTAATAGAATGGGGCCTCGCTGTTTTTCAGGTGCTCCTGCGCTGGAGGGCTGGGGAATAATTTTTGAAGAGAAAGGGGCCTCGCTGCTTTTCAGGTGCTTCTGCCCTGAAGGGCTGGGGAATAATTTTTTAATAGAAAGGGGCCTCGCTGTTTTTCAGGTGCTCCTGCGCTGGAGGGCTGGGGAATAGTTTTTGAAGAGAAAGGGGCCTCGCTGCTTTTCAGGTGCTTCTGCCCTGGAGGGCTGGGGGATAATTTTTGAAGAGAAAGGGGCCTCGCTGTTTTTCAGGTGCTCCTGCGCTGGAGGGCTGGGGAATAATTTTGTAATAGAAAGGGGCTTCGCTATTTTTCAGGTGCTCCTGCCCTGGAGGGCTGGGGAATAATTTTGTAATAGAAAGGGGCCTTGCTGTTTTTCAGTTGCTCAGCTTGTAGGACTTGTCAACTTGGCCCCGTGTCCTTCCCAAGAACAATATCCTCCCACTTACATTCCTTGTGTGTTTCATGAAAGGGCACGCCCGCGAATGTGGGCCACGCCCCGCGAATGTGGGCCACGCCCCGCGAATGTGGACCACGCCCCACGAATGTGGGCCACTTTTTTCATCAGTGCCCGGGCCAAATTGTGATCCTGATCCGACCCTGCCTATGTAGTACTCACTTGCGGCTCCCCGGCTTCGTCAACTTCCCCCGTTGGGCTCGACCGCCCGATCGGCATCCGAGGGTTACCCCCTGGAGCAGGGAGTCGAGTCCAGTCCGGATCCTCCTCTGGTCTGGTCCCGGAGCTATCTTCAGGTCAGTATTTCTCCCGTGGTTGCTCGGGCGTCCAGAGGCCTCCTTCTCCGCACCTCAGGCACTCCCTCTATCCCCAGTCTCGACCTTTCGGGGGAAGGCACAGGCGGCCCCGTCCGGTGCGCCAGGCCGACTGCACCACCGTACCACTTCTCCCCCCTCTCTGTCACGGGTGATGTGGGGCCAGTTGTATCTCTCGTGTGGGGGGGACCAAGCTGCCCACTGGGGCCCGCTATGGCTCAGTTTGTTCTCGGCCTTTCCTCGCCCCCGCATCCAGGCCCGCGCTTGCTCTCCGACGGATCAGGACTCTCAGCGATTTGGCCCTTCAGCAATATTCAGTGTGTTTCAGGGTGCGTATCTTTTACAAGGGGGTTGTCGAGAGTCCTCCCCTCAATCGTTGATGTTTCCTTGGCCCAGCCAGCCGGTCGGCGGCCCCGCCAGTCTCATTTTCTCAACGCGGCCGCTTAGGCTTGCGGGCCGTCGCCATTTTGTCTCGCCCTCTTCTCCCTGCGATCTCGCTCTATGCCGGCTATTTCAGTTTTGTGCACAGGGGTTTTTGTTCCGCTTCAATAATCAAGTCCCAGGCGTTGGCATCTGGAGACAGGATTGCTCGTGGAATGACGGCAGGATTATCGTCAGGCCATCGGAGCGCCGGTCGGACAAGTCTAGTCCACCATGCTGCTGGCCAAACCCAACCCTTTTTGCTAAATACTTTTAATATTGTGCTGCATATGCACATTTTTACCCGTATTTATATATAAGTTTTCTTGATAGAGAGAACCTTCCAAACCCTCCCAAGCAGAGTAAGGCTTTCTCAGTACTCTTGTTTTAACTGCTCCAATCAGAAAATAATTCAAAGTAAGGGGGGATATTTTATTTTTTGGCTGCTATAAAGTGATCACTTATCAAAATACATGACAAATATGCAACCACATTAACATAACGAGTAAAAGAACAATCTATACATTGATACAGTGTATTTGAAAGCGGAACAAACCACTGTGAGCCAAAGTAGTTAATGCAAATGCCTGGGATAGAGACAGAATATATCTCACAAAAAAGGAGAAAAGGGAATGAGCCCTCTCCGACTCCCCTACCAACTATATAAACTCACTGAACAGAGAAGGACTAAACTTAAAAATTCAGACAATAGGAGAGAACCAGGAGGAAACAATTATTTTTATTAATACTGCCCTCACACACTTTGCAGTGTCATGCTTCATCATTGGGCCGCATCGTACGTCCAGGCGCAGACCAACACACTGGACGGAGCGCATTTATTTTTAAAAGAAATGAGAAAGACGTGTGGAGGACACAAGGAAGGAAAAGGTACAAACAAACAAACAAAAGTAATAAAGAGGAAGAAATATTTCCCCAAAGAAGGGATCTAGAAGTGCAGAAAAGACAATTAAAACTACCTAAGGAGAAACACACTTTTATCTTTATTCCTGTGTTCCCTTGGTAGGATTAAAAATTTCACCAGGGGATATACCGGGAGGTAAAGACCCCTATACCCCTACTGCAATAACCAACATGTTTCTGCCAATGAAATGAGCCAATCTAGGTCACAGTGGCATTCGTCAGGGTATAGATCCCTAATTTTTCTGGTCACTACCCAAACTCTGGTGTTTTCTTTACCGTATTTACCAAAATGGACAGTTTCCACTTATATAATCTTCACCAGTCGGAGAAGGAATTCTTTCTGTGAAACAAATAAACAGAAAACGCGTATTTTAACCCATCATATCTGTGTAAGTGCTTCCTTCCCTTGTCCCCACTGGTTTTAACTATGTCTGGTAAACTCAACGTAATTAAAAAAAATGCATATATCTACAGACTCTTGTCTCCCGAGTATGCACATATATCCAGTATGCTGTCTCACACACAGTCACACTCGTAGAAAGCGATGGGACACACCTTCCAGTTCTCCAAATTTGCTCACACACGGCCATTATCAATGTTTGCAACAATCAGAAACATTTTGTAACATACATGTTAATTCCCTTCAATGAACTCATCTCCATTCAGAAGTAGAATTATATTGTTATTATCAGTTTCTCCATCTTACTCGCACGAGTTTCAAAGGAATTCTCCAAACCCGGGACACAAGGTGGGAACGGGGTCTTGTAGTTACACCCTGTGCAACCTAGAGAGGATATAATAATGACGTTAACACCATACAGGTATTACCTGTTGCCTATAATTCAATGTTGTTGTTCATCTTATTCATTTATGTGCAGAACACAGGAATAAAGATAAAAGTGTGTTTCTCCTTAGGTAGTTTTAATTGTCTTTTCTGCACTTCTAGATCCCTTCTTTGGGGAAATATTTCTTCCTCTTTATTACTTTTGTTTGTTTGTACCTTTTCCTCCCTTGTGTCCTCCACACGTCTTCTCATTTCTTTTAAAAAATAAATGCGCTCCGTCCAGTGTGTTGGTCTGCGCCTGGACGTATGATGCGGCCCAATGATGAAGCATGACACTGCAAAGTGTGTGAGGGCAGTATTAAGAAAAATAATTGTTTCCCCCTGGTTCTCTCCTATTGTCTGAATTTTTAAGTTTAGTCCTTCTCTGTTCAGTGAGTTTATATAGAGACAGAATAGGCAGAAACAATATAATAATGTACATTAATATTAAGAAAAAAAATCTAAAACCATAATGAAACTTGAATTGGAATTGACTAAAGAGATAAACACTGATTAAGATCTATTTGCATTTTTAGGCAGTTTATGGAAATTTTAATAAAACGAGTTTTCTATTTTAAACTGCAAAAGTTGTATGCGAATGCTAAAAAGATCATTTAGATTTCAACTTATAAGTGGATATGTATAATTCGGTACAAACTTTACCAGAGAAAGAGTTTTCTAAACGAATACTATAGGAGGCTGCACACATAATTCAAGTTGTATATTCGTCTTCCTTTAGATGGCAGTGTTGCTCAATTCAAACGGTTATACAGTTTTAGGTTTTGAATTAGGTTAATTCAAGAGCTGCACTGTGACAGAACCTGCAATGAAAGGTCTTGAATGATGTAAATACACTGCTTTGATAACTTAAACACTAGGCCTTAGCGAAATGTAAATTACGCCTTCGTAATTAGTAAAATTCCTTATATTATGCCTTTACGTCACTTAGCGCACACAAAAACATTTACCATGACCACATGGGAACAATAGAATGCGAGCGGCTGTTGTTCGCAGTGCTTTTGTTTTTAGGTCTCGCCTAGCGTCGCAGCGCATGCGCTGCTCGCTCTGCGAGATCTATTGTCGTCGGGTTGACTTTGGAAGTGGGTTCGAAGCTCCGCCCATGCTTTTCATTGGCGCGCGTCACACATTATGCTAAAGGCTCGCTTTCTATTGAAAGTGAGGCTTTTTTGTTCCCTCCCTGTCTCCTTTAGGCCCCGCCCATCCGGACTCGTACAGGAGCATGCTCTGCGCTTTCACGTGTCTTCTTTAATCTCCATAGCTCCATGGCGCTTTCAGTTTAACAAACGGCGGCGGCCGGTCTCCTTTAGGCCCCGCCCATCCGGACTCGTACATGAGCACGCTCGGCGCTTTCACGTGTCTTCTTTGATCTCCATAGCTCCATGGCGCTTTCATTTTAACAAACGGCGGCGTCCTCTCCAGCTGGGCCGCGCCTCTGGTCTGCGGGGACCTGCGCTGATCGGCGGGCGAGATGTCGACGGTGCTGGGCTCGCAGCTGAGCATTTACCACTGCTGTGCCATGGTGGCGGAGATGCCTGCGAGCAGAGGTATGTGTGCATCCGTCACCGCGCCTGACATCTTGCGGAGCTGCTCTTCTCTCACTCTAACGCGGGAACTCCCGCTCTGCGCACCCCCTCCCCCCAACACACACACCCCCACGGCTCTGTGTCCTAGCTGTGGTTTGTTATTGTTTTCCTGCACTATATCCACGTGGCGTAAACTTCTTTCGGATATTCGTTATTCTGAGGTCATCGGCTTTCGAGGCGACATAACTGATGCGATTCATCTGACATAAATATAGTAAGAATAAACATGAATATCTTTGGTACTAGTAATATGAATATGTATGTTATAGGCTCTTAATCATGCCGATGCCCTTGTCAAGCCCCGCAAGTACCAGGTGCTGCTATTACCCAGGATAGTGGCCCTGATTTCTGCTCCCATCCACGAGGCTAAGAAACCACAACAGGCCGCATTTGAGTGTGTGCTCAACCATCGCGAGTATAACTAAAGTGAAGCACACGGTTCTAGGCGCTGCACGAACGGGCAGCGGTGCCGTGCATGCACGGAGACCAGGTGGGATGGCGGACAGCAGCAGCCGCGACGCCCAGCCTGCCCCTGAAGCCCAGATGTGCAGCGCCTGACAGTGGAATCTGCAGTGGGCAACCTGGGTGATTGTGGTGTAACCTGGGCCATGTCTCTCGAGTGACGAGCTCTCCCACCAGAAGCGTCACCAGTGCCGGCACCCCCTGAACACAACCAGCGCGCAACCTTTATTAACCTTATGAGGCAGATGCACCTGTTCCCTGGGGGTGAAGCACAGCAGTGACCAGCGTGGCCGGTCCAGCTAGTCAGATGGGTCAGTGGAGCACATGCGCAGATACCTGCACACTTAAATCTCAGTGGGCGATTCAGCCCCGTATCCTTGTCAGGTCGATAACATGGGCGCAGTTGTGTGACATAACTACTCCGACTTCAACGTAAATCCACAAATAGGGATTGCGTTAAGTGTTTTGTGTTTTTTTTTTAATCCTCATGAACTTGAATAATTTCAGGGCGTGTCTCGGACGATCTAGTGAGACCAGGGGTGCCTTTAATGTTGAAAAGCGCGTTTCCGAGAAGATGGCCATTGCTGTTTGCTCCAGTTAGTGTATAAATTTGAATAAACAGTGCTTAACCAGTATGCGCCAATTGCTTAGTGACGCAGGAGACGTCTCTGACGTGCTCCTTTCGCCACTGTCTGCATGTGGTTCCCATGCTGAAGGGAGGCGGAGAGAAGCTGCCCCGCGTTGGTGTGTTTTTGTGACACCTTCACTGGGCGTCGGCGCTGCGGCTTTGGGGTGCTGCTTATGATCTTGAACCAGTAAGAAGGCTGTAGAGCGTGAATCTTTAATTGCACGCGTGCAGTCGAGAACACAATGTAATAATGAAGGTGGAGTGACTGAAAATCTGTTCTTGACATAACTCCTACATTACATAACATTACTTACATAACACAGTTACGAAGAATGAGGACAGAACAACGCAGTACCTACCACGCCTCGGCAAATTAACTAAACCTTGCATCTGCCGCAAACTAAAAGATGAATGCAAAAGAAACAATTGATGGACGGAATGCTGGACAATGCAAACATTCACCCCCAGTCACAAGGATCTGGGTTAAATCCATCATTCTTTGCTCACCACACCACCCCAGTTTGAACCCAGCCATATGCAAATCAGTCTTGACCCTGTTCCTTGTGGGAACAGTCCAGCCCGAACTGCCAAGCCAGGTCCTCCCTGGACCGGGAAACAAGCATCCTGGGACCGGTTTCAGGGCATCACCCTTCTTCAGCCAGGCTAGCTTGAATCCAGTGGTGTAGTGAGCACGGGACCCACGTCTGGGCATACCCTTCCACTTAGGGTGACAAATGCAAAAGAAACAATTGATGGACGGAATGCTGGACAATGCAAACATTCACCCCCAGTCACAAGGATCTGGGTTAAATCCATCATTCTTTTGCTCACCACACCACCCCAGTTTGGACCCAGCCATATGCAAATCAGTCTTGACCCTGTTCCTTGTGGGAACAGTCCAGCCCGGGCTGGACTGTTCCTATTGGGCACAGGGTCAAGACTGATTTGCATATGGCTGGGTCCAAACTGGAATGGCATGGTGAGCAAAAAAACAATGGATTTAGGCCCAGATCTTTGTACTGGGGTGAATGTATGACATTGTTCTGCATTCTGTCCATCAATTGTTGTTTTTGCATTTGTCACCCAGAGTGGGACGGGTATGCCCAGACGTGGGTCCCGTGCTCTCCATGCCACTGGAGTCAAGCTATCCTGGCTGATGAGGGCTGAAAGCCCGAAACCGGTCTTAGGATGCTTGTTTCCAGTCCAGGGAGGGCCTGGCAGTTCGGGCTGGGTTGTTCCCATTAGGCACAGGGTCAAGACTGATTTGCATATGGCTGGGTCCAAACTGGAATGGAATGGTAAGCAAAAAAACGATGGATTTCGGCCCAGATCTTTGTACTGGGGTGAATGTATGACATTGTTCTGCATTCTGTCCATCAATTGTTTTTGCATTTGTCACCCCGAGTGGGACGGGTATGCCCAGACGTGGGTCCCGTGCTCTCCATGCCACTGGAGTCAAGCTATCCTGATTGATCAGGGGTGAAACCCCAAAACCGGTCCTAGGATGCTTGTTTCCAGTCCAGGGAGGACCTGGCCTGGCAGTTCGGGCTGGACTGTTCCCATTGGGCACAGGGTCAAGACTGATTTGCATATGGCTGGGTCCAAACTGGAATGGCAATGTGAGCAAAAAAACGATGGATTTAGGCCCAGATCTTTGTACTGGGGTGAATGTATGACATTGTTCTGCATTCTGTCCATCAATTGTTGTTTTTGCAAACTAAAAGATGGGCAGCAGGGCTTTAAGTAGGATGAAACAAGCATCTGCAATGCAATAGGTCTCGCATTTACGCGAGCTATTGGCATTGTAAATGACATTGCCTTTTATTTAGGTTTTGGTTTTTAAAACATAAATAAAAGGCGTTGTCATTTACAATGCCAATAGCTTAAACTATCGCTAATGCAAGACCTATTGCATTGCAAATGCTTGTTTCACACTATTTGTTGAGAGCGAAATACGTTCTCAAATCAAAAATCAATGCAAGGATTTATTTTGCGCTAAAACATATCGCTAGCCATTTCGTGTAATTTTGCTGAAATTTCGTGTAATTATGCGAAAGCAAATGAAGCCAATTTCGCACATCCCTACTAAAGACATTAGTGAAGTGCATGGGCTGTACAGGCTGTAGATGGAAGTAGGCCCTTGAATGTACAGGCACCCTGTGTCTGGACTCTTTAAGAGCAATAAGCAGAAGTGAGACATAGATTTAACCATACATTTATTTAGCTCCATTACGTCCAGGCATGCTACCACCAAAGCTTTCATTGCTTTACTGGAGGACAGTAAGTTGAAATACCCTGTTACCCCACAAGTGGCGCCACTAAGGAAGCCTGATGCTGTGGCTCCAGGACCCCGAGTACTCCCGACCCCACAAAAGGAGTATCATTGATTGATAGCTCTACCCCAACTTGAAGCCTTCTAGGTTCCATGGTATAAAATTACTATTACATTTCTGTTCTTTGAGATGTTTAAGAGCCGATTTGAGAACTTGAAATAATCTATGACTGCCTGGTATGTTTTTCTTGTTCTACAGGCTGGTATAATAAATGTTTTTTCCAATCACTAGGCAGACACTTCGTTTAGCTTAGTTAGATCGCAGACATCCTTTGCCCACCAGGGTCCATATTATCGCACTGTCCCCGTTTGCGCCACTGCTCAATTTTAACGAAGTGCGCTTGGAGCAAACAGAACAGTGTGACGTCTTACACATAATTCAATGACTTTAATAAGATCTCAGATTTCCTCAAGTGAAGCTAGGAAAATTCCCATTTTCCTTTAATACTTGTGGATTTATTTGGCTCAAGATGCATTAAGTGTGATGACAAATTTTTAAGCGATAACCACATTTTCATTTGTCATCGATGCCAATTAAATGCCGATACTATACAAATAAAAATTTCAATAAAGTGAGGGCTATTTTACCAATGCATTTCTCCTGTAAAGTCTTCAGTGTTGCTGCGAACGTAGAGGGAACTTCCATGTCCTTGAGGTCATCATGAAAGGCTTCATCGTCAGCCTCCACCTCCATTGCGATGCGTGCATTGGTTACTACATCTTCTAAGGTGTTGCCTCCTTCCTCCTCAAAATCGTCCGGGTAATCATTAAAATCATCATCATCGATCAGATCTGAGAATGTAAAAAAAAAGGAGACATCTGATTAGATCATATCTTAATTTAGTTAAACATCACTTAACTACCCTCAGTCTTTACTTTTTCCCTCAATTCCTACTATCGCTCTGCCATGCAGCACCGCTTCCAGTCACACTTCTCTTCATCCTCTTTCCAGGGATGGAAAAAGATGGCAACTTTTATTTTTTTTTAATGTGGGGATAGAAGAGGGAGTTCCCCCACAAACACACAAAGGCTGCGGCGAGGTATAAATATTGGACCTCTAAAGCCACTCTTCAGAACACTCCTGGACTTGTGGATGTTACAGAAGAAGGACTGCCCTGCTGCTTGAAGGACTGCCCTACTGTCTGAGAAGGAAGACTGAATTTGCTTGCCTTCATCCCAGGCTGACCAGAGTGACTCCAAGGGCAGTTGGCTGACCTTCTGTGTGAGTTAAAGGGACACAATAGGCTTCAGAGGCCTCCCTGCAACTGCCCAGCGACCTGCTGCAAGTGGACCTGCCTGAGCCCTTGTGATCTCTGCTGGAGAGAGTCCTGACCCACAAAAGAGGTGCCTCTCCAGGTCCTGGACTCTGGGCTGGCATCAGAGGGTACTCCTCCTGAAGAAAAGGTCAAAATACTGAAGTTTGGGCTCATGATAATTGTGAACAGGCCAATTCACGCCAAGACTCTGGCGTCCGCGACAACCACCACCGCGAAGCTCTAGTGAATCCGGATCTTCGCGCCAACGACAGTCCATGGCAACCGGCAACGCAAGATCTGCACTTCAGCAATGACAGACCATGATGACCACTGTGAGAAATGAGCACGAATTTAGAAAAACAACTTTCTGTGTTAGAATTGCACTTTGAAAATGCTTTAAAGCTGTGAAATGTTTGTTCGAAAATGCCTTGTAGGAAAAAGTGTAAATACATAAGGTTTATAATCTTACTAAATAAACTGTAAAAATACATTAGTTAATCACATGTAAAATTGAGAATGTTCTTAGAATGTTTGTAAATTAATGCGCGTTTCCATCATTTTTGCACCAAGCAACCATTTCTTAACGTGTATATTAACAAGGCCCAAAAGTCTTTTCACTCAACTCTTGCTCATAGCTACATGAATAAGACATTTAGTAAAACTGCTTAGCATTAGCGACATCTTTTAGAAATGTGCTGACTATAATATCGTGTTTGTTAAGCTCCTCACCCCATGTTAGTTCATGCGTTAGAATACAAACAGCTTATTTAAAACTGTTTATGTTAAATGATGACTTAAAGACTTATGAATGCTGTTTCCGAATAACATTGATAGATGCTTTCATATTACTGACTAGCCATTGTTTACACATCGAGCTCATACAGCATTCTTTAGTTTAGGTAAGAGGGTTCTCATGAGAACCTTCCCTCATGTAACAATTGTATCGATCATGGAGACGAGAGTAGTCTGTGGAAATCGGAAGAAGAAGCATCATATGACTGATGACACCACCTCGTGAACTATTCTTGATGGATATCAACAGAGGACGTCTACAGAATTGTTACGAAGTATAAATCTATATTAACAAGTGTTCCTAGGTAATTAGTCCACTTTTTTACCTCATCCTCTGAGAATTGCCCCTACTCTTCCCCATTATTTCATTTTCTCTTGCCCTTTCCAGTGGTTCTGCTGCTGGAGCTCTCTTTGTCCTAAAACTCTTCTTTATGGAGAGTTAATTTCCGGGCTATTTCCCCGAGGTGATGACTTTTGAATTATTAGTGATCAATGCTACTGCAAGGATCGCACTTTTATTTACAGTTGGTACTGTAGCTGTAGGGAACTCGTCTGAGTTCCCAGAACTTCTCTTTATGAGAAGTTCATCTCTTACTCGCTCTTCTCCAGAGGAACTTTTCATGGGTTCTATTTTAGAATAAGTCTTTAGTTAGATTACAGGGTTTCTTTATGGAACACTGTGTGTTTTTCTAATGCTGACATCTAACCAAATCTATTTTATATTTCTGTAAACCTACTAAACTTAATAAAGATATTTAGATATTCTAACCTTATAATAAATGAAGGTTTTTGAAACCTTCACCAACCTCTCATCATTGACTGTTTGCCAATTCTAAATGTCATTGATGTTTCGATTTTGAAAGAGCTTTAACTTGCCTACGGTGGAAAAGATCCGTTGACTTCCCCGGAGCCACAAGGATTGTCGATGGCGAAACTTGTAAGTGGGGGTGTATCAAGATTGAACCATCTTAGTGAGTCCTTGGGATCCCGCACCGCCAACGCGAAGCTACAGCAACGACCATCCCCTCTTTGCGCTAAAGCAATGTCCGCAACGTACAGCCTCCTCCTTGCAGCCTTCTCCAACGCAAGGGGACTCTTTGCACCAGACTTGGAAAGTAACCTTTCAGAGGCACTAACCTGGTTCCTATATCCAGCCGACGCTCTATTGCAGTCAACCTAAACTTGTGACTTTCCCCCAGCTTAGCACGACCAGATGACCACAAGTGCCACTTTTTTTTTGCTTTTAGGCACTATGTTCACTAGAAATTCTAAAATTGTTCTGGTATTATGTTATTTATTAAACTTTACACTATTGTTCTAAACTGATTTTGCAGTTTTCTTGAGCTTCACTTTATTACTGTGTGCTGCATAAATACATCACACATTGCCTCTAAGTTAAGCACAACTGTTTTTGTGCCAAGCTACCAGAGGGTTAAGCACAGGTTAATTTAGTGACTTTTGTGGTTCACCCTGACAAGGATTGTGGTTGTTGCTTAAGTAGGGCTTACACCCCCCTCAACCAATTAACCCAATTTCTTACAGGTGATATACCTGTACTTGCCTGGGTAAGGTCAGGATTGCCCCTGAAATACAAAAAGTTCTCATACCTGAAATGAGATGATACCAAGTAGTAACCTTTTGTAGTACTTCTAAAGTGCACACCTACGATGTAAAGAAACAGAGTGCTGTATTTTGTAGCAGGGAGAGGAATGATTTAAGATAGAACAGAAAAGGGTTTCCAGAAATGTACAATTCATAATAGCTCCATTTTAAGGAACTACACCCGATCCCGACATAGTAAGGGCCAACCCTTCCTAAAAAAGAGGGGTAGGAACCTAGGGGTAAAGTTGTTTAACAGTAGAGAGGTTTATGTGTCATCTGTAGTGAGTGTTCCTCAGTAAACCCTCTACTCAGTGGGACAGTCTGCGCATACACTGTTATCTAAAAATCAGAGTGGATGGAGGTTGTTAATTGGAGTGGTCCAGACCCTTCCAAGGTTGCTGAAGGAGGAGAGTATAGATGAAGTGGATATACACAGGGGTCCTTTGATATGCATCCTAATCAGTACCAACATAATTTTCTTAAAAGGAGAGAGGGTTGGACCATCTCATCTGGATAAGTGGAGCTACCGGGACAATCTGGAAACATGTGGGATATGTAAATAAATATGTTTGAAAGGGAAGAAAGTAAATATATGTGTTTGCACAACAAAGTGCTTTAAAGTAGAAAAGAATATGCAAAGAGCTACAGCAAACCCAACAAACAAAAAAGTTAAAATAAGTATAGTAGAAATAGCCGTGGAATTTAGTGTTGGTGATCTCTTGCAAGCATGCGTACATGTTTTACTCTTTTGTTTGCATACATTAAAATATAACTGTATTCAAACACAAAAGGGATGGGAAAAATGTAATGTTTTTGACCAATAAAAGGCCAGCTATGTAATAACTGCAGTTTTGGGCTTGTAAAATATAAAGAAAAAATCTTTCATCAGAATGAGTTACTGAAGTTCCTAACATGTCTTGTTTGCAAGATTGCAGGCGATGACAGTAGTTATTCATATGTACCACACTCGCACATCGAATGTGCTAAAATAGAAAAATATTGATACATTTCACAAATTCAAGAATACACATTTCAATATTTATTGTAGTACTTGCCAGTAACCCAGCAACAAAAGCCAACAAAGCTTAATGATGTGCTGTGTATTTACAGAATAACCCTACTCAAATAATCGTATCTACAAGTAGAGGGGTCATTTTGGGGAGAAAAAGTAATGTATTGTTAAGAAATGTAAACACATCAATTTGCATGAACAGATTTACACTGATGGTAAGGTGTCATAAAGCCACTATCTAGCATTGACATGTAATCAGTATTTAAGATGGAATTTTCAAAGAAGAAAAAACAGGGGTCTGAAGCAGTGTACAGAGTTTAGTCTTCAACTGATAAAATATTCATTTATCTTTCATTTAGGTGTCCCGCTTTTCGCATTATTAATGTTCATTTATTCAGATGTACCCTTTTATGCATATAAATGCACAATTCCCTGGTCCAGTGCACATTGCGCCACTGGAACAAAGGTATACCTGGCAGATGAGCCCTAATCAGGGAGGAACTGGTCCTCGGTTGCTTGTATTCCGGTTCAAGGAGGACCTGCCTGGCAGTTCGAGCTGGGCTATTCCCATTGGAGCAGGATCAAGACTGATTTTCATATGGCTGGGTCCAAACGGAGGTGGCATGGTAGGCGAAAAATGATGGTCTGAGGTGCGGCCCTGATTAATTACCAATTGCTGAGATTAATTCAAGCATTCCATCTATCACTTTCTGTATACTATTTATTAGAATTTATGAAACTTTGGTTTGAGGTGCTATTTTGTTGCTGCACAGTTAAGTATCTAAATGAAAGGGTTGGGTGGTCTAATGATTTCTCAAGTTGTGTACATTCTTAACATGTACTCTTCTATTGCCTATGCAAGAAACTTCTTTTATACATGGCTTTCATATGAACCCAATATATAGAACACAGCTTTTGAAACCAGGGAATTCACTTCTTGGATGTCACAGTTGAGGGTCAAGAGCGGGTCAAGGGAGGGTATTGCCAAAGGCCAATTGGGAGGGTGGCATTATGTTGTGTTTTATACTTTTGGGACACTTGTTTTGTATATTCTGTTACATGTTTAGTCAATCAGTTCAGAAGTAGATAATTCCCTTTTGGTTCCGGAAAGGTAACTAAACCACTGGATGTGCTGAGGCACTAAGGAAGAGACGCTAGCGCGCTGAGAGGTGGGCGGAGGAGATGCGATGAGAGGCAGGTGCAGAGTGGCCGCGTTTGCAGCGGTGGGGGCCGCAAGGAGCTACTGTCACTGAGAGCAGAGGTGTGCTGTGTGGTGGTGCGTGGTTCATTGCCACCGCTGCTGCTGACTCCAAGTTAGTGCTGATTGTGCTGTGCCTTAGTTGACTGAAGTGCCATTAACACCCACCCTCCCCCCTCTACCGCTTCTCTTGCGGCCTGTATTTTTCTGCAAGGGAGTGGATGGTCCCTCAGCCTCAACGTGACCTGCTGGTGGCCCGCTAGTGGCTTCAAGAGATCTGCAAAGGTGTTGCTGAGGTGTTTAGCGGTCTACAGCATTGGGGGCTAGTGGCCAGTAAGAGGTGCTGAGAGGCGGGGGGGGCTAGCAGTGGCTAAGCTCCACTTGTTTGAGCCCCGATTTCCGCAGAAAGTGGCCTGTTTTAGGGACAGGTGTGGCTTGTGGATCAGGTGAGCTCACTGTCTCGCCTCACCCTGCCCTGCTCTTATGAGACGCTGAGAGAATTTGTGCTTCTGGATATAGCTTGGATATAATGAACCTCAGCAAAACTCCCCTCTACCCCCCTCTCACTCTTCGTTATATGGGAGCCGTGACTTGAGGGGCCTGGTCAGTCAGGATTAAGTGCAACTGTGTACAACCTGAGAAACTCTTTCCGGGTTACTCGGTCAATTGCCACAGTGCTACTGACCGTGGTATGTCAGAATGCTTGCTAAGATCAAGAGGTGGGGCTGAGGTAGATGCCTCCCCCACCTTATCGGAAGGGATCAAAAGGTGCAAGTAAGGAGTGGAATGGTGTTCGGGTCGGTGTCCTACAGAGCCCCCCCTCAGTGCCCGATTCACCCATCCCTCATGTTGCAAGTGCCCAGCCGGTTGTCCGTTCAGAAATTGCACATGGACATGCTCAACTTCAAGCCACAGAAGCCATCTTTGGGAGGACAGGTACGTTGGTATGCTTAAGAGGGGCCAACAATAGTGTAACTGGAGGTATTAGGGGTATTAATGCCCTGTACCCCCAGTTATCTGTTGAGTTCAGTGGGGGCAGGCCATTGGACACCATAACTTTGTGTCCTACTGCTGATTTCATGTCAGAAGTGGTGATTGAGGTCCATCTCTGTACCAGAGTGCTATCTCCAACGAACTGCACCACCACTGGGATGCCATCTGTTGCCCCACCTATAACCCCCTTGGCTAATTATTTGCTCCCCCGGTTAATTCAAGACTCTCAGGACTCTACCCCTGGATCCTCTGTTTGAGACAGTACAAGGGAAGTCCCCATCTAGTACGGAGACTGCCCTTCCCCGTTCGATTGAGATAAAGGGGTTCCAAGCAGAAAGCCTTATTCAAAAGGCCACCAAATCAATGAGACCCGTTGGTGGGTTGCCCATGTCTCTAAGAGATTTTGTCGCAAAGCACTTCAAAGTAAAGAGTCCGCCTAAAGGTGCTCCAGAGCTGAATGTGGAGGTGGATCATTCGCGACTGAGTAAAATTAGTGCCGCCGAGACTGGAACTGGCGAAATGGATCTTGAGGAGGTGGGAAGGCTGCCCTCCTCAGTTGGTATACAGGATGGGTTTAAGAAAGGGCTTAAGGGGCAAGAGATCCAATTGGTAGGGTTGCCTGCTACTGCTCCACCATTGACAGCTGAGTTGGAGGTAGTCCACTTAACAGATAACTGCAGAACTGCAGGGTAGGTGGAGAAGTTGACCCCCTGGAAGTTCAAGGAAATGAGGAGAGGGTATTGTCTAGGTTGCAACATGTGGATGATTTTCAGTAGCCACCCTTTCATGCTTTGCATAATAGGGGCGACCCCCACCCAGGAGGCCAATCTTATAAATAATGGTAAAACTGTAACCCCCGCAAACCAAATGTCTAACAGGGTTCACCTGTACCCCGGAGCCATCCAGTTTAGTCCACACGCTGAAAAAGAGCAGGATGTTCCCAGCCGGTAGAAGCTTGCATCAGAAATAGCTCTGGAGAATTGGAGGTGATCTTTCAAGTTCGATGAACCTGGCTCAGGGAGTCCAAAGTCAAGGGGGACGTGGGGTCACCTAGGACCTAGACCCCCAAGATCCTCTTCCTCGCTAACAGCTGGGAGGGGAGCTGGTTTTCGGGGTGGCCGGTCTGATCCAACCTGCAGTTTCTATGATAAACAGACCCCCTCACCAGTTCTGATGGTCCAGCTGCTGGCTTACTGAAGGGGCTTCCAGGTGTTTTGCATGAACCACTTAATCAGGAACCGATTAATGAGGCTTTTTTCATGGGGAATGTTTCTCACTTTGCCCAAGACCTGTCAATGTTGAATTTGCTCTCCCTGATGCAACCAACTTTCCAGGGAATTCTAAAGGCCCTCGTGTTGAGTAATACCCAAAATGCTAAAGTAATTCAGCTGCTTGATGTTATTAGTAAGTCCCCTAAGGGTGAGGTCACGGATGTCTCTCTGGGGGGCGGTCCTCGGGAGGCTCGTATTGAGCCTGACCTCTCCCCTACCCTCCAAGAGGTGGTAACTGCCACCATTTCTTTGGCAAATGCTGGGACGTACATCACAAGAAAGTCTTTCCTAATAATAAAAGGGGGAGTGTTTTGGGGAGAAAAAAAAAAAGAGTTCTCTCTAGATTTAGCTATACTCTCCTGCCGAAAACAAGAGTGGGCAAAGGGCGCATAGAAGAAAGGGTAGTGCAAAAGCTGTAGGTCCATCAAAACAGCAGGGCCAGTAGGCCATTCTTTTGTGCCGCCTAACCCAGTGATGATCCCAGTGGCAAAGAAGGAGCTTGTCCCCAAGGGGAGGCCCGATATGGAATATTCAGGGACGTTGCACAAATCACTAGGTACTGGGGACCCCAAGGATTGCTCGAAGGTAGTAAAAGAGGCCTCAGAGTGCAAAAGTATTAAAGGGAGAACTCCTCTTAGTACGGCAGCACATAGTTGTTGCCCTGATAGAAGGGAGCCAGGGTCTGGCTAAAAACAGCCCCTGTTAGACCGTGAAAGAGCCAAGCCTAAGTTCAGAGAGCAGCTGAAGTTTCTACAGTCACAATCTAAAAGGAAAACATGTCATACAGTTAGTTGTCCAATGAACAGCTCAAGGCTGTTAAGTTTATCTGCCAACACCAAAAGACTAAAGAGTAGTAGTACCTCAAAGGACTTGCTGCTGGTTGGTTTTTGTACTATAGCAAGAGACTGGGTGCTATTTGCTTCTGAGGAAACCAAGGACCTAGTGGAAAATTCTGCATCTTCCCTGGCACTGAATGTAATCTGCCTTTGTGAGGGAATTGAGGATAAGGGGGAGGGTTTGGGGGGCTCGGGGGAGAGTGGTCTTCAGCAGATAAACCCGTTTTTATGACAACATGGTGGGTTGAAGTACAATCAAATTACCTTTTCTAGGCTCTTGGGTAAAGGACAGCGAGGAGGTAATGGTTCAAGCTGGTGGGACAGGATGGGCCCCAAGAAAGAATAGTTACTGTCACATTCCAAAATGATAGAGCCCCTAAAGTGAGAAATAGAAAGCCATCATATGCACTGGACTTTGATAAGTTTAGGAGTTGTGATGGTTGCATGAGACCTGTCTATCCTATGGGAGCAGATTCTTACCCCTTTAATGATGTGCAAGGTTGCTATTTTCCATTTAGGGAAAGGGGAGGGGTGGAGGATATCAATTGGTAGGAGGCAGGGCATCCGCAGCTGGGTCACATTTTGATATGGAACGTACATGGATTTAAATCACATGTGGAACCAGGAAATTATTGTTAGGTTTTAACCCAATACCCAGGGCTGTTCCTTCAGGAGACCTGGCTGATGGAGTGCCCAGCAATTGAGTGGTTTGTTGCTGTTAATCAAAGTGTGCAGGCCGTGGTAAGAGGTAGAGCAGCGGTCAGTTTGTTAATATTGGTTTCGGTCCACTTTGGGAGGAAGGTAACTAGGCTCAAAACTTCCCGAGTATGGGTTCTCGTGGGGCAAATTGACTTGTGATGTGGAGCTAAATCAGGTGGTATGTCTTAATGTAGGTGTCCCCCCGTCTCACCCCCTTCCGGAATGTGAACTATGTAATCTGGTCAATGATGTAAAAAAATCGCTACTGCAATATCCAGATGCCTTGTTTGTGGTGAGAGGGGATTTTAATGAAAGATCAACTTTTAAGGATTCCGAAGAGTTAATGAAAGAACTGAGATCTGTCTTAAACATTCCTGATTGTACCTTTTCAGTGTTGCAAAGGATGCTAAGGTTCTGGCCTGCCTAGTCCAGCTGAATCCGATTAATGTCAATGGTCGATGTAACAATGGCATTCCATCGGCCAGAACCTTGAAATATGGTAACAGTAACATGCCTATTGATTATGTTTTTGTTCCAATTCATCAGTTCCCTAGGGTAAACATTTTTAGAGTTCTCGATTTAGGGCCAAGCGACCATCTTGCTTTGTAGTTTTGTTTTGTGCACGCCCTATCTTGGCCCAGGAGGTAGTCTATCATATAAGAATTCAGGTTTTAATCACTGGAGACGCTCTGCAAACCCTCTCCTTAATTGATTTTAAACTCTTAGATTTGGATACAAGTGAGGATGCAATGGGATGGTATTGTAGATTAACAAAGCAAGGGGCCCTCAGAAATCTCATGGTACCTTAAGGAAGGGAGACAGTTGGTTTGACGACGCAAGTCAGGAAGGTAGAAGAGTGGTGAATAGGAATCGCCGGCGTCTGAACTCTGATCCCTGTACCACCAGCCTGAGGGAAGTTATGGTGGCCTCGAAAACGGCTTATCGAAATGTGTGTGCCCACAAAAAGAGGGAGTTTTATAGGTTAAATTGGGAGTCAATGCTGGCCGTCATGGTGGACAAAAATAGCAGGAGGACCTGGAGGCTGGTGAATTTGGTAACCCTCTTTTCACCTTCCTCTTTGGAGGCACATATCAGTAAGGAAGACTTGTATACTTTTATCCACTCACTCTAGTGGGATGGTGATTCTGCGAATAGGGTAGAGTCCTGTCCACAAGTTGATCTGGAAGTGATCACAAATACACAGACACCAGTAGCTCTTTCTGAAATGATCAGCAATATGAAGGCCTCCAGGGCCGGCGGCCCTGATGGCCTACCATCTCTGATCTTTAAGAAAGATCCTAGGAAGTGGGTTCTAATATTGATCATGTTTTTTAAGTGGGTAAAATACTCAGGATATCTCCCGGACTCTTGGAAAGGAGCCATAGTGATACCCATTCACAAAAATGGCAAATTGGATCAACCACCTAATTATCGATTGATTAGCCTGTTAGATATTACTTCTAAACAGTTTACTCAAACCTTGCTGAAGCATCTAGCTGCTTGGATTTTGAATCTGGCTTGATACTTGTTGAGCAAGGGGGTTTTAGAGCAAATTATTCCACAATGGATCACTGTTTCGCCTTGTGGGGGGGTAGTAAGGAGATCAATGGTGCTGACAGGTAGCCTGTGCTGCTGCTTCATTGACTTCTGAGCGGCTTTCGACAGAGTGGATAGAAGTACGCTCTGGCACAAACTCCATCAGTGGAACATCTCTAGGGCCCAGTTAAATTTGTAGAAAGGGCTCCATAGTGATAACTGGGTCCAGGTTGATCTAGATGGCTCGGGTAGCTTGTCGAGAAAAATCCCAGTAGAGAATGATTAGCACCAGGAGTGCGTTTTATCTCCTTTGCTATTTAGACCCTAGTTTTTCACCGAAGATTGGGAGTAAGCATACAAATACCTACTGTACGCAGATGATCTCATAGTGATGGATCTCACACCTATTTGGCTTCAAAGAAAACTTAATGCTCTAAATTCTTACTGTCTTGATAAGAAGTTAACTATTAATATCAATAAAACAAAGACATTGGTTTTTAAAAAAAAGAAAAGGCCCTTTACTTGGTTCCTAGGGAGTGTACGGTTGCAGCAGGTCTGTGAATATATGTATTTGGGTGTGAATTGTTCAGATGATCTCCGCTGGGGCCTACAAATAGCCACTTGGAAACTGGTAATGTCAGCCAAAGTGAAGGCCCTGAATAGGTTTGATAACAGATTTGGGAGCTATTCCTTTGAATCCTTAAGTAAGGTGATTCAGAGTAAACTCATTCCTCAGGCTCTTTACGGGACCGAGGTGCTAGCAATGGATAGGCAGGTCCAAAGGGAGAGTTTAGAAAGGTGTATCCTGAAATTGCTCCTCGACCTCCTTAACAGTGCAATAATCTAAGCCAGTGGTTCCCAAAGTGTGCGCCGCGGCACCCCGGTGCGCCGTGATGAGAAGCCAGGGGCGCCGCACCGCCGTGCAGGATGTGGGTCGTGGACATTGCAGCCGCAGCGCAACACGCATCGTACGTGCTTTAAGACATTGGCGAGGAGTGTTTTCTGTCCACTTCCTGCTCTCAATCTTGTAATCTATCGCATCACAGTGAATTTGGCTGGGAGAAAGAGCGGTGCGTCCTGAAGCATTAACTTGGACAGCGAGCGTGCTGGAAATGCAATAAAAGGCTGCAATGTTTGGAGAACAGCTGGAGGGGCTTTAAATTAATTCTGACTGTTGTGCGCGTTGCACCGAATCAATCTGTTTGAGGCCGTGCTGCTGTTTCAAAGGGACCCTGTAGCTCTGGTTTCGCATTACAGTTCAGCACAATTACACTTGGAAGTTATTTTGCCAAATTGTTAGTGAATAATCATTACACCAAGAATTTGAGGGCAAAAAGGGGGGTGTGGAGTGGGAGGAAAAATACGACTTTGAAGCGGATGAGCCAACACTCATGCAGCTAGTATGACGGGTGAAGTACTCCTACATTTATTTAAATGCAGGGTTTTAAGTGGGATGAAAAAACTGGGGGGGGGTCTCAAAGGGGCGTGGCCGATGCAATAAAGGGTGTGGCTTAATCTGTGCTCAGCATAGTGTGCTGCCTGACTGGTAATTTGCTGCTTCTGTCATTGCATCCAGATATATAATACAACAAGCAACATTACACCTACAACAAGCCAGGACTATTGGCTGTGCCAATGATTCTTAGTGGCATAACACAAATAAGCAACAACTATGGCTTTGTTGTATATAATATTGAAAATGATTCAGTTCTGAAATGATGAGACTGTGAAAGAACTATAACAAGTCTCTTTGAAGTTACCTCAAAGGCAGTGAAGTGACTGCTACAGAGTTAAGATTTTTTTTCTCATCCTGAGGCTGAAGGCAAAAATGGAGAGCCCGATATGGACCCATCTTGACACCTGCGTTTTAGAACTGCACCGGCAGGACCCAGCGCACTTAAAACACTGGGTAGATATGATCTGGTGAGCCATCTTGGGTTCATCAGAGCCCACCCCATGTAAACTTCTTGTAACGCCACAGAGCTCCTTGAGCCTTTCTCTAGCATTGAGATGTACTTTATAAGATCTTTGTGATTGCAAATAAAGTTTTATGATGGTGATGGCTACTCTCTGAATCCTTCATCACGTCTAGGCTTGATTCTTCATGTAGACCAGTGGTTCCCAAAGTGTGCGCCGCGGCACCCCGGTGCGCCGGTAAAAAAATGGTGGGGAGCCACGGCCAACTGCCAATTAGGTCAAGGGAGCCACGGGTCAAAAAAGTTTGGGAACCACTGATCTAAGCTATAAGGAGGGAGTAGGTACCGTTGCTTGGAGTGCCCTGGCAGATGCAAGAGCTCTGCGCTTTTATTATACGATTAGCAATGAGGTGCAGGCCGAAAAGTTAATGGCCTGTATCCTCCCTGAGGTATTATCAACCTTCTCTTGGAAGACTAATCCTGTGTCAGTAATGATAGGGCACCTGGGGGTTCCTGAGGAAGGAAAAGCTTAATATATCAGTCGAGTAAAATGCACCCTTAGAAAAAGTGCCATGGAAACTAGTCAAAGGGAGGATTTGCACTCTCTTGAGAATAAGAGCTCTGTTAATCCCTTCCTCACTCTTCAGGAGGGTATGGATTACTTTCCATATCTATATAGAATCCCTGATTAGTCCCTGAGATACGAACTTTTGTGCCTGAGAATTGGCATTGGCCCCAGATGGCATATGCCAGGTTTGAAGCTGAAAATTATGAGGAACCTGGGTCAGTGTCCCTGCTGGCGGGGTCGCAGGTTTTCAGTGAGACATCTCTTGTTGGACTGTATATTTTTCCTTTAGGAAAGGAGGAAATTTCTCCACCCCGTTTTTATAAAATATGGTATTCGAACACGGGAGGAGGGGTTTACCCGGATATGTGGACTTAGGTTTCAGGATGTAGCTATTGCTACTGCTCAATTCCTGCGAAAGATTGTAACCTCTTATGCCAGGTGCTCTCTTGTCAGTTGATCTTGACCAAATATGTTAGGAGGCTGCCCAACGGGGAGGCCTGGGATGTATATTTGTCTTGTACAGTGAACTTTATAATGTTGGTTGGTAAAGTTAGATGCATGTCCGGCTACAGCCAATCTCACTAAATGCCGTTATTAGGCATGTAAAAATGAGGTTAGGTTGTATGTTACTCTTTACATTGCCCTAAGTGGTGAAATGAGTTGCAGGACCATGGTAATATATTTTCCCCTTCCAAGAAAATTCGGCTGCACCTTGCATTTTACAATGCTTTCCTTCCTTAAATGATCTATCTGCCCTGGGTTGCTATATCTTAAATGGTTTTAATTAGTATGAGTGGATATTGTGATCTGTGATTGAGTATGGCTGTGCACCTTGCACTTGACAATGATTTTTTCCCTCAAATGTATTATATGTCTTGGCTTATTATGATATCTTAAATGTTTTTAATTGGTATGAGTTGATATTGTAATCCGTGACTGAGTTTTGATGGCTTAATTAAATTAAGTGTTGCATGATTTTTATGATGCTGTAATTATGTATGTCAAATGAAGTCTGTCATATTTCTATAAGATTTTATTTCTTAGAAATAAAGGATGTGATTTTATGATGCAACTGTCAGCATAGACTGCGATGCTGATGTTAACTTACTGAGCCTACATTTCTGCCTGTTTTTCCTCACAGGCCATAACTTTACTTATTCAATGATTTTTCGCACATACCGGAATTTCTCAAATCTGTGGTTTGGAACCACCTTGGAGTCAGAAGATAGCTGTGATACGGTTGTCAATTGAGCTGTGTCAATCAATGACATTTCATAAACTACTTTGCAAATTTTAAAGTGTAGGTAGTGGGTATTGTGGCACTAAAATGTAGGCTGTTTAGTGAGAGTGATGCAAGTCAATGAAAAGTTTGAGTGGTCCTTCCATAGACTACATGACACTTGTTCAGAAAAACATTGAAGACCTTCAATATCTCGTATTGTATGCAGTTGTTATAGGACTCACCTATCTCTTCAGGAATTTCTCCAACCCGAGTTGGAATTGGACTTTCTGTTTCCAAAATTTCCTCAGTGGAAGATAAGCTGCCAGGCTCATCGAAATCCTCAGAGTAGTCGGACTTATCTCCTCTGCTGGATATTTCTTCTTGGTCAGAGTTGTCATATTCCTCTACATTCAGCTTATTAACACCCGGTGGAGCGGATTTTGACCTGCATTTCTCTTGGGCTTGGTTACAATGACCCATGGAAGTCTTGCTGCGGTTTCCTAGGAGCTCGATACCCACAATATCACCTTCTTTGGTTTTACTTACAAAGTGATTATGCTTCACTAGCTGAGCCTCTTGTTTCTCAATGAAAAACCGTAGTTGTTCCTGGACAAATGGAATGTTCAAAATGGCACTTGCTGTGGGCCTCTTCTCTGGGCACTTATCAAGAATGGTTTTGATCAAATTGTGCATACATTCTGAATAACATTCAGGTACATCAGAATATTTGCCTTTTACAATTTTATAAAACAGACTAACAAGATTCATTGCTTCAAAGGCTGGCTTCAAGGCACATATTTCAAAAAGGAGACAGCCAAGGGCCCAAATGTCAGACTTGGAACTGTATGGCACATCCTGGCAAAGTTCTGGACTGAGATAAAAGGGAGTGCCCACACATGTGCTGGCCATATCGAAGGTACTATTCAGAATTTTTGATATCCCAAAGTCCCCTAGCTTAACCATGCCTTTCTTGGTGAGGAACACATTGGACGTTTTGATATCCCGGTGAAGGATTTTCATAGAGTGAATATACTGCACCGCCATTGCTAGCTGTACAAACCACTCCATAACTGTATCTTCTGGGTAATAAGATCCATTTCTACTTTTAATATGATCATCTAATGTCCCTCCATCACAGTAGTCCTCAACGATAAAAATATGTTCATCTTCTTTATCAGAGAAATGTTCATGGCATGCAACAATATGTGGGTGTTTAAGTTTCTGTAAGATTGTAGCCTCCTGTAAGACTGATTCTTTGGATTTTATTTTTGTCTTTGGATCAATCTGGATTCTTTTGACTGCGTAGAATTTTTTGTTTTCCACATTTTTCATGAGGAAGACTTCGGCACTGGCTCCTCTGCCTAGTGACAGAATGCTCTCGTACTTGTCCATTCGGATCCAGGACTGTTGAAAACTAAAAAGGAAATAAGAGTTGTTTGTTACTTTTTCTACCTAAAAAGTGGTGAGTCATTGCCTTATGTTTTACAACGTAGATAATTTCTGCTTTTGAAAAATTGGTAAATACATTTAATATTATCAATTTACATATTCAAATGTGGTGCATGTAGTACGGGTATAGTCACATCTACCACTCCCAACTTACAGTGATAGCAAATGAGGAACAGGGAGTCAGTTTTATCAATAAATACAAGAAAGGAATGAAGGAAAAGGGCTATATTTGATCCCAAAGAGGCCTAAAACAAAATGTGTTTTACCCTTTGACACTTGGTACTTTAATTTAGAAGGAAAAGTTGTTGAGGTAAACTTTGAATTCTTTTCGATTGAAAGAGCTTGACCTCAACAACTTGTCATTCTAAATTAAACTATGGAATTTTATCTATGTTTAAATGGTTCATCCAGTCCGGCACCTCCACTACACCAAACACTCAGTGATATTGCATCTTATGAAGTAATGACAGAGTTGAAATCATCAGAGCCAGCCAGGTCAGCTGTATAAAACACTTCCGTTAATATTGAGAAAAAAAAACCTCATACCATTCTTCCAAATTTGAATTATACAAGTACACCAAGCCTCAAGCACATTATCACACATTACTACTCGATTTAAATTCCACCAATAACTTGACTCCGCCATTTACAGAGGATTTAGCAACCAAAATCAAATAAAGTAGTTTGTAAAAACACTCACTTTTTCCACCCAATTCGTTTTTTTTTCAATCTTTAGCATATCACTCACATAAATCAGAGGCACCTAGGCAGAGAATTTGCCATCAACCCTATTCTTAGTTTGGGTTATTTGTGCTTACTTCTGTTAGTCTCTTTCCCTAACACCCTTGATAACGAATGTTGATTAAGTTGAGTAACAAGAATCTTCAACATCTCCAATGGGGGGAAGACAGCTGTCCAATGCAGTGTACGATGACATGCCTAAACCACCTTCTAAATATATCCTTTATCTTCCAAAATTCCAATCATTGCAGTTTGGATGCCCTTCATGGCAGCCCCATTAAAATGTTCATCAAGATAATTTACTTATGTGGTATACACAAGCATCCTCTCCTTAAAAATCTTTTGTCTTCATTAACTGAATTAAACTCCATTATCTAGTGTAAAAGATGATGATAGGCCCACCAGAAAATTCTCTTGGAAACTCTAACACTGAATCAGTAGTGGGATTAGAGACCAACTTAAATTCTGACCCTTTTGAGCAATAACCAGTAAGGAAAACCATGTACCTCATGCCAGATTCCAGATTCTTAAACAGCCTCATATCCACGGCCATACTTTTCTAAGGGAGATGGAATAAGATTAAGATGAGTAGCCCTACATTTCCTTTTTTTTGTCAAAGATTCTTTATTTTTCAAAACATTTTTTACAAACTCTCCAATTCTTGAGTCCATACGTAGTCGCCAATAAGTGGGTCTAATTGTTTTTTATAGCTATTCCCTCAAATGTCCTACATAAATAACCCCGATGATGGCAGCTCTCACAGCCACAAGGGAAAGAAATTTGTCAGGCGTTAACAATTCTACCCATTAGTCAACTTATCCTTTATTTTCCAGAAAGACTGTAACCCAGAAACAAGCCTCCTTCGACCACATACTTGATCTGAGCTAGAAGACTGTCTTCAGACAAGGGTGAAGGTCATATTGATTCATATTCAAAGGTAAACTTATCATGCATTGGCTGATTTCTAGATAATTAATCTGCCCTATAATTCCTTGCATCAGGAATGTACCACAAACTGTATTTGCATAGATAGAATTTGAACCAATGTTGGTGAAGCCTTTTCAATACTATTGTTAGGTAAAAGTACATTAAATGCTTATTGTGAGAAGTTGGCCTGGTATATGCTGTCCACTACTTAAAGTGGGCACCTTGTACCAGTCCAAACAACCCTTATGGTGATTTAAGAGGTCAAAGATAACCTTAGAAAGCTATCCAAGAGGTAGCTGTGGAGAGCAGCTTTCAGGCTTAGTCTTGAAGGAATGTTAAGTAGCTTGTTTTACCAGAATGTAACCTTATAGTATTGGTTAAATTAAAGGAGCACCACACAGTAGTTATAAAAATATATATTTATTGTTCTAACACACTCTAAGTACGACACAGTATCTTCTACATGAAGATACTCACAAAGCACACAATACTGTAGCACAGAAACAATAGTAAATAGCACTAATACACAGTGGGCTCTAGGGGGAGACCAAACCATATACTAAAATAGTGGTATAAGAACCACGACTCGAGTCAAGACAGTGTCTAGAGGATGTGGAATCGCTTGGACCCCAAGGAACCACCCATGGTGAGTAAGTAGGGACCACACAGAGGACGGGTGTAGTGTGGGAACACGACCGTGTGCGCCGTACAATTCTATGGGAGAGTCGCGGTTGCAGTTCTAAAGTTTAAGGACCCTTCTGAGTGGACTTCGAAGAAACCACGTAGAAGTAAGGAGGTTGGAGAGCCACCCCACCCGTGGATACCGTAGTACCAGAGTTACCTATCCCAGGGAAGCCGGGTGCATAGGCCTGAAGTGGCGTCGCAAACCGCCGTTGATCTCTATGGAGGACTTTGAAGAAGAGCCACTGCTGGGAAGAAGAAAAGTGTCAGTCAAAACCCAAAGGTGGATTCCTGTTGAAGAGTACCTGAAAGCAGAGGGGACAGAGTCTGGGTCACTCAAGAGTGACCAGGGGCTCGGTAGACGAATGCCCCCCGATGTCGGGTGCTTCAGGTGCGTTGAGGAGGTTCTTGACTGTGCAGCCACTGGGCCCAGGAGATGTCAAGGACGACCAGGAGCCGGATACGAGCTGTCCCACGAAGGATGTCGCGTGCTGAGGGGTCAGTGTCCGGATGGAGCACCAACAAGCCTTGGCAGCGGCAACCCAAGAAGATGGTCAAGAAAGGTTACGGTTTGAACCAGCAAGGTCCAGGAGACGGAGCCCAAGAAAAGCAAAGATGACCCTCAAGAGGACCCACAGGCCGGAGGCTCAGGAGTCGCGAGGGGACCTCGAGCAGTTTCACAAAGCAACAGCCCACGGAGCACTCAGTGTGAGGAGGCCGAAGTTCTTTGGTGGAAATGGTGCCAGAGGTTGGGGCTACTCGGAGCCCAGGGCACTTGTTTCGGAAACGCCAACAAGCATATGCACTTGCAAAAGTACGCAGTGCACAGGGGTACGGGTATTGCAGCCCCCACAAGGGATTCTGACCTCAAACTTGGTGAGAGGGCAGCTCGGACCTCGAGGGACTTGGAAACCCACCTACTGTGTTGCTGGAGCCTTCAGAGTCCGTAGGAGCTCAGGAGAAGCAAACCGGTCAATCGTGATGTGGTGCCTGCGGTTGCAGGGGAGTGACTCCTTGACTCCAAGGGAGATGTCTTTGGTTGTCCTTGATGCTCCACAGGTCCTGCACGGAGCCTGTACGGTGCACGGGCACAGACGATGCTTTGGACGGAGTGGGGGATGAAGTCGGGCCCAAATGAAGTCCGGCGAAGTCCAGAGTGTCCAGACGGTCGAAATTCAGTGGTTTCTGGTTCAGAATCTTGTCCACGTCGAATCTAGGGTCCTACTACAGCCAGGTGAGCCCTTTTGTACCCACAGGAGAGGGTTGGACAGATCCAGGGGACCCTCCCAGGGGAGGGTCTGGACAGTGAGAAGGTTACTCCCATGTCCTTTGTCCAGTTTCGCGCCAGAGCAGGAGCCAACGGCTCCCAGGACTGGTTTGAACTGGACTATGCACATGGACACCAAATGTGCCGCTCATGCAAACTTTCGGTCGCTGGCAAGCGCACCCACCCAGGCCTAATACACTAAATCCTGTCTGGAGGTGGTCACACCTCCCTGTGACGGGATGCCTAATGTTCTGACTTCCTCTGCTCAAGCTTGGCTCAGCAGCAGGAGGGCAGAAATGTGTCTCTGGTCGGCAGCAACCATTTTGGGCTGCCCGGGACTAGAAGGCTGGTCCGGGAACACCAGGGACCTCATAAAGCTCGTTTCTGAGGGGTGGAATCATACCCCCATACCGGTTACCGTTTTGGGGGTATGATTCCCCAATGTTTGATACCAAACACAATAGGGTTACTTTCAGCCGTTTTAGAGTTGGTCATCACGCGGTCGCGTAATGCCACTCTATATGTCGTAAGTGGCTGCAGCACTAACAACCAGGGAGAATGGACTCCGTATACTGCAGGGGTGTCCTGCTCATGCAGTGGCACCCTCTCACTTAGAACCAAGCACCCTGCCTTCAGGATTGTCAAGGCCTGCTATAGGGGTGACTTAAAGGTTTTAAGTGTAGTGACCCTTAGATATAGTAAACCTATATCTTAAGTAAGTGGTGCATGCACCAACTTACACAGGCTGCATTGGCAGGCCTGTAGTTCCATTTTGCATGGCCTCTCATGGGTGGCATAATACATGCTAGAGCCCATGGGAGACCTCTGGGGTACCTATGCCCTGGGTACATGGGTACCATATACTAGGGACTGACAAGGGTACCCCAGTATCCAATCTGGAGTGTACCTACGTACATGACATAACAGTTTAGGGAAAAAGCAGATAGACTGGGGTCCTGATTAGCAGAATCCCAGTCAGACTAGTCAAAAACAGTGTAACATGAAGCAAAAAGTGGGGGTAACCATAAGAAGCAGATCATACTTTCCTTCACTTATGATGTGTATTAACACAGAATGGTTCCCCCACAAATAAGTTTTAAAAATTTCTACTACCCACAAGAAAGCCAGTGCCTCTCTGGAACTTGCAGAACTGTTCAAGACATAGAGGAATGGATTGGCTGATACCCGCTTCTTAGCTCTATTTCCAAACAGGGAAAGGCAGACAGATAATACCCAGAATACGAGAACTGAGATGGGGTTTTGCTGGTTTGCAAAGTTGGTGTGATATCTGATGATTGTTGTGTGTAGAGCCCCCGAGTACTATTCCCGCACAATTATGAGACAGTTTGGCTTCAGCTAAAAAACTGGTTATCTGCTGGATTATGGTACCGATAAACTTTCTGGGAAGGATATCTTTGATAAAGATGGTTATCCAGATTTCTTTACATTTTTTTTTAATAGCTGTATTCCTCTAATAAAGCAATTTTTTAATGCTTTGCTCATAGTTTTTTTTTTTTTTTATAATTTCTTTATTGAATTTTTGTGCAATAACAAACAAAAAAGAAAAATAATTAAAGGAATCCCCAAAAGAACAGAGACAATCTACAGCCAATATCTTATTCCCATGACATTCATAAACCGATACATCATGGTTCCCTGAAAGAAAGATTAAGGAATAGCAGTACAGTGCAGCATACAAATCAATAATCACATGGTGGGTCGAGCTGAGCACACTTCTCCCCCGTTTCCCCCTCTCTGTGTGGAGTCAATGTTTGTGGTGAATTGGATGTGCTGTGTCACCAAAGGCAGGTTCACGGCCAGGGGGTGCATTCAGGGGTTCTTGCCGTCATGTAGAATTCAGCCTGAGCTAGTGCCGTCTGCCTCCAGTGCCGCCCTCTTCAGTATGTATAGGGCCCAGAAATTCTTTGGTCTGTTACGTGGTGGTAGCAAGTCGCTATAATTTTCTGTTTGGGTGCAGCAGTATAGCATATCTTTTGACCACTGTCCGAGTGTGGGCGTTGGGCCACGCATCCAGCAAGTCGCAACGCATCTCCTGGCTAAGAGGAGCGCCATGTCAACCAGTCGTCTAAGGGACCTAGGGAGAGACTTTGAGTACCCCAACAAGGCCAAGAACGGGTCAGGGTCGAGGGTCAAGTCCGTTAACTTACTTATCTCCACGAATACACGTCTCCAGAAATCAGCTACCCCTCGACAAGTCCAGGCTACATGGATAAAGTCCACAACCAATTCCCCGCATCTGTCACATTTAGGATCTTCGCGCAACCCGTAGCGATACAGGCGCTCCGGTGTGTAGTAGACCCTGTTCAGAAATTTAAAGTGAACTAGCCTGTGGCGGCCGTTCAACGAGACCCTTTTGGTGCTCATGCAACAGTATAGCCATTTGTCATCCGTAATTTCTACTTGCAGGTCCCTCTGCCAAGCTAGTCGCGGCTTAGTATATTCCCCGCCTCTCGCAGACAGCGAGATATTATAAAGTTTGGATACCAGTCGGGCAGGGGATTGTGCCCTGATGACTGCGGTGAGGGCAATGAAGTCAGGGGGTTCAGCCATATCCTCCCCCAGCATCTCCCGCAGTGCGTGACGAACTCTAAAAAATTGGAAGTGTGCCAATGTTGTAGACAGGTCCTCCCCCCCTATCACCTCTCCCCATTGGCGTACAGTACCGTCCGAGAAAAGATCCCCCACAGTTTGAATGTTCAGCGTCTGTAGCGCAGTCACGACCCTTCTGTCCCTACACGGGGTGAGCCACGAGCACCAGTCTAGCCTGGTCACCGGGGAGTATAATATATTGCCCGCTTGCGCAGCCAAGAGTGAATGCCAGGCATGCACCACCGAATTGAGGGAATCCATGATACCAGTGCGTCGATCGGGGGGGCCAAACAGCAGTGAGGGAAGCGGTCTAGGGGCAGCAACGATAGTTTCAATCCGCGCATGGGGTATGTTTGTGGGGCCATGTATCCAGTAATAAGCGTGCGAGCTCTGGGCGACTCTATAATATAGTTCCAGATCTGGGGCACCAAGTCCCCCCATGGAGTATGGCAGCGTCAGTATTCGCCATGCCACTCGCGCCTGCTTGCCCGCCCAAGCCAGGCGAATCAATAGGGATTGAAGGCGTTGGAAGAAGGGCCGAGCAAGAACCATCGGGATATTTGTAAAGAGAAAGAGGAATCGCGGTAGCACAACCATTTTCATCAAGGACACCCTTCCCAACAATGACAGCGGGAGGCGTATCCAACGATCTATGTCATCCTCAAGCCGTGACATGGCTACTCCGTAATTCTCCCGTAATACGACCTCCGAGTCAGTATGTAGTCGGATCCCCAGATACCGCACCGCTTCCGTGGACCAGTGCAGAGGGAACTCGGGTTCAAATGGCACCGTGGCGGGAGTGAGGGGAAACATAATGGACTTGTTCCAGTTAACTTTTAAACCGGACAGGGAGCCAAAGCGGACCACCTCTCTCAGAAACGGGGACAGATTGGCCTCAGGGTTCCGGACATAGAGTAGCGTATCGTCTGCATATGTGGAGACGATTAGCCGGTAATTGGGAAAGCGGATACCTCTGTGGTCGTGATATTCCCTCAAAGCACAAGCTAAGGGTTCCGCAATCAGGGCATAGAGTATGGGGGATAGAGGACATCCCTGTCTTGTGCCCCTTGAAACCCTGATCGGGTCAGTGACCAGTGAGCCAATACGAACGCGCGCCGTGGGTGAGAAATACAGCACGTTAAGGAGTTGTAAAAAGGCCTCACCGACCCCCATACGTCTGAGGGCCTGCCTCATAAAGGGCCATTCGACAGAGTCGAATGCCTTTTCCATATCCAGGAACACTGCGATGGCTGGTACCTCCGGCCTAGTATGTTGTAAAGCAGCAAAGACAGTGCGCAGGTTGTACGTTAGGTTCCTGCTGGGGACGAAACCGGCCTGTTCTGGGGCCACCAAAGTCGTGACCATCGGCATCAGACGGTTCGCGAGGATTTTCGCAAAAATCTTTGCATCCACATTCATTAAAGACAGGGGCCTGTATGAGGCACATTCATCGGGCGGCTTTCCCGGTTTGAGGATAGCCACAAGTATCGCCTCTCGCATGGTTGGTGGCATTTCTCCCGTGATACACATGTCTTCAAATAGTGTAGTCAAATGCGGTAGCAATAGGTCAAGGAACGTCCTATAAAAGGTGACCGTGAGGCCATCACTACCCGGCGCACTGGCTGCCCGCATGCCAGAGAGCGCCAGTCTGATTTCATCCCGTTCAATTGGGCGCATCAGAAACTCTCGATGCCAATCAGAGAGCCATGGGAGCTTTATGTGTGTCAGATAGTCGAGAATCTGGTCATCCGAACTATTGCCTCTGTTGGAGTAGAGGTCCGCATAATATTGCCTAAAGGCTTCGGCCACCTGGGTATCCGTTAATGGGAGTTCGCCTGTGTGCGGTTTAAGTTCCGGTATCGCTGTGCTGTCCTTACGTGACCTAAGGAGTTGTGCCAAGACCGCTCCCGGTCGCTCACTCTCTCCATAATTGCGGGCCGTAGCGTATTTCCCTAGATGCTTTATCTCAGCATCGGCTGTCGCGTGATATTCTTGAAGAGTCTGCGCTATCTCAGCGTCGAGCTCTGTGTTCAATAACTCTATCCGGGAAGCCTCTAGTGCCTTAATCTTGCGTTCTAGTTCAGTCAGTCTATTCCTGATCGATTTGAGAACACCTGCGTGCTTGGAAATAGTAACGCCCCGTATGTAGACTTTGAAAGTCTCCCATATAGTCTGGAAGGAGTCGAACGTCCCCAAGTTAATTTCGAAAAATGTCTCAATAGCCAAAGTAAGCTCCTCTTTGAAAACCGCATCCATAAGGGAATGAGGCGGGAACCTCCACATAAAGGGAGGGATCCGTTGTTTGGTGGATGCGAGTGTCAGGAGCAGGGGTGAATGATCGGAGTAAGTGCGAGGGAGAATCTGTCAATCCCGGATGCGTGACGTTAGGCTGTCCGAAGCAAACCAGTAGTCAATTCGCGTGTGAACGTTATGATAGGCCGAATAGTGAGTAAAGCCCCCTCGTCCTGCGTGTCAGAGTCGCCAGACATCTCGCATGCCCAGCGGAGTCAAAGATGCCTCCACCATTCTAGCCGATGCCGAGGGCAGCCTGTCTGGTCCGTCCGATCTATCCCGCATCGGGTCCCTGACGAAGTTAAAATCCCCCCCCCATAGAGTCTGCCCTTGGGCGTAAGTGTGAGATAGTGTCGTCAATTCATCGTAGAAGGCTGGGTGATCATAGTTAGGGCCATATACATTTAAAACGAATAGCTCTAAGCCCCTACCGCTACATTTAGAGAGGGCATACCGCCCATCCCTGTCTGTCTTCAGAGACATCAATCGTAGTGACCCCCTCGGGTTAACCCACGTCAATACGCCCCTAGCATGAGTGGTAAAGCCTGCTGCGTGGATATTACCCCGTAATCCCCTGGTGTTCAATATAGGACTATCGGTCGGGAGATGCGTTTCCTGCAATAGAGCCACGTCCACCCTGTGTCTATACAAATAGCTCAATATTCCACGGACCTTCCTATGATCATTGAGGCCTCGAACATTCCAAGTAAGCAGGGTCAAAGAGTCCAAGGGCATATCATGTCTTATCGTAGCTGTGTCAGTCATCTGGGAGAGTGTCGTCCGCTATCCACACCTTTAATCTTATCAGTGCTGCTCTGCAATGTTGCTGCATGTCGTAAGCTGTCTCAAACTTAAACACATTTAAAAACCATCTCAACATGTTCCCACCCCCGCCCACATCAGGCCAACTAGAACACGGCCCATATCAATCAAAAGGCCTCCCACTAACGTTCTGGCAATTGTTGGAAATGTCAATAATATCATACTGTGTCAGAACCTGAAGCAAACCCAGCCCCTCTCCCCCCACCCACGCCTGCCCGTCCCCAACTTGGCCGCGGTGCCCCCCCACCCTCCATAAAATCCCTCCCTCCCCACCCTCCCGTCCCGCAAAACCAAACATTTCTAGTGCGATGCACATAGGGGTGGATGTAGCTCACTAGATAAGGATACACAAAAGAAGAAATTTTAAAGACTAGGCCCTGCCGAAGGCAATCTCCGCAGCTCGGAACTTAAATCTCTTGCGGCTGCCAGTTATCTTAGGAGCCCAGTGCTGCGAGGACACCCCACATTCACCTCCCGCACTCCCGATGTGTCTCACTTGTCTAGTATTGGCATCGGAAGGCACCTAGTCCTGTTCGTCCAGATGGCCGCCCACAGCCCCCTCTGTCGGCTGAGTCTCTGTGTCGATCCTCTTCTCCTTCATCCATTCTTTCAGTGCCTTCTGCAGGGCTTTTGGGTCCGTAAAAATGTGAGATCGGCCCTGCCTATTAACCCTGAGTTTCGCGGGGTATAGCATGGCGTAGTCTACCCCCATGTTACGGAGTTGCCTCTTCATGGGTACAAACTGTCTGCGAGACTCCTGGACCCAGGCTGTAAAGTCAGGGAACAAAGATATCATTGACCCTTCATAGCGCAGCGGTTGTTTCTCCCGGGCCAGTTTCAATGCGGTGTCTCTGTCCCTGTAATTGAGCAGTTTGGCTATGATCGGCCTTGGGGCTGCTCCAGGTGCCGGGCGTGGGCCCAGAGAGCGATGTGCCCTTTCTACCACAAACATATTTGAGAAAGAGGCTTCTCACAGTAATGACTTCAGTAGCCCCTCCGTAAAAAGCTCCATATTACCAGTCTGGGTTGTCTCTGGCAGGCCCGTGATGCGGAGATTGCAGCGCCGAGAGCGCGCCTCTAGATCCTCTGTTTTGTCCTGTAGGACCTGCAGGACTCTGCCCATTTGTTTATGTTCGGTATCTAATGCTGTCTGAGCCTCCTCCGTCTCTGTCAGTCTACGTTCTGACATATCGAGCCTCTCGGTGTGCTTGTCGAGACGTTCGGCCATGCGGTCCATTCGGTAGGACAGGGCATCCAGTTTCGTGCCCAGAGAGGTAATACCCCCCTGAAGGTTCTTCTCCATGGTCAACAGTAGCCCTCGGAGATCCTGGTGTGGGTCGGGGGCAGGCCGGTCCTGGTCGCGAGCTCCATCTTCGGCGGCGCCATCGCTAGACTTGGAGCGTTTCTGCTCGAACGACAATTTAGTTTGTGCTCTGTCCACTCGCCCCATTATAACTTCCCGGTCGCTGCTGCCGCTGCGTGCGCTATTCCCGCGCTCCTCAGCGCCGAGTGAGAGCTCACCTTATTGCACTCTCACCCCTCTTCTGGGTATGGCCTACCTCACCGGGGCAATCTCTCCAGTGATTATCCTGTGAGACGTTGTAGTCCAGGAGGGTGGTGAAGAATAACAGCAAGTGTAAGCCTGGTGTAGCCCCCGCTGCAGAAACAAAGGGAGCTTCCCACCGCTCAAGCCCGCGGGCCTCAGCCAGACCAACTGCTATGGCTCAGGTAGTTGGGAACATCACCACGCCATTCAAGGCGTCCCATACCAAAGCGTCACCAGTGTCGCATGGGATTTCCTGCAGGTTCCCCCCTTCCAGAGGGCGATTTCGTGCAGTAGTGCACCTTGTCCCCATTAAATGTCACGGTCGAGTAAGGCCCCAGAGCTGCGCGCTGTTCCCAGTGTCCATAGATAGCCCCACCAGGTCGGCCTCGGTGTATAAGGGCCTGCGTGCTCCCCTCCCAGGGTAGGTGTCGTGTGTTGGTCGGCCCTCCTAGGAGCTCAGGGTCCAGCCCGTATATGTCTTGGAGCTGGAAGCCCCCTCCGCAAGTGGGCCCCTCAACCAGGCCCTCCAGAGGTCAGCCGGATCGTCGTTGCTGCCGATGCCCAGCTCTGCGGGGGGCCAGCGCACCAGAGTACAGCCCTGCCGCCAGACGGGCCGCACGGCGCTTTGTCGCCGCTCCGGTGCTTCACTCACCCAGCTCCAAGCTGCCCGATCAGTCCGTATGTGAACTCAGCGCTGCCCGACTCCAGGGCAGTCTCCGATGTCAGCGGGTGTCTCGCGTCCACCTGGGCCCCACCTACATGCCAGCTGCGATGTCCGGCCCAGTCCGCAGCGTTGGGGCTACGCGAGCCGAAGCAGTCCGCTACAGTCACCTCACCGCGCCGGTCCCAAGGTGTTCCGGGCCTCTGCGCAGAGCGTTGCTGGCTCGCGGTCAACCCTGCCTGCCGCAGTCGGCCCGTCTCCGCTCTCTCCACTACTGTGGGTCCCGGCTTTTCAGGCCCGGCCCGCTTAGTGCACGGATCTGTTCGCGGCATTCCCAGGATGTCGCGCAGGGCGCCGACCTTCACTCCTCCGCTTCCAGGCAGTCTGCCAAGCTCAGGGCTCACAAAAATTTTCCCCGGTCAGTGCTGCAGCTGCAGGATCATTAACGGATCCTTGTTCCGATTTACGGAGCTATCGGCTCAAGCGGCCATCTTGGTCGCGTGCTAGCTCCGCCCCCCGCTTTGCTCATAGTTATTAACACTTATACTGGTCAGGAAAAAGGCTAGGATAAGCTGTCTCATGTTAGTTCTGCCAAACAACAGGAGAGACTTGTAATTTCTTGATCTGGCGCCTTATTACGTTGCAGCCTAGGTGCAATATGCTTCTTATTGACACATGACCCTCATTTAATGACCATATGTTTATTGGGAAGAATTGCTGGCTAATCCAATAGCACTGGTGTTCTATATCATTAGCAAGTACCAAATGACAGAAAAGGATACAAATACATAGAGGATGGTTGCGGTAGAATTGACATAGTCTGGCTAAATAATGTGGGCTTGCTATAATTACTTCATTGGAACGGTTTTGGGATATTGCAGTTATCTCTGAGGCAGACTTTCATAAAACTGTAAGAAAATTAAATCTACATATTTAGATACTCTACATACCTGTGTTTTCCAAAGGGGTTTCATCAGTTTTAGCTGTGTGTTTAAAAATCAAGGGCCTTGTAATGCACTGGATATGTTTTCCAATTACAGGGTGATATCCCCATTGAAAACTTACATGAAGGCATATTCCGCACCTCCTGCAGACTTGAAGACATTACAATACACTAGTAAAATTCTGCGTTCGGATCATATCCAATATCTATGCCACACCCACCGTCTGAAACCACTAGAAGCACCATCATGGCTACACAACATTGGGAAGACGCTCTCAACATTGAAATTGCAGAAGGAGATCTGCTATCCATTCAAACTGATACATTTTAAATATAGACGTTGAATTCAAAATGTCTTACATGTACAAAATTAATGCTGTGGTATCTGAGGCATGCTCTAGGTTTGGAAGGAACCCATCAGATTTTTTCAACAACTGGTACAGATGTGCTCCTCCAGGCCAGTTGTTCTGGGGAGAGAGGGTATCTGATATCATGTGTGTGCCACAGGCTTCTGACCCAGTTGTGGTGCTGCTGAATGATATACGTAAAGTCCCTAAAAGATCTAGGATGCTACTAAAACTGTCACTGTTATTTGCACTGTAAAACTGTCCAGGTTGCTTCTTGACCTCATAGATTATGGGGGCAGTACAAATTGCATACGCTTAAAGAAGTAAACTAAATTATGCACTGCTGATTAGTCCACTAGATGTGTGAGGAATGCAATTCGGAAGCATCAGATTTGTGCCTGCCGAGACTATGCAGCAAGAGGATAGTTTGTGTGCAACTGCATACAGTAAGAAAAGAGGGTATGCAGTTCCTCTGGTGGTAGGACAAGGGAGGGCGATATGTCAGGAAGCCACAAAGTGTGTGCTTACTCTGGATGGATCAAGAGGAGGGGAATTCCTCCTGTCGGAACTAGGGCCTCTCACACCCAGCCAGCTAGTGTCATGCTTCATCATATGGGCCTGCTCTCGTCGGGTCGGCGCTGCAATACCGACGGGCACCCATAGAGGGCTCTTTGGCGGAGATCTTTTGTTCCTGCCGTTTGGTGCAGTGGAGGTAGGGGCCTTGGAAGTGCAGATGTGGTCAGAAGTGATTAAAACAAGCTGGATAGTCCAAAGACACTTTTATTCAGACTGGCTATCCACCTGATTAAAAACGGGGAAAGAGTGGCGGCTATCTGAAGTTATGGTTCAGTTTAACTACGCTCAACTCTATGGGTTAAACTGAACCATAACTTCAGATAGCCGCCACTCTTTCCCCGTTTTTAATCAGGTGGATAGCCAGTCTGAATAAAAGTGTCTTTGGACTATCCAACTTGTTTTAATCACTTCCCACCACATCTACACTTCCTAGGCCCCTTACCCCCACTGCACCAAATGGCAAGGAACAAAAGATCTCCGCCAAAGAGCCACTCTATGGGTGCCCGTCGGGTATTGGAGCACCGACCCGACGAGGAGCAGGCCCATATGATGAAGCATGACACCTAGCTGGCTGGGTGTGTGAGGGCCCTAGTTCCGACAGGAGGAATTCCCCTCCTCGTGATCCATCCAGAGTAAGCACACACTTTGTGGCTTCCTGACATATCGCCCTCCCTTGTCCTACCACCAGAGGAACTGCATACCCTCTTTTCCTACTATATGACTGGGCATGTATGCTGGACCTCCATATAAAAAAGCCCTATCATCCCTCCTTGTTGATTGACAACTGCATACAGTGCCTGAATATGGTTTGAATGTTATTTGAAAAAAAGGAACTGTATTCAATATAAGTGGATCCCGCTGCTCTTTATTTCTTTTCTTTTCTATTGGCATGACTATGCCATTAGAAATATGCTGATAAGCCTTGTACTACATTAATCCTTTCACAAGTTATGCCAAATGGCTACACATACTGTAATGGTGCTAATATGATAATTTAAGAATAACAAGTCACATTTTCAACTATCTTCATCATGCATTATATATTTACAAAATCTAAATCCAAATGATTTATGAATAATAGTGAAACCCCACACCCCCTAGAATGTGTAGTGAAAGAAGAGAAATATCTCTGCAGACGTGTTACTTTTTGCACTATGAGAAAACCCTAGTGAGCTTCTTGGACATTATCAATAAGACATTGTATGCCTTGCAAGATATGACAAGTCTTTCCTGGGGTTGAGGTTTTTCCAGCCCTTTGCATTGTTGGTAAGAAATACATCATCTACTTCCCCACAGACTCCTACCTCAGTCCCACCTCCATAACCATTAGGCCAACTGATATTAGTGGCAAACAATCTCACATGTGAATACTGCTTCCTAATATCACAACATAACGGCACATATCTGGCTAACACCCAAAAGCTATCATACAATATACATTTAAATGAATCCTACCCCATTTGTGTTTCTGTGATTAATACTGTGTAAAATATTATCAGACTACAATCGATTATAATAGAAAATTAAACTGTGTTTGCGTTTCAAGCAAGTGTGTGCCTGGAAAGCCTTATTAAAGTATTTCGGCTTGGTTTCAATATATACCGCCAAACAGACCCAAATGGGTATCAGAATGCTTTAGAACAATTAAAATTAAACAAGGTGCGTGATTGGATAAAAGGAAATACGCCACGTATCAGACCTTTACTCAACCAATGCAAATGTAGAAAGTACACAAAGGATATATTTATGCAGAGCTATATATGGTGTGAGGAGGTGAGGGTTAGGGTGGTGGAGGCGATTGGGGTTTGACCATAGTTGGGGAATGCAAAATAGTGCATATGCTAAATGTAGGTCAGAGTCAAGGCTTCAAATGGAGCATGAAGCAGGGGCGGCTCCTCCGCAATGGCGGAGGAGCGTCGCCCCACAGGCTCAGAGCCAGCAGGTGAAAAATAAAACGATATACTATAATCGTTTTATTTTTTTATTTGCCAGCTCTGAGCCAGCAAGTGCAGGGAGGGTCGGAGCCAGGGCCATGGAATGGGGGGGGGGGGGAGGACTGGTTTGTGCACTTATAAGTGAGCATGCGTGTATGGCCATCCAAACACACATGCACACTTAAATTTCTCCAACTGGACTGTATTGAACAGCCGGGTTGGAGAAACAGCACTGACTCCCTGTCTGAGCGGAGCGTCAAACAAGCCTGCTCAGGCCAATCCCTGCACTGCTCTCATAGCATGAGAGCAGAACGGGGATTGCACAGGTAGTCTCTGCTGCTGTCCCAGCGTCTGCTGGGCATTCAAACAAAGGGGGCCCCTATCTGAGCAAATAAAGGTAGTGGGATCATAGGGGAAACAAAGGGGCAATCAAACAAACAAAAATCCCCTACCTATTTATTTAACAATATGCTAAACGTCATATAATATAAAAGTCTGAACAGTGCTGAAAAGTAGAAGAAACAGAGATATCACAAAATAAATTTATTTTTTCAATAAAGATACAAAATACTCAAATATGATACAAAACTAATTATTAAATAAATAAATGTACATATACATAATCCCACCACTCATTCAGACAACTCACAACTGCAAACATACTGTCATACTTCTTTCATACAAGCAACCGACCTACATACAATGACTAAAGCAACACAACAAAGCAATGAATACCAATATATTCAGTATATATCATGAATCTAATAACACAGCATTCAAATAATCGTAGGAGTATCACAAGCGCCGACGCGCGTTTCGGTGTACAAGCCGGGTGTGGCTAAACACCTTCATCAGGGCGTGGATACCACAACAGTGAGGTGGTGGGAAAGTTTCAGTGGATCGAACAACTATCCAATTGGCTGTGCCAGAAAATGCCGTACAGGGTAGCTCGATGAAGTAATCTAAGTACAGTGTTCTACAGAATGGCGCCTAAACTGAGATGGCGATAAGGATCAGAGAACAGGCAGAATTCTGCAATCCGATGTTCGGTAGGCAGTATTGAGACGCTGAAAACAGGGAAAGGCACTGCAGTTGTGAGTTGTCTGAATGAGTGGTGGGATTATGTATATGTACATTTATTTATTTAATAATTAGTTTTGTATCATATTTGAGTATTTTGTATCTTTATTGAAAAATAAATTTATTTTGTGATATCTCTGTTTCTTCTACTTTTCAGCACTGTTCAGACTTTTATATTATATGACGTTTAGCATATTGTTAAATAAATAGGTAGGGGATTTTTGTTTGTTTGATTGCCCCAGCGTCTGCTGGGACCAGGAAGCAGCAGAAGATGGAGGTGCAAGGAACGATGCGGCCAGCAGCTTCCGGTAAGTGTTTTTTTTCCCTCAAATTATTAACCCCCCTACCCCCCGCACCACCACCTCCATTGTGTCGGCGGCCACAGGCATAAAGTTTAGTTAAATTTAGTGAGGATTCAGGATTGCACTTTAGTCTTAAAGTTGTCATTTGGAATGAATAGTTTGACTTTTCAAAAGAGTCTGATTTGGTGTTGTGTGCTCCTTGCTATGGTGTTGGTGTGGGCATGAAGATTCGGATTCTTTTCTTTGGTGAAACAATGGGATTTCATGGTCTCAACAATGGTAGGCTTCCAGCCACAAATGTTTGATGAGTTTGACTAGGTTTGTACAGAAGTATTATGTGGTAAAGTGAGATCAGAAGGAATTCCATTTTCTATGCGTTAAGTTTTAGATATTGTGTCATAAAAATTTGCAACTCCTTCAACACTCTGCCCAGTGCAATTATGTCATCTGTTTAAAGACCTTCAGATATAGTTGAGTATCGCTGGCATACAGGTGGAATGAGACGTCAGATTTATTCAAGCGAGTGGCAAGTGGTTTCCATGTATCAGTCAAAAAAGGCAGGTGAGAGATTGGTACATTGTGGGGCCTCCTTTTTCGAGAGTGAAGGGGGCTTAGATGCCATTAGCCAGTTTTACATGTTTAGAGCAATTTGAGAGGTATGATTCGACCCATGCTGAAACCAAACTCTCCGGACCCATATGTTCTCCCAGGATTTTAGCAGAGAGATATGATTGATGTATTAAACAATGAAGACAGATCTAGGAGAAAAAGCAGGCACATTTTATTCTTATTTAAAAAATTGTGATTGCCATGTATTATTTGTAGCATAGCCGATTCGGTGCTACAGCCAGTTCTGATCAAGCAGATTGTTTTCTTCGATGAAGGTTTTCAGTTGTTTATCCACACAACATTGAAAAATTAGATACGAGGCAGATATTGTTCTGCGCCTCCTCCCCCCCCCCCCAAACCTCCACCAGAAGAGGGGTGATTGCAACTACTTTGAGACTATCAGGAATAACTCCTTGTGACGGGACAGTCATTTATCCCACTCAAGAGTAAAGTGTAGGCTGTGGTGATTTGAGAATTTTTGGCGGGATAGAGTTCGAAAAGTGATTAGAAAAGTTTAGATTGGTGGTTGTTGATTTGACGTTGGAGTGTATTACTTCCATGAATATTTACTTACCATCTCATTGGAGTTTTGTCAGTTACTTGTTATGATGGCTGATGGTCAGTTTCTGTCTAGAGAAAGTTTGATCATTTTTATTTTCGTTTTGAAGATTTAGAGATGTTTTTGAAAGATGGTTTTATTTCGGGGAGGACAATGGTTGACTGTGAAGAGGTGAGATCCTCGATGTGGTAGAGTAATTTTCTCTAAGGCATCAGTTCACCTCTGATAAAGTTGGCCTTTGCTTCAGAGTGTTTTTTATATTCCTTTGGTCTACTGAGCAGAGTTGCCAGATTTGATTTCAAGGTTTATTTCACCATGCACATTGTATGTATAGGGTACTTGTATAGTGCTAACCAAGCCAAAAAGTAGTGTAGTACTGTAGGTGCTCAAATAAGACTATAAACTCTACGGGTAATAGAAGAGGAAGCTGGGTGGCGCGTGGCAAACGCATTGTGATACAGTGTTCTTTAAAGCGGGAAGTCTTCAACTGTTTCCTAAATTAGTGAAACACAGTGGCACTACTGATCGATATGGGGATGTTGCTCCAGATCCCGGGTGCATAGATGGAAAAAGGGCTGCTGCCTTATTTTTACTTTTATATACTTCTTAGTCCACAATCTGATGGTGTCCTGGCTGCAGTTGTGCCGACAACCACCAGAGATGGAGCGCTTGTCTACAATATAAGTGGAAGTGCAAGTGCTTATAGTAAAGGCTTTGTAAATGATGCAACTGCTTTTTAAAATGGTGCAGGCCGGCAAGGGGAGCCAGTGGAGTTCCATGATATTTCTTCAGACCTTGGATGAGACGTGCTGCAGTGTATGATGCACCTAAGGGGTGACAGTGTGGAGTCTGGGAGGCCGCTGAGTTGGGCATTACAACCATCCAGATTCCTTAGAAGACAGAGCTGGTACCAGTACTGCCTTTGTTTTTAGGTCGAGCATAGCCAGCGCATGTGCGGTCTCTTGAGACATGCTGTATTCACTCTGTCAGCTTACAGCCCGCCTCCAGCTTTTGATTTGCTTTTGTCAGTGTCCTTTTAAAAACGTTGCTTCTAAGTGGATAATGGCTCCTGCTTGTCCCACCTTTTTCTCAATTGTTAACTCCCATGGAGTATTGCCGCAGGACTCGTCCTCTTCCACTTGTGCCATTGTATTTCGTGTCTTTGGAACTTTTGTTTTTTTACATTCACATCGAGCACTTCCCACTTAGCACGGCACCCGATTCAGGGCCACTACACTTCAATGTAATCAAGCACTTCTCGCAAGTGTTTGTTGTGGCACCCGCTTCACGCAATGTTCTTTTAATTTATGCTTTTGGGGGGCTGAGCACTTGCCGCAGTACTCTATTCATTTTTATTATTTAGATCAAGCACCTAGAAGTGCCTGGCCTTTAAATCCTGGCTTCAGAGATGCCCACTTTCCTCGTAGCCCCTTTAATTTACAGCCAAGTGATTCAACCGGAGCTACGCTGCGTGGGGATGATTCTTCAGTGACTGCCCTCGCTGCTCTTGTTGACTTTAACCTTGCTTATTTTAAATATATTTTAAGTTTAGCATTGCACCAGCATTTCCCCACTCCTCTTCTTCACAGTACTTAAAGACCCATGGTAAAGGCAGGGGAGTGTGTAACCGGAGCCTTTAGAATGTGCTGTCAGTAACACTGCTTCTCTCCTTGTCTGAGTTACAAACACCTTTGTTTCAAGTTTATGAACTCTAATTTTAAGAAAAATATATCAAATTCTGTCCATAACGTTGTTAAATTAAGCAAGAGATTGAAAATCTACGCTGTTTCTTTTGCATAAAATGAATATTTTAACCCCTATACTTTTTTGCAAAATTACGCTTTTTTTTGTTTTTTTCTGTGCGAGCTGAACACTCCACTGCAGAGAAGTCCCGTAGGCCTGCGTTTGTACTGAAGCGGTCCCCTCCTACAAGTGGCCACCAAGGTGCCTGCAGATGTTGCCCTAGACTGTTCAACCCTTGAGGGAAATGACTAGTTGATATATCCAGTACCGGAAGTGGAAAGCACTCGCAGCATCATCCCATACATTGGGGGTTGAGATATTTTGCCAGAAAGGTGGTGACGGGCACACCACAAGGGACTGTTCAGTGACAATCCTGCTGTGCATTATTTACACAAAGTCTCTCCCCAAAGACCACGTGGTCTTACTCATTGGATGGCAAGTAGAATACATTTTAAGGTTTATGCGCCTGATGCAGAGATGTGTTGCAGGTATGGCACTGGTAACATGGCCAGGGTTGCTTGAAAGACCTGTGTGTAATCTTGGGCCACAGACTTGATTGATTAAATCGGTAGTTAAGATGATTTATGTGTCTGTTGCAGAGAATTGCATGCGATTTGTATGTCACAGGTTTTCATTTCATGTAATATAGCTCAGTGGGGTAATGCTTTTGTTGCAGATGTCCTCATTTAGCCTACACATCCCAGGTTACACTCTGGTAAATTGGATCAGTGACTGTAGGCCCCAATAACAAACTTCTGCATGTGCCCTTCCCCCAGAGACATCATTTATGCTGCTTTTCAGGTGGCTTTAACTCCCTCTTTAGTCACTTAAGGTTGATCAGTGGGTCGGTTGAATAGTCATAAACACTGTCCAACATTTTAAATATTTTGTGTGCTATATAAATGATTACAAGATTAGCGTACTTAAGATTCTACAAAGCACACATTCTTACCAACAGAGCACTTGGGTCTCAATTTATCTATTAGAAACTTCTGAACTAACACCCAGAGTACCCAGGTATGTTGTTCAAGTTGGAGACAAGGTTTCTGCTGTTCCCTTGGCCTCCAACTGTTGAGTGTTTACTCAACCGGAACAACAGGAATTGGTGCTTTTCCTCAAAGTGAACCATGTACTGCTGGACTGTGCCTTCCCTTGCAGGCAGCAGCATCGCACAGTGAAACAAGCTGAGAGTACATAAACCCCCTGAGTGTTTATACCGTTAATTGGATGCCCAATGCTTTGTGTATAGTCTGGTAGACTGATGCCAATCAAGAGAAACCAACGATTCTATTACAGGACCGGAGGCTTCGGATTATGCTTTCTCTTTCTATTTATTGCCACTCACAGCAGCCAATGAAAACGTTTTATTATGTAAATAAACTACATTTCCCATGATGCATATTTTGCACATCACATCCTGAAAGACCCTACAAGAGCCACCATAACCGGAAATCCTCCTCTTTCTTTGCTGCTCACGCAGGAAGTTAAGTGCCAAAAAGTTTATTCATGATTACTGTGATTGATTGCATATTTAAAGGCATTTTTAATGATTTGAAAAAGGTTTTATATATGCTGCTTATGTACGCTGTTATGTTAGGTCATTTACTTGTTGCGTGCAACGCGCTGCTGCCTTCAATTGTTCGCCTTTGATGTGCGCGTCTTGCGCTGCAGGGTTAATCCCTTAAATCAAGCGCGTGCATCGCGCTGTGTTTCTAGCGCGATAGCGCTCACCTCATTCCCCGCGAAGCAGCGGGTGTTCTCCTTCATGCGTGCGGCCCGGTCGGGCTATTTAAAGGTCCCCGATTGATCTGGTGGATGCTGCGCTGCCATCGGCAGTGTAGAATTTCTTGTGATTGACGAGGCAGGCTTCCCTCATTGCCGGTGCGTCTTTAAGAGCCTTCTTTACTCGATCCCTCGTGCGTAGCCCAATTGGGCTAGTTTTTAGTAGGATTGGGCTACGCACGACGTTTCTCGCCCCTGAACTGCTCCAGAGCTCACTTGCTCGGAGTTTCTTTGCAGGAGAGATCCTATATACGCCTGAGGTGGCTGTAAAAAATCTCAGGCCTTGGAGTGTGCACAGGCTCCTTAAAATTCTTTGATCTCTTGGCTCTCCCTACGCCCTGTGGGCTGCAAGAACTTTATACAGCTTTTGGCTGAGGAGCTAGGCATTTGTTGGTGTGCTTTGGGCTGGCTCCCCCTTTACTCCTCTTCTGTCCAGCAGTTAGATCCTACCCTGCCATGGAGGACTGGGTCAGCTATGAGGATGATAACCTATATGAAGAGGAAGTGTCTACCCCTTCCTTGGAAGATAATATTGTGGAGGCTCTGGACGCTACGGTCCAAGAGTCCGTGAATAAGGCCGTGGAGAAGGCAGTCCCCGGGACTGTGCAGCAAGCATTGGCTGCTGCTTTGAAGCCGATAACTAAACAACTGGAGCGTTTTGCTAAACGTCACGGCTTTGCTACCCCTGCTGCACCGGCTAAGGATACCACGGGCAGCGAGCCCCAGGATACATCTTGGCCCCATGCTGACGCTCTCTCTTCATTGCCCCCCTCTGGTAAGACCAAGCGTCCAGACACTGATACGGACACTGATACCACAGGGACTGACACCCCTGATGAGGCTCCCCCGAAGAAGAAGGCTAGGAAGACAAAACACGTGGAGCCAGACCTATCCCAAACTATGTCTACCCCCTTCACTTTCAATCCTGCCGACATAGTCCAACCTAGGTCTTCGGACTGGGCTCCCGCGCCGGAAGTTGCGGCATATCTGCATGATAATCTCCGACGGAGCTTTGATAAGGAGGTGCGTAATAGATTACGCTCTGAATGCCCCAGGCCAGACATTCCGGACAAGGTAGCTGAAACCCCAGATATCGACCTGAGCTTACTCACCTTCCTCAAGAAGTTCGCGAAGGACCCAAAGAAGGGTATTGATCGGGCCTGGCGAGGGTGTCAGGACAAGCTCCTGGACGTGGCCGGCCCTCTTGCTAAGATCCTTGAAATGGCCTTGCGGGCGCAAGAGTCGGGCACTGCAGTGGACCCGGACGTATTGGCAGGATGGACCCAGCGTGCCATATGCCTCTTAGGTAACGCGAATTGCGCTTTATCTACCGAACGGCGAAAGTCTCTTCTCATGAGAATGGACTCGAACCTCACTGAATTGGCGGCAGCGGAACCAGGGCTCCTAGCACAAGGAAACCTCTTCGGAGAGCGCTTTGTTAAGGATGTCTCCAAGTATGTGGGCACCTTCACGACGCTAGATAAGGCTCAGTCTGGCATTAAACGAGTCTTTCAAGCTGGCCTTTTTCGACGGGCCGGGCGAGGCCGAGGACGCTCGCCAGGCCGTCAGTTCTCCCAAGGTCCTCAACGAGGAGACTACGGAAGGGGCCGCGGAGAGTGGGATTCCACTCGCGGAGGAACCTTCTACCCCACCAGACAACGCTTCAACCAGAGGCGTTTCCACAGAGGTGGACACCGCGGGGGCTTCCAAGCCCCAGATTCAGCAGGTAAGTGCTCCCGACAACTTTCTAATACCGTTGGGGGGTCGCACTCAGTTTTTCTATCACAATTGGGTCCGAATCTCTCAGGATGCATGGATATTGCAGACAATTCAGGGGTTCCATTTAGATTTCTATCAGACTCCTTATCAGGTCAACCCGCCCAGGCAGCTTTCTTTTTCCCAACTAGAATGCGATTTTATCGATAGACGAATTGCTGCGGAAACACGCGACAGCGCGTTGCAACGAGGGCCCTCGCGGTTTTTGCAGCAATATTTTCTTAGTTCAGAAGAAGGGCGGAGGTCACAGGTTAGTTTTGAATTTGAAGGAGTTCAATCAGTTTATGATTTACAAGCACTTCAAGATGGAGGGCATCCATCTTTTGGCGGATCTTCTCAAAGAAGGAGACTGGATAGTCCGGCTGGACCTGAAGGACGCCTATCTGTCAATACCTATCTTTCCTCCTCACCGCCGTTTCCTCCAATTCCAATGTCGGAACCGATGGTTCGAGTACTTGGTCCTTCCTTTCGGGCTCTCCTCAGCACCATGGTGCTTCACCAAGGTGATGAAACCGGTGATAGCTCACCTACGAGAGCAAGGTATTCGCATGATAGTTTACCTAAACGACATACTCGTCATGTCGCAATTTCCGTCACTAGACGTTCAGCATTTACAACTGACCATAGCTACTTTGCAGAACCTAGGGTTCGTTATCAACGAACCCAAATCAGTTCTCATTCCCTCGCAAACTGTGGATTTTCTAGGGTTTGTCATAGATTCTCGGAAGACGCAGTTGAGTCTTCCCCGCTCCAAACTGAAACTCATCAGAAAAGAGCTCACCGCGCTGTTATCCAAACAGACTATCTCACTCAGAGTACTTGCCAGGATCGTGGGTCTTCTGGCCTCCTCCATACAAGCAATCTTTCCGGACCCTCTTCATTATCAAGCCCGTCAGAGGTTAAAAATACGTCATGTCCAAAAAGGTCTTTCTTACACGGATGTTGTTCCCCTCTCTCAGGAAGCAAGGGAAGAGATACAGTGGTGGTTAAGTCACGTGGAGGCGTGGAACGGCAGAGCCATTTTCGGCTGTCAGCCAGAGGTAGTTATAGAATCCGACGCCAGCCGTTGGGGCTGGGGTGCGCCTTGCAGAGATATCTCCACAGGCGGGCGATGGTCCCTGCGCGAGCTCGATCTTCACATCAACTGTCTGGAACTCTTAGCAGGATCATTCGCGATCCGGGCACTATCACCCAGGCGCCTCTCATGTTGCATCCTTCTTCGGATGGACAACATCTCGGCGGTGAGGTACATCAACAAATTGGGAGGCACGAGGTCTCCTCTGCTTGCGGAAATAGCGAAGGATTTTTGGCATTACTGCCTAAATCATCAGATATCGGTGATTGCCGAATTTATTCCGGGGCAGTCGAACATAGTAGCGGACTGGAATTCATTTACATAATAAAACGTTGTCATTGGCTGCTGTGAGTGGCAATAAATAGAAAGAGAAAGCATAATCCTCGCCTCCGTGTCCTTAATAGAATTGAAAATTCTTGGCGCGAATGCTAGCTAATTTTTTATCACCCTGTGATTTGTTTTAAGTCATGTGGTTTAGTCACCAACTCACAGCTAGTACTCTCACTAGACATCGTGCATGATATTTTTCATATTTCTGTATATTTTCTTTTGTTATGTTAATTTTCCACTGAGATTTAACAGAGTTCACATACTTTCACCTGAGTTTACATGCGTTCACGTTTAGCATTTTGAGATGTAACGTTTTTCTATAATACTTTATCAGGTTCGTACTACCACCTGAACACAGAATGGTTTACAGCAACGCATTATTAACATTATATTGATTATTTACATGGAGTTTAAATTCACTGAGTTCATTGTACCTCGGCTGAGGGCACACAGTATAGTGAACATGTCAAACACACAAGTGAATCTCATTGTAACCATGATTACCGCAGTAGGCGGTTTAGATTGTTTTACGATACATACGATATTGGTTACAATTGGATGAGATTTTAGAACAGGAGCACGTCCTCACAGCTTTCCTCCGTCTTCTTGCCTCCAATTTCAGCTATTTAGCTGACGAGAATGGCGATGCGAGCCCAACGGAGCTCTGTGGACTGATTGATATTTACAATTTACAGTTTACTGTTACTAGATGGCAACATTTAGAAGCAGAAGGGAGGGCATTTTTTAAAACTAAATTGTGGGAATGACCGGATTGTTAACAGGAGAATGTGCTGCATGGCTAAACACTTATAAGGCCCCAAAGGCGAGACCTATTGGCTATTACCTATAGGCTATTACCTATTGCCAATGCTTGTTTCACAATATGTTCCCTGGGGGTGAAATTGGTGTCCAGGGTGAATCTAAGTGACTTGCCATTCAGTCAAAGTTGAGTTTAAAAGCTGTCAAGGCCCATGTCATTGAGCCAGATTTATACTGTATCTTGTTTGTTGTTCTTGTCAAATAACAGGAATTCTGTCTTGGTTGGGTTAAGCTTCAGGTTGGTGCTCGGCATCAAAGTTCGGATGATGTGAAAGCAGTGTTTGAGGGGTTGGATGCCTGAAGCAGAGGAGGCTTTCAAGTTGAGTTGTGTGTCATCAGCATATTGGTGGATCTTGATACTGTGTTCTGTGGGGAGAAAATTATACTAACACCATACTGGTGGGAGATGTAGATTGACAGGTACCAATACCAAAAACAATAGGTCAAGCACCTTAAGTACTTGACTTCCACTGTGGAGAAATATAAAATCTTTTATGTAATCTGCCCTGCTATGTGCAAATGTTTTGCTTCAGCCGGATTTGTGAACAAATAGAATTGTTCATTGTAAATTATTTTAGTTGAATTGTGTGCAATCTGGAATATGCCAAACCCTTGTCTCACAAGATTATTTCCATGGGTAAACCTTTTTCTAGCCTCCTGTACCACCGAACTGTAATCTAGGAAGATAAATAGAATAGAAACATGACAATTCAATAATTACTTCACCCTTTCCATCCTAAAATGGTATCTCTGTCCCAGTAATTTAAAATGGTCTGTTTATGAATTAGCAATTTTAGATAGCCCAGGCAACACCCAGGGGGGTGGGTTGCAGAGCACTTTGCATCGAAATTGTTTTGTACAAAATAGTATACAATATATATAATTTAGTAGTATAACAGCATATAAAAGAAAGTAATGCTTCTATTACTTACCGGTAATTGCATTACTCTGTGTCCTACTCTCGCTTATCTCCATTACATAATGAGACCCCTGTGCCTCGCAGACACACCCCCTACCAATATAAAATAAAAAGGCCCCCTCCACAACCCCTGTACGTACCAAGCCAACGTAGACACAGTTGGCCTGACAACCGGGAGGGAGGGAGGGCCGTAATGGAGATAAGCGAGAGTAGGACACTGAGTAATGCAATTACCGGTAAGCAATAGCAGCATTACCTCCTCATCAAGGATTTAGTGGTCTTTTCTATGATAAGGAATTATTTTCCTGCGTGTTCTCCCAACTATACACTGCTGCTGCTATAAGGCAATTGTGGGGTTTTATTATATGTGTAGATCATATTCCTTGTAGGTTTTTTTAAATTATTAGTATTAAATGTATTTAGAAAGGGATTGTGAATTTTAACAATAATTTTTAATATAAATTCTGTACCTTGTGTCGCATATACGTATATTGAATAAATGTGTATTGTTTATTGGATGATTTGATCTCGTGGTTTCTATATTCATTGTTTTCATATTGGTGACAAGGGTTTCTACTGTAAGTGTGGATTTTTGTATGTATGTTCACCCAAAGGGGGTTTTTGTTGACTAAAGAAACCTTCCGGATGCCAGCACAGAAGAGGAGACAGGCTGGGAGACCCTGCACAGGAAGCCGTCCCGCACAACAGCCCAGTCCTCAACAGGGGACTCAGAAACCTCATGGGAGACAGAACCAATGAAAGCAGTCACAACAGACCCACTATCAGGACCCGCAACAGCGGAAACACCAACGGCCAAGGACACGGCAAGGCATCCAACCCCAAAACCAACAAATTGTGGCAAACACCCGGGGAAAAAGGCAACCACCTCTAAATGGAGACCTCCTGACCAGGAGCCGAACCAAGCTCCAGCAGATGTGAAAGGGCCCGGTCCTAAATTGGTTTGCCTCCTTCTTACATAACCGCACAATCAATCAATCAATCAGGGAATTGTAAGCGCGCTACTCACCCGTGAGGGTCTCAAGGCGCTGGGGGGGTCCGCAGATCTGTTTAGCCGAAGAGCCAGGTCTTGAGGGTCTTCCTGAAGGTGTTCAGGGAGGGGCGCATCTGATGTCTGCCGGTAGCTCGCTCCAGGTCTTGGCTGCAATGTGAGAGAAGGATCTTCCGCCTGCTCTGGCTCTGTGGATGCGCGGGTTTCGGCCAGTGCGAGGTTGGAAGATCGGAGGTTTCTTTTGGGTACGTGGAAGTTGATTCTGTGGTTGAGGTATTTGGGTCCGTTGTTGTGTAGGCATTTGTAGGCGTGAGTGAGGATTTTGAAAGTGACTCTTTTCTCCATGGGGAGCCAGTGGAGACTTCGTAGGTGTTGGCTGATGTGTTCGTGTCGGGGGATGCCGAGGACGCAGTCTGGCGGCGGTGTTTTGTACTGTCTGGAGTTTGTGGAGTAGGGACTTGTTGATGCCGGCGTAGAGTGCGTTTCCATAGTCCAGTCTGCTGGTGATGAGTGCGTGGGTGACTGTCTTCCTTGACTCAGGGGGGATCCACTTGAAGGTCTTCCGAGGGTGTTTAAGCAGCTGGAGGTGACGGCGTTGACCTGTCGGTTCATGGAGAGTGATGAGTCGAGTACGATGCCGAGGTTCTTGGTGTGGTCTGAGAGGGTAGGTGGGCTTCCAAGGTGGGTCGGCCACCAGGTGCTGTCCCATGCAGAAGGGGTGGTACCGAGGACGAGGACTTCTGTCTTCTCAGCGTTGAGCTTCAGGCAGCTGTTGGTCATCCAGACTGCGACGTCTTGCATTCCTTTCTGGAAGTTGAGTTTGGCAGTGGTGGGGTCTTTGGTGAGGGAGAGGATGAGCTGGGTGTCGTCGGCGTAGGATACAATGTTGAGGCCGTGTTGTCGGACGATTGCTGCGAGGGGGGCACACAAAGAATCAAAGTTAACCACTCCCTTGCAACCAGTACCCCCGTTACGATTGGAGTTCCACAAGGATCCGCACTCACCCACTCTTTTCAACCTTCTTATGGAACCACTGACCGTCATTCTGAACCATTCTAACATTCAGTACCACATGTATGCGGATGACACGCAACTGTACTTGAAGATCTCCTCTCAAGAGGACATTAAAACGCTAAAAGATGCTCTCTCACAAACTCAACAATGGTTAGCCCAGAACCATCTTTTGTTAAATACTCTGAAAACTGAATTCCTTCTGATTACTCCCCCTCCCCCAACCACTCTGCACCTACCCTGGACTGGCTTAAACAACTCACTGCTCTTAATTGCACCCCTCATGTGGTTGACTCTGCTAAATCGTTAGGCATCACCATGGACAAATACCTAAACATGCAAGCGCACATCAGTGCAACTACTAGGGGAGCCAACTTTCAACTCAACACCCTTAAGAAAATCAAGCCTTTCCTTCCCCCGAAGACATCAGGCCTGCTGTACAATCCTTGGTTATCTCTTGACTGGAATATGGCTTGGTGACCCTTGCTGGGCTGCCCAAAGCTAACTTGGCCCCTCTCAGAGCTACTCTAAACGCATCGGCCAGGCTCATCACTGGATCCAGAAAACATGACCACATCTCCCCCGACCTTTTGCAACTAAATTGGCTGTCTATCGAAGCTAGGATACGCTTCAGGATAGCTTGCTTGACGCCTAAAGCCTTACACTACAACACCCCGGCTTACTTGGCAAATAAGCTTGAACTATCGGGCTCATGTCGGAACTTAAGAAGTACGTCTACCCTACTTTTGAAACCTCCCAAATTCAAAAAGAAAAGATCTTACAATTGTGCTTTCACCGGGCTAGCTCCAAGAATTCGAGATCAGATCCAATCCTTCCACTGCATCTTTCAAGAAACATGTCAAACGGCTATTCTTGAGTGAACACTAACAGCATCAACTTGTTCTCATGCCCAGTCTACAAGTTTGATTCCAATTTTACACCATTGTTTCGATTTATTGTATTTTTGTCTGATAATTGGCACCTTGTTCTAGGGCAATTGATTCTTATTTTACACCGTTGTTTCGACTTACTGTATTCTTGTCTGTTAATTGGTATCTTGCTCTAGGGCAATTATGATTAGGTACGGGTCGGGCCAACTCCTGACCTTGATTGTTTTCCCCCCTCTGTTTGACAGTGTGTGGATTTTTCCTCATCATTTGTACAATTGTGTTTTATTTGTGCCTTTGCCACATCTGTACAGCGCTCTGATACCCGTAAGGGTCTTGTTCGCGCTTTATAAAACTTTTCAAATAAATAAATAAACCTACAGCATCCATGAGGCCTGGCCATGGCACACAAGCCCAGAATTGGCCGTAATCCGCCCCCAACAAACATGCAAGATCCCGAAAGGGAACCCGCCGTGAACACAGCGCCGTCACACAGAAAGCAGGAGAAGATAGAAGAACCAGCACCGTCTGCATCCATGATCAATACAGGGGAAGAGAGGCCCCCAAGCCCCAACAGTCGTCCAGACACTGGAAGAGGAAAAGCCCCCACAGACAAAGAAATGTCCACAAAGGAGCATAACATGAAGGCACGCAACTTAGCAAACGAGCGCAGCCAGGTAGACCTCAGGAGACAACAGGGAAAGATCAAATCCAGGAAACTGAATCTTCGCTGGAACGAGCGCGCGCGACACACTCACCCATCAGTGTCTATAGACACAAAAGAACAGGAGTTTTAGAGGGGACAGGGCCTTTTTATATTGGTAGGGGGTGTGTCTACAAGGCACAGGGGCCACATTATGTAATGGAGATAAGCGAGAAGGACGAGGAGGTAATATAATACAGTATGAACAATATATTCAATTACAGTGCCTGTTCCAGAGTTGTTTACAGGGAGCAAAAAGCCTTTCATTGCTGGACGTAAAACTGAAAAGCAGGTTTCAGCTCTCTTTTTTATAAGCTTCATATGAAAGGGTTGCTTTGGTGTCCGACAGTACACAGGTCCTAGGAAGGGATTACATGTTTGCCTCCTAAAAGTCTTGTATTTGGAAGAGAAGGATGACCTGCAGTGGAGGAGGCGTTTTCCGCCAGAGATGGTCAATTTGTGAACAAGCTAGTTGGGGATTCGCAAACACAAAGGTCTATGCGTGATGCACACCAATTTAAAGTGCAGAAAGTGCACTATTTAAAGGACCAATGAATTATGCCATTCTGCACTTTTTTGCACAATTGTGGATTTGCCGCGTTTGTCACAATTCACCATCTGCTGCATACTTTGCAGATTTTTACAAAAAACATTCTTTTTTTTGCCGAAAGTGACCAAAAGTTACTAACAATGCAGTGAAGGTGTTGCTCTGCAGTGGAAAGCCCTTCCTGAAGGTTCACTGGCCACCTTTCAGTAACTTATTGCTGTATTTGCATGTTAATGTGGCACTAATGAGGTGAAACATTTGCTAGACTGTGCTAATAAGTATCAAAATTACAAAATACTCAAGTAATACGGTCTCAAAATGTGCCGTATTATGCCTCAGATTTTGCCTTTTCTAGCTACATAATTTAGTGAGGGATGGAGAGACATTGAAGCTACTGTAGCCTCAAAAACAGTTGCCTTGACTTCAACTTCTTCAGGAGAAGAGACTTCAGATGTACCTATCTCTCATCAACATAACATAACATAACATGTGCATTTGTAAAGCTCACGTTCACCCCAACGGGGTATCTTGGCGCTGAATAACAGATGTTTATTGTTACCCAACTCAATGGTACTCATTTTATCGACCTCAGATGGATGAAAGGCTGAGTGGACCCGCCTAGATTTGAACCTGTGACCATGAGGACGAACACAGGCCCATGCAGTGGATGCTTTAGTCCACTGAGCCTCCAGACCCAGACATACAAGTGCTATAAAGTTTTAGAACAACATGGAAAGAGTCACCACGAACAGGTAAATGTTTTACGAGATACCCAGAGAGATGGCTCATTGGAAGTTGGACTTTTTTTTTTTTTTAATTGAGCCAGGTTTGTAAAACAGGATGTGTACCAGAAGAGGACCGCTCCACTAAATATCCACTCTACCTTTGAGGATTTTCAGGAGTGGTGAGAATCGCCGCGCCAAGCTATGGAGAGCATCATGGACTATTTTTAAAGCTGCAGTCTCAGTGCTGCAACTTGATCTAAAGCCCAACTGGAGCTCATCAAGCAGGACTTTGTCTTCAATGTAGCATGTGAAATGGGCACTCACACAGCTCTCAAGAACTTTATACAAGAAAGCAACATTAGTGATCGGGCTAAAGATATTACGATCAGTGGGGTTTGTCTTAGAATTTTTTTTGTAAAAGCACACACTTGCCTATTTTTAAGCAATCTAGGACTGTACTAAGATTGAGACAGTGGTTAGTAAAAGAGGTGCTAATCTGACTGAGAGGTGTGAACTGGATGGGCTCAATGAAATGAGGATGCACGAAATTTTGTGGTGACATCTCTGATGGAGGGGCCAGTTCACTTACCTTTTAGTGGGTAAACATTTGAATTCAGTGATTTCACTGGGTGTGAGCGGGTGACTTCTATGTTCTTCATCTCTAAAATAACAAGCATTAAAAATGCAATAGGTCTCGCCTTTAATTAAGTTAAAGCCATTTGCTTTGCTATACAATACCATTAGCAAAGCAAATGGCTTTAACTTAATCAAAGGTGAGACCTATTGCATTTTAAATGCTTGTTTTGGGTAGCTGATGTAGCTCAACTTAGTTCCCTGAGTGATGCCAGAGAACATTTTATTACAGCAGGAGCATCTGATTGAAAGCGGAGTACCGTAACGAGGAGCAGAGGGGATGTTTATATAGATAACGGAGCGGGGCGGGAGCGGCAGATTGCCGGGGCGTTTAGAGGGATTTATTTTGAATGAGGTTGAGAATGTAACTTTAATGTAACTAACACGGGAACCGAGTAAATTCACTGTACTTCACAATTTACATGAATTATATTTACATGATGTACTATAGTTCGATTCCCATAGCTAATAGGTCTTGCCCTTGGGACTTTATAAGTGTTCAGCCAAGCAGCACAGTCTCCTGACATCAAAGTTTATGGTAAATTATTTATGATATACTGGCCCTATTACTTTCAGCCATTAAAGTCCTTTGACAGTGTTGGCATGTGTAGTCTATGGCACTGGTCTCCTGCCATTTATTAAAGTCATTAAAGACCCCAAACTGACTAGAATACCCAGTTTAAGGTGAAATATAGGTTTTCTATCAGTTATTAACGCCCTTTACAGTTTTGGCATTTGCAATGAATGGCATGGGTGGCCTTCATATGGCCATGCCCATTACAATGCGAGTCACATAGCCTCTATGGCACAGATGTGCTAATGCTGCACGTTATTTGATGCCCGCAGACTGCCCAGTACATGGCAGCTAAGCTGCAGGGTGCCCATTAATTACCACTGACGGTGATGCCCTTGGCACAGAACTACAGTTGCTAATCCCAGCTCTGTTGACGAAGGTGGGGTGCCGGGGGGCTGGAAATGCTGCACCCATCCTCCCACTCGCTGCCTCAGCCGAGCACAGCCCAGTGTTCAAAGACTGTATGTGCACGGCAGGCAGAGAAGGCACGAAGAGCAGGGCGTGCAGGCGTATTCAAAGAGAGGGCGAGTCCTGCACTACTCAGGGCCAGATTGTGGCAGATCGATAGTTAAAGTGATAGAGGTAAAAAGAGGAAGAGGGCTAGATAGACAGAGACAGATCAATAGAGGCAGGCATGGCGATAGATAGACACACAGACAGATATGGGTACTACAGAAGTTGAGTGGTAAAGGTGGGGATACATAAACACACATTTATAAGACTGAAAGGCACCAATAACATCCAGACGTATATACTTATATTATGAGTGGGTGGCACACAGAAACAGATGGAATCGAGGTACAGTCACAAACAGAGCTAGGAAGAGAGGGGAGGTTCAGAAAGGAGTGTAGCCAGCAAGGGGTGTGAGAGGTGGAGCGTAGGAGGCAGAGAGCTCGATAAACACTTGGATAACTAGAGACACAGATAGGCATAAATAGATAGGCAGTCAGATAGCGACGAGGGGATTCTTGCACCACAGGGCGCCCCTTCCTCTCCTCAGCCGTGCACCACGCCCAGTGCCCATATAAAACGTAACAGCTTCCTTTACTGCCACCCTAATCCACTTTTACCGTCTTCCCTGTGCCTTTCATCCCTGAGGATGCAGTGGTTTAGCTCCCAGATCAGTTCCTTCTGGCCTCTTCTCTCGGGCACATTTTATTGTGGTTTCTGCCTCCCCAAACCTTTCTTTAATAACATTTTCTGAGAGTGGAAATCGAGAGGTCTCAGTGTCACGAGAAGTCCGTCACAGAGGGACGGTAAGGCTAGCATGAAGTGTGTCTCGTGTTAACCAGGGCATGCGGTGTACAGAATGGGGGGCTTGGGGGTGGCATTCAAAGAATGTCCACCCCCGGGCAGCTTCGGGCATTTGCTATCGCCCAGAGCGGGCTCGTGCAGGCGAGGCGCCTGCTTTAGAACGCGGTGTTTATCTAACACCGCGTTCTAATTAAAGTCAGTTGGGGGCCCTGAGAGGAGGTAGGCAGGCAGCGCGCTGAATTTGTGCGCTCCTGAAGGGAATCTCTGTCACTTTGGGAGGTTTTTATTGGGGGCTTGTAAAGCATGGCTGAAGCTGCTGATAAGGTGAGGGAGGCTTTGAGAGTTTTATGCCAGGAGGGGAGGGAAGATTTATTAGCCCCTGGTGTTTTAGGCCAGGCTTGGACTGGCTTAACAGTTAAAAAGAGGGCTTCATCGGAAGGGGTGTCTGCTGCAGTAATTGCTTGCACATTGTCAGACAGTTCCCCTGAGGTGGTGCCTGTCAATTTTAATAATTCTATCAGTAAAATGTCCAGAGAGGCTCCCCTGCTTAGTTCTGTGCAGCAGCCACCTCAATTAGTTGTGGGAAAATGTAGAGGGAGGGCTCGCACACGCTCAGTCAGGGGCAGAGGGGCAAAAAAGACAAATGCCATAAGAGGGATGTCAAAGATATCTGAAGTTGTTGCCGTGGCAAACAGTGAGGCGTTGGCGCCATCTAGTGGAAAAGGTAATTTGGACAATTCTGGCGATGTTTTGACTGGGTTTGCTGGTAATATGTCTATAAATCGTGACATTCCTATTTTTGGTGCTAAAATGTTATTACCCAAGGTGGGGGTCCCCGCTTCTAGCGAAAGACCACTTTCACCGGTCATTTCTTCTGACACTAGTGATTTATCATTCAAGGGTCCTGTTTTGCCACGTTATTCCTCCAAAGGTTGGTTTTAGTCGTTTTCAAGCAGTGTCTTCTGGTTCAGGTGCTGTGGAAATACCCGTCAGGGCGTCGAATAGGGCTGGTGGTTCAGCCTCAGTGGTTGATGGCATAGGAGTTAGCCCAGTTAGAGCAGCCAGTGAGCCCCCTGGGGTGGGAAAATGGGTGTGGGTTGAAGGGGAGGATGGCAGTCTGGCGGTGCCTGGCAGGTTTCAAGAACCCCACATGTCTGCAAGTATCAGCGACTTGCAGGCCAACGCGACGGCTAAGCTGCAGAAGGGCATCAGGTGCAGCACATCTTCACTGAGCAGGTTTCCAGCGTCTTGCACACCGTTTCAAACTCGGGAAAAAACTGCTGATGCAATTTTTTCCAACTCCATTACCGGGCTATAAGCTCTCCCAGTTCAAAAGAGCGGTGAACTGGAGGCATTTCGATGGTGGTGTGGGGGACAAAGCTCAGCCTTCATGCAGTGGGGTGGATCAGGGGTTTCATGATAGCAATGACGAGAATTTATCAGAAGTAGAGGAGGGTGAAATTCCCAGTAAAGAAGAGTTTTCTAACATCCGTTTTCTTTCCAAACAGGGGGGGGCTGGTTAACCAGATTTCCCGAGCTAATGTTTTACAGATGCACGAATCGGAGAGAAGCTGGAAACATTTAGAGCGATCTTCCAAGGCATCTGACGGAGGGAATACAGGAAGACGCGCAACGCTGGATAAGCCCCTTCAAACAGGTGAGAAAGTCACTGACACTCATTCTCACACTAATGTTAAGAAACGTAAAGCGCTTACAGTTGATAGGGAATCCACGGACGCTAAGGTTTGTTGTCATTGCGTTTCCACTAAGGTACAGGAGGTAGCTCCTGAGACTGATACAGTTCCAGAGGGGGCATCAGGCGTAGTTTCTCAAGAAGAAAAGAGCGTCAAGGACAAAAACACAAGTTTAAAACGGTTGCCATATATGGGATTGTCTATGCCCTTGGGTTCACATCTCAATAAACACACTAAGGATAAGATTTGGAATGGGGAATTTGTAGACGTTTTTAAGTTACTGCATAGGGAGCTCCAATCCAAGGAGGGTTCCAGAGAGGAGGCTTGGGAGTTGGCGAAGAGACCCAGGGTCCCTACTAACAGATTCCTGGACCTCATCCTTTCTGATTTTTGCAAGCGTTTACTGTGAGAAGTTCCCTGAACGTTCAGTCTCAGTTTTCAAATACTTGGATACAATTAGAAAGGCTCAGGCAGAATTTGGAGGTTTTGCATGGCTACATTACGACGAGGAGTTCAGAGCTCGTCTGGTGTTAATCCCAGAAAACCTTGGGGCGAAGTGGATAATGAGTTATGGGTACAGTGGATGTATCCCCAGAGGCCTCCTCCTACTTTACATACAGCTAGCGGGTTGGCCATTACACCTCGCCCTTTCTTAGCAAACCCACTCTGGGAGGGGTGGGCTCATGGACAAAAACCACAGCCTTTGCCACTGGAGCCTGTTGGAACTTTAACAGGGGTTTCTGTCAAAAGTATCCATGCAAATACAGGCACGAGTGTTCAAAATGCGGGGGAAGACATGCAGTTTTACAATGTTTTAGCGAACAGAACTCCAGCCTTGCTACCGGTCAGGGCAGAGGAAGAGGCGCTCCTTTCCAGCCTCCTTTCAAAGGCGGTTACACCAATTGATATTCCCAACCTATGCTATTGGCTAACATTTTACCCTCTCAGAGAGAAAGCTCTAAGGTTGGAGTGGGGGTTTAAAGAAGGTTTCAAACTAGGCTACCAAGGTCCCAGGCAACGCAGGTTCGCACAAAATTTAAAATCTGCAAAGAAATTCCCTCAAGCAATTGCTAAAAAATTACACTCTGAAGTTGCTGAAGGTAGGATAGCTGGCACCTTCCTTTCTTGGCCTCTTCCCAACCTCATTGTCTCCCCCTTAGGAGTGGTTCCCAAGAAAACGCAAGGAGAATTCCGTATGATTCAGCACTTGTCCTGGCCTCAGGGAGGGTCGGTAAATGATTTCATAGCCAAAGAAGACACAGTAGTACAATTCGCCTCAGTGGACGTAGCTCTGGATCTGGTCAAAAAGGCCGGCTCAGGAGCGGAGTTAGCCAAATGCGATATAAAATCAGCTTTTAGATTGCTACCAGTCCATCCACAAGATTTTGAATTACTGGGCATACATTTCCAAGGGCAGTTTTTCTTGGACAAAGTCTTGCCTATGGGGTGCTCAGTTTCCTGTCAACTGTTTGAGGAGTTCAGCTCTTTTTTGCAATGGCTTTTTTCTTTCAGGTCAGGTTACATGCAAGTGTCGCATTATCTAGACGATTTTCTTTTCGTGGGAAAAAAGGGATCCCAGCAGTGCAGCAAAGCTCTAGCTTTTTTCCAAACAGTAATGCAAGAGTTGAGCGTGCCTTTGGCAACAGAGAAGACAGAGGGGCCAGAGACTTGTCTCATATTTCTAGGTATAGAAATTGATACAGTTAAAATGGAAGCCAGGTTACCAAGTGCGAAGGTAAAGGAGATCATGCAGTTGCTGAATCAGGCCAGGGTGTCACAAAACTGACTCTTTTTGAGATGCAACGTTTATTAGGGCACCTGAACTTTGCTTGCAGGGTAGTAAAGGCCGGAAGATCTTTTTGCAGGAGGTTGGGTTTTGCCATGGCTGGCGTGTTACTACCTCATCACAGGGTCAGAGTATCTCTCCACATGAGATCGGATTTTGAGGTCTGGCTGACGTTCCTACAAAGTTTCAATGGTGTTCCTATCAGGTCTGTGGATGAGCATTTTGTGTGGTCCATTCAGATTTTTTCTGATGCTTCAGGAGCTAATGGTTTTGGCCTTTTCTGGGACGGAAAATGGTGCGCCGAGCCTTGGCCTCGGCATTGGGTAATGGAGAAACGCAGTATCGCTTTCCTCAAATTTTTTCCATCGATAGTAGCCCTGTCAGTTTGGGGCAAGTTCTTAGCCAACAAGTCTGTGCTTTTCCACGTTGATAACAGAACGGTAGTGGATTTGGTCAGTGGTCAGAGAGCTAAAGAAAAACGCCTGCTTCATTTGTTACAGAGGTTCATGCTGAGCTGCTTACTGTTGAATATAACTTTTAGAGTTAAGCATATTCCTGGTCTGGACAATAATATAGCAGATGCGTTATCTCGTTCTCAGTGGCAGAGATTCCGTGGTTTGGCACCCACAGCAGATCAAGAAAAGACTCCAATTCCCCAAGAGCTATGGTTGCTAGCGGACTGAAGATAAGGACGTTGGTGGAACATTCCCTTGCAAACAACACACGCTTAGCTTACAGAAAGGCATGGGAGGAATTTCTACAGTCAGGTGCGGCTCGTCGTACCAATGATCACTCAGGCTTCTTACTACGTAATGATGACATACTGAGTTTTGTTCTGAGCAATATTGACAAAAATATAGCTGCTTCCACTATTGCAGGGAAGCTGTCTGGCATCTCCTTCTATGGGAAATGTTTTTGGGGTTATGACCCCTCTTTAGGCGAGTTGGGAAGAAGAATTTTACTAGGTTGGTCAAAGGTAAAGAAACGTGGAACAATGCTGCGCAAGCCCATATCTCTGGACTTATTGCAAGCTATCATACCAACATTACCCACAATTTGTTATTCCAAGTTTGAAGTTGCACTTTTTAAACTTTGCATGTTATGGTTGTTTTTTGGGGCGTTTAGGGTATCAGAACTTCTGGGAAAATCGTTTATTCAAGGCCTAAGATATTCTAATGTATCAACCTTACCCGATTCACTAGGAATACATTTGGAGTCATCCAAAACAGACCAAAGAGGTAAAGGTGCAACTGTAACTTTGCGGAAATTTAGCGGTCCACTATGCCCATGGCTTGCATGGTTACAGTTTCAAGAGTTTAACTGTAACAACCTTATTTTTCAGCACCAGGATGGATCGGCACTAACCGCTTCCCAGCTTTTAGCGGTACTTAGAAAGTCATTACTCGTGCTGGGTTTGAACCCTTTAGATTTTGGTACTCATTCTTTTCGCATAGGAGCAGCCTCAGAGGCTGCCAGAAGGGGTTTCTCTTTACACGAGCTGCGTCGGCTCGGGCGCTGGTCATCAAACTGTTGTTTAAAATATGTTAGAGATTTGAATGAATTTTAAAAAATCCATGTTGTTTTGCTAACATTTATCTCTTTCTAGGTTCCCACATACCTGCATCGACATCCATGGCGAATATATGGATTGTGGGTCATTCTTTCATCAGATGGGCGGCGAAACAAGCAGAAAAAGCCACCATGGTTCAAATTTGGGTTTTAGTTTTGAGGACATGGACATTTTATGGTTTGGTAAGAGTGGGATGAGGTGGGGGCAGCTGTTGCCGAGTTTAAATGAACTGGCCTCTTCCAAGCCTGTACCTAAGGTGTTATTGCTTCATTTAGGTGAAATGACTTAGTACAGTTGTCTGGCCTGGGCCTCCTACTGGACGTCAAAGCTGACTTAGCAAAAATTCTTCTTTCTTGGCCCAATACGAAAATCATATTTACCGCTCTTGTACCAAGGCGGGTTTGGAGGGGAGCTGAAAAGTTTTCTGCCATCGACAGGGCCAGGCGCAAATTTAACAGAGAGTTACATCAGTTCTGCATTATCAATGACATCAGCTGGCTGTCGCATAACGACATTGGAAAAGATGATTTTCAGTTTTTCAGAGCGGATGGGATCCATTTGTCTTTCATTGCAAACGAGCTATATATTGTAAATATCAAAGAAAAATTGTCCTACATTTTGGGCTTGCATCCATGGGGTTGAAGGTTTGCATAAGCGGCTTTCCTTTAGAGTTGAACACATTTTGCGCTATTAAAGAATTTTGTTTCTCTCACAAGATGATTTACAGTTCTTAACTATGTTTGCTATAGCAGGTTACTATTCCAACACATTAAAGAGAGGAGGGGGGGCAGGAAAAACGCGTTGGCAGGGTTTTTTCCTGGTGGCAGATTGGGACGGGATGGAGGCAGGCAGGAAGGGTTGGGGCAGGCAGAAGGGAAACAGAGATAAGGGGTTGGGGTAGAGGTTCCAGGTGGGGGAGAATTGGGAGAATTGGGGATCTATTTGGGGAAAAAAATTCATGGGGGAAATCTCTTGGGGGATCGATATGGGGGAAATTTCATTGGGGGATCGATATGGGGATTTTTCATGGGGGATCAAGCGGGGGCGGGGTTTGTCTTAAAAGTCAGTGATTACATTATTGATGCTGTTTTGGTTTGTTGCTGAAATAAAAGCGACCTTTTAACCCCCCATCGGTCTGTGATGTGATTCATTGCCCGATGGGGGGCTTGGGGGTGGCATTCAAAGAATGTCCACCCCCGGGCAGCTTCGGGCATTTGGTATCGCCCAGAGCGAGCTCGTGCAGGCGAGGCGCCTGCTTTAGAACGCGGTGTTTATCTAACACCGCGTTCTAATTAAAGTCAGTTGGGGGCCCTGAGAGGAGGTAGGCAGGCAGCGCGCTGAATTTGTGCCCCACCCTCCCGTTTTTTAGTACAAGTTCCAGGGAAAACATTTTTTCTTTTGAGGGTGGTTTTTTATGGTTTTCAGGGTATCCCCAGTTTTTCCCCTAAAGGCAGATTGGGACGGGATGGAGGCAGGCAGGAAGGGTTGGGGCAGGCAGAATAGATTAGGGTAGAAGGGAAACAGAGATAAGGGGTTGGGGTAGAGGTTCCAGGTGGGGGAGAATTGGGGATCTATTTGGGGAAAAAAATTCATGGGGGAAATCTCTTGGGGGATCGATATGGGGGAGATCAAGCAGGGGCGGGGTTTGTCTTAAAAGTCAGTGATTACATTATTGATGCTGTTTTGGTTTGTTGCTGAAATAAAAGCGACCTTTTAACCCCCCATCGGTCTGTGATGTGATTCATTGCCCGATGAACAGTGTGTCAGAGACAGGCAGTCCCACCCAAACATGAAATGGAATCGGGCATATCTTTTAGTGGCTGAACGTCAGTGTATGAAGGCGCTTTGAACATACGTGAAGCAGAATCTCGGGTCCAAAAGGTAAAAGGAACGTGTCCTTTGCTTGGAAATATCACGCATTTGGGTCTGTATTTATTTTATTTTTCCCTTATGTCTTAAGAAACCATAAAGCTGTTTGAAAGCACGGTACATGGTTCCTGCGACAATGTGTTTACAAGTTGGCTGTACATTCAGATGTAGGAAAGTGACATGTTGACAGTTAAGCATCGTCACCTATAAAAACACGAGGACACTGGCAGCTGCACATTCATAATCTCAAGTTAGAATTCAAAATGCTCTACTAAGTCCGGTTTGGACTCCACACTGTGTGATCTTGGGCAACCCTTTGCTGCGCTGAACTAAACACTGGTCTCACAGATTAGATGTAGTATGGACGCAGGACGAGGATCTCCTAAAAATACATTATTCACGTTAAAATGTTTCCAAAAACTAAAACCTTACATTTTGATACAGAAAAGGTACGATGTGAAGAGAATGTTGTTTGTGTGTAAGTAACAGGGATGGAGCCCTCATTTTAAACAGGACTGGAGAAATTAAAAAATCTATCTTCATTTATTGAGTGGTTTTGGCACTAAGATAACAAGCCTTGCTACAGTGTGACCCGGTCGTGGACGAAGAGAAGGGGGCGGTCCCAGGATCACCTCGGCCCTGTGTGGCATCTGCAGAGTCTGACCTGTGCACCGACTTGGAGTGTTACCATTGCAGCCAGACACGTGCAACCTCTACGTGTCTTATCACGTGAAATAAGGATATGTGTACAGCGCACACATGCTTAAAACGATTCTAGGCGCTAGTATTGAAATATGCCAAACTAGTGAGAACCTAGAAAAGAAACTTCTTACACGTGATCTTAAATGCACTGAAGTCCCCTCCCCTCCTCGTGAGGCGTAATAAAGGGGGCTGCACAGCTCGCACCCCCGCCTCAATGCCGGAAGTGGCGCGAGGGGCTATGCTGGAAGTGTCACGAGGTGTAATGAAGGGGCTGCACAGCTCGTACCCCTCCCCCTACCCAAGAGCCGGAAGTGTCACGGGGGTTAATGAGGGGGCTGCACAGATCGTCTCCCCACGAGCCGGAAGTGAGACCCCAGAATAAGGTTAGCGTAGAGTGGCCTCCAGCGCCAGTGATCGCCCCGGAGGTCCGGCTTTGACGTCTGGTGATAGCAATGGGGGAAGGCAGTATGGGGACTGTTCTTTAAAAGAAAAGTGGCACTCGGTATAGCGCCTAGAAGTCTAATACATTTAATGCAAAAAGAGCTTGCATGCATCGAAATAGGTAACGGCAAAATGCCAAGCCACCAGGCCCGAGCTTCCCCGGTCAGCTGGAGTAATGCAGCGCTAAAATCTATATATTTCCACGCTACTTGCATGAACTTTCTGTCAGTGCTGCGCAGGCGGGAATCCACAGGTAGGCGCTAGTGAGCGGGTGCCAGGCTCCCCTCTGGGAAGAAAGCAAGAAGACCTTGGACAGCTTTGATGTTTCTCGAGTTACGGGCTGTCTCTACTACTGGCTGTGAACCTCGCCAACTCCAGAACGAGGCTACGCCCCCCACGTCGGTGAAGTCAAAATGTGCAACGTAAAACACAGCATAAGAGCACAGCAGCATGTTTAAAATTGTGTAAATGTGCAATATTGCCACCGCTTTAATGCGCTTCAAGCTGGTATAAAAATGAAACCGCAGTGATTAATAATAAAGAATGTATGTATTTATCCGTTTTTATACAGCGCAAACTTTACCTGAAGGTGTCAGAGCGCTTTACATTATAACCAGTTCCATTACATAAGGACTTCAGAGGACATGGATTACATAACAGATACGACACAGATAAACTCTAAATTTGCATAAGAATGGTAGCTGCCCGCGATCACAAACGCATGCGATGGCTTAAAAAAAAAAAAACACAGAGCCGACTGGTGCATGCTGCAGGCGTGAAGGCAGCGTGGTTGCAGGAAGCCCGGAGCACTGGCTCGCGTGCTTCACAGCTGTTGTGAAGACTTTTCTTATCTGCTTGTTAAATAAACAAGCAGATAAGAAAAGTCTTCACAACAGCCGTGAAGCAGGCGAGCCAGTCCGGGTGGGCTGAACCAAAAAGCCAAAGGGAGGCAACGAAAAACCCTCCTTTCCAGTGGGAAGCCAGCGTTTACCATAAACGCTGACGCTACCCAATGTAAATGAGGGGCAGGGCTTCATGCCCTTTTGTAAAAGTCCTTATTAACAATAAATCTCGCCGCTAGGCGAGACCTAAAAAGATAGTTTTTTGGCTTTTGTGTGTGTTTGGAGTAAATGAGTGCATTACCCCGTCATGCCTTCATTGTACTGAACTGTGCTTGGGTGGGAAGCTTGCATTACAGCTTCAGTCTAATGGCATTAATATATGCTGGTTGCTGTGACTGCTGGATGCGTATGAGTGTTTTTGGGCACAGGATAAAAGCATATTATATGTCATTTGTTATACACCAAGCAAAGGGGGCATACAGTTAGTTGACATACAGCTCTTCCTGCACAACGGAGGAAAATGGCCAATAACTTGCCTGCTGGCTGACTCTGAAGATGATGGGATGGCCTAAGTGGTCCATGGATGCCAGTCTGCCAATTTACTCTGCCATATATTAAGAGAGCTGGGAAGGCCTCTAAAAGCAATACTTGGGCTGTGTCTCTAAAGGTTTTATATGTCAAAGTGACCGAAACTGAAAGTACCCTTGTAATGTTATCCATCAAGTGGCAGCCACCTCACACCTCCACTTAGACCATGGAAGAAACTCGATGGTCAAGGTATAACGTGAGATACCAATATGCACAAGTGCAGTCTGACAACTGTAGCAGAATGCTTGCTCGTGAAGCAAACACTAGCAAAAGGATGAAAATGTTCAGTATGCAGCAAGAGGAATCACTATGTCAAAGTCTGCAGAGCTGAAGGTAAGTTGTGACGCAAAAACAAAGGAAAGCTTTTATTTAGATTCATGTGCTCTCTAACACCGCGTTGCCACCACTCTCTGATGTCACTGAAGAAAAGTCTTGAAAAATACATAAAGTTCCTAGATGAGAATGAGTAAAAGACAGCGGTCCCACTCCCAGTGCAGAGTAAGCATTCAAGGGCTAGATGTCATACCGTTCATAGAAGCTAGAGCATCCATCAGCCTGACGGCAACGCAATAGTTCATCAAGTTGAAATCGAGGCCACGACTCTAATTGGATCTTTGCATATTGGAAAAATCATTAAAATGCAGCTAGCTTTGAATCATCCAGGTGCATCTTTGAGAGGGATTTGATGACTGTAAAAACTTTTCAGAACTGAAGCGACATGGGCACACTGCTCAGTTGCATCACTTCCAAAATACTGCTGCGAATTTCCTAGCCACTACATGAAGTTAAAGACATTAAGCAGCCTCTGACTCTGGGTCACTGTTCAATTTCATTCCTATGTCAGAGACTTGGGAATTAAGTAAAGAAAGAAGAAATAACAGCCATCTTTGAGAAGATCAAAGGTCACATACCATGGATACTACCTTCTACAGTCACAAAGAAGCTAAATCAGCCATGTGTGATGAGACTGTGGTAAATCTTACACTTCCCAAAAAAAGCCATCAAGTGGAGGGGACACAATGTCCACCGTTATGGAAAATATCCATGGATCTTAATGGTATTCTAAGCTTTCCCAGTACAGGATACCGAAGATTCCGCTCCTCAAGAAATGGGATACACCGACCACCACACATGTGACCTTGAGAACATACTCTGCAGTTCAGTGTTTTACATTGCCTGCCATGGAAGTTGCTCAAAATGCCATCATGGCATTGAACCTGTTCACCTTGTGTTGTCAACCTCATAATAAATGGCACATCACAAAAACAGAATCACACACATTAGTGAGAAGTGATAACAAAACTCCAAAAAAGCAAAATCAAACTACATGTATGTAAATGTGATTGCTGAAGCTCAAATTGAAATTATTGTGGAATATATTCATTGTGAGCAGCGTCTCTGCAGATGCACAGAAGGTGAAACACATTAAACATGGTTTCAGCAGCTCACAATGCGTATGGAGCCAATGTCTGAAGGTAATTCTCAACAAGGCCACTCGAGCAGAGTCTTTGCAGTGGTTCTTCTTAAACAACATAGAGTTGATGTGGACTAAGAGGCAACATGAAGACTTCCAAGCACTCAAGGGTGCAGTGCTTAAATTGAGCTGATGGTTGTAGATAGGGCCCACCTGCAACCGTTTTAGGTCAAAGCCTAGCAGACAGTGCAGGAGTCTGTTTGCTTAAGACATCCTGGGGACATTCTGAAAGCTTCCATGGGAATGCTTTCCACCCATTGCTTACCATTGGCTTTGTGTTTTGTAACTCACATTTGCTTGCTTTCCATTTGCTGGCTTTACTTTAGGCTGTCCAGCTTGAATTCGTCCCTCCAATGGATCATAACCTATTTACTGTATTCTTCCATGAGTGCTCACTTTTCTGTAAATAGACCTTGAAATCTTCTTGTTCTTGTCACAGTTACTGTGCATTCAAAGACATAGGTCAAATATCAGGCTCTGTCTTTCAATGGAGCTTGGTGTTTTACTTTTCTTTCTCTGTCTTCAGAGTGAGAGAATTTGACATTCTTGCTGTGAAAGGAAAGGCTTTTTTCAAGCACACAATACATTTTAATGATTTTTTTGGGGCCAGCACTTTTCCACATTAGACTGACCCAGAGCAACAGAGAGAAAAACACAAAAGGAGGAAAGAGTAGGAAGAAAAAGACAGAGAAACTGTGAGAAAGGGTGAAAGCTTGGGCAAAAGAAACACAAGAGTGAGATAAATGGGCAGGGAGTGGTTGGTGGTAGATGATAAATGCATAATGTGGAATCATGACGAGGTGGCCATGGTATTCGGCACCCACCGACCCCTCCCCCAACCCCCACCAATTTGATAGCACCGGGCTCAGGCTTTTGAGCAAAACTTTGGGCCCTGCACGTATTGGTTTACGAATTAAGCTCTGCAGGGATGTGTATCTAGCTTCCATCACCAGCGTACTTACTGACCAGCATAAAAAATTAGAACACTTGATTAGTTCCCTCACTTTCAACTGTGTGCTGTTTTATTCCAGGAGAACAAAGAGGATAGTGAGCACCCATTAGCACGATAAGATGCGCAGAAATGCCAAGGATCTGTTTACTTTCATCTGTTTGGTTTCACTTGCACATTTTGGCTGCTAAAAAGTGAAATCTCTGTATGAGGATTGGGAAATTGCACCCAAAATTGCAGATTTCCCTGAGAAATTCAATATTTCTCCAGAGAACCTCAGGGTTCCACTTGCAATCCCCAGTAACGTGGCCTCTGGGTTTACTGGTACCCCATGTATGGGTGGGGGTGGGGGTGGAGTTAAGATGCAGGATACCGGGAAACTTGTAACGAGGGCAGTGGTTGAAGTGGGCGGGATCGGCAGGGCACGACGTGCCCCTACTTCTTTTATTCATTAAATCCCCTACTTTTTTATTTTAAACATGCGTCCCAGGACGGCAGAAATAGCCAAGGCCTGCAGAGAAGGATCGGCATTCCTAGCCGTTCGGGGACGGGCGTGGTGGGCAGAGAAGGAAAAGGACTCTTTTCCTTCTTGCCCAGAGAAGACAAGGACAGTGTCGACTTCTGCTCTGCTGCTGGCAGCTGCCCCCTCCCCCCTCTTTCTTCCTCTTATTCCCTCTCTTTAGGACTATCTCCTCCTCACTTACTGAAAACCGTGACTTCAAGAAATAGTTCTCACCCTTTCTTTCCTCCTTTCGTTTATTTGTTCCCTTGTGAAATGGATCCAAAAAATAAAAACACTTGTCTTTTTCTGACATTTTTCTTTTCCACAGTGCAGCCTCCGGAATAAAAGGTTCAAAATAGAAAAAAAAAAGCGAAATAAAGCAAGACAGAGTGGTTGCAAAGTGGCCAGATTTATTTTATTGACACCTTAACACATTAGCATCACTTTACAGAGTTTGCCAGTGAAGAGCTACTTTTGTTTTCTTGTCTTTCTTTGAACAGCATTGTTTTCCCCAGGTGGGGAAGTGCACCAATCCTGGAGGTACAACGAGGCCTGGTTGATGGGTGGATTGGCAAACAAAATGTGTACCACAGCTCTGTGTTCACGAATGTGGTCTTTTTAGACCATACTGCTTACGTTTTGTAAGGATATAAGCAATGGACATTGAAATAGGACCCTTCCAGGCCCTGTAGTCATGTCAACTTTTGAGGCAAAAGCGCTCACTGATTTCTGAATAGTGAGTGTAAAAGCATTATGGTAAATAACCATGTTGTTCCTGCTTACATTCACATGCTTTACTTAATCTTGCATTCCCTATGAGTGTTTGCTTTTTCAAGGATGTTGGTACTTTTTTTTTTTAGGCAGCATATTGCTCTTGTCTAATTTGAATTGAGTCACATCAAGGTGTTTATAGCGGGGCACAATTGAGGTGTAGTTGAAGGCAGTGCGAGTTTCTCTCAGTGGGGCAGTATGGTGTTCAGTGGGGGAGAGGATGTGGCACTATGGTCAGAGCTGCCGAATTTGGAACTGGAGAACCAGGTTCAGCCTAAATGACCAGTTCCCCAGCCCACTCTCCTGAGGGAGCACATTCCCATGCTAAACCTTAGAAGCCCTGGTGTCTTAGCACCAGCAGGTGGACCCTAGTGGTGGCAAGTGTAGGTTAACCTTGATGCCGGTCCACCACAATCCATACTGAAGTTCACCTCCAGTCTTGCAGGCTGGCCTATGAAGCAGCATACCCTAGAGCAACAGTGACTCTGTCACTGAGGTCACAGGACCCTTGAGAAGGGCCAGCTCTAGCGCAGTGCGACCGGTATGACCGTAACGGGTGCCGACTTTGGGTGGGAGCGTCGTGTTTACAAGTATATTATAATTTAAAAAGCACTTGCTGCCTCCTTCCTGGCCTCCAGCAATTTTCGGAATCAATAAAAATGTCATGATAACTCTGGTGATTAATGTTCTTCCTAGAGAGAGGGATCAGAGTTTTGGCAAGTGGAAGTTTTGACTCATTGACAGGTAGCACAGAGGGTTAATGTGCCTGCTGCAAAGACCATGTACCATGCAGATCACAAAGTGCACATAATATAAATAGGTCAGTGGGTTACTGCTTTTGTCAGAGAGATCCTTTTGTTACTTGCACTTTATAAGTTAAAATCCTAACATAGAACAGTGAGCTATTAACTGTCATCTAAGAGCTGCATGCAAATTGCAAGGTTTAAATTAGAGGATTATGGTTTTTTTCCCCAGTCTTTGATTATCTTAATGTTGCAGAAGGTGTTCATTCAGATGGAAATCAATTCTGATTATTAAAGAGAACCATGGTATTACGTTTTAATTTCTCAGTTTGTGTTTCTCCAGACCAATCACTACTAAACTGTTTTGCCTACTAGTATGGTTGTCATGTGACTCCTACACTTTGTAGTCCTTTGTCTTATGTAACATTTCCTATACAGTGATTTTCACATGTATAATTGATTGTCCCTGTGTGATGTAAAGTGCGCACACTCCCTACACTGGTATGAGCGGAGCTGTAAATCAAATTAAATGCATCTGAGAGAGAGTGTAGTTATGGAGACTTGAGGGGCACTGTTAAAGGGTGGTAGTGAGCAAATCCGTGGCAGAGGTGGTCATTTGGGGGCACCAACAAACATTGTTGAACAAAGCGCCACCAGCTCTAAAGCCGGCCCTGCCCTTGACTGCCCTTGAGGACAGTCCGTCTCACCCATTGTTACCTCCAATGGCCTTGTTTCAGCAGTAGTAGCCCACCATGGATCGGCAAAGCAGGATTTGAACGCACACCAAACTAATTTCGCAAACTTCACAGTCTCTCTGCTTCATGCATAAGCACTTTTAACATGTGCTGCCTGTTTTGGGGCCACTGGAATTATGCAGCAAAGGAGGACAAAATTATGCCGCAGGGTTGACTAAATTATGCAGCAAAAAAAGGCTGCAGGGTAATGCAGTATATTTCCTGATACTTTATTATTTTGACATTTTACACATGCTAACAGTCTCTAGAAAGATTTTGCCTTATTAGTACCAGTGTAACGAACAAATACAGCAGTGAGAAAGGTGATCAGTCAACCTTTGCGAAGGGCTGTCCACTTCGCGGCAACACAAGTCACTTTTTTTGTAACTTTTGTTCTGTTTGAGCTACAAACAGGTTATAAATTAAAATTGTCAGATTATGCAGCAGATGTGTTATGTGTCAAATACGGCAGAGCCATAATTATATAGAAAACATTTGCAAACTAGGATATTTTGCTATTCATGTTTGAACTGCTCTTGTGGAAAAAAGGAGAAGTGCTGACGACAGAAACTCCATGGCTCCGAGACAAATGGTTTGCAATTCCACTTTTAAGCGTATTTGGGACATTCTGTGATTGGAAACATATCCCACTTTGTGAATGTATTTTAATGTCAATAACTCATATTAAACCTCAATCATGTGTATCCACTGGTTGAATTAAATAACATAATAAGCTGCAACTGGTCAGTGAAATGCCAAATACTAAAAATTGGGATGTTTTGTGCATTCTGGCCACACCTCTGACTCCGCCCACTGATCCAATCCACGGGTTATTCCCGCCCTCTGATTCTACGCCCACAGTTCCCCAACTTTTTTCCCACCACTTCGACCACTGAACGAGGGTCTGTCTGGCGTGATAAGGCTAGGATGGTTCGGTGCACCCACCGACTGGTGCTGAGCTGAAAGTGTGGACCTGTTGTTCTATTATATGTTTTTATGAAGGGATGTTATGATCATAATCAGTAGAACAGCTGTCTAATGATGGCGTCAGTATGAGCGGCTCTGTGTGTACTCAAAGGATTACATAAAAGGGCGTGCGATTATCCCAGGCCAGATCCGTGCACTTGTGTGAATTATTAAAAGGAGTCCCAAGTTTCCAGATTCCATGCATCAGTAGTCCCCCGGGCAGGTCTTCTTTGCATTCTGGTACCGATAGTCCTGAAATTATCATGTACACGACTAATGCCAGACCGTAAAGGAAAAGCCCGCATTAGTCGAGCTGCTTGGGCATCTAATAATTAGGAAATCAAAAATGTAAGAAATGTTAAGGCTTTTCCTTTAAAAAAAATGTTTTTAACTCCTAAAGCGAGTAGATGGCTTGCACCGCATCGTGGTTTAAATACCTTAAGAGAATAGTCTGTGCACTCATTCTAATAAGGTCTTTCTGCAATCGATTTATCAGCCTTGGAATGTCTTGTGTTTTGTGCGCAGACCAGGAGCGTGCTACTTTGAGAAATATAAAAACTTGCACACGCGCATGCAATCTTGCTTAGTTTTCCTGCGTTAAATATTAAGACCCCCGCTCCACCCCCGAGCCCTGCCTCCAACAAAACAAGTAAATGACGTGGCATGCACGGGAACTTACCAGTCATGCAATGGGTGCAAAAAAGATCCGATTAATTCGGAAAACGAAGAGATTTTTCAACGGCGCTGCATAAAGTGAAGGGTTGTTCCTGCATCGCTTTGTTTTCTTCCACGAGACTCAGTCCCAGGTGACTGTTTGAAAACAGGAACAGCCAGTCGAGCACAGGCCTTGCTACAACACATGGACAGTTTTGTTTCCAGTGCAACAATACAATTCTCCAACCCCCCTTTGCTGTAGGTAGCCCTTGTCCCCCCCTCCTCCATCTACACAAACACACGACTTATTGAGAGTGACCCGAGGAAGGCTTTCCTGTCTCTATGACGACGAAGCGTCGTATTACTTCCGCAGCAGCTGCAATGGCGCCCGCAGCTTAAAGGGGAAAGGTAACAAACAGCTGATAGTTGTCATGAACGAAGGAAAGCGTTTTCGCTACAACGCGGAAACCTGTTAGTTTTCTTGCTTTCCAGGTAACCAAGCGCCTTCTAAGCGCAGTGTCTAGTTTTGCGGCTTCTTACTGGAAACAAATAGTCTCTCAATATTGTTTGAGCTCTTCCAGCAAGTATTTCATACAGAATTTTGTAACTATTTTTCTTTGTAAAAAAAGTAGTGCTATAATTCTCCAGACTCCCTGGATGTGGTGTGTAATGAAAGGAGCACTGCTTACGCCTACTGTTATGTTGTATTGTACTTAAACATTTACATAGCGCTTACTACCCCTGTGTGAGGCGCTGACATCACTTTCCAACATTAGTAGAAGGTTACACCCAGGGCTTTAAGTGGGCCGGGTCTCACCGGGTCTGAGCACCAGCAGTTTTTTTAAGGGGGCCTCGAAACGGGTCTCTATCGGGCTCTGTTTTCTGTGCCCTGGCACAGGCAGTCCGTTTTTTTTTTCCGGACTGCAGTGGCAGCAGGCACATTGATGTGCGCGTGGTGAGCGTTGTAGAGGAGGGGAAATCCTTTAAAGAGAGTCATTTTCTCTCTGGATTTCCCGTCTCTTTTTGAAACTCAGGAGCAGCAACATTGTCGTGGTGTCGCCAGGGCTTTAAGTGGAAGTTTTTTTTAATATTATATACAAGCCACAGTTGCTGCTTATTTATCTTATGCAGCTGACAACCATTGACAAAGCTAATAGTCCTGACTTGTAGGTATGATGTGACTTGTTGTATCATATATCTGGACGCAATGACAGGAACAGCAAAATACAAGTCGGGCGGCACACTGTGCTAAACACAGATTTTTAGCTTACGTGTTTTTAAGCCACGCCCTTAATTACATTGACCACGCCCCTTTGAGAGACCAGCCAGTTTTTTCATCCCACTTAAAGCCCTGGTTACACCTTGTATGATGTGTGGTTCGAAGTGTGTTGTCTTTGTTTTGATGTTGAGTGGCAAGTGCTTCCATGTTGTACGTGATGACCACCCTGGTGTTATGGGACTCAGCGCTTAGCAATGTGATGAATGAAGAAGTGTTAGAGAAAGGCACGCAGTTTATGTTTTTCATTAATCTGGCATCTCAGAGCACACAGGAACGTGATTTAAAATCTCTCATCTGAAGAATCTTTTTAAGTTGACTGAGATGAAAAGGGAGTTAACAAGTTAGCAATAATAAAACAATTCAACTTTCGTGAAGCCCGTTTGCTCTCACGATAAGGATCATGAATCAATAATCAAAGTTAAGTATTTTTATTTCCAATTAATAGTCAATCCAATATATATGCATGTCAGGCAAATATTAAAAGGATACAGTATTACAGCCGGTAATCTGAAATATCGAAGTCAGTTCAGTCTTAATTGGATAAGATACAAATTAATCACAGCCACAACAATACGGAAACTGAGAATTAGAAATAGGTGTTCATGAAAGAAACTCCGATTCAACATGAATAAGTCCTAAAGTCATCTAATCAAGGCTTTAAGCTACAATAAGGACGGTACATAGAATAGGGTCTCAAGGAAATTCGGAAATGCAAGAAGGTGTCAGCATAGTGAAGACTCCAGTAGAAGTCTCCCAAAATTGGAATGAGTGTTTAGCCTGAAGCTTTACACTTGCAAGAATAAAGGAAGCCGGAGAGGTCTGTACCCCTCAAATTCCAAGAGAATCTGTTTTAACTTCTAACAGTGAATACTAGTTAAAACAAACAGAAACTTCAGCAACAATCGTATCTCTTCCCACCCCTCCAGCGACCAATCGTCTCCATCCTCACGTTCATTTGCAACATTACCAGACTTTTCCATCCCACAGAACTTGGACAGATGCTGCAACCCTGAACATCCCTCCGTTCCTGATACATGATGAATAGGAGGCTTCATCTGCTCATTAGGTCTTCATGTTTCTTGCCAAGATTTCTCTTCTCAGACCTTACTATCCAGAAACGAATACAGACAACAATACTCATTTTCTCTGCCTAATGAAACCTTGAAAACCCACCTACAAAGGAAAGAACACTTTAACCAAGCAAAGCATATTTCGAAATCGCAAGCCCTTTCTTTAGTCAGGCTAACTTTAGCTAAACATTTAAAAATGCATTTCAATTACATGGTTATTTTTGTGCACATATAACTCAATAACAGATGTAAATGTGAATAAAAGCATACATGATTACACATTTGAATATAACTTTCAAAATATATATAAATGCAACTTGAATACAGAATACAACTTCATGTTAAACTGAACATAAGTGCACACGTTTATAAAGCCTCAGCTTCTCAGTGGTTACATTTGATTAATGTGTTTATATGTTCACACACGTTAATCTTATTAAAGCGCACAGTAGATACAATGTCAAAATATAAATGCAAATTGCGCATTTATGACGTGTAAAGGATGGAGTCTAAATTGCGCTACTCCACAGCTTTGAGCAGTTCTGCTGATCCCTTTTTCGTATTTTTTTTATAAGCACAGTCGACATAGCTGGTTATTTCACTATGTTTTCCATTCTGACATGCAAAGTTTATGATCCTGAGTAGACATAGGTTTGAGGTCGACATAGTGGAGATATCCTCATCATATATCTAATTGCCAATGTGAGATGCCTAATAGAGGTCGTGATATTTGAAGTGGTAAATTAAATCTACGGCATGTGGCACATCTCTTCAGTTATCCCCGGGCTGTTCAGTTGGTTATGGGTGGTTTGTTTATTTGGATTTGTACGCTGCTGGGCGATGGACATGACCCATTGCAGTTTTGTCTTATGTGAGTGCAAGAGTGTCCAGCAGTATGAAGGAATTATTTTGCATCCTATACTAACCGCAATAAACTGCTCGACTACTTAGTCTTATGGTATTAATGTGGGAGAGCAAGATTTTATATCTTATTGTAATTGCATTTATATAGCATTTACTACCCTTGCCTAGCATTAACATGCTTTACTGCAGGCAGCATGCTCCTCCAGAACCCAAGGTTAGTGTTTTTTACAGTAGTTATTGTTGGTTATTGGGATTAGGCTTGTGGTCTTGGGGAAACCATTCCATGCATTTCACCAGTTTCTATGTGGTAGAGTAAATTAATAGGAGTTAAGTTTGACCTTTAGTGAGAGAGGTCATATGTAAATTCGTGCACATGGTTTGAGGTATTAGATAGATGAGCAACAGGGGATAAGTTAAGAGGTTGTGAACTCTGAAATGGTACGTGGAAATTTGCAGAAATATATTAATAAGGGATTAGGCAAACAAGCATGTGACTTAGTCTAAGCTGTGGTCACGAAGAGGAGGCAAGCAGAAGATGGAGAGTAAGTAGAGCGTAATTTGAAAGAAAAGGAGAGACAGCAATTGGAAGTTTTAAGTGAAGGTAAGTTTTCAAGGGAATACAGAGGGGGCTTTTTTGAGATGGCATGCAATGTCAGGATGCAAAACTGTAGAAGCCAATAACATTATTTGCATGTGAGACACTGCTACTGTGACGCACGTTTGATAAGCACTAGAATCAGTGATCTGACCCCTAAAACAAGGAGAAATTGGCTAATCCTTGAGTGGCTTAACTTTCTTATAAGGCCATAGGATATGGTGCAGAAAATGCACCTATGGGTAGAGGATGTGACATAACGGCCAGAGCTGCCGACTTTGGAAATGGGGCACCAGTTTTGAGTCTCAGCATTGGCTCAGCATCCTGTGATTCTGAGCAAATCACTTAGGGCCAGATGTACAACCCATCAATTTGTGACTCGCAAATTGGGTCGCATTTGCGACTCGCAAATTGGGATGTATAACATTGTCTCAGACACTGTTAGCGATTCCTAATGGGGTCGCAAATTGCATGCCTTATGAATATTAATGAGGCTGTTGCAATTTGCGACCCCATTAGGAATGGCTAGCACTCCCAGGGATGGTGGCCTGCTGGGGTCAGCAGACCACCATGTCTGGGACTTCTTTTAAATAAAGCAGTCTTTTTAAAAAAAAAAATGCAGCCCATTTTCCTTAAAGGAAAACGGGATGCATTTAAAAAAGAAAAATGAAACTTTTCAGTTTCATTTTTTTAAGGGCAGGCAGTGGTTCCTGGGACCACTGCCTGCTCTTAAAAATATGTTCTCACATACTCACAAAGGGGAAGGGGTCCCCTGGGGACCCCTTCCCGTTTGCGAGTGGTTTACCACCTACTTGAAGTAGGTGGTAAACTGCAAGTGTTTTGTTTGCGGCAGCAAAAAAGGGTCATACAACTGGTCCCTAATCTCCCGTGCCTAAAAAAATAGAAAAATATGAATCTGGCCATGTGTAATGTAACCGGTGCTCATGTAAAGCATTCCAGTGCCCTTTGGCCGTGTTTGCGCTATATAAAACTGCAAAAATAGAAAATTAAAAAGTCACCTGTAGACGGCAGCATTTATTATGCCATCCACTAATGCGACAAAGGAAAACATAGCTTCAGGACTATCACTGCAGCCTGACTGTTGCCGTGTAAAACCTGCTGTGCGACCTGTTAAAATATCCCATTTAAACAGGTAAAAACATCATTTTTAAATATGAGTATGTGAACCCTATGTAAGCTTTGCAACTCACAAGGTAAGGTGCATGGTATTTATAAGCATGTAAGTAGAAAACTAATGTTCTCATGTCCTTACAGTGACAAGGCCCTAAAAGATACTTTCGCTGTGGCTGGCCTAACTATCCTATGTAGAAAATCAGAGTACAAGTTAAAATGCTAATACAGTATCTCGCAAATGGGACCACTATTCCTAATAGTCATCCAATCAACAGTGAAGTCACATTTTTTAATAAATATTAAGGAAAAAGTAACTTTTAGAAAGTTATCCTTTACATGGCAGAGCTGTCAGAATGCTAATTAGCATATTCTTTAAGCCCGGAAGTAGATGTGAAAGAGGTGTGAAATGCATCACATTAGCAAACAATAGGCTGACCTGTATCGGCAGAGATGACTCATCTGAACTCCACAGAATATTCAGAGTAGGAGCTGTGGGCATCCTGTTCATACCGCACTGTCTAATCCTGCTTGACAGGCCTGTTGAGTCACATGTAACACTTGGGGCACACCTGAAAGGGAAAGAACAAGATACCAAGATAATTCTTGGGTATTAACTGTCTGATTGCTGAAAGACCTTGCCTTTGTCCTACCAGACTTCTGTCTCTGGTTTTATTGTGGATATAGTGCCTCCTTCAAACTGGATATTAATGTTAGATATGGGAGGACACTGGTGATTTCCCTACGACTCTCCCACACACAGCCCCTGCCTTCAGAGCCAAAGTTTAGAGTGACCAAAGATTTTCACTGTCTTGAAAATGCCTTGGTACATGACATTTTGAGCCTGTTTGCACAAGACAACCAGGAACTACTGAGAAAGTTAGTCGGGTTGACCCCCAGGAACTTTTACTCCATTGGTTAGGGAGTGGCCAGGACTCACCCCACCCACTACTAGCGACAAGCATAAATGCGCCACCCCAAAGCATCTTAATCAGAACATTTCTGGAATTGCAAAAAGATACAAGGCGGGCTGAATCTGCTGCAATTTGCATTTGTGACCTGTGAGAAGGATCTGAGGAGGTTGCACCCCCTTTCAGTTGAAATCCAAGGAGAGAGAAATCTCTAAGGAACATAAGGCTGATCTCCTGGGTGGCTGCAGCAACATAACAAAGCTGCAGAAGCCATTCCCGTGATGGATCCCAGCTGACTAGTGGCAACTGAACTTGGATTGCATGTATGTTTTAAAAGTGTATTTTTTCTATCACAGCGTGTGCTCATTTTAAAGACCAGAAGGATGAAACGATAGGCTGCACATCAGACCTTCTTTACTGATCTAGTAAATTTGTCCTACTGTGGTATCATTCTGGCTGTATTAGCCTCATTTACCCAATGGTAATATATTACAGTGAGTTATGACTTCCTCTGCTGATATCATTATGCTATGTATAGATAAGATGTTTTAATCATCAAAGGCACTCGGGAGGGTGGAGGATCTGATGCTCTATGTTCGAATTCTGGTAAAATCGCTTATGCCTCCCACTCCCCTGTAATAACCTGCATGGCATCTGCAGAGCATATGTGTGGATTCATGGAGGGATAACTCAAACATCTATTCTCCTGATGTTGATAAAGTAAGAACTATTGAGTTTGATAGTAAATTAACACCTATTCTAAGCTTCTAACAGCAGTTCACGTAGTGTCCTGTGCTATATAATGGGGCAAAATTTGTTTCATTATAAGCCTACAACTTCGTTGTCTCATACATAGCGGGCACTGAGTGGCAATATTATTTTCTTTACCTGAAGACAGGAGAGTACATATCTTGCAGGTATTTTTCTCCTTTTCCCACGAAGATGCATTTTTTTACTTTCTGAGAACTTGAGAAAGCAAAGACTTTAATAGCTGCTTGTCTCATCTGTGTCTTAGCCACGTTGCGAAGAGTCAGGCTTCAAAGTGCTTCAGGTGTGGATGGAATTTTCGGTTGCCTCTCTGTATGGGCACAAAAATCCAGAGATGATGTGTGCAATGTATAACAATTGTCCAAGACATTAAGATGTTATTTTATGATGTTATCAGAAATGTATGTGACAGGGACTTAAGTTGAAAGAGAAAATGTAACTATGGTGTAGGAGGCTGGCTTAGTATATGGTGTGCACTTATTTAAGTGATGCACCCTGCACTAATCCAGGCAACACTTATTATGATTTTAGTGATCTTTGATAACCATAGAAAGCTCTCAAAGTGGTAGATGTGGAGAGCAGCCTTCAGGCTTATCTTGAAGGAGTGTTAAGCAGCTTGTTTTACCAGTTTAATCAATAGTGCAAGTTAGATGAAAAAGACCCACACAGTGTTTATATATAAATACTTCTGTTTATTACACAGCACTCACTAACACATTGGTATATCTCTTACCCGGAGATATCAACACAATACACCAAAATACTTCAAATGCAATCAGGTAAGTATCACAAAATACAGTGGTCTCCAGGAGGAGACCAAACCATGTACTAAGAAAGTGGAATGGGAACTGCAAAAGAGGATGGGACTTGGACCAGATGACCCAGAGGAGCCGGGGACACAAGGAACCACCCAAGATAAGTAGCCAGGACCCTCACGGAGGCTGTGTGCCGCGTGCCCAATGGAAGTCAATGGAGAAGTCGTGGTTGCAGTTTTGCAGAAGAAGGACCCTTCCCAGAGGACCCAGAGGAATTCCCTTGAAGGACGGAAGGTTGGAGAGCCACCCCACCCATGGATGCCCCGGGAACCAGATTACCTACACCAGGGAAGCCAGGGGTGTAGAGACGTCGGAAATCTCATTAGACGACAATGGAACACTTGGAAGAAAATGCCTCTGGAGAAGCTCAGGAAGAAGTCCGGTGGAATCCAATGGTGGATTGTGGAGTGTAGCACCTGCAAGTAGAGGGGACAGAGTCTATGCCCCCGGAGTGACCAGGAGGCACGAAGACACAATGCCCACCAATGTCTGGAGGTTCAGAAGAGTCGACAGTGACCTTGTCGCTACAGCTGTGAAGACCAGGCAATGCTGAAGAAGACCAGGAGCCGTGCACGAGCTGTCCGATGTCAGATGTCAGTGACTAGGTGGTCCGTGTCTGGCCGGAGCACCAACAGGCCTTGGTATCCACAATTTGCGTGGAGAACTAAGAAGGAGGAACATTGGGATCAGCAAGGTCCAAGGGACTCACCAACAGCAGGAGAGTCAGAGCAGACCCCAAGCAAGCAGGGGAGCCCAGTGAAGCAGTAGAAGACACCCAGGAGGACTCACAGGCCGAAGGCACAGGAGTAGCATGAGGACCTTGAGCAGCTCACCAAGAATGAAGGTCCACTGTGCAGAGGATGCAGTGAGGATGCTGAGTTTGAATGGAAGAGATGCTGGAGACTGGAGCTTCTTGTAGCCTGAAGATCTCTGGAGTGCAGATCCAACAAGCCTTGGCAACGGCAAGTCAACGCAGTGAACAGGAGTTCCGTCCCAGCGGTTCTGACAAGGGATACTGGCCTCAAAATTGCAGAGAGGACAGGTCAGGCCTCAAGGGAGTTGCAGAACCACTACCTGTATTGCTGAGCCTCGGGAAGTCCATAGGACGACAGGATCAGCAGACTGGTCAGCTTCGTTGCGCTGCCTGCAGATGCAGGGGAGTGACTGCTTCACTCCAAGGGAGATTACTTCGGGTCTCCTTGATGTCCACAGGTCTGGTGAAGATCCCGGGAGAAGCACAGACGCAGACGACAAAGAAGACTTGCAGCACAGCAAGACCAGGAGCAGCAGGAGTCTTTCTTGGTGCAGTCTTGGTTCCAGGCGAAGTCCAACGAAGTCCAAGTGTCCAGACGGTCGAAGAGTGACGTGATTTCCGGCTTGAGTCTTGTTCCATGACGAATCTGAGTACCCACCCACAGGTAAGCCCTTAAATACCATAAGGAAAGGGTTGGGACGACTCGGGGTCCCTCCCAGAGGAGGGGCTGGACAGAGGGGAGGATACTCCCATGTCCTTTTTCCAGTTTGGCGCCAGAGCGGGAGCCAAGGGCTCCCTGAACTGGCTCAAACTGAAGTATGCAAAGAGGGCACCAAATGTGCCCTTCATAGCAGTCTGGTGGCACTGGCAAGCGCCCCCAGCTCAGCCCAACACACTAAGTTCTGTCTGGGAGGTGGTCACACCTACCTGTGACAGGAAACCTATTGTTCTACCTTCCCCTGCTCGAGCTTGGCTCAGCAGCAGGAGGGCAAAATTGTGTCTGTGATCAGCAGCAGCACTAGCTTGCTGTTAGACCCTGAAAATCTGTTACCGGGAGTACAGGGTGTACCCCAAGGGAGCCCCCCAGTACATGGAATGATACTTCCAACACTTGAATCTGTGTTGGGGTATGATTCCAACATGTTTGATACCAACATGACTGGGTTTGGTGCATCCACTATATAGTTAGACATCTCGTAATGACTGATGTCCTCTGTATGTATTAAAATGGCTGACCGCACTTACAACGCCTGGTGAATCGACTCCGGAGTTTGTAGGTGTGTCCTGCTCCAGCAGGGGCACCCTCACACTTATAACCAAGCACCCTGCCCTCAGGACTAAAGAGCCTGCCATAGGGGTGACTTATAGGTTTTAAGTGCAGTGACCACAGATATAAAGAAACGTATATCAGTCATGAGAGGTGCAAGCACCAACTCACACAGGCTGCAGTGGCAGGCCTGTAGTCACAGTTTAAGTGGACTATGCCCTGGGTACCATAGTACCATATACTAGGCACTTACAAGGGTACACCAGTAGCCAATTGGGGATGTACAAAATTACTTACCATGGTCAATGTAGGGAGAAAGCACAGTGACTGGGGTCCTGATTAGCACGATCCCAGTCAGACTAGGTCAAAAACACACTGAGACCAGGCAAAAAGTGGGGGTAACCAAGCTAGAAGGATCCTACCTTCCTACATATGGCATTTAGTTTCTATAGTGCATAACATTAAACCTTAACACAATAGTGTTCAGCTTCATTTACAAGTTTAATTTGTGATCACAATGTTACAATAAATTCAGGTTTTCATTTCTTTTTCTCTTTGGTGTTTTGCGGTATGTACATTGACACTTAAGAAAGACTTCTAAATGAACATTAAGAACAAATAGAGACCACAATATGCCAGAAACGTACTGTCTCCTATGCGATAGCCCAGGGAACCATTCTCTGTCTTATAATCTCCACCCTCTACGTGGCACCTCTTGGTCACCAGCAACATCAAGATGCATCAATACTCAGAAGAAACTCAACTTTGCCATCAAAATCTCCTCAGGCAAGAACATTCATCGACTTAAAACCGTCATTGACTGAAACCGCATGTGCATCTGAAGTACATACCTAAAGCCCAAAGACTGAATAACCTTGTTCACCAAAAGCTCCAAACAACCACAGGTTCAAGTCTGGCTATCTGACTTGGACCTAGGCAGGTTTAGCCTTCAGATGACAACCAGTGCAAAACCACTTTAACTCACCTTGAAAGCACTCATCTTCACAAAGACTGCACCGTGCAAGTTCTCCCCCCTGAAAAAAGTGAAACTCCTCTTTCCAGAAGCCAACATTTGCACAACAGTGCCATGCTTAGTCCTCTTCCACCAAGATAGAGGCAACTGTCTACTCATCAGCCTCCATAACACCCTCTTGGCAACCTGAACTACATTCTGCACACTGCAGGAATCCTACACATGCCTCAAGGGATTGAAACAATTTGCCCATATCACCCGTGTGAAGGATGTACACTGTCTCCTCCCCCCAAGTCTGCATCATTATCAATGCCAGCTACATATCATCTACAAGCCCTTCAGGAACTACACCTTCACATACTTATTCATGAAACTAAAAATATGTGATTTACAACACCATATCAGGAGGCAGGAAATTGCCATACTGGAGATGAGGCTATACAGGAAGGAAACAAAAACAGAAGGCAGTCCTTAACCATGTACTCACCCTGGCCCTGGTACAACATTATAACTACTCTGTACCGCCTGCAATTCAGAAAGAAAACGAAGACACATCTCTTCAAGAAGCCTTAGTCTTCCACAAGATAGGAACCATGCATACATGTGACTTTCCTTATTGTAAACAATTGTGAATCGTTCCCCGTTGTTCAGCACTCCCTCCTTTGCTTGCCATCTGAGTTCATACTCTACATAAAGCAAAAATAAATATAACTTATGTATGCATTTACGTCAAATTAACATTAAAACGTGCATGTAATTGTGCTACACTCTATGTAAATTAAATCAAACCCATTTAGGATGTGTTATCTAGTATGTACTGTGACATGTATGGAGGAATTCGTATATTAGCATGGTAACTGTAAACTTACATCCTTTACTGGCATTTTTATACACCATCACTCAAACCAACAGAGGAAAAGAGCATTCGAGTTAATTAGGTTGACAAAGTTACCACATTGTTATGGTATGTTATTTTATTGGCATTAGTATAGCGCTTAATCAGCCATTAGCACACCCTTCTGTGCTCTGTTGGCAGGGTAGGAGGCTTTTCTACACAGTTCTGAGGTTTCCAGTAAGGTTGGAATCTGAGTTCTCCTGTGATGAACTCTTTGGGTATTGTGCTGTGTTACTTCTCTATTATGGGTAGCGAGGCCTTTCAGTGAACTGTAGCTGTTTGGTTTAAGTGTCCGAGAGCTTTTCAACATTTAGGGTCTAAGGAACCAAGTGGAAAGGAGGGAAGAGTAAGTTAGATTATTACATCAAATAAAAGGGGACATAAAAGCTGTGTATAGAGGCTTAAATCAGCTGAGATAAGCGTATTTTGGCTTCTTTGCACGGTCTAGCTGACCTACCTATCAGGGGAAGTCTCACTACTGAAGCTCTTGTAAGGACAAAGATCAACGTAGACCCATGCTGAAGCAATGCCTTCACTGAGTGACAGTCATGGTCCTGTGGCTTCACCTGCTGATGCTTTGATGGTAGGTGCGCTACTTCCCTTCGATGTGAATGAACCCAGACAGTCCCGGGGAAACGGCCTGAACAACGTGGGCAGAGCCACGCGTGCCGTTCCAACGCAAGCGCAACCACTCTTCCCTTAACCACACATATGCGTGGTTAAGGCAATGCACAGTCTAGATGCTAGAATGGGCGGGCCCAGGAACAGGAAGGATCGGGTGAGGAATCACGCATGCCTTTACCACGCAATTTCTTGGTAAAGGCATGACTGGTATAGGGATGTGTGGTAAAGATCACACCCATGTGCCACCTGCCCTTAGCACTGACAACCTCAGAGAAGCAGGTAGATCACAGAGTTAGGAATCAACATTGATTTTGTGGTCACTAAGGATGATGCGTACAAACTGGAACCCATGATCCACTCTATGGGCTGTGATGCCAGTGGCATCATCTTCGAGCACCCATTAAACGACACTGGACACTGCTGCTTTCTCGAAAATTAGCCAATTTACTTTTGGGTCTCAAATATAGGCTGTGGATGTTATATTTTTTAATGTAAATGGCAAAATGCTGGCAATTTATTTTGTCACAGTAAGAGGAACACATGCAGTGTTGCAATTGTGACAAGTACATCTGTGAGTAGGCACTTGAGATCTAAATCATTGTATGTCAGTCTTCATCATTTTGGAAAAAGCTGCTAGAGAAATCTAAAACATTGGATTACATTGTAACCATGGCATGTTCTGCTCACACCACTGTCTGTCAAGCTGAACTGATGGGTCATTTCAGGTGCCTAATACTGTTCATTGCACTTTCTGCTGCATCGGTATATTCCAGATGCGCACATTCCTGCACCACACAAAGATTGTTTCTGGTGCATCTTAGAAGCTCCTTATCCAGGCGATTTTCTAGTGCTGAGTGAAAAATGCTTACAGCTAAGGTCAAGTGAAATGTGCTTACTATTGTAAGATTCATGTATGAAGTATAAAAGGGCAGCTTAAAATCCTTTGATTGTGGTCTTGAGATTATAGATACCCAGTGGACCTCTTGCTGGAGAGTTCTTCACCACTAAGAATGGATAAAACGTAGGCCAGAAACAATCTCTTTTAAAATATAAGTTTGGTTGTAAAGGGAAAACACCACTTTCTGGTAAACTCTTGTTCGCCTACCATGACCAGGATTGCGACATAGGTTGGGCTGTATGATACCAACAGCCTATCCTGCTTTGTGTAAAATACCTCTCTTTCTCCATAAATGTGCTCCCCTCTGATGTTCTTCTCCATCATGCCTCCTATTCAGTTCTCTCTACTTTTACTGTTCTGCGCTCCCCTCAAATGACCTTTTTGACCACGCCGCCTCCTGTGCTCCACTCTGCTTCTGTCAACTGTACCTCTGACTGCTCACCATTGTTAATTATTCACCAACAACCTTGAGTGGCCGTGGCTTGTGATTCCTCCCGTCCTCATCCAGTCCAGATGTGGAAGGGTTGACTTACGATCTATCAATCAATCAAACAATCAATCAGTAATCTTATAAAGCGCGACTACTCACCTGTGAGGGTCTCAAGGCGCTGAGTAGGGGGCAGAAGGGCTGCGGTTCAGTCAAAGAGCCAGGTCTTGAGGTCCTTCCTGAATTGCAGCAGCGATCGTGATTGCCTGAGGTGCAGAGGGTTGGTCTTCGCAGCAAGGTAGGAGAAGGATCTTCCTCCAGCCGTGGTCTTGGGGGATCCGTGGGATGGTGGCCAGGGCCAGTTGGGCGAAGCGGAAATGTCTGGTGGGAGTGTAGAAGGAGAGGCGGTGGTTGAGGTATGCAGGACTGGCGTTGTGGAGGGCTTTGTAGGCGTGCGTGAGAAGCTTGAAGGTGATTAGTTTGTTGACCGGTAGCCAGTGAAGGTCTCTCAGGTGGCTGGTCATGTGGATGCAGCATGGGATGTTCAGGATGAGTCTGGCGGAGGCGTTCAGGACGGTCTGCAGTTTTTTTGGGAGTTTCTGGGTGGTGCCGGCGTAGAGTGCATTGCAGTAGTCGAGTCTGCTGCTGACAAGCGCATAAGTGACCGTTTTCCCGGACTCAGTGGGGATCCACTTGAAGACCTTATGAAGGAGGCAGAGCGTGTGGAAGCAGGAGGACGAAACGGCGTTGATTTGGCGGTTCATTGAAAGCGAGGAGTCCAGGATGATGCTGATGTTTTGTGCGTGGTCCGTGGGTGTTGTTGGGATTCTGAGCACTGCGGGGGACCAAGAGTCATCCCAGGCGGAGGGGGAGGAGCCCAGGATGAGGACTTCGGTCTTGACTGAGTTAAGCTTGAGGCAGCTCTCCTTCATCCAGTTGACGACTACCTTCATCCCATTGTGGAAGTTGTTATTGGCAGCTGTGAGTTTGTCTGTGAGGGAGAGAATTAGCTGGGTGTCATCGGCGTAGGAGACGATGTTCAGTCCATGGGTTCTGATGATGGCTGCAAGCGGTGTCATGTAGATGTTGAAGAGGGTGGGGCTCAGGAAGGATCCCTGAGGCACTCCACAGCTGATCTCTGTGGGTTCTGAGTTGAACGGTGGAAGTCTGACTCTCTGTGTTCGGCCCATGAGGAAGGAGTGGATTCATTCTAGGGCTTTGTTGCGGATGCTGGCGTCGTGGAGTCTTGCGCAGACCGTGTGGTGAGAGACGGTGTTGAAGGCACTGAGAGGTCCACGAGGATGAGGGCAGCAGTCTCCCCTCGGTCGAGGAGGGTGCGGATGTCGTCTGTAGAGGCGAGGAGAGCAGTCTCGGTGCTGTGGTTGCTTCTGAAGCCCGATTGATAGAGGTCCAGGATGTTGTTTATTTCAGTGAACTCGGAGAGTTGAGCGTTTATGGCTTTCTCGATGGCTGTGGCTGGGAAGGGGAGCAGAAAGATTGGTCTGTAGTTCTTGAGGTCTGTCGGGTCGGCAGAAGGTTTCCTCAGCAGGGGGTTGATCTCTGCATGCTTCCAGTCTTCCGGGAAGGTTGCGGTCTTGATGGAGCAGTTGATGGTACAGCAGAGTTCAGGTGCGATGGAGTTGCCGGCTCTGTTGCTTATGTGGTGAGGGCAGGGATCCAAGGGGGCTCTGGAGTGGATGATCTTCATGATCCTGAGGGTGTTGGTAGAGCTGAGAGTAGTCCAGTTGGTCAAGGTCTGCTGGGGGCTGGAGCCATAATGCTGATGCCCCTGATCCCATCACTCATCACCCCCTCCCCTACCTCTTCCCTCCCTCACTCTCTTTCTACCTCCCCTATTCCTTTCCTCTCTCCCCTTGCCTGCTTTTTCCCTATGCCTGAGCCATGCTTTTGTAACTCATAAATATATATATATGTAAATATGTAATATATAATTGGCCAAGCCTAATCGCTGTCAAATGTAATCCTATGTGAATTTACTATCTGTATATATAGAACTCTAACCACTAGTATATGTAGTAGACCTCTGTACTTACTACCATTCCTATGTGATTTTAGAGTTTATCCGTTTGTATCTCTTCCTTGAGTGACTTTACAACTTGTGCATTTGCAATTTTTTTCCTGTTTATATCTTCTCCTTGAGTGGCTCTACAACTTGTACATTTGCAATTTTTTTCTGTTTGTATCTCTTATGTAACTCGTGTAATCCAAAGTCCTTATGTAACGCAACTGGTTCTTTTGTAAAGCGCTCTGACACCTTCGGGTAATGTTCGCGCTATATAAAATCTCATTAAATACAAATACAAAATTGGGTGTGGTGGTTGCGGGTGGGTGAGTCTTGGGTTATGAAGCTTTCATAGATCTCCTTGATCTTGCAGTGGAAGAAGGTGACTAAGTTGTCGCTGAGGTCTTGAGAAGGGGGATGTCTGCTGTCTCTGTGCTGGGTTTAGTGAATTCTTTGACCATGGTGAAGAGTTCTTTGCTGTTGTGTGCATTGACGTTGATGCATTCCTTGATGGCTGCTTTCTTTGTTGTTCTGATGAGGCGGTGATGTGTGGTGACAGAGGATTTGAAGGCTGCATGGTCTGCCGTGATCTTGCTGCTCCTCCATCTTTTCTCGAGCCGTCTGCAGGTGCGCCTGGACTCTTGGAGGGCGGGGGAAACCAGCTGGCTTTCTAGGAGGGCTGTTTGGGTTTCCTGAGGGGGGCCAACGTGTTGGCACAGTCGGAGATCCAGTGGTGGCGGTTGCGTGCAGAGGTGTTGGCGTCCCTGGATGTCTGTGGTGGGGTCTTGGTGAGGGAGGTGGTGAACTGGTCTTCAGTGACCTTGTTCCAGCTTCTGAGAGGATTGCGATGGGCGTGGGGGCGTACGGTGGGTTTGGTGAAGGAGAAGTGTAGATAGTGGTGGTTGGTCCAGTGTGGCTCGGAGGTGTGGCTGACGGAGATCTTGTTGCTTGCAGAGAAGATGGGTGTTAGAATTGAAACGTATTACTGCCATATTACTCGTATTTTACCTGATATTATGTTAGCATTTATTAAGCTATCTTATAATATATTCTTGCTGGATGCATACGCAATTAACAAGGGCAGATGTTATGTACGTTAGGTTGACATCTGTGCCCCACCATTTTCTCCTAGTAGACGCCATCTTGTATTATAATCGACACTGTTACTGTATCATTTACGAGAAATAGTCCTTGGTGAGTTTCGTTTCTTAAATGTTAAGACTTGCTCATTAACGCATGCCTTTCTCTCTGCTTAGAGGCCCTCTACCACCTGCCTAGTAGGGAGGATAAGCCAGACGACCTTGAGCAGTATATAGCTTGTCCCAGGCTGCGGAATTAAAACTTATGCTCTGTACCCCCATTGTATTACGCCATGTTTTTCCATGATAGGCGGGTCTTTGTGGGCTCCGCAACATACATAATGTAACTGTATGCTTGTTAGAGTCAGTCCCTCGTCAGCCATCATAGGAGGCTGGTCAGACTGGACTCCACTGCAGTGTACTTTGTGAATAAACCAGTTAGATTGCATTCTCTACTGCGTCATCGACTCTTCATTTTCTTGGAAGGCTAGTGGAGGTCGAGAGTGACCCGAGTTACCCTTGTTGGTTCACTTCCTTCAGTTGGCGCCCGAACAGGGACCCCACCAGGTGACCCATCCCGCCCGTAGACTGGCTGTGGGGTCGGGGTTGCGTCCGGTCGGATGGGCGGATCGGGGATCCCCATATGATAGAGCTTGGTTCTCACGGATGTCCCGCCCATCTGATCGGGCGGCTCCTCTTCTAGTGGTCATCTTGGCTGGGGTCCTAAAAAGGCGAAACCCTCAGATCTGACCGTTTGGTCTGAAGAGTCGGTAGTGGAGAATATTCTTGTTTGACCTGTGTGCACCAGGTGAGTTCATCTTGATTCTTGGTATATGCGGTGCCGTCTTGAATAACTTGGTGGGTCTGCGGCCACTTGTTGAATTTGGCTTATTCTTGAAAAGCAAAATTCAAAAGGGGTTGGCACGTGCACACCGGATGTCCTTCATTTTATCATTGTTTCATCATACTTGATTTTGTCATGTTTAGTCCTTGAAGCGTGCAGCCTCGGTAACGTGGCCTGCCCAATTGCAGCGTGTATGTAAAATATCCTAGAAATAGGTGCAACAGTTTGATGGTATTCAACACTGGTGTGCTAGAGAAGTAGACACGCTATGGAGAAGAACATGATGTTGCTTTATGAAGGTACAAACGATTTTTGAACGGGGAGGTTTATGAGGACAAGGTATTATGTAAGAACGGGCAATGGGAACACTAGGCAAGGTTTAACATGGAAGGGTGAACAAGGGTGTGTGAGGCTTCCCAGGGCATAATGTTTTTGGCGTATTGTAGCGCGTTTAGAGGGAAAACGTCAGCTATTCAGTTAAGCATGTTATGGATTGTTTGCTTTAATGTTTGCTTCAATGTTTGATTAACATATAGTGGTCTGAAAACACTAACTAGTGTCAATGTTGTAACGTTTTTAGTGAATCCCTGAGGAAGGGCTACCTATAGCCCGAAATGCATTAGGTTAATGAGATCCACTATCAAGGATGTTTTATGTATATACCATGCTCCAGAAAAAGGCCTGGACAGGCATATCTGTTGCAGAAGAAACGTTTTTATACATATACTGCCTCACATGTGACATGAACAAAATTTGGTGAAAACAAGTGATCGATTGGAATATATGGAATAAAATATCATTAAACATGGATTAATTATGGAGTACTTTGGTGAATATATTTTTGAGTATGCTGTGCGTCCGGATGGAGTGGAATGTTGCTCCAATTTTCTGATGTGTTTATTCTTGAAAAGGCCTGGTGCTAGAGCCTATCTTGTCTCGGTGCAGTCTGAGGACGGACTTGTCTTGGCGCAGTCTGAGGACCGTTTTTGGAGAGCTCTTTGTTTGTGTGTGCGTCTGTCTTTATTGCATGTGTGTGCGTGTTGATTGAGTGAATAAGTGAATGTGTCTGATGCAGGGGCGGCTGGTGACATTTGAAAGTGGTGGGGCGTAACATTATTGTCGTACTGCACTGCGGCGAGCAAGCGTAGTGAGCCAGCCCGAACAACCTATGGGGGGTTTGGGGGGTTATCCCCTAGAAAATTTTGAAAAAGAGTGGACAAACGGTGCATTTTCAAGCAAATTTGAGGAAGCAGGAAAATTATTATAATTATTATTATTATTATTATAACTATAGTTAGCTAGCCTTAGAGTTAGTGGACCTCCCTGAAAACATACGTTTTCATTTATTCAGTCGTTTTTACAAGTTTCAGCAGCAAAAGCCCCTGGGGAAATTCAGCAGCAAAAAGCAGAACATATAAGCCTGCTTCCTGGCGAGCGATTTGCTCTTATTTGTGCATCTAGTGGGCAGAGTAACAGCGTGTGTTGTATATCCTAGTGTGGTTTTCTTTTGGGTCTACCTGCCGTAGGTGCACACGCAGGACTTGAACATCCAGTTATGAATTACCAGTTGTAAAGGATAGAGTAACAAATAGGCGCAAGGTCAGGCCCTGGGAACATCTTTTCTCAGCCCCCTCTGGCCTGCCTGCTGGAGTTCGGCCAACACAGCAAGACTTATGGGAAGACAGACACTAAGGACAGACATACTTCACCTGCACAGAGACACACACAGGCGCGCCGATTCTCAAATCCGCAAAGCTCTGCTAATTCACCTCAGCCTTAACCCATCAACGCCTGCTGCTATTACATTTGGAGCCGCACTTAGATGCCACAGACAACTCTGTAAAAGCATCTCTGATCTGCGCCACTCCCTGCTGTTCAGAGGCCGAAACACAGCTCTACCAATACACCTAATTGCTCACCCAGAGCACCAGGCTACTGCAGTAAGATTTTACACCCAACTTAGTCACTACCTCAGTCCTGCACCCCCAAACGTTACAGTAGTAATGACCTCTCACCCCTACACGCTATGGCAGTGTGCTCTAATTCAGACCTTCAAGTTTCCCGTATACACCACGAAAAAGTAATATGATGCAAGAGCGTACCGACCTCCAACCAGAGCAGACACGGCTCAGAAACAGGATTTGTATCCATCCTGCCAAAAGTCTTCTTTTCTAATTTCCCAAATGTTGAACTCATCCAGAAAACATGTCCCTGATCATGCAAGGAGCCTCTGGCTTCAATTAGACAAACAGGGTGAATCAGTTAACACGGCACCATTACTGTTATAAGATAATATATTACCTCAGGCGAACAGTGTATATTTCGAAACATTAGGTCTGCCTATTAATTGTTAAAAGAAGAACAGGCATTCAAATGTGAGCGCACCATATTGAAACATTCTCGCTGCACTGCACTGCCTGTTGTGACATATAACAGAGACACAATCTTTGATGGACTTTAATTAGGAGCAGCAAGGGTACTGCTGCCCCAGGCTTGCTGTTAAGTACCATTGGCACTGCCCTTGCTGCCCATGGTCTCAGGGGTCACGAAGACAACAGTAGGAAAAGAACGTAAACGGGCCTCTGCGTCCACTGTTTATTTTCTGTAGATTCCACTCAGTGATTTGCCCAGAATCAAGGAAAGATTAGCCGACGCTAGGAGCTAGAAAAAGAGGAAAGAGTGACAGTGGGATACCAAGAAAGGCAGCAGGAGAAACAGAAAGGGAGACTGAGGGAGAAATCGAGAAAACGAAAAAAAGAAAGACAGGCAGACAACGACATGGACGCAGAATGAAAGTGAAAGAGTATTGACCTTATGATAATGTGTTTCCGGCTCGGCTTGAGTTTTGACTCTTTGGTCAAGGTGGTCCCCTGACTCGGCCATTCTTATGAGTTCTCTGGCTTGCCCACTTCCGATCGTTTTAGCTTTACGGTTTGGCGCCAACAGTTCAGAAAATTCTACCCATGCAGCAGTCGCGGCTCGCAGTACTCACGGGGGGGGTTGACATGGGTCGCGGGGGGAGGCGACCGAGGGTAAATAAAATAAATGCACAAAACTTACCTGACCGCCTCTGCTCCTGGTCCGCGTTGGCGCCTCTTCAGGAACAGCACTGGAGTGGCAACCCCTCAGCCAATCCTGGCGCTGCTGCAGCGCCAGGATTGGCTTAGGCACGGTTATTCTTCGCCCGAAGCCTGCCCATTAGGAGACCGAGGGGCTCCTAATGGGCATGCGCAAGTCAGCGCAAACACAAGTGCGCATGACTGGGCACGGGCAAAAATGTGCTCACCTTCCCCACTCATGAGCACTTGTGCTGCTGACTGTCTGTCCCTGGCTGGTCTGACAATCATGTCAGTCAACATGACGCCGGACCGCCCACCCCCTTCAGACTCTGAAGGGGTGGGCGGTCCGACGTCATGCTGACTGACATGATTGTCAGTCAGTTCTCCTCGGCGTCTCTGAACTAGTCAGACGCCGAGGGAGCTCAGCTGCGGGCTGCTGGCGGGGGGGGCAACGCCCCAACGCCCCCAATGGACGCACCGCGCCTGGTCTGATGCTAGGATGCCTTGTTGGAGTAAAGTGTGGTGCTTGGGTTGCCGCTGCTGTTCTGCTGAGCATCGGCTGGAGGAAAGGCAGCCTGCGCCTCCAGAAGGCACTCCGAGTTTTGAGATGTATGTGAAGCACGGTATTGGCCCTATTATGTTTCATACATTATTGCACAAGTATACGAGGGACAATGCTGAGCTTCAGTGGCCACTGGATGGTACCTTTGACGAACAAAAATTGAATTATTTGCAGGACAAATTGTTCGCTAGAAGAAGTAGGCAGTCAATGTTTGATACTTTGCAGGTATGGCAGAAGGAAGCTAAGCAGAGGCGTATACGGGCCGAGAAGGAGTCTAGGAAGAAGGCAATGCAGACAGTGGTTCAGAAAGCTGTAGCTTATGATAGGGAACAAACTGAAAAAGGTATTGAGTGTGCAGATAGGAAGTTTCGATTACAATGTAATAAGTCCTATGTTGTTCGAGAGGATGAGGATCCCTTTGTGAGGATTTATTGGACACTCGTCCCCCATCTCCCTATGCCCCGCAGAGAATATATCCTGTTGTTCCGACGTCTCAGTCCTCTGTTGCTCCTTTGCCTTCCTCTGGTTTTTCTGCGGACTCGACTGCTTCAGCTCCAGCCCTGCTTGCCTCCCCTTCGATTTCACAAGCTGCGAGTGTGGTGACTGCAGGCACCCCCGCAGTATCTGCAATTTCTACTCCTGTTCCTCCTTCTTCTCTTGTATCTACAACCCAGTCCTTGTTGACCTTGTCACCTGCGTCTTTATCTTTTGTGACTTCCCCGGACATTTCATCCTAAGTGTTGTGTAGTGTCGGGACGCCGGTGCGTGGGTCAGAAGGAGGGATTTGGGCGCAGCACGGGAGCGAATGGAACGAGTATTGATTCGATCTGATGTGAGTGAAGAGGAGAAAAAGATGGTTGCAAATCAGGTGGCACAATGGGCTCGGAGTCCGATTTATAGTGTGGAGGATATATGGAGTGTGATGAGAGATTTCGAGCCATTTGTGCAGCAGCATGCCCATCAACATATGTCGGCTACATTGATTGGTTTGTGGGAACAGTGTATTGGTGGCACAGCTCCTCAAATTATTTATGACATTCGAGATCGTGTATATTCCGCTGGTATGGCCCCTGCAGAAGTTCTCAGTAATGTTGGGACACTTCTCGGTTATCGAGAAAGATTACATCACCGTACTCCGTCTAATGTATCCCAATTTCCGATGAGGGAGGTGCAACCTATTTTTCATCCTGAGATCCCGGAGCAGAGTAATCAGAGAGGTGATGTGGTCCAACAGCGGGTAGCGGCTCACTTTCAGGAACAGTGGGTCTATACCCCATGGAAGAGAAGTGAGGTGCTAGCTCTTAAGAGTCAGTTACCGGATTCTAGGAAGAACCCTATGGCGTATTATAAAGAGTTAACAGAGGCCGCCTCCTCGTCAATTATGACCTTAGCAGATATTGAGATGTTTTTCGGGCTCTTGGTGCCTGTCGATATCTGGCGGCAGGTGCATACGCAGGACCACGTAGTGGAGTTGGGTGGCACTTGGAATGAGATTAGGGCATGGGATAAGGAGAGGATGGCGGGTGAAAAACCTAAAGCTGAGATTCTGGCTTTGCCAAGTCGTATTATTACATACATGCATTCTCTTATCCCACCCAGACGAGTAGATTGGGATAAGCTGACGGCATGTCGTCAAAAGAAAGAGGAGAGTGTGTCTGAATTTTTTACTCGGTTTGAAGGGGTGTTTTTGGATTTCAGTGGGCAGGATTTGTCAGTCGAAGGTGGTGTTCGTCTGTTTGTTAACAGGTTTGTTACGAATTTGCTTCCAGAGATTGCGGCCCGATTGCAAGCTTCTGAGAGTACTTGGACTACCTCCTCCCCTTCGGTGATATTGAGTATGGCTCAGTACTATGAACATCGAGAAAATGAGGAGAAGAACAAGGTGGAAAAGAAGAGTAAGGATTTGAAGACAAGGGTGTTGATGCAGCAGGTTACAAGGGGGTTTGGAAGGGGACGGGGCACTGGTCCGGCTCAAAGGTCGCGGTGTGCCGGTAGAGGCGGTGCACCCCTAGGGCCGAATCAGTGTGCCTATTGCAAAAAGGAGGGACATTGGCAAAGTGAGTGTCAAGATTTGTTACAAAAAATTGCAGTGCTTAGAGGGCGGGGTTCAAGTGGAAGGGGCCGTGGAGAGATTAGTCAGGATGAGGCTCAAGCTGGTGCATCCTCGTGGGGTCGTTCTGATCAGAACTATTTTGATGACCCCCGGGGAAGGCAGTACTATCATGATGATTATGATATGGATGACGCTGCAGGGATGTTCTATGGCTAGGATAGACTGGGACAGGGAAGGGGACCAGTCCAAATTCCTGTAGATCAGCGTGGTCCTTATATCACAGCAGATTTGCATGGTTCGGCACAGAAATGTTTGGTGGATACAGGTGCAATGAATAGCTCTGTTTCTCGTTCGATGGTCTCCGGGGCAGCCCTGTCTGGCCGTAATAATATTTCGGTAAGTTTTTCAGGCGTACTGGTTGTGAGCCTCATTTCCCGACCTCTTGCTTTGACTGTTGGGCCTTTTACTGTGAACTCCCCATTTGTGTTGACGACGAATTGTGGCGAAAATGTATTAGGATTGGATTTGTTGAAGAAGCTAAATGCTACTATTTTACTGTTCCCCCGGATGGTGTATATATCACTCTTGGACCTAATGTGGTTAGTTCAAAACAGTGTTTGGCAAAGGATGCACCGCTTCCTGTTGAATTTCAGGATGTGCCGTCCTCATTGTGGGCTACAGGGGATATGGATGTGGGGCTGTGGCAGATACCACCAGTTTCAATACAGGTCAAGGATAATGCTGTGCTCCCTCGTGTTCCCCAGTACAAAATATCACAGGCTGGAGAACAGGCTTTGATGCGGATTATACAGGACTTGATAAAATCGGGGGTGGTTGAGGAGACAGTAGCGAATGTATGCAATAGCCCCATTCTTCCTATTCTTAAGAAGGCACCTTTGGATTCCCCTGATGCACATCCTGATGTCTATCGCTTTGTGATTGATCTGCGGGAGGTTAATAAAATTGTAGTCCCCCAGTTTCCCGTAGTTCCAGGCATTACTGTTCTTTTGACAATGATTCCTTCCACAGCCAAATTCTTTTCTGTAATTGATTTGAAAAACGCTTTCTTTGGAAATTCCTATTCATCCAGACAGCAGGTATCTTTTTGGATTTGCTCTGGCTGGTAGGAGCTTCCAATTTTGTCGAGCTCCTCAGGGGTACACTGAAAGTCCCAGTATTTATAGCCAGGCTCTGAAAAGTCAATTGGACTCTCTCTCTCTTCCCGCAGGTAATGGATTACTGCAGTACGTGGATGACATTTTGATAGCCTCCGATACCGAAGAGGGTTGTCGGGACGCCACGGTAAAATTGTTGAAGTATTTGGCGAATAAAGGACATAAAGTGTCTCTTCCCAAGTTCCAATATTGTCAACAGCAGGTCACCTATTTAGGTCACCTGCTGTCGAAGGAGGGTCGGAGGCCTACACCTGAACGAGTTGATGCCATTGTTAAGATGCCTGTCCCTGTGACACAGAGGGATGTGCGTGCTTTCATAGGCATCACCTCGTATTGTCGACACTGGATACCCACTTATTCTTTATTAGTACAGCCCTTGCTTCGCCTAACAACTAAAGATGTGCATGAACCCTTGCCTTGGACGCATGAATGTCAGCATGCTTTTGAACAATTAAAAGTGGCGCTTTGCTCTGCACCTGTGCTTGGTACGCCTGATTATAAGAAGCCTTTCGTGCTGTAAGTACACGAAATGGCTGGGTGTGCGCTTTCGGTGTTAACACAAGCCTTGGAGGTAAGCAGAGGCCGTGTGCCTATTTTTCTGCTACGCTTGACCCTGTCACCAGAGCCCTCCTGAGTTGTTTAAGGGCCGCGGCGGCTGCGGCGGTCTCTATTCAACAATCGGCAGGGCTCGTCCTTAATCATGATCTCACAGTAATGGTACCTCATGCTGTGGATGTACTGTTAAACAAGACAAAGACACATCACCTCACCAGTGCTCGTGTGACTGGTTATGAATTGACTCTATTTGCACCTCATATTACTATAAAAAGATGTGCTATTCTGAATCCAGCCACGTTACTACCCCTCCCTTCAGAAGATGAGGACACAGATGTCCATGATTGTTTGTTCCACACTGAAGAAGAGATGAAGGGATGGGTAGACTTGACTGATGTTCCCTTATCTGACCCACAAGGGGAACTGTATGTTGACGGCTCTTGTTTCAAATTGTCAGATGGCACCACTACAGCGGCGTTTGCTATTACCACGCTGCGCACTGTAGTTGAGACATTACGTGTTCCTTACCAATCTGCGCAGGCTGCGGAGCTGATAACCCTTTTGCGAGCATGTGAATTGAGTGAAGGACTGACCGTCAACATTTATACTGACAGTCAGTATGCCTTCGGGGAGGCTCATAATTTTGGGCGCTTCTGGGCAGAGAGAGGATTCTTGACTTCACATGGCTCTAAGATCCAACATGGCCCGTTAATAGAAAGGGTTTTAGCAGCCTTGACCATTCCCAAACGATTGGCAATAGTGAAGTGTAGTGCCCATAAAGCAATTACTGATGATGCGGGGAGGGGAAATGCGTTCGCTGATCAGATAGCAAAAGAGACAGCCAGGTCGAAAATGTTTGTGGCAGGTCCTGCTAGATGGGTACCAGATGTTACTATGTTTGAAAATTCGTTGGAAAGTGTTAGAGAAATACAGAGTGAGGCAACAGTGGAGGAGTTGGCAGTGTGGCAGGAGAGTACAGGGCGTTTAGATGATGAAGGGTGCTGGACTGATAAGTCCGAAAAACAAAGATGGATGTTACCCGACGCATATGTATTTCCTGTAGTTACAATGGCACATGGTCCAGCTCATATTAGCGCAAAGGGAATCTGTAGGTTACTGGATCCTGTGTGGCGAAATGAAAATATCCCAAAAGTTGCTGCCCATCTAGTGAAACACTATGATTTGTTTGAAGCATAATCCTGGATAAGGTACCCCTACACCTTCTGGTAATTTTGCGCCACCTTCTTTCCCTTTTGAGGTTCTTCAAATGGAATTTATTGAAATGCAACGAGTTAATAATTTGAAATATGTGCTAGTGGTTGTTTGTGCATTTAGTAAATGGATTGAGGCTTACCCAACGAAGGAAAACACAGCCATGGCAACGGCAAAGGCTCTTATTAAGGAGTTTTTCCCGCGCTATGGTTTGCCCCGTTTGATTTGGGGTGACAACGGAAGTCACTTCAATGCGAAAGTGATCCAGTTCGTGTGCGATGGTCTGCACATCAAGCAAAAATTTCATACAGCAAATCACCCACAGTTAGCGGGTTTAGTTGAAAAGTACAATGGTACTCTCAAGCTAAAATTGGCAAAGATTAAGGAAAGTACTGGTTGCAATGGCCGGATGCATTACCCCTTGCTCTCTTGTCTACCAGAATGACAGCCCATTCTAGAGCAGGATTATCGCCTTATGAAGTGGTCTTTGGCCGTCCCGCAAATGTGTGGGGCGTCCCTAGACCGAAAAGGTTTTCTGAAATTGATTATCCTTTGCTTGTCGATTATTTATATGATCTCACTAAAAGCTTACGTTCTATTCATCAACAGATACATGAAGCTTTGCCTCCAGCACCTTAGGGGCCCGGGCATACCATACAGCCTGGTGATTACATTTTAATTAAGAATTTCCAGAGACAAGACAGTTTGGAGCCCAGATGGAAAGGACCTTACTTGGTGCTCATCACGACAAGGACGGCAGTGAGAGTGGACGGCTGGAAGAATTGGATTCACTCGTCTCATTGTCAACGAGTTCCGCTCCCTCTCCCCTACGATAGTTGGATTCGTGATGGAATAGGGGATCACGAGACGGAGAAGGTTCCAGGTTTTGTCCCTTTTTCAGACGCCCAGCTGACTTGGGCGCAGACGGAGGAGGAGAATGTTGCTGCTCTGAATGCGGCAGTCCAAAGAAATAAGGGCTGCCCAGACCTCCTCTTCATCTGATCCATAGGAGCCTGAGTCTCAGCCCCCGACACCCCCTGAATTTCAGATTCTTCTCCGTGATGAGACAATGCCTGGAGTAGCAAGGTACAAATTGCGTCCTCGACAGAAGGCTAGTGCACCAAAAGAAAAGTGAGTGTAGCAGGGATGGACTTCATGGATAAGATTAGTGAAAATGCCCCTTATTTCTGCTTCTTCCTATTAGACTAGGGATCAGAAGATTGGTGCACTGCCTGTGACGCAGGACAGAATAAGCTGAGGGTATTTTTCCAAGGAGGGAGAGTGCCCTATACTGAGAACAGTGAACATTTTCAGATGGGCTGCAACAGTGTGGCTCCACTGTGAAAGTGCTCAATAGCACCGCCGAGGATTGGACAATAGAAGCCTGTCAGGGAGGCTTGTGACGGACCCTGATCTTTTTGACGTTTTCTTTTTTTCCTTTTTTGTGTCCATTCCATCGTTGGCTCCACCACATGGCGTTTTTTTCTCTGGTGATTCTATTTGTAATTTTATAGTAAAAATTTATCTGTTTGGTCGTCCCATTGCAGAAGATGAACAGCCTTTTGTTGCCCTGCGACCGGGGCAGATCAGTCTTGATTGGTTGTTTGGAAAGAAGGTGTTCTTTGCTGTTTTTATATTGCTGTTTCTATTGGTGGGAGGGGGGATGTTCTGGATACTGGAGTGTTCTGGTGATACCTCATCGTGTGTTTTATATCAGACTGTCTCTTCTGATTGTAGTAAAAGAGCTATGCAAAGTAATGTTTTCTTAGACACGCACCGGAATGTTTTTGGAGATAACACAGCTTGTTATCCCACTGATTCTGTTACAAGTTTATGGACTGCTTATCCATTATCACTGGTGAACTATACATATGTTCGTCCTCCCCACTTCGTAGAGGTAAAGGGTGAATTTGGCATTGGATATCCTGGCCCTGTTGTATGGATTCTGCACATACACAGAGCTATGCACAGGATAATAGGACCTCGGATTATAGTGGTGAGCCAACCATAAACCTTAGTACCCACAATCCCAATCCGACTAGCTTTAGCGTCTCATGAGCAGCGATGCTACCAATGATTAGACAACCCAGAACACGGTATCTCTCTCTCTCAGGACTCGCGGGAACAAGGACACCCTTTCATAACTCACTCATACCTGTCCACAACGTGCGTAATAAGAGACACTGTATAGTTCAAAATATTTATTTCAACTACCGTGCTCTAAGATACAGTACACGTGCCAGTACTATCAGCATAATGCATAAGGATAATATAATCAGCATAGTTACAATTCCATAGAATACAAACGGGGAAAGCATTTCATAAAGCAGTGGATATAGGGCTAAATGACCATTCCACCCTCCCCGTGCTAGTAGCTAGTTTATTATAAAAACAGAAGACCTCTGGGCATTGTTAGGCGAACCCCCATACCTCAATATCTAGATGCAAGATTTACATCATCAGACACGCACAGCTCTTCTCTCTGGAAAGGTTTTTCTCCAAGTGCCTCTAACCGTGAAATCACAATATTAAAAGCACACGAATTTCTCCAGTGCAGCTGTACTTAGTGTTATGTCTAAGTGCGAGGGACTGGCCAGATCAGCAAGAACAAGGGACGTTGTTTTTCGACCTTGTACATGTTGTGCAGACGTAATCCAAAGGGAACAGGAGAAAAGGTGAAAGACAGAAATGCAGACAGTTCTAAAATAGCCGGGCAGAAGCAGAGGCTGGAAAAACAAAGGCACAAAGTAACGTGCGCAAAAAAGCATCATGGCAGCCAGGCCTAAGCCAACGTAGCAAGGCAGACCAGGAGGCCACAAACCACATGACACCCTCCCCTGAGCAGTCCATTGGCGAAGACATAGGACGAAGACAGAGTTCAAATAGATGGAGCAGAACAGAAACGTCCGTTTTGGAATAGTCCCCATGAAGGACAATGAATGGGAGAGGAAAAAAATTGTAGAATAAAAAAAAAAATCCAGCGAGGCAGGTCGCAGAAAGCGAAGGCCCCCTTAATCCAACAGAGTGTAAGTGCAGAAAAATGCCACACCTTCCAAGAGGACATCATTGGAATCATCGGAAAAAAGCGACGCCATCCAGTCCAATAAATCAAAACTGCAGTCATGTTCCTCGCAAGAGGGAGCAGCGAACAGCATTGCGGGACAACTTGCGTGGTACTCAATATAACTTTGTTGTAGGTGATTCTGAGCAGCCGCCCAGATATCCCATTGTGCCAAAATCCCCAGTGCAGCCGCACGCGCCATGTAGCCTGCACCGGAACAGTCCCGTTCATGGGCCTCTAAAGGACCCACCAGCAGGACAAAATCCGGTCGAGACAGAGACGTATTGGAGAGGCAATAATCCAAGGACCACGAGAAAGGACATCTGATGCAAGACATCACAGGTTGCACGCATGTGAAATACGCAAAGTGAAAAGAAAGTCTATAGGACACACTGAGCGTCGCCAATGGGAGGATGCCGAAGCCAGCGAGGATGCGCTCACGGAGCATCTGGAGTCGACCTGGGTCGAGAAGGGCCCAAGGAGGTGCAGCCATTGCGTAGTAAACAGACCAAAAGCAGTATACCAGCCGCTAAGGCGAGGATCAACGGAAAGCCGCCAAAGACGCTGGAAAAAATGGAATGAATAAAAGCCGGTATTACACCAAAGATAGTCTGAAAGGAGGTTACAAGGCCAGAGCCCACAACTTTAAAAAAGTGCACCAGACCTTCGGTGCGTGATGCATTAAAAACACGGTGAATCAGTTCACCGAAATGTTGTGGGAGGTTAGTGTTCAAAAGGGCCTGTATTTCACTGTGGGTACTAGCCACCTGGAGGATGAATGTTTCCCGGGCGGATGTTAGCATAACCTCCTGGTTCAATAATAGTGCCTTTATTCTGCTCAATTTATTGAAATCCGCCTTCAAAGTAGGAATGGAAGGCCAAATGGAACTATCTATGATGTCGTGCGGGGGAGGAAAAAGCACATTTTTGCAGCAGACAACCCTGTGTGAAACTGTAACAATATAGGGTATGCCGGCAAGCATGCCACAGCAGTCCTGATTATTCAGAAGCAGATAGCTACCATTTGCAAGCACAGTGAAAGTAGGAGAAATAGCAGGAGCAGGAATGCCCTTTAAAACACAAGCAAGATTCGGAGCCGAAACGTTACAAGCTCCGTGCAATTTAATGTACTTGCAAATAAGGGAATGACCCACAGTAGAATCGCATGACTCCCCTGTGAGAAAAACTCCCTTCCCGTCCCTCAGGCATTTATACATGAAAGGCAGGGACCAAAGTTCATGCAGGAAGGCACTGCCCAAGGGCTGGAAACGGCCCACAGGATAATGTTTCATGCACGAACTAAATTCAAATAAAGAAAAAGGCAAGGCGATAACCCCATGCACTAGCCATACGGCAGAATCCAATTCCGCCACAGAGAATGGTAAGGGCTCTATTTTCTCGATATGTAACAGAGTGTATGCTGCATCCTTCATGGACATGAACTGCTGTTTGTCAGTTAAATTAAAAGGCAGGAATAAGGCAGAGGTGTTCAAAAAGTGCCAAGGAACTTTACCCATTTTAAGCGTTTGCAAAGTCCATGCAAACTGCATAACTGAACGCAATTGATTCTGACCATGATATAACACAGAAACATCATCTTGTACAATATCAACAACAGAGGACACAATATTCTCTAACGTGTAAATGCGGGAAGACAGGGTATTAATACTATTGTCAACAACAGCAAGCACCTTTTCCAAATTTGCCTGATCTATTTCCCTTAGACGGGAAGCAGCTTCAATTTGCGAAAGCTTCCAGAGTTCATTATAGGTCTCATAAATGAATCTCTTAGGTCGAGGGCCACGAGGCCCCAGAACAAAATCGGACAGATCAATGTTGCCTGATAGCAGGGACAAATGCTGTTTTACAGAATCTAAAGAAGAGTGCTGCAACCACTGTTTACATAATTTACCAACAGAATATGTTGTAACAGTACGAGAGTCAGAAAACCTCGGGTCTGGCCTATCCTGTTTGTACCCAGGAGCTGAGTCATGAAAACGCAGTTGGCATGCGTCTGCTGCCGTCGGCCAAGCCAACCAGGGTGACTGAACAAACGTGGAGACATTAAACGAATTGTTCTGAAACAAAGCTTGCACCGATGTAAGGGACATATTGAAATGCAAGCTTGTGTTGGGAGCGGATGACAATACAGGAATGGAAGGTGCATTCAATTGTTTGGAAGTAGCCAAACCCCAATACGTAGTTTGATAGATGGTATTATTTAAAAATAAAATTTGGGCCGGGATAAGGCAAGCACGGTGCAAGGCTTCTGTGCCTTGCACCTGCCATGGTTTGGAGCCCCAAATAGATTTCAAGTCAATGGTGTCCTTCCAGTACTCATAACCACCCACAGCTAAGGCGCTCAAAAAGGAACCCGAATATAGCAATTTGGTGTGGGTTAACATGATTTTCTGTGTGGATGAAGTGTTTAATTTAAAATAATAGGACCCAGGGTTCGATCTATCAAAGTCTGTAAAGTAAGTAAATTTATTTCTAAGAGTCTGGGAGCTACCTGGCAAAGGGGTTGGACAATGCTCCCATTGGGTGTAGTTAAAAGGACCCCGCAGTGCACTTGGTTTATGGACAAAGTGGTTGCCCCAATGCTGGTAACAATACAAATCGGCATAACTTGCAGAATTCATGTATAAATCTTCAGCATTAAAAGCAGCACAATATTTCAAATCAGTAAATAATGATTCTACTGCATGCACATCCCAATCGTCAGAATGAATATTACTTTTAACGACATCACCCATTGAAACACGGAGGACATTTGGTACATTAATAATCTCGGTTGGTCCATGAATTTGGAAATTTACCGCATCCCATACGATGCCATCAGCGACTGGAAAAGCCGAAATGTTCACAAATGTGTGGTCACGCTTCATGATGTGAGATGAAGAATGTGGAGCCAAAGTTCCAGCGACACAGTTCACTGCAGAGCGTTCTGGTAAATAGTGACCATTGATGAGTAGAAAAAACACTGTGACAAAGCCGATGGACATGAACAGAAAAATCAGGAATAGTACCAACCAGATGTATGTCCAAGGGGGAATCAAAAAATTGTCTCTGAACCAGGATACAAAAATACTGAATTTGGACGGGACAAGTGATGAGGTGGAATCCGAGTCAAAGGAATAACGTGTTGGGCTCAGTGGCGTTGTTGATAGGTGAGCCACTGACTCGTTGGCGGGGTAGGTATACTCAGTCTCCTCGTTGCAGGGGGAGTCCGGGTCGTCGAGTAAGCAATCAGGCAAATCTACCATCTCAATAGCAACATCAGTGACCGTTCGGGCTGGAGGGCCACAAACATTTGTCCGGGAAATGACTGGACAAGAGACCGCTGGTGTAACTCTATTCAGGATCGGCCAGATGTTGTAGCTTGACATTTTCCACTGAGATGTATCTGTTCTCTTTGCGACCAGAAAGCGGTGGTAAGATGACTGTACGAGTTCCCTTCAAGCCAAGGACTGGAACTGGTGCACGATAAGAGGGGCCGAGTTCTTTTTTGTTCTCCACCTTCTCTCAAACCAGATCTCCAATCTTCGGAAGCCAGGCGGCAACCAGAATCTGCAGCGCAGCGTCTGTGGCTGAAGGTAAATGTTCGATTGCAAGTTTGTCTCGGGCTTCTTGTAAGTCCTGTAACATAGTAGAATGCTTATCTACATCAAAGATGGCGGAGTGCGCCGCCATGTCTAGACCATCAAGGTCGGGCACAAACATTCGTATGCCAAAGAGCATTTCGTATGGGGTCCGCCCACCCAGAGGTCGTCTAGGAAGATTATTAAGTGCACGTTGTACGGTATACAAGTGGGCCAGCCAGTTCCTGCCAGTACCTAAGACTCTAGCTGTCAAGGATTGCTTCAAGTCACGGTTCATTCGTTCAACAATCGAATTGCCCTCAGGCCGATATGGAGACGAAAATTTCACCCGCACCCCCAGTGAACCCATTGCGTCCTTGTAAGCCTTAGAGGCGAACGCCGGACCTTGGTCAGAATGGAAGGTGCCACAGGCAAAAATTCCCACAAAGACACGCAAATCCCTTATGACATTTCGAGCGTCAGCACTCCGTTGTGGCCAAACCCAGATGAAACGTGTGCACGAATCCACTGCAACTAAGATGTATTTATAGGCAGTGTCAGAAGTAAATGGACCGCAGTGATCCAGGTAAACACACCCAAAAGGTCTGTTAGAAATGCAGAGCGGGGTCTGTGGTGGCCGTGTAACCGTGGAAGGCTTAATCTGCTGACAAACGTCACAAGAAAGCACATAAGTACAGGTTTGTTTGTATAAACCAAGCCACCAGTAAAGCTGTTGCTAGATGGAAACCGTTGCAGACACGCCAGCATGAGCCGAAGCCATGCCTTTGTGTGCGGCCGTTATCAAGGAAAGTCTGCGGTCCGCGTTGGGAATCAGCCGATCACCAACGTCTGGAATTCTTACGTAAGGAGCCTGTTCGGGACCTAATTGATAAGAGTATTTGGAAGGGAAACCCCGTGGGTAATTAGCACCTTCCTTTGTCGCAGCAATAGCTGCCAAAATATCAGTATCTATTTTAGACATGGATCTTGTAACTGCTGCGACTGAGCACGTGGCTACTGCTGATTTGGCAGCTTCGTCCGCCAAACCGTTACCGACAGCGTGTGCGCCCACACGCTGCTGGCCAAGAGTGTGAATCACCTGTGTGAGTGGCAGACGTTGTTTCAAATCTGCCACTCGAACCCAAAGCATTTTATGCTTAATTGTGCTACCTTTGGCGTCTCTGTAGTCATTTTGTGACCAAAAGAACAGATTGTCATTGTAAGACTGAACACAATAGTAAGAATCGCACACAATTAGAGTGGTCACATCCGGATTAGCGAACTCAAGTGCGAGCACCAATGCGCGCAGCTCGGCCAATTGTGCAGTACTGTCTCCTAGTGCCTGAGTGTGCACTACAGTTGATTAGAACTTACCGTTCACCATGGTACCTGCAACAATAGCACATGCTGCTGAATAAGCATGCTTGGAACCCGTGGCCGGTTGTGCCGAACCATCGGTATAGATAATACATTCGTATTCCTCAAGCGGTAGCAAGGACAGAGGAGGAGGATGAACGAATTCATACTGTAAAAACTCCTGAGTCTGAAGAGAAGAATCAAAGATAAAAGTGACATCCTGAGACGTCAAAGATGTTGCCCATTGTATCCAAATAGGGTTGGTGCAAAGCTTTAGAGTTCGGAACATTTGCTTTCGTCACTGCCTCCAGGGCAGGATATGGTGTTACCACCAGAATGCGTTTTCCTTGTGCCAGTGCGCGTTCCTTTAGAATCGCCATTTGCACTGCAGTCAAAACTTTCTCCACAGATGAAAAGCGCATTTCTGCGGAAGTGTAAAGATGTGACTTGTATGCGATCGGTACTGTGTCACCTTCGTTAAAGGTTAAGTACGTGAAACCCACTGCCCCTGGAATGATTCTAATCACCAGGTTTGTGTGGTTATCATGCGTCAACAAGAATTTAGATTCAAGTAGGTCTGTCTGCAAAGACTGCAGTATGGAGGAATGCTCTGGAAGCCAGCATGACTTCGAAAAGTTCGGTTGTATCAAGGCATACAGGGGCTTGATACGCTGGGCATATTCGGGAATGTAAGTACGCCCAAAGTTTAGAAAACCCAGTAAAGACTGAAGTTTCTTCAGAGTGGTTGGAGGGCACAAAAGTGCACATTTCTCCAAGAAATGGGGGGCTAAGCCCTTACCTTCATTGTTGAGCTCATAGCCCAAAAACAAAACGGTAAATTCAGCAATGTGAGATTTGGCAAAGTTAAACTTGTAACCTAAAACCGCAAATTCTAGAATAATGCGGTCCACTCGGGAAAGATGCGGGTATAATTCGTCGTCTGTTAGATAGATATCATCGACGTACGAACATGCATCTGGGTCTATGCCGTCTAACAAAGAGACAACACAGGCAGCGAATACGCCTGGACTGTTTTTGTAGCCCATAGGTAAACGACGGAATTTGATGTATTTACCACCGGAGGTAAAAGCGCTCCATTGGCTACTCTCCGGGGCCAAGTTGTGCGTGTAGAATCCATTGGATAGGTCAAGTGTAGTTTTATATTTTTTACGAACAAGACTGTCTACAAGCGCAGAACTGTGTCTGTTTTGCACCGCAAAGGTCCGACAATGAGAGTTCAAATGTCGGTAATCCAAAACTAAGTGGTACGATCCATCGGGTTTAGAAACCGCGAAAAGGGGATTATTCATGGGTGACACGCATGTTTCAATGACTCCTTGATATTCTAACTGTGTCAGAATTTCGGAAACGGGACCTTTAGCTTCCCGCTTGATAGGATATTGGGGTTGTGGCTGTGGCAGCGACCGCAAAGGAATATCATGGGGGGGAGAGTCTTCATCCCAGCCCACGTGGTTGCGGTATAACGCCGGAGCCAGGGACGCAGCCCACTCGGCTGCGAGAGCCTCCGCTTTGTCCTTGGGGACGTGACGAGAAAAGCTCGGAAGGATTACCTCCTCCCCTCTACGCGCAGCAAGTACGAATGGGGGCGGCCAATCCGCCTCTGCCAACAAAATGTCGTAAGAAGAGGTCAGATTCTCTAAAAAAATCCCTTTAATAACACGCTGTATGTCACCTTCAATTTGAATGACAATATCATATAGTCTGTCAGGGGGTGCCACTCTGGTGTCTGCTGTCTCGACAGTAATGAATGTTTCAGTTGCTGTCGCCTCCACATGAGGACGTAGCGCCTCCCGCACTATGGTAACTTCCGCGGCGCTGTCTAGGAGCGTCACTGCCCACGTCCAATTCAGGAGTCTCGTTCTCACCATCTGTGGCATACCTCGCTGTTACAGCTGCAACTTTCTTCTTCTGAAACTGTGGGCGAGAACGTTGAAATTCTTCTGATTTCCCTCGGACTTGTTGTCGAGGTTGGTCTCGTCCCTGTGGAGCCTCTCGACCCCTGCCTCTATCCTGGCGATCTCCTCCACCAGCCTGGGAGGTTGTTGGTGCCTGTGAAGAACGAGGAGAACGCGAATCAGGGACTTGAAATGTCTCTGGAGATTTAATTCTCACCCTATCGCGCAAATCATAAGTGCGTTCAGAAGAGACGGAAACTGGGGATGCGCCTCGCGACCCCGGCTTCTTCTGTTGCTTACCCTGTTTTTTCAACCTCCAGCTCTTTTTAGTAAAGAACGGTTTCTCATCTTTCTCAGATTGAGTTTTTGGTTGTTGTTGCGATTGTGTTTGCGGTTTAGCAAAAGGCTTGACTCCCAGGCTATTGCAGCCAATTGTTTTGTAAGCCTGTGCAATACTTTTCGGTAATTCGCGCGGCTTGTCCGGTTCTGGGATCAAAGCCAAAGCATTAGCTACTTGAAAGTTAACTGCATCGCCCTTGACATTTGCAAGGATCAAATCAGCTACTACGTCGAACACTCCCACCAGTCTCATCCCTAATTCCACAGCCGCTTCAGGGCCATGCTCATCCTGCACTCGTTTAATTACAGAGGGAGAACCGTCATGGAAGGAGTGCCGAAACACTTCGCATATACTGCTGCGAATACCTTACCCCAGTTGTTGCATTCTGCCAACTCGGGGATCAAGTCTTTGGCAAACTAATCGTCAGAATCCTGTGTTTTTCCACAGGAGAGGTATTTGGAAAAACTGCCTCCAGCTGGTCAAATTTTTCTGCAAGCCAATAAGGAAAATCATCCTTATTTTGTGGGTGCTTGCCCATCACCGAATTAACCATGACGGGACTTATGGTTACACCGCCTGCTCCAGCTGGATGGGCTGCAACAAACTGTACTAAAGCTCTATGCACACGTATCAAAGACGAATGCAAATTACGCAGTTCAGCGACTGCAAGCGTCATATAACGCGGATGTGGGGTGTACCCGGCCAAAACAGGCCAAGTGGCCCCTTCAATCGATAAGGAGCCTAAACGAACCGAGGTAACCGGTTGGGGGAGGGCGCCATCAAACCAAACACGGTGTTGCCATGCAGTGAGCGGTACTTCAAGATTCCTATACGGTCTATAGAGATTAGGAACAGCGGTGGCTGTATATTCATGGAACAAATTATCAGTCCCATCCACCGCCGGAAAGGTGACCCAAGAGTAAAACACCTCAAAGTGGTAAGCAGGATCCGCTTGTACCACAAAGTTCAGATCGACACCCGCGTCAGGCACTCCATACACTGTTAAGTGAGCCCGGAGCGCTGCGCGGCTATGTGCCGCAATTTGGACAGCCATTTAAGGCTAACAATATTCGACAACCTAATATGAGGCAGCACAATATAGGGTTTTATTCAAAAACCTTTTAACAACTTCAAACTTGAAAGAACCTATAAAAACATCAATATAGGAGGTATCGCCCTCACACACGCTTCCGGAAGCGTCTGCGAAGGGGGTTGTGGACAAGCACAAGTACTACTCAAGCGTCTCGCAGGTAAGCAGCCCACTCGTTGGTTGCGCCATATTGTATGGATTCTGCACATACACAGAGCTATGCACAGGATAATAGGACCTCGGATTATAGTGGTGAGCCAACCATAAACCTTAGTACCCACAATCCCAATCCGACTAGCTTTAGCATCTCATGAGCAGCGATGCTACCAATGATTAGACAACCCAGAACACGGTATCTCTCTCTCTCAGGACTCGCGGGAACAAGAACACCCTTTCATAACTCACTCATACCTGTCCACAACGTGCGTAATAAGAGACACTGTATAGTTCAAAATATTTATTTCAACTACCGTGCTCTAAGATACAGTACACGTGCCAGTACTATCAGCATAATGCATAAGGATAATATAATCAGCATAGTTACAATTCCATAGAATACAAACGGGGAAAGCATTTCATAAAGCAGTGGATATAGGGCTAAATGACCATTCCACCCTCCCCGTGCTAGTAGCTAGTTTATTATAAAAACAGAAGACCTCTGGGCATTGTCAGGCGAACCCCCATACCTCAATATCTAGATGCAAGATTTACATCATCAGACACGCACAGCTCTTCTCTCTGGAAAGGTTTTTCTCCAAGTGCCTCTAACCGTGAAATCACAATATTAAAAGCACACAAATTTCTCCAGTGCAGCTGTACTTAGTGTTATGTCTAAGTGCGAGGGACTGGCCAGATCAGCAAGAACAAGGGACGTTGTTTTTTGACCTTGTACATGTTGTGCAGACGTAACCCAAAGGGAACAGGAGAAAAGGTGAAAGACAGAAATGCAGACAGTTCTAAAATAGCCGGGCAGAAGCAGAGGCTGGAAAAACAAAGGCACAAAGTAACGTGCGCAAAAAAGCATCATGGCAGCCAGGCCTAAGCCAACGTAGCAAGGCAGACCAGGAGGCCACAAACCACATGACAGCCCCTGCTTGTATTATAGAAAAACGAGAGGGACAGGATACCCAGGTTGCACTCCTGATATGTATTGTGATAATTTGTATATGGAAAAACAAAATGTCACTCTAACAGGCTGGCATTATCAAGATTTGACAGTTACTTGAGAGGCAGGTTATTATCCAGCATGCTGTCCAATAATAAATGGAACAGACGCTTATCTATATCTAAATTGTTCTGGATTAATATTGTACAAGAATATAATGCGTTTAGGAAAAAGGGATGATCCCAGCATGAAGGGAATGAACACTAGATATGCTCCGGTAGATTATCAAGGTCCGCTTTATGCACATCCAGGTTTTTATTTTCTATCGAATGGTACATATTTCAATACATATAATGGCACAGAAGATGTGGCTTTGGGAATGGTGTTACCTCTTGGGGTACCTCGCAAGTATAGTAAAGCCAATAAGAGATGGGTAAAAGGAACATTGAGCAAGGAATTTTGTGAGGGCGTTACCGATTTGGAAGTCAATAATTACAGTAATGGTATTTCTTTCGGATATATACTTTCCTCTATTATCACTTTTGGTGGTACCGCCATGGCCAGGAGTGAACGGGCTAGAGAATATTTTGGGTGTAAACTGCAAATCCTGTCTAATTCTACCATGGCAGCTTTACGTGACATCACCACTCAGTTGGAAAGTATGCGCATATACTCTGAGCAAACGAGATATGCGGTCGATTTTATTTTAGCTAAAAGTGGTGGTGCATGTGCAATAATAGGAGAGCAGTGTGTAGTCGGTATCACAAATATGGAAAGGAATATCACTCAGCATATTTTAGACATCCTGGAGAATGTTCGAGGAATGGAGAGAGGTAACTGGAGTTGGTCTTTGTTTGGTGGCTGGGGTTGGATTTTTGAGAAAGTGATATATTTCATCGTACTCTTAATTTGTTGCTGTGTTCTGATTCAGTGCCTTCCTTTATGCTGCTCGTACTGTATTACTTGCCTCTCTCCCAAAAAGATTTCAGTTCATGATACTAATGCGACTATAATGTTTCAAAAGGAGCTTGATACTATTATGCAAATAGATGAAGGTGTTTTTGGTTCAACTACTTCTCTTGCAGGTTCTGTTCCTGATGTTACTTGTACTGCTACTGTCTAGTGTCATTTTCTTTCATATGTTTGCTATGCATATGTACGTATATATATATATATCTATTTCCCATGCTATTGCCTGTATTTCTAAATTGTCTCCACCTTTAGAATTGTAAAGACCCTTACCTAATAGCAAGAATAAAGGCGTTCGCGTTAGCTAAATAATGCTAAAAGGAGGGTCTGTTAGAATTGAAACGTATTACTGCCATATTACTCGTATTTTACCTGATATTATGTTAGCGTTTATTTAGCTATCTTATAATATATTCTTGCTGCTTGCATACACAATTAACAAGGGCAGATGTTATGTACGTTAGGTTGACATCTGTGCCACCATTTTCTCCTAGTAGACGCCATCTCGTATTATAATCGAAACTGTTACTGTATCATTTACGAGAAATAGTCCTTGGTGAGTTTCGTTTCTCAAATGTGAAGTCTTGCTCATTAACGCATGCCTTTCTCTCTGCGTAGAGGCCCTCTCCCACCTGCCTAGTAGGGAGGATAAGCCAGACAACCTTGGGCAGTAGATAGCTTGTCCCAGGCTGCGGAATTAAAACTTATGCTCTGTACCCCCATTGTATTACGCCATCTAACAGTGTTTTTCCATGATAGGCGGGTCTTTGTGGGCTCCGCAGCATACATAATGTAAATGTATGCTTGTTAGAGTCAGTCCCTCATCAGCCATCATAGGAGGCTGGTCAGACTGGACTCCACTGCAGTGTACTTTGTGAATAAACCAGTTAGATTGCATTCTCTACTGCGTCATCGACTCTTCATTTTCTTGGAAGGCTAGTGGAGGTCGAGAGTGACTCGAGTGACCGCAGTTGGGTCACTTCCTTCATGGGGTTGAGCTTGTGTCCTGCTGAGTGGGTTGGCGTTGTGACCAGTTGTTTGAGTTCGATGGTGGGGAGGTTCTCTAGTACAATTCAGGTTGCCTGGGAGGATTTAGTCCATTGAGGCGAGAGCCTGGTGAGCGATGAAGTCGGTTATGGCTTTGCTGAAAGGGGGGTGGGGTCCGGAAGGTCTGTAGACGAGGGTGCCGCAGAGAGTGGTGTTCAGGTTGGTCTGGATCTGGAAGTGGAGGTGCTCCATGTCGGGTGAGTGGTCATCGGAGCTGGTTGTGAGGCGGAGGGTGTCTTTGTGTACAATGGCAATGCTTCCTCCCGGTCGGTTGATGTGGTCCTTGTGAATGATTTTATATCGGTCGGGGATGGTGGTTGCGATGTCTGGGGCTGAGCTGGAGTTCATCCATGTTTCTGTTAAGAAGGTGACGTCAGGGGAGATGGAGTCGAGCAGGTCCCAGATCTCCACAGCGTGTCTTTTGAGGGAGTGGGTGTTGAATAGGATACAACTGATGTGGTCGGGTCCAGTTTTTGAGGGTCGTGCGGTCAGTGGGTCTGGCGTGCAGAGGCCGGCGTAGCTGCAGTTGCATTTGTGCCAGGAGAATGGACCATGGGTGTCATTCAGCGACGCAAGTTGGCAGGCCGAGATACGTCAGTGTTAAGGTCGTAGAGGGTGCTGTAGTTGTAGCGGTGGATGGTCTGAGGACCAGGGTCCGTGCCGCTGGACGTGGTGCAGACGGGCTTGTATTTGAGGCACCAGTGGTGCTCCCGCTGTGCGCAGCTGCACAGCAGGTGCGATTAAGTAGAGTGAGGGGAGAGCTGGGAGGTGGGAAAGCGGGAAGCGGGAAAGCGGCGCTGATGTGGGGCGGGCTGCAGGGGACGAGCAGCGGCATGGACACAGAGAGAAACAAGCATTGGCAATGCAATAAGTCTCGCATTGCTGAAAGTTTGAGCAATTGGCATTGCTAATAATAATGTCAATGACAATAGCTCAAACCTTCTTCAATGCTCGAGCAATTGCATTGCAAATCTTTTACTTTATTCTATTATTTTATTCTAAATGTGGGAGCTATCGCCGAACCACGAGGCCAAAAGCAAGTAGGAAAAAAGAAAATGCACGAAGCAAGGAAAGGGTGCAGTAGCACAAGCAGTTACTAGGTGACCCTGTGGGTGCAGTGCCTTATGTTGCTAATAGAGGTCTGTTTACAGCTCCACAGGGACACCTAGTAACAGCCTGTGCTACTGCACCCTTTCCTTGCTTTGTGGATGGGGGGAGATGCAGCACCAAAGCTGCAAGCCAAAGTGTGTGGCGCTCGTTAAACGGGCGCCACAATAAAAGTATGCATGACGATGTAAGGGAAACAAAATGAGGAATGCTAAAGCAGGGAGGATGGGTGGTGGTGGTGTGGGGACGGCACTGGGGAGATTAAGTGCAGCAATGACGGGAGGGAGGTGGGGAGGGAGTGCGAGCGAGAGGCAACGCATTGCCAGAGCTGGCCAACCCCCTAAAAAAAAAAATGTGCTCACCAACTTAAGAAGCAGACCGTGTAACAACACCAGTAAAAAGTTCAGCTGTTATGGGAGGTTACAAATTTAGACAAGGCGGTACCAAGGAACGACTGCTAAGCCTATTCACAAATTAAAAGCAACAATTTTGGAACGACAGTTACAGGAGCTAATTGAAAAGATGGGCGTGAAATGGGCGGAGCTTCTATGCCATATCTCAATACAGCATGCCTCGCAGTGCATGCACTGCCCAGGCTCGGCCTAAAAAGTCACAAAAAGACAAAAAGTGACAAAAGTTAAAGAAAGTGACAAAAAGCAGAAAAGATGAAAGGAAGGTAAAAAAAGAGATCAGAGGAGAAAAAGGCTGAAAGCAGAGAGACAGAGGGCGGAGCAGCAGCAGAGCAGAGATGCTCCTCACTGAACCACCAGGAATGAGGCATAGGCGGGTGCCTGCGGGTGGAGAAGGGCCTTGAATACACAGACCTGCAAGGGTCAGGGGCAGACGCTATCAGGCAGAGCTGTGCAGGAAGGGAAGCAGTTCACTGACGAGACCCCGAAGTGGTGACTGTAGTTTGTTCTGTACTGCTCTAGGATAGGAATAAATGGTTTCTACTTCATTTTGTCACAGCACACCGAACACCACTCTGAGAGATAAAAAGTAATACCGGGTACAGTACTGCTTCCAAAGTGGCTTTATAATGGGCAATTTGCACCACTCACTGACTCATTCTGTGTAGTGTGACCAGAGCCTTCCTTTGCTAAGATAGTGCCCTGGGTGTGGGCAGAGAGAAATTTGGCGCCCTTAATGATGTTAGTGAATTAAATGAGGCTGCAGGGGGTCACTTTTGTGTTCATTGGTCAGTACTGGGATGAGCAGGGACTGGCCACTGAACACAAAAATCCCGGACCTCCCCCAGCGCACCTAAATCACTGATGGCTTAGATGCCTCGCACAGATGATTGTTTTGTGGATGTGCCAGCAGGGGTCAAAAGGGAGGGCAAGGAAGGAGCAAAAGGGGTGTTAAAAACATCACCCGCTGTATGATAATGAAGGACTAAAACCACTTTACACTGGCAAATCAGACAGAAACGAACAAGCAGGGACAAGAACAAGGCTGGAGCAAGATGAGAAGGGTGCTGTTGTTGGCATAACCTTAATGCACACAGCTCCATGCACCCCTCAGAATACTGGGCCCAGCTCGCCCATGCTAAAGGCCGGCCCTTAGTGTGAACAGTATGAAAGAGAAAAGCCTTGAATTTGAATCATCGCTCAAGATAGGCTGCAACACTGAATCCCCTGTGTGTGACTGTGATGAACCTAGGCTAAGGCATGGTTTTCTCAACCAGAAGCAGCGTTCTGGTGAAAGGAAAGTAGATCACAGGCCTTGTCGACATGTATGCATCATAAATGTCATGACTTACGACAAATTTGCTAAAGTGCTCTAGGATACACAGCAGCAGTATATGACTGTCTCAAAAATACTTCTCCTCTGCAAGGGTTACCTGCAACAGCACTCTCTCATGATGCTTGTTGGTCAGTTTTACATTTATGCAATGCCGCTGAGACATGGTGTTTTTTTACCCTTCAGAGCTGACCTAAGAATGGGAATACTGCAAGTACTTTTCCGTTCATCTCATAAGTTGAGGCCCCCGCCCCGCCAAACTGCAATGTTGCAAAGCTGTTCCTAAAAATGTTTGAAGACCTGAAAAACGAAAGGATAGACAGAGCAAGTTATACATAGGCTAGTTACTCAGTAGTTTCTTGGAATTCCCAAGGAAGCTGAGCTCAGAAGACTGTTGTACTGGGACAATATTGTGCCGGTGATCACGCCCACCCACTTGGTTTCCCCAATTAGAGGGCTAACCAGATTCTGTGTGGATATGCAACAGCCAATGCAGAGTAAGCGACTTCTTGCCCCTCCAATTCAGTACATGATTTAGCACCAGAAAGAGGCTCATATTTCCTATCTCGCTTGAACAATATGTGTGCACGCTGTGACCTAGGCAATCCTGTAAATTATAAGACCCAAGACCCTGCTTCTGTGGTCTGGAGGGGTGCACTAAGCATAACTTCGAGCTCACTCATGTGTATTATCTGAGTCCTGGGGCTTATCCAATAAGCAATTGGGGCAGCATAGCATATGTTTTTCAATTCATAGTCATAAATAGTCTTTTTTCCTGTTTAAAGAGGGTGTGATGCCTACCAGCCCCCGCTTGTGTAAAGCTGTTCTTGAATAAGCCTGGGCGTAGTTTGCGGAGTTTTGCTACGCGGAACTCCGCCAAGTTACAAAAAAACTCTGCGAAGTTTTGCAAGTGGCGGAGTGTAGTGCGAGTGTAGTGCGTACTGCTGTTCGCGCTGGTCTTCCTGCCGCTCGGGTAGAAAGTCTACCCGAGTGGCAGCTCTGCTCGCTTACTTACCGTTCGCGAGCGCAAGCGGGGAAAAAAACTCCGCTGCACTACGCGAAGCAGAGTTTTCTGCACTCCGTGAGCTCAGCAGTGCGTGGAGTGCAGAAAACTCTGCGAACGGAGCGGAGTTCACCGCCCAGGCCTATTCTTGAATATAATGCCCAGTCTCTGCGCTGACATCTAAGAGTGAATGTGCGTGCGTACTGTGTTTGAGGTACTGTTAGCAGGACTCCATGTTAAATGTGAGTGTGTGCTTAACTAGACCAGTGGGATCCATTTTGGACTGCCCCTCGGACAACATAGCACAGGATGGAGGTTCTGACTTAGCCTTCCCAGAAAAGGCACACCTGAATTGGAAGGAACTGTCCCAGACACTGAAGCTTAGGATGGTGGAGACAAGGCCGCATTAGGAATTCACCATTGACCATTTGGTGGCAGATCTGTAGATTATCTCTCCCTATGCACTGTCATCGAAGGTGACAGGAAACAGGGGCAGGTGAATCAGCAAATATGTTTTTAGATCTAAAGAGAATTATTTCAGGCAAGGCCTGCACTTTAGTCTTCCCCCAAGTGCTACTCCCAAAAAGGGTTGTTGACAGCCAGGTGCAGAGCTTCTTACTTGATTGTGCTGCTGATGTGGGTTCTTGCCTTGTCACTACCTGCTGAAATGAGCCTCACCAGGGACAAAGACTATATCTGCTGCATGGAGTTGGAATACACAAAGAAGAGGAACTGACACGAACCAGTTAGAGGCCTTTGACAGTGTGATTCACATTCCCTGTTTGGAAGGCGATTATAACATATGGGAGCCTACAATCGCTACTTTGTTTATTATTGGACCTCTTTAGTAAACTGTAATAAAGAAATTATGTAGCTGCTCAACTGTAATAAGTTATTACAGTTAACGTATGGTGCCATATTGCCTCCTGCCAGAGCCATTTGCCAAAGTGAAAGGCAGGTCACGGAACATAATTACAGCTGCAGTTTAAACAAACAAAACAGGAACCAGTGTTTAATTCTTCTGATCTGTTTTTCTAAAATGATGAGTGGTAGCACAAAGCAGAGATTTATGGCAACATAGTTATTATTTGTACACTATTGGTCATTACAGGATAGTTGGAATCTTTGTATTTTTCTACTCATTCTGAGCTACATTTTGTTTATCTGACTTATATAAAATTGATTCTAATATCTTTTTTTCCAAAAGCATTTACTAACTGCTTTTGGTGTGCTCAATTTTGTATTACAGGTTTCACATTTATTCTTCATTTCTTCACCCATGGTTTGTCTTTCGTAATAAGGAACAAGATGCTGAAGATGCAATTGGTTTGTGGGAAGAGTGTTGGAATGATTATGTATTATAAGTAATAAAAAATCCTCAGATGTATGTTAAAAGAATATTGCTAGTGACATGACCTTATAAAGAAATTCAGCCTTCAACTTTGTTTCTCTATAAGGTCACAGAACTCTTCGGTGACTTGCAATATCCTTGTAATGTATGGCTGGGGAGAACCTTAGCCCATATATAAAAGTGTGAGCCAAGCTTTCCCACTTGATTCACGTTCATTGACAAAATGAGGGGGTGCTCCACAGTGTACTCAAAGAAATCCTAAGATCCAAAGCTTGTGTCTTGTACAGCCAGTCTCTCAGAGGTGAAGGGACAGCACATGATGCCTGTAATATTGCTGAGATGAGCTCTACATCTGCCTGTGGTTTTGAAGCTTCTGGCCTGCTGAGAGATGGGAAGGAGCGCATGGGCCTTTCAGAGAGACAACTACCAAGTGGAAGTCCAGCCACTGTGCCCAGGAGCATTGGGGACATCCTCAAAAATTGTAGACTGCCATAAGAAGTGTAAATCCTGTACTTCCCGACCTAACATCGTCACCCATTCACCCTGTAAGAGGTGCAACTGCTGCTGCAATGACCCGCCTCAGTATTCTGTAGCTATGAGTGACCATAACCTGAGACACCTCCTGTTACAAGCAACCAGGTCTGAAACACCAACAGCTATGAATGACTGATCCAATCCTCACAGAGCACATCACTGTCAGGTGCTGGAGTAACTGTACTGACTCGGCTGGCTGGCATGGTTGCCACGCAATGCGCCCATAAGCTAGGGAGGTTACCAAGCAGATCAAAAGCTTCCTGTGGCTACCCAGCAGCATGCTGACACACTGAGAGAATGCATCTAATTCACAAACCCTAAACATGTACTTATAGCATCCGAGCGTCAATACCCTGGTAAAGCTGGGAACCGCATAACTCTCACGAGTGCCTCAAGCACTGGACTAAAGTGAGTTGAGACACCCTAACTTTAAAGACTGCTAGGTTATTTGCACGGTTAGTCCTACTGGTCACGGAACCAAGGAAGCTGCTTGCACATTCAATAGTGAGCCTGCACTACTGCTTCCATTAAATGTGTTTCTGTGTAGAAATCCCCATGCAGTGCATGTGTTGAAACAATATGCCTTTTTTATTTCTGTGTTTGGTATTGATTTTGGAGTATATTAAAGCTTTTCATAAAACAAGCATGGGGCTGGACAAAAATGATTATGTCTGTTGCATAAGGGTTACGTTCTGAGTCTCTGCCTCCACACTACCTCCCCTAGAAACCTTGGACTGTTTCTCTTGCTATCAGTGAGGGCCAAGTGCTTAAGGTTGTACTTGATGTCCACTTCCCCTGCTTAATATGCTGAATCTCCAATTCCTGGCTTAAGTGTTTAGTCAGGAGTCTGGGTCAGAGGGTCCCATGGACTTACACGAAGAAGAGAGCCCAAATGTAATAATTGGAGGTTTTTGCTACCGGTATCATGGGGTCTCCATGCTGTGAAACCCATTACTGGGAACCGAACACCCCTTTTTAACACGACTCTCAGGTTAGCAAGGCAGAGCAGTCCAAGGATTACTCAGGAGAAGTGCAAAGGGCTAAAGACTTAGTCCTTAATAACACAACACACTACAAGCAACACTTAATACATAAATTGCTGTCCAATCAATGCTTTTTCCTATACAAAGTACAGATATGTAATTACACACCTACTACATACTATGCACAAATTTACAAATATATACAGTATGGCGGGCAGAAATGCCACTAGTGACATCCTCTAAAGGGCCTCACAAACAACAGTGGATGCACACTGAAGGGAGGTCCTACAGTTCATGTAACACCCCCTTAAATGTACCCTGTAGCCCCTGCCTTGGAGGCACATATAATTATCTGTGCACCAACAAGACCTCAAAGCAGATTATCCCCTCTCTGCCTGCAGTCCCTATCCCCCACAGCTTTCTGTCATCTTGCGGGCACCTGTGTGTCCAGCAGGAGCCTTTGGTTTTCCCCTTTGGCAGTTGTCCGCCTACAGTATCAGTCCACAGAAGTTCCAGTGAAACCCTCCCCTTTAGGGTCCCCGGCAAATCTATTCCTTTACTGTCCCCCCTAGAGGGAGTGGGGATGCCTGTGTGATTGGCCCCGGAGCAACACATTACCAGACTGTAAGTCAGTAAAAGTCCAGAGTGACCCACAACTCCAAAAAAGGTACATGCATCCTTGGGGTTCTGTTGAATCCACTGCTTCTCAAAGTCTTTCCCTTGTGCAGGGGTTTGTAAGGAGGGGTGGAACATTCCAGAAAGTGAGCACTCCTACCCAATTTAAAGATGACACATCATCACTCCACAGCATCCCATCCCTCCTGCCCATCATTTTAGGACTTTCAAAAATGGCAATTTCCATTTGTCACTGCTGTTTAAGAGCTCTAATCCTACCCCTAACTGCCACTGCCAAACTGGTTTCTTCCCATCAAACCTCACTGGGATCTCCTGGAGCGACTGAAAACAGAGGTTCTGGTTTCTCCCTATTGTTTTATGAGAAAAGGCATGTCCAGGCTTGTCAGGCAAGCTAAGTGTAATCAACTTATGCAGATTCTGCCCCACTCCCTGCCTCTCCTTGAAACAGGCTTAATTTCTTCAAGATGGGCCTATTGTGTGCAGAAGGCTTTGCTCAACCTGCTGGCCACCTTCCACTGTCAGGATCTCAGTGTCCACCTTTCCCATAAGGCCAACTGTGTCCTTGCTTCTCTAACAGAATGCCAATGCCTCTCTTCTGCTCCCTTCTCATGTAACAAATGTCTTTACGCCTCATCAGGTCCTTATTACCGTTATCATAAGATTACTTGTGGTTCTGTTGCTCATACGGTCCTTAGAGCCCATCCTCCCTATCAGATTCTTCAACACTCCGGGCCAGATTTATCATTGGATTGCATTGCTCTTGCGTCACACCTGGTGTTGCAAAGACAATTCAATCCTTAAGCCAGATTTACGAACAACGCAGGCCACCTTTCGTGGCCCTGCGTTGCTTGGTAAATCTGGAGTAACGCAAGGCAGCCCAAGTTGCTCTGCACTGGGAAGATGTTCAGTGGATTTTGGTGCATACCCATATTTACCAAGACTCGCAAACCTGGGAATGTGTCAACATGCTACACCTTCCCGACAGAGGTGCAACAAGGAGAAATATCTTAATTCTCCTTGTTGTTTCCTCTTTCTAAGTGTGCTGCACAATGCAGCACACTTAGAAAGTGGAAAACACCTCTTAGGATTGTTTTGTGCAGGAAGGTATGCCTTCCTGCACAAAACCAAACCTGCCTGCAATGCGCACACCATGGCGCAAGAGTGTCTGCATTGCCGCTAGGCTGCATTCAGTGCACCAGTGAAAGAAGAGAGCAGGAATGCACCATATATTGATAGATAAGGCACATTCCTGCCCTCTCAATTTGACACAGTGCAGCAAATTGTCTTACTGCCTTGCACTGCTTCAAAGTTTGATTAATTTGGGCCTCAGTCGTCACTCAACCGACATCCCATTCAACCATGTAGTGTTCCACAACCTGCTCCCCCATCAACTCACCTGTTTATCATCTTCATCACCTACCCTTTTGTCTTTTCACTTATCGACTGTCACTCACTCACCCATACATATACTCATGTTTTCACTTACTCTAAAAAGTGAGTAAGAGGATTAGAGGATTTGGAGATACCATCTCCATAATTTATGAATCCGAGGGAATTTGACTAATAGTTCAAACTTGGCCCAAACTGAGCTTCTGGTACAGAGCTGCTGAACGTTCTTTTAAAGGAGGCCATGGACTTCTAGCTTCCTTACTCCAGCCTCCTAAAAAATACTAAGTTTAACTCAGTGGTTTGCCCACTCCAAGTATGCATGAATGTTTGGCCAGCCATCTCGGGCCGGCCAAACATTCTTGCGCACTTTGAATGTTCTCCACCCAGGCTGGGTGGAGAACATGCCCAGGCTCCCACTGCTTGTCTGAGCACCGAACCACGACGCTCGCACCAATTGCAATGCTGCATTGCAGTGTTGTGATTGGCTTTGGGGAGCCTGGTGCTTCCTCTTTCCAGTTCTGTCCGGGAGAGACAACGAAGGACGCGGAGAAGAGACAGGGCAAGGAGGTAGGTTTTTTTCTATTTATTTTTACACCACCTCACCCTCCACTCCCGCCCCCGATCGGTGCCAGCTGCCACTGATTATGCTCTATGTCCAACTCTTTTCAGGGCCCCGCTTTCCTTCTCCAACATTTATTTGCTTATTTGAATTGAAATCAAGCCTACCGTCTTACTGTTGAGGCAGCTTGTGTAGCCACACAATTAGATAACTCCCAACACAATGTTTCCTCTTTCCCTGAAGCACATTTTTTAAATTCATATAAGCAGGTACTACCTATTGCACGTGGCTGAAACAGAAGAAGCTTCAAAGGGCCCTGCACTAAGTTTTAGCTACAGGCCCCACGCTAACCTCTGACAAGTCTGGAGGACTTCTTCAGGGGTCAGTGAACTTTAAATATGGCTAATTAAGAAAGTATTCAGTTCCAAGCAGCCAATCACCTCACAGTATGTCATCGGGTCTCTGCGGATCATTTACTGTTTCCAGCGATTTACATACATTTTATCTTTACAAATCCAGACAAAAGCTGAATGGAATTACAGTGATGTTATAAAACAATGTTATAACATGCTGTGTTCTTGCTTTTGATAACGAGGTGCTAACTGTGTGATTACTGTTGCATGTAAAGTTCCAAAATGTCTGCGGGTGTTAGTGGGCTGTATAAGAACACGAAATAAATGTTAAAAAAATGAACATACATAGAAGCAGACACAAAAAATGTCCTCTATATACATTTGAAATTTAGTGTCATTTTTCAATAGTTCATTTCTATGTCAATCCATATTCATGTCGCACAAATATATTTTAGTCTGAGCTGTCAAATGAGAGTTTAATCACAGAGCAAGATTGATGATGCAACCGTGCAAATGAACTGCTCTTCTAACTGTCAAAAAGATAATATGTGTTGTTGGTTAATCAAATCAAATCAAAAGTAGCTTTATTCGATTTAAAAATAAATCATAAAAGCTGGTTAGTAAACATATCACCCTCATTTTCTTGTGTATTTGAGATACAAGTTTACTTTTTAGTAAGCCTGTGACTAATTGCATCATGGTGTCAGAATATTCCATTTTCTAACTCGTGGCACGTTTACGAAAACAACCTGCACCTGCAAAAATAATTCCTAAATCTGTGCGAGGTCCTCACCCTTCCTTTGCTTTAAAATGCAAGGCCTGTGAAAATTCCCAGATAAACAATGGCCGCCTTCATAAGTTCATGATTCAGGGGCTCGGGCGGGAGCTGTGGAAATGTGGCCACATTACCTCACAACCGACATATTATTCCTTACATTGGGAAACTGTAAAGGCCGCTGTTGGATTTCAAAATAAATATTGCCCTTTAAATACATATGGGTGTGATGTCAAGGTTTAAAGAAATGTTCAAAAAGTTGGCAAAGAGACTCTCAGGGTTGATGTTTTTTTACAGAAAGGAAGTCATTATGCTCTCTTGGGAGACTGGAAACTTGGCTGAAGGTCTGTAAATACAGCTTTAAAGAACCAGACAGGTATGAAAATATCTTTTTAAAACTCGCATTTAGTTCAAGACCCAAAATAATATAGCATCAAACGAACGATAGCACCTCCACAGCGCTCAGCTGTCGGCGGCACACCACGCTGAACTACCTTTTCATTAAATGACCAAATATTTTTTGTTAAAAGTAAAAGGCAATTTATCGAATGAAACTAAACCAAAGAAAGATTTCTTCACAACCATACTTGTCTGCTTCCCCTCTGTGGTTCCTAAAGACCCTGCTGCCTATTTGCCTACTTCATTCTTTCTGTCTATATTTCCCAGTGTTCTCAGAATTTAAAAATGTCAAGGGTGATATTTCTAAACAGAAAGAGCCGTCTAAAATGAGATTTAGAATTTTACACGGTTTGTATTGAATTTTCTTTTGTATGTATTATGAAGACCAATTTTTCATCTTTGCAAATATTTGGGCGCGACTGTGGGGTTCGACATTAACAATTTTCAGTGTGTGTCAACCCAGTGCTGATATGTTAGAACCACCTGTCATTATTCACCCATTTTAGCTCAAATAATGTCTCCGGAATGGGGTTTTGGAAGACCTGCCAACATTCAACACCCAAAACCCTGCCTCTTCTATCTCATGGGGCTGACGTGCCTTGAGAGAGTTGGTGTAGACGAAATCTTCATAGATCTACTGCTGGCAGTATCTTTCATGAATGTCAAGCTTGAAAAGTCATGGAGCTCCATTGAAATCAGTAGTAATCTCATCCATGTTGGGCATTACATGCTTCTGCTTGCTATCCTTGTTGTGCAATCTCATATCTACACAGTTTGTTACTGCCCTATTTGTTTCAGCTTCTTTGTTACAACAATTGGTAAAACCTGTGATATGGAGCGTCTAATGTTTTTGATGATGTTTGTAGCTTGCGTTTTTTCCAGTTCTTTCTATACTTAGGTTCTCATTTATGGCATTTTTGCATAGGGTAGCACAGAAAGGCACCTTGCGGCACTGCCCCACGCCAAAGTGAAAGGGCAGGAATGCACCGTATTTAAGCAATATGGTGCATTCCTGTCCTTTCTGCCTGCTCTGCCACCGTTTTGGAAGCCTAGCACCAATGCAGCCACCCATGCACCATGGTGCAATGGTGCCTCCATTGCAGGCAGGATTGTTTTTGTGCAGGAAGGGGTACCTGCACAAAAACAATCCTACAATGCATTTTTCTCTTTCTGTGTGTGCCTTAGAATGCCCAATTACTTTGGGCTCCATTGCAATCCATTGTTGTTTGCACACCATGTCACCTCAGATTGGACCCAGCTACATGCAAATCAGTCTTGACCCTTCTCCAATTGGAACAGTCCAGCCAGACCTGCCAAGCCAGGTTTTCCCTGAACCGGAACACAAGCAACATTTGAGTGGAATCTGGTACTATTTCCTCTATTGTTCTTCCATAGATAGTACAAATCCCTCTATATCATCATCTTTCATGCTAGTGAGTGACAGCAAATATTGTCATTACATAGTGCAAGTGCCTACCCCATCTGCCCCAGCCTTGTTCATAGCAGTTGACCAAACTCAACTGCCGGCAACTAGAAAGGAAGTGGGGCACCAGCAAAGAGCCAGGAGACCACACCATCTTCAAGACAGCACTCAACCAGTACCACTGCCTCCTGAAAGAAACAGAAAGGAATGCCTTAGCAGACTGCATTGAAGCCAGCATGAACCACAGCAAGGAGCTCTTTGCCATTATGAAGGAGTTATCAAACCCCACAGACAGAGAACGACATCACCCCCTCCTAAGAACTGTGTGACACCCTGGCGGACTTCTTCCATGACAAGATCTCAGCCATCTACGAAAACTTCGAACCCCAACCCCCCTTTGCCAACAGCATCAGCCTGCTCACTTCCACAAACACAGACCCAGAACACCCGCTCACCCGATGGGGCCTCTCACAATGAAAACCACAATCTCCATCATGAACTTCATACACTCTGGAGCACCCACGGACCCCTGTCCCCACCACATCTTCAACCTCGGGAGCAAGATGTTTGGCGACGAGCTCAAGAAAGCCCTGAATGCATCCATCGCCTCAGCCACCTTCCCAGAGGAGTGGAAACTCGCTGAAGTAAGGCCCTTCCTGAAGAAACCACCCGGTGACCAAACAGATCCAAAGAACTACTGACCCATTTCCCTGCTCCCCTTTCCAGCGAAGGTTCTCGAAAAGGCCAGCAACTCCCCAAACACCTGGAACACAACAACCTTCTGGACTCCTCTCAATCTGGATTCCGAGCCAACCATAGCACCAAGACAGCCCTTATTGCAGCTATAACCGGCATCAGGGCACTCCTGAACTGCTTTGAAACAGCAGCCATCAGCCTCTTGGACCTGTCAGCCGCCTTCGACACCGTCTCCCACCATGTCCTGATTAATAGACTCCACCACATTGGTCTTCAGGAAGACGCCCTCAAGTGGATCACCTTACACCTCACTGGAAGGACCCAGAGGATCCGTCTCACACCGTTCACCTTGGAACTGAAGAAGGTCATCTGCGGTGTCCCTCAAGGATCATCCCTCAGCCCCACCCTCTTTAACACGTGCATGACTCCCCTGGTCAACACCGTCAGAACACAAGGACTCAACATCATCTCCTACGCGACGACACAGGGCGCACATTTTGCTCTTTCATTTGTAGGGGTGCATCATAATCATGGGTAATACGCACCTACATATAATCCTTTAATATACTAACTTAGGCCATTAGAACGTAAACTGTAATAACGAGAAAGGTGCTGTGTTAGGGATATTTTTAATGTAAACGTGGAGAAATTAACGTTGCAACTACATGTGTTTAGCCGAAAACATTAATGTGCAGAATTCGTACATGTCGCTGACAATTATTTACGTATTTGATGTGCTTATGTAATGTGTTAATTTAGATGTGCTTAGTAATAACGTTCACTTCATATGTGTAATTTCGAGAGGCCTTTGTGCCATTTCTTATGTTGACCGATTTCTGCAGGCCTCAATTGTATTTTTCCCCTGGAGGCTCTCACATTAGATTTAACAGTTAGATTTCATGTTCATGTAGGATTTTTTCTTTTTCACGTTTTTGTTGCAGGTGGAGAATTTATCCTTGTTAGTTAGAATGTCTTTGTTTTAGGAGTTAGGCTTAGGGAGGAGAGGATACATTGAATGCTGATACTGATAATAGAGAACTGTTGTACTTTTTCATCAGACTAAGCCTGGGAATCATGGGCATCTTGCCAGAGCCTGGGAGCATTGCTGCCGTGTGGAAAACTACCTACCAGGAGGTAGCTTCACTGGATGTTGTGATACTGCAATGCATCTTGGGATACGACCTGAAAGAATTGATTTACTGAAGTTAGGGAAAGTGTCCGGGGGACTTCTGCCTTGCCTTGAGCTTTAGAGCATCCTAGAATGAGCTCTGTAGCTTCATGCTACCCAACCCATCTGATGTGAAGAGACTTCTTAGGGAGGCTTCACGCGCTGACACCTTATATACCTTGCCTGGGGAAATTCTAAGTAGGGATGTCACGCTAGTAGTAGTGTAGGGACAGACTAATGCTTTATACCCACGAATTGCCAATGAAGGGGAACTTGGACATTAGTGCTGTCATCTTTTGCATTTTGGTTCTTGAATTGATAATCCTGTGCATATTGCATCACCTTAACGTCATCCGTAGGTTTGGCTTTGTATTAGTTTCGCTGTATTTCTACGTCTAACTGTTCTTGGCTTTGTAATAAACTAACTAAACCTGATTGAGAGTTTGTGATTCTTCGGAGTCATAGTTCATTGGAACTGTATGATTGATTGGCTAACAACTTTCTCCCCTCCACGCTTTCATGTTAATAAAAAGAGTCATCGACCTGAGGGTTCCAGAGTAAATCTAAAACATGGTACCCCGCTCCTTCAACGCTCATCCTCTTGTTGTCAGAAGACCCCTCCACCACCAGAGCCAACTTCCACAGATGTGTGATCAACGTCGCCGAATGGGTGAAGGACAGCTATCTCAAGCGCAACACGGACAAGACGTAAGTCACCATCTTCAGGAACAATACCTCGCAATGGAGCAATATGTGGTGGCCTCCTGAACTTGACCCATCCCCCACCCCGACAGACCACGCCTGCAACCTCGGAATCATCCTGGACAGCAAGCTGTCTATGAACAAACAGATAAATGCAGTCTCATTCGCCTGCTTCCACATCCTACGCATGCTCCGCAAGATCTTCAGGTGGCTCCCAGTCAACACCAGAAAGACCGTCACACAGGCCCTCATCACCAGCAGGCTGGAATATGGCAACCAACTCTATGTATGAATCATTGCACGCCTCCTGAAGAGACTACAGACCATACAAAACTTAACAGCAAAACTCATCCTCGATCTCCCCAGAAGGACCCACATTACAATGCATCTCAAGAAGCTACACTGGCTCCTGATCCAGAAGAGATGCCAGTTCAAGATGTTGACCCACGCATACAAAGCCCTGCATAACGAAGGACCAGCATACATCAGCACATGCCTGACCTTCCACCAACCGACCAGACACCTGCATTCAACCTCCCTCTTCCTTGCAAACACCCTTCAGGATCCGCCAAAGCAACAGCGGAGGACACTCCTTCTCCCACCTGGTGGCCAAAGCATGGAACAACTTTCCCCAGCAAATTAGGACCGCCCCATCGCTCTGTAAATTCAGGAAAGGACTCAAGACCTGGCTGTTTGAATGAACAAAGCTCCATGAAGCAGCCAGCAACTCCTGCGCCTTGAGACCCTCACGGGTGATTAGCAGCGCTTTACAAATCCTGATTGATTGATTGACAGCCCACATCCATTTTCGTAATGATTCATCTTTTTGCCAAACTCCTAGCAGTTTTGCATTTTAGCAGGAGCGGACTGCTACAGTGGACACGCCTTCGGTTCTCCTTTGTCGCGTGAAGACCTTCTGGTTTTCATGCTTGATTTGGTCTCTAGTTTCAAATCGCCAGGGCGAGGCTTGGGCGTGGCACGTAGGAGCATTCTCAATGTGTTTCACGCTGACACGTGAGAGATCAGTAACCCTCCCCAGGTCTAGTGTGGCTTATTTTTGCAGATTTCAGGGTCTTGGAGAATGAGAGAAATCAATTTCAGCGATTGAAACCCCGGGCACTTAATCTAATTGTCCACGACAATTGGCGTTCACTTTCTTTGCTTGACACAGCGTGAACTCAAGTATTCAGCATTCGCCACTTACACTTGAACACTGGTCAGACCCAAACGTAGGAAGCGGTGAATGCTGCTGTTCACAGATGCCCAGCCTGCGTCGCCATTGCACCAGCTGTATGTAAATCGGAAGTATATACATGTTACCAGGGCCGGTTCTAGGATTTTTGGGGCCCTATGCAGAAGGGGAATGTGCGAGGCCCCTCTAATTTGCATAGACTTGACTCATTCAGGGCTGTTTGCATCTCAATAGATGTCCCTGCTCCTGAAGCTGCAGCCCCTCCCTCTCAGCCACCTACAAGGTCGCTGTTCTATGTCTTCGTCTGTCAGATGCCTTCTGACAGTGATGAGTTTTTGGATACCGAGGCAATAGCCTCATTACTCCACATTCATTTTGAGTTTTTTAGTTGCTGTTTCGGTTTTCTTATCGATGTGTGACACTTTGTCACAGTTGAGGTGGGTTCACAAGGTCAGCGCTGTGATGGGCCGCGGGTAGCCGGTAATGATGAACTTTAGATGCCTGCCGAGGCGGTAGCCTTCTGACAGTGATGAGTTTGGGGTACCTGCCGGGGCTGTAGCTTCCTGGAGGTGATGAGATTTATGTGCCTGCCGAGGCGGTAATGCCTTCTGGCAGTGATGAGTTTCGGATGCCTGCCGAGGCGGTAATGCCTTCTGACAGCGATTAGTTTTGGATGCCTGCCGAGGCGGTATTGCCTTCTGGCAGAGATGAGTTTTGGATGCTGAGCCGCTGTTCTGGTTTCACAAGGTCAGCGCTGTGATGGGACGCGGGTAGCGGTCAAATGGGTTTGCGGAGATGTCAGCAAGTTTCCTGATCAGTGGGTTTTCTTTTGATCCAATCCTTTGTAGAAATTCCTGTTGAGTTTGCGGAGATGGTCATCCAACATCTCAACGCCCAGGTCTCTGTGGAGGTCTGCTGTTCTTGTGAGGATAGGAGCACCTGCTGCTATCCGTAAGGCCTTGCTCTGCAGTATCTGTAAGTCCTTCCGAAGCTGCGGGTGGCAGCCACTCCAAACTGGAGAAGCGTACGTCAGTGTTGGTCGAATTATTGCAGTGATTACTCGCACCTTGCTCTGCATTGGCATTGACTTGGTCCTCAGGAGTGGGTACAATGCGGCCAATTTTTTGTTGCTTTCTGGCAAGTCTTCTCTACATGGTTCCTCCAGCTGAGCTTGGAATCCAGAGTCACCCCCAGGTAGGAGCTGCTGTTTTCCCATTTGATCTCTTCCCCATTGAGGAGGATCTGGGGATGCTTCCTTTTCAGTTTTTGGTGAATAAGGTTGCTGTGGTTTTGCTTGTGTTCAGGGTTATCTGCCAGTCACTGTACCATCCGGAGAGTCTGCTGAGCGATGATTCAAGGTTCTTAGCCACTTCCTTATTGCTGAAGGATTGGGAGATGACTGCCACATCGTCGGCGTAAAGAGCAAGATCAGTCTTCTTTTAAGTCCGTGGGGATATCATTTGTAAATATATTAAAGAGGAATGGTCCAAGTATTGATCCCTGAGGCACTCCAGCAAGAATAGGGCGTGATGTTGAACATTCTTCTCGTACCGCCACGTGAAAGGTCCGTTCCGACAAGTAGCTAGACAACAGCTTGACCAGGTAGCTTGGAAACTTGAGCTTGATAAGCTTGTAAAGCAGTCCCTTGTGCCATACTCGGTCGAATGCTTTGGCTACATCCAGAAAGACTACTCCAGTAGACTTGTTGATGTTGAATCCATGGCTAATGATGTCCACAACTCTGAGAAGTTGGTGATTGGTTGAGTGGTCTTTCCGGAGCCACCTACAAGCACCTCTTAACAGCTCATAAAGGGCTGAAGGTGTGAGGGTTGCTTATCTCCAGATGGGGTTAAGGGACTGCCAGGGAGCTAAACAGCTGGACAATAGTCCTCCCGCTGAGCCTCTGCGTGGGTGGGGGGAGGAGGCCTAATTGCAGGACAAAACAGGAATGTGCCTTCTTGCAAGTGGGACTGCCCCCCCCACCCCCTCTGGGTTCGCCTCATTACACCATAGCAGTGAGACGGGGAGGGGGCGGGGGGTGGGGGGCTAAGGTGGTGCACTTGCAAGGTGGCACCTTTCATGCTGTGGCCTGACTGTTACGCATTGGTGTGAGGCCCCAAGTTGCCGGAGGGCTGACTGCGGGGCCCTGGGCAGCGGCCCACAGTGCCCATGCCCAGCGCCGGCCCTGCATGTCACCGTACCTGATTTACGAGTGGAGAATCCCGCTATTTCAATACAAAAATAGCTTAATTTAGCTTTCTCCCACTTGGAAAATTCACCACTTCGATGTCCGCGTATTTTATTTCGTTATTTTTTTTTTCTTAATCTGCTTCTTCCCTGTACCACAAATGTTTTCACGTATGCTGGTGTTGGTTGGGCACGAGTCATACCTATATCCACTTGTCGCGAGTATTAATGATGGTTAAACATGCTGCACCTTCTGCTCCCCAAAATAAATATATTTAGATAGCATAACCAGTTTGGAACCGTAAGGAGAGGATACGCTACTAACCACAAAAAATGGAATAAGGCCAGGAAGTCCACTTTCAGGTGTCACCATTATCGAATAGTGCTGATCTAATTCACCTCGGAAAAGTGTTATGCGATGGTGTATTGTATATTTTACACCAGATATAGTTATTGAGTCGTCGCTAAAAGTTCAATCAGAATTCCACATTTCAGTAGAGATTGTGTATTAATTGCGACTACATAATGGGACACTTCAATTTATTACTGAGTTTTATGAAAAAATGTCGCTGTTCAAAAACATAGCTATGCGTTTTCGATGTTTTTGTCCATCAGAAGGAAATGCTTGGGGAAGAAAGTGTACCATTGCTCATCGTCCAAAAGATGGCGCTAAAATGCTACTGCTGTATCACTACCTTTATGTAACAAATACCATCGCACCCAACTCTAGAGAAGACAGTGGAACTCTTTATGTCAGATAGCCCACGACGTCGCCCAAGACATCGCCATCCCTTTTATTACTTAATTGCTTAGGCTTTCCCTTATCACTTACAAAATCGAGACATGAGCATTTTATTGTGATCCTAGAGAATAAGAACGTTTGCACACCAAAAAAATAAAAAAAAGACAGCGAGCCTGAAAAAGAACCTGCATCATACCTGCCAACTAAGACAGAAATTTCACTGTGTGAGGAGGGGGCGGGGCCTTGGAGGGGCGTGGCCTCGTGCCACCGAAACACCTGAGAGGCACTTTTGGTGCCTCAAGGTATTCTGCATCTACCAGGCAGAGTCTGAACCATACTTAATAGATGAGGTAAAAACTAGCAGGGCGATCACGCAGATCCATCGGGTTTCTTCAGTGCTTAATTTGTGTAAGAATAAGTGCAGGGCCCTAGGTTTTTGCCCAGAAGCCTGTGGCCTGGGCCGGTGCTATTGATTCAGTCTTGATTCCACCTCACGCCTCTTTCATCCACGACCAGACATTCCCATCCCCTTTGGCTTACTTTTCAGGTTCTTCTTCATCCCTGCTTTCTTTCTTTGCCACTGTGTTTCGACTTTCTCTTCCTCCTTCTTTCCCCCTTTTGTGCTTTTGTCTCTTTTTCTGCATCAAAATCTGATGAGGGAAAATAAGTACCAACCCCCAACAAAGAGTGCTGGTGGGTACCACCTGCAACCACCATATCAAATTAAGCACTGGTATATTCACTAGGAGTGTACATTGGCTGCATCGTGAGGTGATGTTTTTGCCGATGTGTGCCAATCTCGTGGAGGTGGCTGATGAGGATGGAGTGTGAGACCGTGTCAAATGCTGCAGAAAGGTCCACAAGGATGAGGGAGCAGTGTCTCATCTGTCCAAGATCATTTGGATGTCGTCTGAGGTGGAAATGAGTGCTGTTTCGGTGCTGTGATTGGGACTGAAGCCAGACTGTGTGGCATCGAGGAGGTGGTTGCTGATGAGGTGGTTGGTGAGGCGTTGGTTGATGATCTTTTCTTTATAACAAAATTGTATTTGTTCTAAGTTGCCAATTACACAAACCAACCACACCCCACCCGAATACCCCTTACAATCAATCAATCAATCAGTACTTGTTAAGCGTGGCTACTCACCTGTGAGGGTCTCACGGCGCTGGGGTGGTGGTGAGCGGGTCTGACTGGGTGCTGTGGTTCATTCGAAGAGCCAGGTCTTGAGATCCTTCTTGAATTGTGTCAGAGATGGGGAGAGCCTGTGGTGGAGGGGCAGGGTGTTCCAGGATTTGGCGGTAAGGTAGGAGAAGGATCGTCCTTCAGTCCTGGTCTTGTGGATCTGAGGGATGGTGACGAGGGCCAGTTGGGTGGAGCAGAGGTGTCTGGTGGGCACGTGGAATGAGAGGCGGTGGTTCAGGTATGATGGTCCGGCATCATGGAGGGCTTTGTAGGCATGTGTAAGGAGCTTGAAGGTGACTCTTTTGTTGCCTGGGAGCCGGTGGAGTTCTCGTAGGTGTTCGGAGAGGTGGCTGCGGCGGGGGATGTTGAGGACCAGTCTGGCTGTGGCATTCTGCACGTTCTGAGGAGTTTCTGGGTGGCTCCTGCATAGAGTGTGTTGCCGTAGTCGAGTCTGTTGCTGATGAGTGTGTGGATGACAGTCTTCCTGGCCTCAGTGGGGATCCATCTGCAGGTCTTCAAAGGAATGCAAAAGAAACAATTGATGGACGGAATGCTGGACAATGCAAACATTCACCCCCAGTCACAAGGATCTGGGTTAAATTCATCATTCTTTTGCTCACCACACCACCCCAGTTTGGACCCAGCCATATGCAAATCAGTCTTGACCCTGTTCCTTGTGGGAACAGTCCAGCCCGAACTGCCAAGCCAGGTCCTCCCTGGACCGGAAACAAGCATCCTGGGACCGGTTTCAGGGCATCACCCTTCTTCAGCCAGGCTAGCTTGAATCCAGTGGTGTAGTGAGCACGGGACCCACGTCTGGGCATACCCTTCCCATTTAGGGCGACAAATGCAAAAGAAACAATTGATGGACGGAATGCTGGACAATGCAAACATTCACCCCCAGTCCCAAGGATCTGGGTTAAATCCATCATTCTTTTGCTCACCACACCACCCCAGTTTGGACCCAGCCATATGCAAATCAGTCTTGACCCTGTTCCTTGTGGGAACAGTCCAGCCCGAACTGCCAAGCCAGGTCCTCCCTGGACCGGAAACAAGCATCCTGGGACCGGTTTCAGGGCATCACCCTTCTTCAGCCAGGGTAGCTTGAATCCAGTGGTGTAGTGAGCACGGGACCCGCGTCTGGGCATACCCTTCCCATTTAGGGCGACAAATGCAAAAGAAACAATTGATGGACGGAATGCTGGACAATGCAAACATTCACCCCCAGTCACAAGGATCTGGGTTAAATCCATCATTCTTTTGCTCACCACACCACCCCAGTTTGGACCCAGCCATATGCAAATCAGTCTTGACCCTGTTCCTTGTGGGAACAGTCAGCCCGAACTGCCAAGCCAGGTCCTCCCTGGACCGGAAACAAGCATCCTGGGACCGGTTTCAGGGCATCACCCTTCTTCAGCCAGGCTAGCTTGAATCCAGTGGTGTAGTGAGCACGGGACCCACGTCTGGGCATACCCTTCCCACTTAGGGCGACAAATGCAAAAGAAACAATTGATGGACGGAATGCTGGACAATGCAAACATTCACCCCCAGTCACAAGGATCTGGGTTAAATCCATCATTCTTTTGCTCACCACACCACCCCACCCCACCCCAGTTCAGACCCACCTATATGCAAATCAGTCTTGACCCTCTGCCTCATGGGAACAGTCCAGCCCGAACTGCCAAGCCAGGTCCTCCCTGGACCGGAAACAAGCATCCCCGAAACCGGTCCCAGGATGCTTGTTTCCGGTTCAGGGAAGACCTGGCTTGGCAGTTCGGGCTGGACTGTTCCCATGAGGCAGAGGGTCAAGACTGATTTGCATATAGGTGGGTCTGAACTGAGGTGGCGAAGTGAGCTAAAGAACGATGATGGATTCAACCCAGATCTGTGACTGGGGGGGAGTGTCTGAAAGGTTTCAGCGCTCCGTCCATCATCTCCTTGTGTTTGCTTTGTTTGCCCTAAGTTGGCAGGGTATGCCCAGACGTGGGTCCCTTGCTCACTTTGCCACTGGATTCAAGCTAGCCTGGCTGAAGAGGGTGTTACCCCGAAACCGGTCCCAGGATACTTGTTTGCGGTTCAGGCAAGACCTGGCTTGGCAGTTCGGGCTGGACTGTTCCCATGAAGCACAGGGTCAAGACTGATTTGCATATAGCTGGGTCTGAACTGTGGTGGCGAAGTGAGCTAAAGAACGATGATGGATTCAACCCAGATCTGTGACTGGGGGTGAGTGTCTGAAAAGTTTCAGCGCTCCGTCCATCATCTCCTTGTGTTTGCTTTGTTTGCCCTAAGTTGGCAGGGTATGCCCGGACGTGGGTCCCTTGCTCACTTTGCCACTGGATTCAAGCTAGCCTGGCTGAAGAGGTGTTACCCGAAACCGGTCCCAGGATGCTTGTTTCCGGTTCAGGGAAGACCTGGCTTGGCAGTTCGGGCTGGACTGTTCCCATGAGGCACAGGGTCAAGACTGATTTGCATATAGCTGGGTCTGAACTGAGGTGGCGAAGTGAGCTAAAGAACGATGATGGATTCAACCCAGATCTGTGACTGGGAGTGAGTGTCTGAAAAGTTTCAGCGCTCCGTCCATCATCTCCTTGTGTTTGCTTTGTTTGCCCTAAGTTGGCAGGGTATGCCCAGACGTGGGTCCCTTGCTCACTTTGCCACTGGATTCAAGCTAGCCTGGCTGAAGAGGGTGTTACCCCGAAACCGGTCCCAGGATGCTTGTTTCCGGTTCAGGGAAGACCTGGCTTGGCAGTTCGGGCTGGACTGTTCCCATGAGGCACAGGGTCAAGACTGATTTGCATATAGCTGGGTCTGAACTGAGGTGGCGAAGTGAGCTAAAGAACGATGATGGATTCAACCCAGATCTGTGACTGGGAGTGAGTGTCTGAAAAGTTTCAGCGCTCCGTCCATCATCTCCTTGTGTTTGCTTTGTTTGCCCTAAGTTGGCAGGGTATGCCCAGACGTGGGTCCCTTGCTCACTTTGCCACTGGATTCAAGCTAGCCTGGCTGAAGAGGGTGTTACCCCGAAACCGGTCCCAGGATGCTTGTTTCCGGTTCAGGGAAGACCTGGCTTGGCAGTTCGGGCTGGACTGTTCCCATGAGGCACAGGGTCAAGACTGATTTGCATATAGCTGGGTCTGAACTGAGGTGGCGAAGTGAGCTAAAGAACGATGATGGATTCAACCCAGATCTGTGACTGGGGGTGAGTGTCTGAAAAGTTTCAGCGCTCCGCTCATCATCTCCTTGTGTTTGCTTTGTTTGCCCTAAGTTGGCAGGGTATGCCCAGACGTGGGTCCCTTGCTCACTTTGCCACTGGATTCAAGCTAGCCTGGTTGAAGAGGGGTGTTACCCCGAAACCGGTCCCAGGATGCTTGTTTCCGGTTCAGGGAAGACCTGGCTTGGCAGTTCGGGCTGGACTGTTCCCATGAGGCACAGGGTCAAGACTGATTTGCATATAGCTGGGTCTGAACTGAGGTGGCGAAGTGAGCTAAAGAACGATGATGGATTCAACCCAGATCTGTGACTGGGAGTGAGTGTCTGAAAAGTTTCAGCGCTCCGTCCATCATCTCCTTGTGTTTGCTTTGTTTGCCCTAAGTTGGCAGGGTATGCCCAGACGTGGGTCCCTTGCTCACTTTGCCACTGGATTCAAGCTAGCCTGGCTGAAGAGGGGTGTTACCCCGAAACCGGTCCCAGGATGCTTGTTTCCGGTTCAGGGAAGACCTGGCTTGGCAGTTCGGGCTGGACTGTTCCCATGAGGCACAGGGTCAAGACTGATTTGCATATAGCTGGGTCTGAACTGAGGTGGCGAAGTGAGCTAAAGAACGATGATGGATTCAACCCAGATCTGTGACTGGGGGTGAGTGTCTGAAAAGTTTCAGTGCTCCGTCCATCATCTCCTTGTGTTTACTTTGTTTGCCCTAAGTTGGCAGGGTATGCCCAGACGTGGGTCCCTTGCTCACTTTGCCACTGGATTCAAGCTAGCCTGGCTGAAGAGGGGTGTTACCCCGAAACCGGTTCCAGGATGCTTGTTTCCGGTTCAGGGAAGACCTGGCTTGGCAGTTCGGGCTGGACTGTTCCCATGAGGCACAGGGTCAAGACTGATTTGCATATAGCTGGGTCTGAACTGAGGTGGCGAAGTGAGCTAAAGAACGATGATGGATTCAACCCAGATCTGTGACTGGGGGTGAGTGTCTGAAAAGTTTCAGCGCTCCGTCCATCATCTCTTTGTGTTTGCTTTGTTTGCCCTAAGTTGGCAGGGTATGCCCAGACGTGGGTCCCTTGCTCACTTTGCCACTGGATTCAAGCTAGCCTGGCTGAAGAGAGGTGTTACCCCGAAACCGGTCCCAGGAAGCTTGTTTCCGGTTCAGGGAAGACCTGGCTTGGCAGTTCGGGCTGGACTGTTCCCATGAGGCACAGGGTCAAGACTGATTTGCATATAGCTGGGTCTGAACTGAGGTGGCGAAGTGAGCTAAAGAACGATGATGGATTCAACCCAGATCTGTGACTGGGGGTGAGTGTCTGAAAAGTTTCAGCGCTCCGTCCATCATCTCCTTGTGTTTGCTTTGTTTGCCCTAAGTTGGCAGGGTATGCCCAGACGTGGGTCCCTTGCTCACTTTGCCACTGGATTCAAGCTAGCCTGGCTGAAGAGAGGTGTTACCCCGAAACCGGTCCCAGAATGCTTGTTTCCGGTTCAGGGAAGACCTGGCTTGGCAGTTCGGGCTGGACTGTTCCCATGAGGCACAGGGTCAAGACTGATTTGCATATAGCTGGGTCTGAACTGAGGTGGCGAAGTGAGCTAAAGAACGATGATGGATTCAACCCAGATCTGTGACTGGGGGTGAGTGTCTGAAAAGTTTTAGCGCTCCGTCCATCATCTCCTTGTGTTTGCTTTGGTCTTCAAAGGAAGGCGGAGTGTGGAAGCAAGATGAGGTGACAGCGTTAATCTGGTGGTTCATGGTGAGCGAGGAGTCCAGTATGATGCCGATATTTCGTGCCTGGTCAGTGGGTGTGAGAGGGTTCCTAGCTTGGCGGGCCACCATGAGGCTTCCCAGGCGGAGGTGTTGGGCCCCAGGATGAGGACTTTGGTCTTGTCGGTGTTGAGCTTGAGGCAGCTGTCTCTCATCCAGGTGACGACGGCTTTCATCCCATTGTGGAAGTTGTTTCTGCTGATGTCGGGCTCGTTGGTGAGGGAGAGAATCAGTTGGGTGTCATTGGCGTAGGATACAATGTTGAGCCCGTGGCTCCTGACGATGTTTGCGAGCTGGGCCATGTAGATGTTGAAAAGCGTGTGGCTCAAGAAGGAGCCCTGAGGTACTCTATAGCTGATCTCTGTGGGTTCAGAGGGGAATGGAGAAAGTCTGACTTGCTATATTCTACTGCTGAGGAAGGAACAGATCCAGTCCAGGGCTTTGTTGTGGATGCCAGTGTCGTGGAGTCTCGTGGTTAGGGTACGGTGGGAGACGGTGTCGAAGGCAGATGAGAGATCGAGGAGGATGAGGGCTGCTGTTTCTCCCCGCTCGCGGAGGGAGCAGATGTCATCGGTGGCGGCGAGGAGGGCAGTCTAGGTGCTGTGGTTGCTTCGGAAGCTGAATTGAGAGGAGTCCAGGACGAGGTTGGCTTAAATAAACTCAGAGTTGGGCGTTGATGGCCTTCTTGATGACCTTGGCTGGGAAGGGGAGCAGGGAGATGAGTCTGAAGTTCTTGAGGTCTGTCGGGTCAGCTGACGGTATCTTCAGCAGGGGGTTGATCTCAGTATGTTTCCAGTCATCGGGGAAGGTGGCGGTTTCGTTGGAGCAGTTTATGGTGTGGCGTAGTTTGGGGGCGATGGTGGCTCTGTGGAAGATGTGGTGCGGGCAGGGGTCCAAGGGGGCTCCGAAGTGAATGCTCTTCATGGTCTTGAGGGTGTCATATGTGGTGAGCGGGGTCCAGTTGAGCAGGATCTGTTGAGAGGCGTCATCGTCATGTGAGGTGGTGGCGACAATACCCCCATAAAGGAGAGACAGTTACAAAATATTTCACAACAGCCAATGTGAAAGTCATTGCTAAGCCCGGAATAGGACCACCATCGTCCCCATATGATGGCGTACTTGCTTGGGCACCTCCATGCTAGTTAAATGGGCTCTTCCAGTTTGCAGCACTAGTCCACTGCCGAGTGCCATTCTGAGATCCTGAGAGTGTGTGTGGTATTCCAATAGCATGCTGTGTCAAGTTTGACAGGTAGTGTGCCCATGCCCACTAATGTATGGTCACTCCAGGTTCCCCAAAGATCCTCCAAAATGCCTAGTAGTGCCAGTCTGGGGGAGAGCTATAGCAGACGTTCCAGTACTTCCCACAACCCCTTTTCAATTGCCGACCAACAGTTTGCTATGACTGGGCAGGACCACACAACATGCTAATAGTCTACATATGGGGAGGCACATCGAGCACAGTCCAATGTGGGCTGCCTGCCCGCTTTCCACAAATGTAAAGGGGTGAGGTATGTGACATGTAGGCAGTAGAGATGGATAAGCCTCAGTTTGGACTGGGTGGCAAGTACCCAGGAGTCTATTCATGCATTCTTCCAGTCCACCTTGTCAAGTGGACCCACCCAGGCTTCCTATTTCTGTTTAAGGGGGAGGAATTTATTGGGGGATTTAATTATTAAGGATTTATATATTTGTGATATCCGTCTTTTACCCTAGCGTATCTTTGAGTAATTTGGCCTCCAACAGGTTTTATTCAGGTGGGTCTGTAAGATCCTTTCGATGGGAAAGGAGTGCGTGTCTCAGTTGCAGGCATTTATGAAACTGCTTGTTATGAGAACCGGGTTTGAAATTCTTGGAATGATTTAATGGATAATCCCTGCTATTCATTCCCCAGGTAGGTCATTCCTATCTTGCCCCATCTATGGAACCTCTCCAGGTGTGATACTTGGTCAAGCCATCGCCCTCTCCACAAAGGGGTCTGTTGGGTGATTCATTTCTCACAGCCAAGCTTGATAATGCAGAGCGCCACAAAGATCACCACTCTGGTGGGCTCAGGGATGTGGCAGAGGAGAGGGACACCATATAGCAAGTGAAGGATATTATCAAGGCCCAAGAGAGAGAGCTCCATCCTGAAGGCCAGGTCCCCCAGCCGTCACTCAGTCAATCATTGATGACTGGTAATTAAGAGGTCCAGTAGTAGAGGCGAATATTTGCCATGCCTATGCCCCCATTGTATGTTGATTGACAGCATTTCTCCCAGGTAATCCGGGAAGGCCGACCAGCCCAGAGAAAGGCTTGGATTGCAACTGTGATGTCTCAAAACCAGGAGGTGGGGATGTGCATTGAGAAATTTTAAAAGACATATAGGAACCGCGGCAAAATGATCATTTTTAATCGCGGAGGTCCTGCAGAGGATCTGGATTGATAGATTAGCCCAGGAATTGAAGTCTTGTTTTATTTCGGGCAGGAGTGTGGGGGGAATTGAGGGCTCAGGACAGAGCAGGTTCCACTGAGACATGTACACCAAGGTAGAGGAAGCTGAGGCGTTAGATTGGGATCTGCGTTTGCCAGTTTGTGGCCTCTACCCTCTCGTTAGGGGGTCAGGAGAGACTTGGCCCAATTAGTTAGAGCCCAGAAGTCTCTCTGTAAAGAGACAGGATCCGATTTGTGTGGGTTCCATAAGTAAAGGAGAACATCAACAGCGTATAGCACAATCCTGTCATCCTCCCCTCCATCCCATTGCCAACCTCACACCTTTGCAATGCACCAAATAAATCAAGCTAGTGGCTCAATCACTTGGCCAAAGAGTAAGGGCAATAGGGGGCAGCTTGCCTGGTTCCTCCATGGATGGGAAAGGGATGGGAAAGAGTCCCAGTAACGTGTACTTGTGCCTAGGGTGCAGAGTATAATAACTGTATGTAGCGGGCTGTTACTTGGGTGCCCATATGGAGAAGAACCGGGGTATGATCGGAGATACTTCGCTGGAGGATCTCCACTGCTGTGGTGTGGAGAACATTAGATCAATGTGAGAGAGTGTTTTGTGGTCCACTGATGTATGTGTATACTCCTTATCATGAGGGTGCCATGCCATCCACACATCGCAAAGGCCCAGGGAGACCATCCAGGATTACAACCACTTAAAACTGCCTATCCGGCGTGTTTTGGGGCCCACAGTGGAGTTGCATTCAGGATCAGGGACAGAGTTGAAATCCCCTCTGATGATGGTTGTCCCCTGGGGAGGGAGCCTTAGGACTTGCGAATGGCAATCTTCCATGGCTCCCCTGGCTGACTGCAATGGGATGTAAAAACTAAGGAAATTGTGATGGGAGCCCTCTAGAGTGCCCTAGCATGCCCAGGGCCCTGCCCAGTGGGTCAGCGTGTGTCTGCATGTGTACCATGGGGCAGGACCTGTGGAGGAGTATTGCCTCGCAACTCTAGTGAAGCCTGCGTGGAACACTCGATGATAACCAAAGAGGCGGGAGAGGGGGCATTGAGTACCTACAAAGTAGGTCTCCTGTAGCATGAGAACAGCCAGAAATTTCTTCTTCGAATATCGTAGGATGCCTGATCTTTTTATGCAGTTTAGGAGGTCATTGACATTCCAGGAGACCACGGAAAAGTTAACCGTTATGGCATTGGAACCTATGGGTTATGGATGCATGATGCTCTTTAGGTGGACAGCCAGGGTGCCATGGGACATGAAATGGAAACTGATCACATGTGTGGTGTGGAACATATGTACGAAGAGCCATGCGTTTGGGCCAGTTTATAGGTAACATACAACAAACCAAGTCGAACTTCAACTCCCCCCATCTCCCCCACCCCATACTTCCCTCCCAGAAACACGTGTCGCTCGCGAACTTCTCTCAAAACCCAACATTGTTTCTAATAAGTGGAGTCTCACACCGGACTTTCAGGTTCTCAGGAGTGAGAGAGTTGCATCTGTGTCTCAGGGTCAAAGAGTGAACAAAATTTGCAGCTCGGGCCCAGTGATCCAGGAGTGTGGAATGTTTAGGATTTGCAGGTTCTCCTTTGTCTGGAGCATTGCACCCAAGGCTGTTTGAGTTGGTGCATTTGGGATCTCATCAGGTGTTCTAGAGGACTGGCCTGCACTCTGGAGTGTCGGGTCGCTGCAGATCCATTTCAGCTCCAGGGGAGTTAGGCGACCGGTGGGGTGGGGTGTGCCACCGATGAGACCTGGTCTTTCCCTATGGTTGAGGGTGTAGGGATGTTTGGCTGCAGGTCCCCTCGTGTCTCCCGAAGCTCCTCTGAAGTGCTCAAGCAGTATGTACAGGAATTGCGCAGCACCTTCGCAGTGGCAGGAAATATCAGCATGTATTGAAGAGTCATTGTTTTCAGTTTTTGTTTAACTTCTCCGTTTCTGCTGAACCAGTCTTGAGTAGTCAGGGAAAATCATGATGTGGTAGATTGGTACATGAGGTCTCTGGCTTTTCATGCTTCACAGAGTATTAAGTCCCAGAAGTTGAGGATGCGGGCCTTATATAAATAAATACCAGCATTTGTAAAGCACGCAGCTACCTCAGGCGAGGTGTCCTGGCGCTGGGGGACATCGGGAAGATTAAACGAGCTATTGCGCGGACTCACAAGTTGCTGGGCTAACCTGACGCCGGTGATCGAACCGTGAGCCCCCGTGGTCCGGAGTCAGCCTCCCTGGCCGCTGCACCACACCTCTTCCTTCATGGGCTGTGGGGATGTCCCCAGCAGAGGCTTCAGCACCACGGATCTGTGATCGTGCTCCAGTACGAACCATGGAGAAAGGAGATCAGTCGGGATCTAGGATTTCAGCCAGGTCACCAGTAACCTCTCTGTGTCTGTGCCTTCCGTGCCCTCCTGGAACCCCACAAAGTGGAGATTATTCCGGCGCAATCTACTTGACGCATCTTCCGATTTCGCCTCCAGTTGTTTTCTCCAGAGCAGTAATTTGGAGACTGTGGACTTGAGGGAGGTTACTTTGTCCTCCAGAGTGGAGACCTGACCTTCAGCCCCCGCAACAATGTTTGCCATGTTTCAGAGGTCTTGTCTGAGTAGAGTCGCATCCATCCTCACTTCTCTGATTCTCACTTCCACCACCTCCTTCGAGGCTTGAATTGAATCAGTTAGCTCCCTTGGGCGCTGACCTAATGATCTATCTGTTGGCATCCCCCTGGCTCCTGTTGGGGGACTGAATCTGTCCATTTTGGTTTGGGTCGACTAGCCTTTCTCTTTGCCCATGCTTCCCCTTGGGTCTGCAGTCATGGTGGCACGGGGAGGGTGTCTGCCAGAGAGGTAGGTGTTGTGTGTGGTTGGATGTGCCAATCTCAATTGCAAGAAGGATAGTCCAATGGATCCGACCCGCTTGCCCCACATGGAGTTACGGTTGTACAATGGGGCAGCACGAGTAGTCGGCCGCTTGCCCGGGGCAGCGTCTCCAGGGTTTCACTCTGTGCCTTTTGGACCCCCGGACTCCAGGTGGGCCCAGGCACATATGGAGCAGCCATGTGCTCCCCAGCCTGCTGCATGTGATGTGTATCCATGAGGCTCCTGAGATGCAACAGCCTGACCCCTCCAGGCCGTGTGGCAGCAAAGAATTGGTCCGGGAGGGTGGCAGCACAAGCAGTCGACCGTCGATCTAGGTCCAGATTGATTGCCTGTTACTCCCCTCTGCTCTGGCTGATAAGGTGGACTGTGGATCAATGGGCACCCAGTCCTCAAGGGCACCCAGTCCTTATGAGTGCATGAGTCTAGCTCATCAGGGTGAGGCTTTTCCTGTGTGCAGCCCTCGGGCCCCATTGGTCCCCAGACAGCACTTCCTGAGAATTGTGCTCCCTCCAGTGGCTTCAGCCTTCAATGGTCTTGGGGAGGGTCAGCTCTTAGACCCCACAAACTACTTCTTGGTGTTGGACGGGCAGAGCGGGATGCCGGCTGGATCCTAGCTCGCCGGTGCCCAGGCCCCACTACCACCAGGCAAGGCCTTCTTTGCTCCCGGGTGGGTTCCCTCTGCACCCGCCCCACAGAGTTCCTGGGGGTCGCAGGGATGGGGTCCACAAGGTTTGATCCTAGGGACCACTGTGGAAAGCAGAGGATTGGGGGGGGTCTGCCTCTGGGACTGTCCCCTGCTTGCTGATGACGCCTCTCTCTTGCGCTGCTTCTCCCCTGCGCCAATGTCTCCAGGGTCTCCTCCGGCTTCAGGTGCTGTGATCCCAGGCCACTTGGGGCTCCTCACAGTCTGGGCCCCCGGGGCTTCGGGACCAGCCTCTGGAGTCTCGTGGTCCAACCCGGCTGGACCTCTGGGACACCCCAATGGGCCCCAGAGTAACGCAGCAGAGATCCAGGCCACCGGGGGCGAACCTGTTCGAGTCCCATGATAGCCACCATTAGGATTTGGTGGAGATATGGGGAGCTCGTTTAGGAAAGCGTCTACCATCTTGGCCATGCTAGCCACGCCCCCAGTTGATGATCTTTTTAAGGACTTTGGCTGAGTAGTGTAGGAGGAAGATCGGTCCATGTTGGTGCATGTGACTCAGACCACAGAGGGTCTCTTGAGCAGGAACATCACCATGGAGTGTGTCCAGGCATTCAGGAAGATGGCTGTTTCGATGGAGGGGTTGAGCATGGGTGTTAGGGCTTTGCCGATAGATCAGAGTCTTTATTCAAGGTGTGGTGGGGTCTGACGGGGTTGAGGGTGAATGGTCTTCTTGTTGGCTGCGGTCTCATTCATAATGATGACTGTCCATGAGCTTAGTTTGCGTTCTTCAAGTGTGAAGGAAAGTTGAGTTGTGAGGGAGATGTCTGAATGCGGGCCGAAGTTGCTGTATATGGAGGTGATCTTGTTGCAGAAGAATTCCGAGAGTTTGTTGCAGAGTTCTTGTGAAGGGGTTATGTCACTGGAGACAGCTGCAGGTGAGGTGAAGTATTTTATGATGACAAATATTTCCTTACTACTGTTGGTGCCGGTGTTGATGTAAGCTTTGAGTGCTGTGTGCTTGGCGTTCCTGATTTGTTGGTGGTAGTGTCTCACGGCAGATTTGAAGATGTCTTTGCCCATGGCGTCTCAGCTCATTCTCCTCTTACTCTCCAGTTGCTTGCAGTGACGTTTCTTCACCCTGAGTTCTTCTGTGTACCAGCTGGATTGTGGTCGGGCTCTCGCTGTTGTATTGTACTTGAATGGAACCATGGTGTTGGCGCATGTGGTGATACAGCTGTTGAAGTTCTTGATGTCTTCCTGCTGCTTGCTGGTGTGATTGGGCTAGCGTGCAGAAAGAGTGGAAGTCTAGTCCTCCTCTCGGATGTTTTTTAAGCTGTGGTTTGCAGGTCCGGTTGAGGTGGGTCTACGGGTGGGACGGGAATGACGAAACTGACGAGGGCATAGTCTGTCCAGGGGGGATGGCTTATCGATTGAGATGTTGCTGAAGGAGGTGAAAATTGAGTCTAGGAGGTGTCCGGTAGCGTGAGTGGGCCCATTGATGAGCTGGGTGAGGCTGAGGTTTCCGAAGGTTTCCATAAAGGCAGTATAAGGTGAATGCTTATACTACATATTTATGACAACTGTGGTAATCCTGACACACCCTCCAATAAGTATCCGTTATCATTCTTCTTTTTTCACAAGCATCTTCTCGTGAATGCAGTCTGTCTATATCCTGTTTCCCTGGAGATTGTACTTTAATAATACGTAAGAATACAAATGGAAAGGTATTCCAAATTGTAACTCCTTAGTGAAATACAGTAGATTAGTTTCTACATAACCTTGCTAGCCAGCACATTGTCCTTCCTAGAATTAGTCAAGAATGAAAATAGCTAAATATATAAATGTAAAATATATTTTCTTCTAAACATCTAAAGAACCTGACATATTTAAACTGTTCACAAACAAAGCCACATAAAAAGCCAGACCGAATTCTTATGTCAGTTTTTCTTGACAGTATACATGCACCACTTACAGCACATTTACTATCTAAACTACATTATACTTATGCGATGTTATTGATATTTTCCATTTAGCACTAAAAGTACACCAATCTAATAACTTAAAGTGGATGGTAATATAAAAAAATCAGAGAAGCAGGCAAGCCAGAGCAAACCGTAAACCTTTAAGCAGACAACCTCTGTGTTCTGACTCACCCTCTAAGGCTAGTGTAGGAATAACACTATTTCGTACTGGATGCCTTTGCGGGCATCATCTGAAATTTAATAGTACAGAACAAAGTCTATGGCATGGGAATATTCAGACATAAATATTGCCAGCTTAAGTTGATAAAGGTAGGTATTTATAGCCCAAATCACAAAAATGTTACTGTCAGTAATTGCATCTGACTCCAGAATTATGTATTTTAGACTTGGATATGAATTACTCCATTCTTTCAGGCCTGATTCAGAAGCATTTTCTGTGAGCGGTTAAGTCCAAGTTTAGGTGTGACTTATTTATGAATTTCCATGGGTAAGGCATGCTTATTCATGGAAAAAAGTTTTGTGAATCGGATCTGTGAATCAGATGTCCTTGAAATTCATATCTAAACTACACCTCAGGGGTTAACTGTTTGCAAACAAATTTTATTGAGTCACCCAAAAAAAAAAAAACAGATCGCCAGCCATAGATTACAGCACATAGATTGTCATCACGGTTGTAAACATCAATCCATTTGTAGGTCGGTAATGAGTGGCTGTGATGGATCAGGCGAGAGTGTCTGGGACAGTGAGGTGAAACGTATAGTGGACTTCTACTCCCCTCTGTTCGCAGAGTTTTCCGCACTTCGCGCTCCACGGAGCACGCAGTGTTCTGAAAACCTTTTTTCCTTGCTCACTCTCACCAACGTCAAGTTGGCGAGCACCAGTGAGGCAAATTCACATGCCGGCGAGATTTCTCAACCCAGGCGGTCAGATTTCTCAACGCAGGTGGTCAAGGTTGATCGCAAGCGCTCACGTTGAGAAAACTTCCGTTCGCATTGAGAAAGCTGCAACTCGGGTAGAAAATCTACTCGAGCAGCAAGAAAAGAAGCAGCGCCCTCTTGCAATGTGCATGGTGCTGTTCGCGCTGATTTTACAGCGCAGGACAAAAGCACGTCACTGAAAATCAATGTGAACGGCATGACCGAACGCACTCTGCCACTTGCGGAACTTTGCGTAGCGCCACAGAGTTTTTTGGTCACTGCGAACTCCGCCCAGGCCTTGTTGTGACCAGTGTCTCAAAGCAACAGATTATCCAGGGGTATCAGATGCTCAATCAGGCAAGGGATCAAGTGGGTGCTTGAGTACCTCCACTAGTTTCTCCAAGGCTCTGGTCGCCTCTAGGGATTCCCCACCCCACCAGGCATCATGAAGCAGGACCGCCCCCTCATAGTCAGCCTACTTCACCAACTCTCGCCTTCACGCTGCCACCCCAGGGCCCGTGCTGAATTCCAATGTCTAGCATTTTTTTCTTAGCAAGAATAAATGGCAAGTTTGGAAATTTACTGGTCACTTTTGTGTTAACTGTATGTAGGAAATTACTCAGTAGGCAATAGCCCGGATCACAGGGGACTTCCCTGTCGATCAGCCCTGACAGGGTCACGGTAATATCCAACAATAGGAGCCCAAATACGAGCAGGATCAAAACATATGGAGAAACTCCACTCCCTCCTCCCAACATCCCGGACATTTAGCTGTTATCATATGGAAAAACCTATTCAGCAGGGGTAAGGTATGCTCTATGCAATATGTACAAAACAATGAGCTTAAACCTGGTGTTCCTATTAATTTTGTGAATTTTCTCTAAAATATATACCCAGTCTTTCTCCGCTATAGGATCCAACATGTCCTCTTCCAGCACGTGCGTAGCGTAGCCAGCGTTGTTGTAATATTGTGTCATATTGCTCTATATAAGCATGAAACTGCCTTATGGGTAGCTGAGGATGTTATCATTTATGTGCAGCTATAGTGTATAGAGGGTTCCTCCACTCTCGATTGCCAATATGCACGAATCGCTGCTGTGAGCGCTCTATGTAGTAAGAAGTGTCTGGGGTGTATATCGTACGTTGCTTGGAATTCTCCAATGGGTAGGAGCGTGCCTTCGCTGTAGAGGTGTCCCAGGTTCATCACTCCTGCCTCCTCCCATTCCGCTATTCCTCTCCAATCGCTCATGAGGAAGGGAATTCAGCATTTTCAGTGGGACCTCAGGGTAGTAAGGGATTTTTGTTCTTGATCTGAGTAGGCATCTATGCCAATAATGTGGTATAGTGGCAAATTTAATTGTCATGAGCCCTGGGACATGGGAGGCGCAACAGTTGTGCAACCCATCTATCAGCTCTGCCGTCCCCATCAACCCCCGGGCATCTCGCAAGCTGCTGTGTGAACTATACAACTGAGAGGCTATCTAGTATGCTTATAGATCTCGGACCGCTAGTCCACCCATCCCTGTAGGAAGCTGGAGCTTGGACAGAGCCACTCGTCTCGGCCGGAGCCCCACCTACATGGATTCAAGTTCTTTAAACAGTGGTTGAGCAATTCTAATTGGTAAGACTATAAAATAATAGAGCAATCGAGATAAAGCTATCATTTTCAACAATGCTACTGTACCAATCACAGAGACAGGGAGTGTTCCACAAGTTCATGCTCTGCTGCAGTGTTCTAATCACCCGTTTGACATTGCCTTCCAATAAATCTTTAGAATCATGGAACATGCATACTTCCAGATATTGGATGCATGTGGGTATCTAATTTCCTTGGCAGGAGAGTACCGGCCTGCATTGAGAAAAGACATGACTTCTGCAAGTTCACTCCTAGGTGTGAGAGTTCACCGAAGTGTTCCAATAGTTGTCGGGCTCCAGTCAGATCAACAGCCCCATCTTTAAGGAACATTGGGAGATCATCAGCATACAGAGCTACATGATGTTCTCTGCCTACAGCCTTCTAGTATTCCAATATACATGTCCCCCTGCCTAACGTAGAAAAGCCAGGGGCTCCATTGCCAATGCAAAAAGAAGCAGTGACAACAGGCATCCCTGTCTCATCCCGTGCTTCACATTATAAGTCTCAGATATATATCTCCCAGTCTTAACCCTAGTCTTGGGGGCTGTGTAGAGGGGTTTAGTCCATTCAAGGCATCCCCTACCCAGGCGGAAAGGCTGCCATTACCTCGTAGAGAAATAACCATTCAAGGCTATCGAAAGCCTACTCTGTATCTATAGCAAAAATCACAGAGTGTGAGGGTGTGTGAGTCTTCCTCCAGAATTGCCAGGAGACGGTGGATATTAATCGTCATATTCCTACCTGGGATAAATCCCGCCTGATCCTAGTTTATATAATCCAGGCATGTGGGGGAGGTGTCTAGAAGCCAAAATCCTACTGAGTATTTTGTAGTCGACATTTTCAGGGGTCAATAGTTTGGAACTTGGTTTTATTGCAATCTTTCTACTACAAGATTAAAAGAAGAGTAGTGTATTAAGACTGTGTTGACTTGTTTCTGGTCTAATGTGAGAGCCTTAAGGGTCTAGAGCATTCCTTAGTCATTGACTTGTGGAATTTTAAGATATAAAAAGACGTACAACCTGACAACACTTTAGTAGATCGCTATATATTCCAAAAGTTGATTACCTCTTGGGACACAAATTTATTTACATTAAAAATTAATATTGAGAGCATTGTACTAACCCAGCCCATAATACTTTACAGTGTCTCTTTTAGAAAATTGGTGTGGTAAAACCAGACCTGTCAACTCATATGGTGCCATAGTGTGTCACACCATATCACACACCATATCAGCTATTTTCACATGGTCATCCAGTGAAGAGCCAATGTTACATGATGACCAGCAGGTGAGCATGGGAAACAGCCTTCACAATGCAGCAATGTTCACACAATGGTTTTACCAGGCATCCTTTACCATGCAATGCATTTACCACACAGGTCTTTACTAAGCAAATGCCTTTAGGAGTGGGTAAGGTTATTGGGTGGCAAAGGTGTTTTTAGGGTTTTGAGGTGGGTAAGGGAATAGGGTGGTAAGGGTGTTTTTAGGGTTTAGGGGTGGGTAAGGGTGTTTTTGGAGTTTAGGGGTGGGTAAGGGTATAAGGTGGTAAGGGTATTATTAGGGTGAAGGGGTGGGTAAGGGAAGAGGGTGATGAGGGTGTTTTTAGGGTTTAGGGCTGCTAAGGGTATTTTTGGGGGTTAGGGGTGGGTAAGGGTATAAGGTGGTAAGGGTGATTTTAGGGTTTAGGGGTTGGTAAGTGTATAGTATGGTAAAGGCGGTTTTAGGGTTTAGGGATGGGTAAGGTTATTGGGTGGTAAGGGTGTTTTTAGGGTTATGGGTGGGTAAGAGAATAGGGTGGTAAGGAGGTTTTTATGGCTTAGGGGTGGGTAAGAGAATAGGGTGATAAGGGTGTTTTTAGCGTTTAGAGGTGGTTTAGGGTATAGGATGGTAAGGGTGTTTTTAGGGTTTAGTGGTCGGTAATGTTATAGAGTGGTAAGGATGTTTTTAGGGTTTAGTGGTGGGTAAGAGTATTGTGTGGTAAAGGTGTTTTTAGGGTTTAGGGGTATGCAAGGGAATAGAGTGGTACTGGTGTTTTTAGGGTTGAGTAAGGGAATAGGGTGGTAAGGGTGTTTTTAGGGTTTAGGGGTGGATAAGTGTATAGGGTGGTAACAGTGGGTTTAGGGCTTAGGGGCGAGTAAGGGTACAGTGTGGTAAGGATGATTTTTGGGTTTAGAGGTGGTAAGGGTGTTTTTAGGGAGGGTCTAGGGGTAAGGGAATAGGGGGTAAGGGTGTTTTTAGGGTTTAGGGGTAGGTGAGAGTATAGGGTGGTAAGAGTTATTTTAAGGTTTAGGGGTGAGTGAGTTTAGGGGTTGATAAGGGAATAGGATGGTAAAGTAAAAGAGTGGGGAGTTGGTGGGTCTCCCCCCCCATTAAGAAAATATTTAAATGCACAATTAAAAAAAATTGGGGGTTTTGGGGGTCTTCCCCAATGAAAAACAAATATTAGGTTTATATCCGGGTCTCCAACCTTTTCTGTAGTGAGAGCTACTTCTGATCAGTGAAAATCATTGTGAACTACTGAAGGCCAAGCCACTCACGCAATTTTACCAGTCAGCCCAGCGCCCAGTTTAATCGACTCTAAGCCCATAGAGCCAAAGACTGGGTTTTGAACAAAATACTTTGACTAGGGGCACTATGACAGGGCTGCCATGTGTGTCAGTGAGAGCGTGGTCTTTGGGGATGTATGAACATTGTTCGCATTAATGTGATATATATGTATGGTTGAATGAGAGTCTGTGTTGTATGTATTTGTGGGACAGGACATCATTTTCACCATAAGTGGCACTTTTACATGTTTATGTACACCAGTTAAAGCTTCATTCTATATTTGTCTCGTGTGATATGCTGTTGGTCTCTTCTAACATGGAAGCACACAGTAGAACTTGCACTCTGTTAAAATTTCACTTGAAATTGTTGTATGTGACATGTATTATGGTGTTTTCTTTTGAGTTCGAGGTGACATCCTCCTTGTATCACTGTTTTATTTACATAGGCCCCTGAAGAAGGGACCGGGTCCCGAAATGGATTGGGCATAAAGATTCTGACTTGAAGTAATTCAATTAATAATAATTGAATTAATTAAGAGTTTGTTTAAAGAAACTGATGTTTGTTTAGAGAAGAGTAGAAGTGGTCTATGTACTAGCATTGAAAAAATAACTGTGTTTATAACAGAGATTAAATGACAAATTTGTTGAATAATTCAAAGAGATTTTTAGTTATATTGTATGATAAATTCTTCAGCAGTGCGCACTGTATCCAAGTAACTAATAGTACTTTTTTTTTTTTTGTCCTCATTTATGCGATTAAATGTGGTTATGGTAAGGCCAAAGTCACCTTGTATACCCAAAACTCTTACAGGAGAACCGCCCGTAGGGTACAAGGTTAACAGCAGGTCTCAAGAACCTACAAAGAATTTGAAAAATGGTCAATCATGGTCCCACCATGATAATTCCATCCATATCGCATTAGTTAAAATCATTGGACGTCCGCCCTAATTTAAGATGTATTCTTATCCCATAGATCCCAATATTTTATTCGTTTACTCTTCCCACTAGCTTTATCCAATTTCTTGATTCTATCTACTGATCTATGCCAATCTGCCACCCCGGGAGGAGTAGAGAGAATCCAATTGATACACACCTCCCGTCTAGCTAACAGGATCAAGACAAATAGTAAATATTTTTGATTTTTACTTAATACCGTATCCACTATGTTATTATCCAAAATGCCAAAGATAACTGTAAAAGTGCTTACCTTAATGTTAATATCTTGAGCTTTTGAAATACTCTTACCAACTTCTTCCCAGAAGACATCAAGGTGTGTACACAAATGGAACATGTGAATATCGTTTGCCTTTATCTTGTTGCATTTCGGGCAGTGTTTCGTCTCCCGGTTATTTATTTTAGACAACTTCTCAGGCGTCCAGTAAGACCTATGTATGGTAAACAAATGGTTTTTCCTTAGGGGTGCAGAAGCAATAGTATACCAAAGAAAAGTGCAGGATACTTGCCATAACTGTTGCAAGTCTTGATCGGGAAAGACTTTTTTCCAGATGTCGTCTGGGGTGGTGAAATCGTCTTCTTCATCTTGAATCATATACCAGTACCATTTAGATACTTCTTTCCGAGTTGGATCTTTTTGAATCTCTTCTTCCAATTTTTGTGTGGAAACTAATGTTTTCTCTTGATCTTTTGACCAGCTCGCCAACTGGTAATATTTGAACTTAGATATGCCTCCGTTGGTTTTTTCTAACAATGAGGCCCAGCTTTGAAGAGTGCCATTTTCAAGGAGTTCTCCCCAGTTAGTTATACCAGCACTTATTAATGGGGCAGCAAGAGAGTCTTTTAGGCAACCCGGGGTTCCGGGTGAGCACCATATGGGTGCTAGATCACTGTAATAGGGGATTTTCGAAGTTTTCCTTAGATCATACCATAACTTATAGGCTGATCTCAGAACTTTTAGTTTTATCTTTTTGAAATATTTTGGATGACCAAATTTATAAAGACAGTTATCCTCATCCGTTACATTATACCAATACGGAGGATACGAAGCGCGGGGTCTAAGAAGAATCCTAATATTCTTAAATTGAAAGGCTCTGTAATAAGCCAAAAAATCTGGACTGGTTATGCCTCCTCGAATTTTCTTCTGGGAAAGCTTCTGCCACGCTATCCTTACTCCTTTGGAAGCCCAAATAAAAGTATTGATTTCACTTTGGATCTTCCTTAACCATATAGGCTTAAATTCCAGTGGGATTGCATTAAATAAAAAAGTGAATTTGGGCAGAATTGACATTTTTACAGCATTTGTTCTCCCTAAAAAAGTAAGAGACAGACTATTCCAAGATTTTAGTAATTTCCTCATTTCTTTGACTTTTGAATTGAGGTTTGCTTGAGCAATTTCATCAATATTTTTTAAAACCTCTATCCCCAAATATTTAATTTTATTATTAGCTCCTATTGGTGGTGAATTCATATTCCAGAGCATCATCTCGGTCTTCTGGCTATTAAGTAGATAGCCAGAAACACTACCAAAGTCTGATAACTTTGTTATGGGGTGAAGGGATTTATCTAGGTCACTTGTATACAGCATTAGATCATCTGCATATAATGCAACCTTGATGACCCATTCTTTAAAGGTAAAAGGAATAATTTCTTGAGACCTTCTGATCATGTTTGCGAGAGGCTCGATATACAGATTAAAAAGGTGAGGAGATAGCAGACACCCCTGTCTCGTGCCTCTGTTAATAATAAATTCTTTCGAGAGACTTCCATTAATCAGAATTTTTGCTTTGGGGGCTTTATATATGTTTCTGATTGCTCTCAAAAAATTATCTCCTAGCCCAAAATAAAAGATAACAGAATATAAAAATGACCAGTTTACACGGTCGAATGCTTTAGCAGCATCAAACGTGAGTACCGCTAATGGGATTTTTTCTTGAGTGGCTATATCAATAGCACCTATAAGTTGGTGAGTGAGATCATATAGTTGCCTCCCCTTAGTGAAACCTTTCTGGTCATTATGAATGATTTTATCAGTTATATTGCCTAGCCGTATGGCTAAAACCTGGGTGAAGATTTTATAATCATTATTTAGTATAGAAATAGGCCTATATGATTCACATTTATAAGGATCTTTGCCAGGTTTCAAAATTAAACTAATAGTAGCATCATTCCATGATTTTGGTAGCTGTTGATCATCCAAGTATATGGAGTTAAAGAGGTCTGTCAAAATGGGAGCTAGTTGTTCCTTTAGAGTTAGATAAAATTCGTTGGGGATAGCATCGGGGCCAGCAGCTTTGTTTTTTTTCATCTTATTTATCGCCCTCCTGACCTCCTCTGTAGTTATTGCTTTATTTAGGGCCTCGCATGAGTCAAAATCCAACCTTGTTATTTGTGAGTTTTTTAAATACAAGTTTACCGCCTGGGCGGACGGTGTTAAATCTTCCTCATACAGTTCCTGAAAAAAATCTACAAATGCTTCTTCTATATCTAGGCTATCTTCTACCCTCCCCCCTTTACGAGCATTATAAATTGCCATAATCTTGTTCCTATTGAGGTCTGTTTTAAGCTTCCATGCTAATAGTTTCCCACTATTTTCCCCATATTCGTAGGATGACAAACTACTAGCCTCCCATCTTTTCCTAACTCGATCTTCTAAATATAATGACAAATCCTGCTTTTTCCTAAATAATTCCTCAATTGCCCTTCCTTGTTCTGCCTTTGAGATAGTGTCTTCGCTCTTTTTTTGGATATCTAAAATGTCTGCCTCATACTGCATAATTTTATGCCTATTTTCCTTGTTCTTCCTTGCTGCCAGACCAATGAGGTTTCCTCTAATAACGGATTTATATGCGTCCCACACTATGTGGCTAGGTACTTCACCATTAGCATTTATTAAAAAATATTCTAGTGTCTCGCCCTTCAACTTCTCAATTAGTTGTTTATCTGACAGGAGAGTACGGTCTGCAGTCCATCTTTTCTTACCCTGAGGGGGGTCTTGAGTTAATTCCATCTGGACAAGGGAGTGATCGGACAGATGCGCTGGTATATGTACTACCTTTGTTACCTTTTTACTCCATAGTTTATCGATTAGAAAAAAATCAATTCTGGATGCGTGACCATATTTATGGTTCCTATAAGTAAATCTATTACCTTGGTCACCTTTACTCTTCCATATATCTACCAGCCCCAAGTCCTCTTTAAACCTATTCAGCCAATCCCTCATTTTTATTAAATTGAGACCTCTTCCAGGCGGATAACTGTCCTGTTTAGGATCTAACAATATATTAAAATCTCCTCCAAGAATTATTGGCGTAGAAACATTAATTAATTGGGCATATAATGATTGAAGTGGTTCAGGGTCATCTGAATTGGGGCCGTAGTAACCCACCATCGAGAAGAGGTTATCCCCAGATTTCATTTTCACTAGGATCCATCTACCTTTCGGGTCCCCACACTCTTCCAACATAATTATTTTAGATGGTCTTTTCACAATCACTGCAACCCCTTTTATACAACAGGATTGATTTGTACAAGCACTACTCTCAATCCATTTTTCATATTTTGTGAATTCATGCCATTCTGATTTTAACAGGTGAGTTTCCTGTAGTATTATAATATCACTCTTTATTAGTTTGAGATATTCAAAAATCTTTTGACGCCTTTTCCTGACCCATAGCCCATTAACGTTCCATGTTGTAACTTTCATTACGCCCATCCTATAGGAGATTTTTGGTCCTACAAACTATCGTGGCCTTATTTACCATAAGATATACATATCGGACAAATGCATTTTTTTGATTTTTTTCCCTATGCTCCCCACCCAATAAAAACAAAACGTCATTAATGTGCTCAAAAAACCCCGAAAAACCTAGCACTTCTAGCCCTTCTAAAGCTCCCACCCCTCCCTGGAGAACCCTCCCAACTTCCATTTGAGCAATCTTATTGCCCTGTTTGAGCTCCGCTACTGTAGGGTTGTCCTATCTTTATTGCATTGTGTCTTGGCTCTTACTTCAGTCTCATTTATTTATGTGCTTTTATTTGCTCCAACAGTGATTCTACCTCTTTTGGTTCACGAATATTAAAAGTCTTGTTATTCCACATAATTTTCAAGAGGGCAGGAAATTTCATTTGAACCGAGGCTCCTGCTGCTGTCAACTCTTTCATATAATTCCCTAAAGCCCATTGTCTATCTGCTGTCGCCCTAGATATGTCTGAACGGACTTTATAGTTATATCCATCCTTTATGAAAGTGGTAGACTTTAACGCAGCATTTAAGATAGTCTCTTTTATAGTGTAGGTTTTAAAATTAACAAGTATTCGACGTGGATTTTTCCTTGGTTTATTCAGTCTAAAAGGGTCCCTATGAACCCTCTGGATGTCATCCTCCAGCATTTTTTCATCTAGCTCTGGAGAGATTCCCTTGATCAGATTAATTATAAAGTTTTTAGGTTTGAACCTTCAGCGCCTTCTGGAATATTTAGAAACCGTAAATTACTCCTCCTTGCGTTGTTTTCCAACGTTTCAAGTTTGTCTCTAAGTTCTTTCTCCGAAGATCTCAACTCCTCAATGTCGTTTTGACAGGATCTCACTTCTGTTTTTGTTTGTTCCAAAGATACTTCTATGGTAGAGACCCTAACGACTAAGGCATTAACCTTAGATTCTAAGGCCTCGCATGTTGCTTGAATCCTCTCCTGATTTTTTTCAGACTTGGCAAAGCCATGCTTCATTTCTTTAAAGAGAGACCCCATTAGTTCCCCCATTTCAGTATGCGGGGGTACCTCTAAACCTTGATCTTTGTTTATAACCTTTTGTTGTTGATTTTCATGCCTCTCATGATCCTCCTCTTCTTCGATATAATTATTATCCTCCTTATCTGCCTGACCGAGGACTTGAAACGGATTAGATATCTCTATTGTTTGCATAACAGCAATAGGTACTGATTTTTGCATGTTGAGGAACCCCTCTACAGATTTTTCCTCTTTTAATCGTGTATTTTTAGACACCTGTTGAACTTTAAAAAAGGAGCGAAGAGATGGTGTAACTTTTAAACTGGCGCCCCTTTTTAGCTGCTCTTTTTTCGCCGCCTTTGCTGCTCTAGTAGAGACCACTGCTACTGTATCTGTTTTTACTCTTTGATTTTCTTGTTTCTTAATTGCTTTTATAACTGTGGTATGGCTAAGGCTGGCAACTTGTTCTTGGTCCAGTTCTTTATGCGTTAATAGAGCAGCGTCGACTTTAGACGGGACGGTTGTGAATTTCCTATTCCTTAGTGCGTAGGTTATATCTTGGATTCGATTTTTTGTACTCTCTTTTTTATCCGAATCCCTTAAGTCTATAACAATTTTTTTAGTTCCATCCAAAGTCTGTAATTTAAAATCTTCTGCAATTACAACCTTGTCTTGTACTGACTTTATAGTACTGGTGTTTTTAGGTGAAAACAAATCTTTTACCTGGCCCTTCCCCTCCTTCTTGCTGAACTCATACACACTACTTTACGAGTTACTATAGTAGTACTATGTTCCTCGCTTGGTAATTCAGCATTTAGTTTCAGAGGCAGTAACAAGGAGCCACTTGGGGAACCTCTAAAACTTACTTTTATTATGGCTCTTCTCCTCCGATGTAACTCTGCTGCAGCAACTGACCAAACCGCTCCCCTCCCTCCTCTAGGTGTCTGGGAATTCGAAGGGAGCTCTCCTCCGAATCTTGCCTGCTCCTCCGCCACCGTTTTCGCGTCCACCGTGCCTCCAACAGAGGCTCACGACCGCAAACCCCAGGCTCCAAACTCCAGAGCAGCAGGGAAGAAAGAAGCAAAAAAGGGACCGCTCTCCTGGTCAGGAAAACAAAGCAAAGTGCGCGGACCGTGCTGCAGCAAAACCAAGGTAACCGAATCCAGCCTCGAGGACGCCTCATGTGTTCCTGCTCCCACGAGCCGTTACATTCCTATGCGGACTTCCCTAGCTCACGGAGCTCACGACCCGCTCTCCTAGCTGGCCGCCATGTTCTCCCGACGTCGTAACTAATAGTACTTGGTTTACCATAGAGATTTCTTGTACGTGTGTTTGGCAGCACATGCGTCAGCGCTGCATGCAACAGTGGAGTGCTTCTGTTAAACAATAGAAGGTAGAATTTAGGTGTGCACAATACATTCAAATTCACTGTTACATGTATAACACAAACATACAACCATTTTCTTTTTTAATTGGAGAAATTTAAAGTGCAGAAAAATGTTCTGCAAAATTTTTTATAATATGGAACATTTTTCTGCACTTTAAATTTCACCCACTTAAAAATTGCGTTTTTCAGTTATAAATATGCCACCATGTCTACCACCCACTGGGAGCAAGATGCCTGCTGTGTGTAAATGCAACACTTCGAAATGCGATGAAATTAAACTGAAGAGTAAACGTAAGGTTTATATGGATTCCATAAAACTCATCATTTAAATTTTCTGCAATTTCAAAGTGTCACATTTACAAACAACAGGCATCTTGCACCCAGTGGCCTGTAGACACGGTGCCATATTTATAACAGAAACATACAGCCATTTGTTTAAATAAGGGAATTTAAAGTGAAGAAACATGCTTCATAAAATATTAAGACATAATTGTCATTAATTGAAAGTGGAGAAAAACATTTATTCAATGTTTCATAAAAATATTTTTATCCACTTGAAATATCTGCCATTTGAAAAAAATGATGGTATTTTTCAGTTATAAATATGGCACAGTGTCTACTAGCCACTGGGAACTGGAGTCCCGCTGTTTGTAAATGCAACACTCTGAAATGGGATAAAATTTAAATGAAGAGTTAACTTAGGGCCTGATTTAGATGTTGGCGGTCTTAATTCCGTCCCGAGTGGCGGTGGGCCCAAGAGGCACGTTTGCAGAGTGGTGTAAAAAGAGGCGTGGCCTCGGACCACCTCTCAGCAATCCCACTGTGTGGGGCTTACTGGAGGTACCTGCTGGGCTAGTTGGCCCTCAGGAACCCTTAGGAATGAAGGGGACTTAATCCCCCAACTTAGAACGCCCAAGTACTCCTTTGAGCCAACAGTCTTCCGCCCCCAGTATTTAGATGCATACGCCATACACAAAAGACCGCTGTGGCGCTGGTCTTATGTGCTGTCAAACCACCCGACGTCACCTCCTCGACAGCTGCGTCCCGCTGAGCATTTCTGAATGTTACCGTTGGGCTGGCGGTGTCCTGTTGGCGGAATGCTGATGGGGGAAGCTGTGGTGGTGGGGAGACAGGTAAGTGGGATTTATTTTCTTTACGTAAAACACATATATGTTGTGTATGTGTACATATATGCATGTGGGTTATATGTAATGAGCATGTTGTGTACATTCTGCATTGCATCCCACCAACATACACACACCATGCAATGTATACATGCACACACCATGGACACCTACCTTCAGGTCCGTCAAAACAGGGTGCAGGTCCATCACGGTGAAGGTTCAGCAGGTAAAGGGGGGCCTGTGTGAAGGAGAAGAGGACAAAATTGCAGTCTGTACCCCGAGACAAGGTGAGTTTACACCCCTTTTCTTAACATTCCGCCAATCCGAAGTAGTAGGGATTCCCGCCCAAATCCCCTTGAAACAGGCCACATCCAAATCTGAAGGGCCAGAATACTGGCTGGAGTCCTGCCGCTGCCTGCGGCATCTCATCCCACCGTAGGGGCGGGGAGTGAAGTCCTGGCGGAGTCGGCAGGACTGTGGTGGTCTTTTCTCTCATTGCCATCTAACATCTAAATCTGGTGGGCGGAACGCCAGGTTGGCAGCCAGGAAGACTGCCAAAAAAGCCCACTCGGTCGTGGTCCTGCCAACATTTAAATCAGGCCCTTAATCATTAAGTTAAATCTTCATTTTAATTTTCCCACATTTAAAAGCATTCAGAAATATAATTGTGTTCTCATGCTCCAATATTGAGCTGTCAGGGACTTTTATTTAAGGTGTAAATACCTCAGTGCTTCAGTTCTTCACCTCTGTGCCCTGGGTCATAAATCTGACTCCCGCAATCCTCATTATAAGGCCCTGCTATCTGCAGACTGAAGATAATAATGTAAAATCAACACAACGTTCCCTTAACTTTAAAAGGAAAATGTGACCCTATGTGCATTTACAGTGAGCGACTCTGAAGGTGTCTGTGAGCTACTGGTAGATCACGATTGACCAGTTGAAGACAAATGTTCTAAGTATTGGGGACCACAACCTGTGAAAGAATGTTACAATGTTAGTAGCTCGGGGAATGAAGTCCACTTGTGTCCTGGTTGGAGCAGTGGAGAATAGTAGCTTGTGTATGTTTAGTACTAATAGGCCTCAATCTGTGACAGAAAGCACTGTGACTATAAAATTAATTTTTTTAACTTATATTACGCACAGTATAAAATTGGGTGCTACAAAATGCGCAAACAGGTTTAAAATAAAAAAAAAGCACTTGCAAAATATATATTTTAATAATACCCAGAGTGTACATGGTGCAATTTTTTTTATAACTGTCATTTAAAAGTAGACACTTCACTGCTCAGCTGGTATTTCCCTTCCAATAGCAGTCATTAAGAATACATCTGCGTCATCAGGAAGCTTAAAGCCAATACTCGGCTTCTCAGCAGTCTTTACATTTGCAGATTAACAACTTGTGTCCATTTACATTTCTTTCATGCAAGCAGGTCTTATTAAGTCGTAGAAAGGTTTTACTCTTTCTGCGTAATCTAAAATGTACGTTCTGCCGAAATTTAAAAATTGTAATATGAATTGTAAGTTTTTTAAAGATTTGGGAGGTTGGAGCAGCACACACTTTTCTAAAAAGTTAGCTGCCAGGCTTTTCCTTCACTTGATAACTCGTATCCTAAAAATAGGACATTGAGGTGGGCTATTTTAGATTTTTTAATGTTGAATTTGTAGCCCTCAGAGCCAAACCCCAAAATTATGGTGCTCACCCTGGTCAATTGATCCTGTAAATCATCATCTGTCAGATAAATATCATCTACATAGGACAATGCCTCTTCATCCAAATTCTGAAGTAATTATGTTACCCTAGTGCTGAACAACCCGGGGCTATTCTTATACCCTTTGGGGAGTCGACAAAATTGATGCTGGGAACCTAGCGCGGAAAATGCTGTTAGATATCTGCTTTCAGGCTCTATATTTTAGCAGAAGAATCCATTTGATTTATCTAGTGTTGTTTTGTATTTTTTCCGCACAATGTTATTCATTAATGCGGCACTATGTGCATTCTGTACTGCAAATGTCTTTGTGCATGTGTTCAGATGTCTACAGTCTAAAACTAGACCGTATGAATTATCGGGTTTCATTACGGGAAACAAAGGATTATTAATTGCAGAGGTGCAAGGTTCTATTACACCCTTGTATTCAAGTTGACCTAAGATCTCCCTGACCTGTTTTTTCGCTTCTTGTTTTATTGGGTATTGTCTCTGTAGAGTTGGACTAGTTTTTACTGAGATTACATGGTGTGGTGAATCAGCATCCCACCAAACATGGTTGCGATATAGTGCTGGAGCAAGGGCTACTGCCCACTCCTGCGCGTAAGTATGTTTTAAGGAAATTGGAACGTGGTCGGAAAAAGCTGGGGAAATTACCATTTCTCCCTTTGGGCAATCCTTAACAATTGCAGGCGGCCAATCTTCTCCAGCTAAAAGGATGTCATAGCCATAAGTCAAGTTCTCCCAAAAGAGACCTTTAACTTTTCTGGGTTTGTCCCGCTCCATTTGGAGTGTTATCTTATGTAACCTATGTGGGACACTTACCCTCGTATCAGGTGTTTCCACTGTGATGTGCTCATTCAACTCCGCTGTCACCAGAAATTCCTTCAGGTTCTGGCGAGCTATTGTTACTTCTGCTGCGCTGTCTAGCATTGTCAGAGCCCATTCCCCGTTCAGAAGTTGAGTCGTCAGAATTCTGGGCATGTCTAACTGTGAGACCTGCTACTTTCTTCTTTTTAAATTTAGGTTTAGATTGTTGCTTGTCTTCTTTTTTGGAAGGATAGCTTGAAGCGCGTGCCATGTCTCTGGACTTTGTACGCTCTTCTTGTCTGTGTTCTGACCGTGCTTCTCTCTCAGAGTTTCTTGGTGAACCCTGAAAGGAATGAGAGGAATGTGTATCAGTATCCTGTTACCTGTCAGGTTTTTTAATGTAATCTCTATTTCTAAGGTTGTATTTCCTTTCGGAGGGCTCCTGTTGAGGAGACCCACTCCTAGATAGAGATCTATTTTCTCACATTTTTTGGTTTTTATTGTTATTATCCCATTTCTTCTTGGAAGAATCAGGTGCTTGCTTGGAGTTATCCTTTTCAGGACCACCCATGAGTTGCGGTTTTGTTGCTCCAGCTCCCAAACTATCTCTACCTAATTCAGCATAGGTGTCTGTGATAATTTTAGGTAATTCACGTTCCTGTTGTAAAGAAGTGAAATCCCTCAGGCGTTGGCGTATTGCCACTGCTGCCTCCCCTTTTATATTTGCTAATATTATAGCTGATACTTGGGCTAAATTACCTAATAATTTCATCCCTAAGTTCAGAGCAGGTTCTGTTCCATACTCAGCCTGTATTTGTCTTAATATGTCTGGTATTACTGCTGATGACGGGATACCATGAGTTCTGGTATATATGGCAGCGAAAACTGTACCCCAAGTGGTACAATCCTCTATCTGGGGAGCAACCCCCCTTGGCAAGCAGATTGTTAGCATTCTGTGTTTTTCTTGAGGGCTTGTGTGTGGAAATACTGCCTCTAGCTGTGTTATTTTTTGAGCTATCCAGAATGGCATTTGCTCACGTTTAGTGGGCATTCTACCCATAACTGCGTATAGCGTTTGAGGTGTAATTTTAGTTGTAGAACCCTGAATTTGTACTGCTTGTGTAGCTCTTGTTGGCTGCAGTGTGTCAGGTTTCTGTAAAGTTTTATTATTTCTTTATGAAGTAGACGTTGGTCTGCTACTGGCATTGTGTCAATCTCTGGATGTGGTGTATAAACCACAAGGACTGGCCAAGTGGCTCCATCTCTTCCGAGTGGACCTAGTCTTGCTTGGTCTTTTGTATGGGGAAGGGCTCCTTTAAACCAGTTTATGTGCGCCTAGTAGCTGAGCGGATTTTCAATGTCCTCATACGGACAGTACTCATTTGGTGTTTCTTCTTCAGTGTAAGAATGAAATGTATTTAATTGTGCATCTGCTTGTGGGAATTTAACCCATCAATAGAATACCTCTGTTCTATATGATTCGTGAGCCTCAATCACGAAGGTTACTGTCCCACCCCTAGCTGTGACTCCATAGTCTGTTAGCTTTTGAGTAAGGGCATACCTAACATTTTCTGAAATGTTTATTCCCCCTTCTTCTTCCCTTACTAAAACGCGCTGTGCTGGCGCAGCGTCGTCTTCTGTCATTGTTGAAAATGTAAACATTCTTCAAGGAAGAGTTTCAAGGAAACTGAGGTAAGGTTTTATGCACAATAGGAACTGTTTGTCCTTCAAGCTTGATAAACCTACAGCCAATAAATAGGAATTTTGCCCACTCAGCTGTGGGGGAAAGTTCCCTTCCCACTCCAGACGTCTCTGGGGAAATGAGAGTAGGGGTCTCTGAGAAAAGCATGACTGAACTACTCAGATTTGACTGTTAAATAAGTACCAAACCAATGTTGGCGGCGCCATGTCGTGTAGTTCCTAAAAACCTATATATGATCTGCGTGTTTAGACAACATATACTGTAGGATTGGAGTCAGACTGATTCTGGACAACCCTACTGAATATGTTAGCCTGTATACCAGCTAACTCACAGTGCCACTAGAAACCCCTCTTACCAAGGAGAGAATACTTCTTGGCAATGTTGTAGGGATTCTGCACATACACAGAGCTATGCACAGGATAATAGGACCTCGGAGTATAGTGGTGAACCAACCATGCACCTTAGTACCCACAATCCCAATCCGACTAGCTTTAGCGTCTCATTAGCAGCGATGCTACCGATGATTAGACAACCCAGAACACGGTATCTCTCTCTCAGGACTCGCGGGAGCAAGAACACCCTTTCATAACTCACTCATACCTGTCCACAACGTGCGTAATAAGAGACACAGTATAGTTTAAAATGTTTATTTCAACTATAGTGCTCTAGGATACAGTACACATGCCAGTACTATCAGCATAATGCATAAGGATAAAATAATAAGCATAGTTACAATTCCATAGAATACAAACGGAGAAAGCATTTTGGATATAGGGCTAAATGACCATACCACCCTCCCCGTGCTATTAGCTAGTTTATTATAAAAATAGAAGACCTCTGGCCACTGTCAGGCGGACCCTCATACCTCAATATCTAGCTGCAAGGTTTACATCATCAGACAAGCACAGCTCTTCTCCCTGGAAAGGTTTTTCTCCAAGTGTCTCTAACAGCGAAATCACAATATTAAAAGCACACGAATTTCTCCAGTGCAGCTGCATTCAGTGTTATGTTTAAGTGCGAGGGACTGGCCAGATCAGCAAGAACAAGGGACGTTGTTTTTCGACCTTGTACATGTTGTGCAGGCGAAACCCACAGGGAACAGGAGAAAAGGTGAAAGTCAGAAAGGCAGACAGTTCTAATATAGCCAGGCACAAGCAGAGGCTGGAAAAACAAAGTCACAAAGTAACGTGCGCAAAAAGGCATCATGGCAGCCAGGCCTAAGCCAACTTAGCAAGGCAGACCATGAGGCCACAAACCACATGACACCCTCCCCTGGTCAGTCCATTGGCGAAGACATAGGACGAAGACAGAGTTCAAATAGATGGAGCAGAACGGAAACGTCTGTTTTGGAATAGTCCCCAATGAAGGACAATGAATGGGAGAGAAAAAAAAGAGCAAAATAAAAAAATTCCAGTGAGGCAGGACGCTGAAAGCGGAGGCCCCCTAATCCAATAGAGTGTAAGTGCAGAAAAACACCACACCTTCCGAGAGGACATCGTTGGAATCATCAGAAAAAAGAGACGCCATCCAGTTCAACAAATCAAAACTGCATTCATGTTCCTCGCAAGAGGGAGCAGTGATCAGCATTGCGGGACAACTTGCGTGATACTCAATATAACTTTGTCGTAGGAGAGCCTGAGCAGCCGCCCAGACATCCCATTGTGCCAAAATTCCAAGTGCAGCCGCACGCGCCATGAAGCCATCCCCGGAACAGTCTCGTTCATGGGCCTCTAAGGGACCCACTAACTGGACAAAATCCGGGTCAGACAGAGACGTATTGGATAGGCAATAATCCAAGGACCATGAGAAAGGACATCGGATGCAAGACATCACAGGTTGCACGCAAGTGAAATACGCAAAGCGGAAAGAAAGTCTATAGGACACACTGAGTGTCGCCAATGGCAGGATGCGAAAGCCAGCGAGGATGCGTTCACGGAGCATCCGGAGTCGACGTTGGTCGAGGAGGCCCCCAGGAAGTGCAGCCATTGCAGAGCAAACAGACCAAAAGCAATATACCAGCCGCCAAGGCGAGGATCAACGGAAAGCCGCCAAAGACGCTGGAAAAAATGGAATGAATAAAAGCCGGTATTACACCAAAGATAGTTTGAAAGGAGGTAACAAGGCCAGAGCCCACAACTTTAAAAAAGTGCACAAGACCTTCTGTGCGTGATGCATTGAAAACACGGTGAATCAGCTCACCGAAATGTTGTGGGAGGTTCGTGTTCAAAAGGGCCTGTATTTCACTGTGGGTACTAGCCACCTGGAGGATGAATGTCTCCCGTGCGGATGTGAGCATAACCTCCTGGTTCAATAATAGTGCCTTTATTCTGCTCAATTTATTGAAATCTGCCTTCAAAGTCAGAATGGAAGGTCAAATGGAACTATCTATGATGTCGTGCGGGGGAGAAAAAAGCACATTTTTACAGCACACAACCCGGTGGGAAACAGTTCAAATATAGGGGATGCCAGCCAGCATTCCACAGCAGTCCTGATTATTCAGAAGGAGATAGCTACCATTTGCAAGCACAGTGAAAGTAGGAGATATAGCAGGAGCACGAATGCCCTTTAAAACACAAGCAAGATTCGGAGCTGAAGCATTACAAGCTCCGTGCAATTTAATGTGTTTACAAATCAGGGAATGACCCACAGTAGAATCGCATGACTCTCCTGTGAGAAAAACTTCTTTTCCGTCCCTAAGGCATTTATACATGAACGCCAGGGACCAAAGTTCATGCAGGAAGGCACTGCCCAAGGGCTGAAAACGGCCCACAGGATAATGCTTCATGCATGAACTGAATTCAAATAAAGAAAAAGGCAAGGCGATAACCCCGTGTACTAGCCACACTGCAGAATCCAATTCCGCCACAGAGAATGGTAAGGGCTCTATTTTTTCGATATGTAAGAGAGTGTATGTTGCATCTTTCATGGACATGAATTGCTGTTTCTCAGTTAAATTAAACGGCAAGAATAAGGCAGAGGTGTTCAAAAAGTGCCAAGGAACTTTACCCATTTTAAGTGTTTGCAAAGTCCATGCAAACTGCATCACTGAACGCAATTGATTCTGACCATGATATAACACAGAAACATCATCTTGTACAATATCAACAACAGAGGAAACAATATTCTCTAATGTGTAAATGCGGGAAGACAGGGTATTAATACTATTGTCAACAACAGCAAGCACTTTTTCTAAATTTGCTTGATCGATTTCCCGTAGACGGGAAGCAGCTTCAATTTGCGAAAGCTTCCAGAGTTCATTGTAAGTTTCATAAATGAATCTCTTAGGTCGAGGGCCACGAGGCCCCAGAACAAAATCGGACAGATCAATGTTGCCTGACAGGAGGGATAAATGTTGTTTTACAGAATCTAATGAAGAGTGCTGCAACCACTGTTTACACAATTTACCAACAGAATATGTCGTAACAGTACGAGAGTCAGAAAACCTCGGATCTGACTTATCCTGTTTGTAACCAGGAGCTGAGTCATGAAAACGCAGCTGGCAGGCATTCGATGCTATGGGCCAAGCCAACCAGGGTGACTGAACAAACGTAGAGACATTGAATGAATTGTTTTGAAACAAAGCCTGCAAATTGTCAAGGGAAATATTGAAATGCAAGCTCTCGCTGGGAGTGGAAGACAATACGGGAATGGATGGTGCATTTAATTGTTTGGAAGTAGCCAAACCCCAACAGGTCGTTTGATAGATAGTATGATTTAAAAATAAAATTTGGGCAGGGATTAGGCAAGCACGGTCTAAGGCTTCCGTGCCTTGCACCTGCCATGATTTGGTGCCCCAAATAGATTTTAGGTCAATGGTGTCCTGCCAGTGCTCATAACCACCCACTGCTAAGGCGTTCAAAAAGGAACCCGAATATAGCAATTTGGTGTGGTTCAACATGATTTTCTGTGAGGATGAAGTATTTAATTTAAAATAATAGGACCCAGGGTTCGATCTATCAAAGTCTGTAAATTAAGTAAACTTATTTCTAAGAGTTTGGGAGCTACCTGGCAAAGGGGTCGGACAATGTTCCCATTGGGTGTAATTAAAAGAACCCCGAAGGGTACTTGGTTTATGGAGAAAGTGGTTGCCCCAATGCTGGTAACAATATAAGTCAGCATAACTTGCAGAATTTAAATATAGATCTTCAGCATTAAAGGCAGCATAATATTTCAAATCAGTAAATAACGATTCAACGGCATGCACATCCCAATCGTCAGAATGAATATTACTTTTAACGACATCACCCATTGAAACACGGAGGACATTTGGTACATTAATAATCTCGGTTGGTCCATGAATTTGGAAATTTACCGCATCCCATACGATGCCATCAGTGACTGGGAAAGCTGAAATGTTCACAAATGTGTGGTCACGCTTCATGATGTGAGAAGAAGAATGCGGAGCCAAAGTTCCAGCGACACAGTTCACTGCAGAGCGTTCTGGTAAATAGTGACCATTAATCAGTAGAAAAAAAACTGTGACAAAGCCAATGGACATGAATAGAAAAATCAAGAATAGTACCAACCAGATGTATGTCCAGGGTGGAATCAAAAAATTGTCTCTGAACCAGGATACAAAAATACTGAATCTGGACAGGATAAGTGATGAGGTGGAATCCGAATCAAAGGAATAACTGGTGGGGCTCAGTGGCGTTGTTGGTAGGTGAGCCACCGACTCAGTGGCGGGGTATGTATACTCGGTCTGCTCGTTGCAGGGGGAATCCGGGTAGACGAGCAGGCGATCAGGCAAATCTACCATCTCGATGGGAACATCAGTGACCATGTGGGCTGGAGGGCCACAAACAGTTGTCCTGGAAATGGCTGGACAAGGACCGCTGGTGTTACGCTATTCAGGATCGGCCAGATGTTGTAGCTTGACATTGTCCACCGAGATGTATCTGTTGTCCTTGCGACCAGGAAGCGGTGGTAAGATGACTGTACGAGTACCCTTCAAGCCAAGGACTGGAACCGGTGCACGATAAGAGGGGCCAAATTCTTTTTTGTTCTCCACCTTCTCTCGGACCAGGTCTCCAACTTTCGGAAGCCAGCCGGCGACCGGAATCTGCAGCGCAGCGTCTGTGGCTGAAGGTAAATGTTTGTTTGCAAGTTTGTCACAGGCTTCTTGTAAGTCCTGCAACATAGTAGAATGGTTATCTACGTCAAAGATTGCGGATTGCGCCACCATGTCTAGACCATCAAGGTCGGGCACAAACATTCGTATGCCAAAGAGCATTTCGTATGGGGTCCGCCCACCCAGAGGTCTTCTAGGGAGATTATTAAGTGCACGTTGTACGGTATACAAGTGGGCCAGCCAGTTCCTGTCAGTACCTAAGACTCTAGCTGTCAAGGATTGCTTTAAGTCACGGTTCATTCGTTCAACAATCGAATTGCCCTCAGGCCGATATGGAGATGAAAATTTCACCCGCACCCCCAGTGACCCCATTGCATCCTTGTACGCCTTAGAGGCGAACGTCGGACCTTGGTCAGAATGGAAGGTGCCACAGCCAAAAATTCCCACAAAGACACGCAAATCCCTTATGACATTTCGAGCGTCAGCACTCCGTTGTGGCCAAACCCAGATGAAACGTGTGCACGAATCCACTGCTACTAAGATGTATTTATACACAGTGTCAGAGGAGAAGGGACCGCAGTGATCCAGGTAAACACACCCAAAAGGTCTGTTAGAAATGCAGAGCGGTGTTTGTGGTGGTCGTGTAACCGTTGAAGGCTTAATTTGCTGACAAACATCACAAGAAAGCACGTAAGTACGGGTCTGTTTATATAAACCACGCCACCAGTAACGCTGCTGCAAGATGGAAACTGTCGCAGACACGCCAGCATGGGCCGAAGCCAAGCCTTCGTGTGCGGCCGTTATCAAGGAAAGTCTGCGGTCCGCGTTGGGAATCAGCCGATCACCAACGTCTGGAATGTTTACGTAAGGTACCTGATTGGGACCTACTTGATAAGAGTATTTGGAAGGGAAACCCCGTGGGTAATTAGCACCTTCCTTTGTTACAGCAATAGCTGCCAAAATATCATTATCTATTTTAGTCATGGATCTTGTAACTGCTGCTACTGTGTACGTGGCTACTGCTGATTTGGCAGCTTCATCTGCCAAACCGTTACCGACAGCGTGTGCGCCCACACGCTGGTGGCCAAGAGTGTGAATCACCTGTGTGAGAGGCAGACGTTGTTTCAGATCTGCCACTCGAACCCAAAGCATTTTATGCTTAATTGTGCTGCCCTTTGCATCTCTATAGTCGTTTTGCGACCAAAAGAATAGATTGACATTGAAGGATTGAACACAGTAATAAGAATCGCATACAATAAGGGTTGTCACGTCTGGATTAGCGAACTCAAGTGCGAGCACCAAAGCGCGCAGCTTGGCCAATTGTGCAGTACTGTCTCCTAGTGCCTGAGTGTGCACTACAGTCGATTTGAACTCACCGTTCACCATGGTACCTGCAACAATAGCACATGCTGCTGAATAAGCATGCTTGGAACCCGTGGCCGGTTGTGCCGAACCATCGGTATAGATAATACATTCATACTCCTCAAGCGGTAGCAAGGACAGAGGAGGAGGATGAACAAATTCATACTGTAAGAACTCCTGTGTCTGAAGAGAGGAATCAAAGATAAAAGTGACATCCGGGGACGTCAGAGATGTAGCCCATTGTATTCAACGGGGGTGCAAAGCCTTAGAGTTCGGGACACTTGCTTTCGTCACTGCCTCAAGGGCAGGATATAGTGTTACCACCAAAATGCGTTTTCCCTGTGCCAGTGCGCGTTCCTTTAGAATCGCCATTTGCACTGCAGTCAAAACTTTCTCCACAGAGGAAAAGCGCATTTCTGCTGAAGTGTAAAGATGTGACTTGTATGCAATTGGTACTGTGTCACCTTCGTTAAAGGTTAAGTACGTGAAACCCACTGCCCCTGGAACGATTCTAATCACCAGGTTAGTGTGGTTATCATGAGTCAACAAGAATTTAGATTCAAGTAGATCTGACTGCAAAGACTGCAGTATAGGGGAATGCTCGGGAAGCCAGCATGACTTCGAAAAGTTAGGTTGTATCAAGGCATAAAGAGGCTTGATACGCTGGGCATATTCGGGAATATAAGTACGCCCGAAGTTTAGAAAACCCAGTAAAGACTGAAGCTTCTTCAGAGTGGTTGGAGGGCACAAAAGTGCGCACTTCTCCAAGAAATGGGGAGCTAAGCCCTTACCTTCATTGTTGAGCTCATAGCCCAAAAACAAAACGGTAAATTCAGCAATGTGAGATTTGGCAAAATTAAATTTGTAACCTAAAACCGCAAATTCAAGAATAATGCGGTCCACTCGGGAAAGATGCGGCCATAATTCGTCGTCTGTCAGGTAGATATCGTCGACGTAGGAACACGCATCTGGGTCTATGCTGTCCAACAGAGAGACAACACGAGCGGCGAAGACACCCGGACTGTTCTTGTAGCCCATGGGTAAACGCCGGAATTTGAATTGTTTACCACCGGAAGTGAAAGCGCTCCATTGGCTGCACTCCGGGGACAAGTTGTGAGTGTAAAATCCATTGGATAGGTCAAGTGTCGTTTTATATTTTTTACGAACAAGACTGTCTACAAGCGCAGAACTGTGTGTATTTTGCACCGCAAAGGTCCGACAATGAGAGTTCAACTGTCGGTAATCCAATACTAGGCGGTACGATCCATCGGGTTTAGAAACCGCGAAAAGGGGATTATTCATTGGTGATACGCATGTTTCAATTACTCCCTGATATTCTAACTGTGTCAGAATGTCGGAAACGGGACCTTTAGCTTCCCGCTTGATGGGATATTGGGGTTGTGGCTGAGGCAGCAAACGCAAAGGAATATCATGGGGGGGGAGAGTCTTCATCCCAGCCCACGTGGTTGCGGTATAACGCCGGAGCCAGGGCCCCAGCCCACTCAGCTGCGAGAGCCTCCGCTTTGTCCTTGGGGACATGACGAGAAAAGCTCGGAAGGATTACCTCCTCCCCTCTATGCGCAGCAAGTACGAATGGGGGCGGCCAATCCGCCTCTGCCAACAAAATGTCGTAAGAAGAGGTCAGATTCTCCCAAAAAATCCCTTTAGTAACACGCTGTATGTCACCTTCAATTTGAAGGACAATATTAAATAGTCTGTCAGGGGGTGCCACTCGGGTGTCAGCTGTCTCAACAGTAATGAATGTATCAGTTGCTGTCGCCTCCACATGAGGACGTAGTGCCTCCCACACTATGGTAACTTCCGCGGCGCTGTCTAGGAGCGTCACTGCCCACGTCCAATTCAGGAGTCTCGTTCTCACCGTCTGTGGCATACCTCGCTGTTACAGCTGCAACTTTCTTCTTCTGAAACTGTGGGCGAGAACGTGGAAAGTCTTCTGGTTTCCCTCGGACTGGTTGTTGAGGTTGGTCTCGTCCCTGTGGAGCCTCATGACCCCTGCCTCTATCCTGGCGTTCTCCACCAGTCTGGGAGGTTGACGGTGCCTGTGAAGAACGAGGAGAACGCGTATCAGGGACTTGAAATCTCTGGAGATTTAATTCTCGCTCTATCGCGCAAATCACAAGTGCGTTCAGAAGATACGGAAACCGGGGATGCGCCACGCGACCCTGTTCTTTTCTGTTGCTTAACCTGTTTCTTCAACCTCCAGTTCTTTTTAGTAAAGAACGGCCTCTCATCTTTCTCAGACTGAGTTTTTTGTTGTGGCTGTGATTGAGTTTGCGTTTTTGCAAAAGGCTTAACTCCCAGACTATTGCGGCCAATGGTTTTATAAGCCTGCGCAATAATTTTCGGTAATTCGCGTGGCCTGTCCGGTTCTGGGATCAAAGCCAAAGCATTAGCTACTTGAAAGTTAACTGCATCGCCCTTGACGTTCGCAAGGATCAAATCAGCTACTACATCGAACACTCCCACCAGTCTCATCCCCAATTCCACAGCCGCTTCAGGGCCATGCTCATCCTGCACACGTTTAATTACAGAGGGGAGAACTGTCATAGAAGGAGTGCCGAAACACTTCGCATATACTGCTGCGAATACCTTACCCCAGTTGTTGCATTCTGCCAACTCGGGAATTAAGTCTTTCGGCAAACTAATCGTTAAAATCCTGTGTTTTTCCACAGGAGATGTATTGGGAACAACTGCCTCCAGCTGGTCAAATTTTTCTGCAAGCCAATAAGGCAAATCATCCTTATTTTGTGGGTGCTTGCCCATCACCGAATTAACCATGACGGGACTTATGGTTACACCGCCCGGTCCAGCTGGATGCGCCGCAACTCCAGGAGGGGCTCCCTGGACGTTGCCTGTAACATACTGTACTAAAGCTCTGTGAACGCGTATCAAAGACGTATGTAATTCACGCAGTTCAGCAACCGCTAGCATCATATAACGCGGATGTGGGGTATACCCGGCCAAAACTGGCCAAGTGGCCCCGTCTATAGATAGGGGGCCTAAACGAACCAAGGTGACCGGATGTGGGAGGGCGCCACTAAACCAAATACGGTGTTGCCATGCCATAAGTGGTACTTCGAGAGCCTGATAAGGCCGATAAGCATTGGGTAGGGCGGTGAGAGTGTACTCATGGAACAAATCGTCCGTTCCATCCACCGCCGGAAAAGTGACCCAAGAGTAAAACACCTCAAAGTGGTGAGCCTGGTCAGCTTGCACCACAAAGATAAGTGAGACACCCGCGTCGGGCACTCCATAAGCCAGTAAATGAGCCCGGAGCGCAGCGCGGCTATGTGCCGGGATATTTATATCCGCCATTAAGACCAGAAATGATCGACAACCTAATATGAGGCAGCACAATATAGGGTTTACTTAAACAACTTTTAATAACTTCAAGCTTGAAAGAACCTATAGAAACGTTAATATAGGAGGTATCACCCTCACACACGTTTCCGGAAGCGTATGCGAAGGGTGTTGTGGACAAGCACAAGTACTACTCAAGCGTCTCGCAGATAAGCAGCCCACTACGTTGGTGGCGCCATGTTGTAGGGATTCTGCACATACACAGAGCTATGCACAGGATAATAGGACCTCGGAGTATAGTGGTGAACCAACCATGCACCTTAGTACCCACAATCCCAATCCGACTAGCTTTAGCGTCTCATTAGCAGCGATGCTACCGATGATTAGACAACCCAGAACACGGTATCTCTCTCTCAGGACTCGCGGGGAGCAAGAACACCCTTTCATAACTCACTCATACCTGTCCACAACGTGCGTAATAAGAGACACAGTATAGTTTAAAATGTTTATTTCAACTATAGTGCTCTAAGATACAGTACACGTGCCAGTACTATCAGCATAATGCATAAGGATAAAATAATAAGCATAGTTACAATTCCATAGAATACAAACGGGGAAAGCATTTCATAAAGCAGTGGATATAGGGCTAAAGGATCATACCACCCTCCCCGTGCTATTAGCTAGTTTATTATAAAAATAGAAGACCTCTGGGCATTGTCAGGCGGACCCTCATACCTCAATATCTAGATGCAAGGTTTACATCATCAGACAAGCACAGCTCTTCTCCCTGGAAAGGTTTTTCTCCAAGTGTCTCTAGCAGCGAAATCACAATATTAAAAGCACACGAATTTCTCCAGTGCAGCTGCATTCAGTGTTATGTCTAAGTGCGAGACCATCTGACTACCAACGATATTCTTGATCCCTCGCAAAACGGCTTTCGCCCTGGACATAGCACTGAGTCGGCGCACCTGGCGGTGACGGAACATCTCTGGACAGCTATGGACGCAGGACAGACATCGGCACTGATCCTTCTGGATCTTAGTGCCGCATTCGACACAGTGTGCCATGCTGTCCTGTTGCGCCGTCTGCAAGAGGCTGGCATTGGTGGCCTTGCTTTGAAATGGCTAGCATCATTTTTGTCCGACAGGACTTTTCAGGTGATTGCTCCCCCTTTTACCTCGCCCACCTTTCCCATCAAGCATGGGGTACCACAGGGCTCTTCATTGAGCCCTCTGCTCTTTAATTTGTATGTACAACCTTTGGCTGTTTTAGCCAAGAGCAGAGGATTGACTGTGGTCTCCTACGCCGACTGACATGCAGCTGGTGGTAGCCCTCTCGAGCAACTCTAGCACGACGCCTCGAAGTTTCGAGGCGATCTTGCTGCAGTTGCCGGGTGGATGACAGCTAACTGCCTCCAGCTGAATGCTAGTAAGTCAGAGGTGTTGCTGGTGGGTAGGGATCACAAGTTATGGAATGAGTACTGGTGGCCTATGAATTTAGGCACCCCCCCTTCTCCTAAACAGGCGGTGAAGAACTTGGGGGTTTGGATGGACGCCTCTCTCAATTTCCAGACCCAAACAAAGAAGGTGGCGGGTACCTGTTTTGGTTTGTTGCGCGGTCTCAAACCTATTTTGGGCTTCTTTGATGCCCCGACCAGACAGATTATTATTCAGGCCTTGATTATATCGAGGCTTGACTATGCGAACTCTCTGTATCTGGGGGCCAACAAGGCTGAAGTACTCAGGTTACAGAGAGTTCAGAATGCTGCAGCAAGATCTCTTCTGGGTCTGCGTAAAGTCTGCTCGGTGGCTAATACAATCCGCCGCCTCCACTGGCTGCCTGTAGCTCAACGGATTGAGTTTAAGGCTCTCTGTTTAGCTTTTAAAATTTTGAAGGCTTCCTCCCCCAACATTTTGACGGATCTGTTATCCTTTTATGTCCCCTCCCGTCAGCTTCGCTCTATGGGCCAACATTTACTAGTGGTCCCTCGGGTCAGGAGGACCCCGGCTGGAGGTCGTTCCTTCCGGTACAGAGCAGCTATCCTTTGGAACTCACTGCCTCTCTATATTCGTGGTCTCAGTAATCTCTTCGAATTTAGGAAGGCTATTAAAACTTTTCTATTTCCCACTGTGTAAGTCTCTTGGCTTCTCCTTTGCACTGTTGTCTCCTATTTGCTGTTTAGCGCCGGGACGCCTCCTGGCCGGGGCAGCTGTCGCGCTCTATAAATCTCACAAATACAAATACAAATACAAATACTGGCCAGATCAGCAAGAACAAGGGACGTTGTTTTTCGACCTTGTACATGTTGTGCAGACGAAACCCACAGGGAACAGGAGAAAAGGTGAAAGTCAGAAAGGCAGACAGTTCTAATATAGCCGGGCACAAGCAGAGGCTGGAAAAACAAAGTCACAAAGTAACGTGCGCAAAAAGGCATCATGGCAGCCAGGCCTAAGCCAACTTAGCAAGGCAGACCATGAGGCCACAAACCACATGACAGCAACTATCGAACATGACGACCCCGATCCCTCAGAATCGTGGAAACAGTGCTACTAGTCGCTCAGTCACTCATGCTCACTTTGTCTCAGAGAGATACCCAGAATAGACGGTGGGGACGTTTCTCAATAAGCATTTATTAAACCAGCGTCATTCTAATGTAAAATAGATGTGCTGAAACAACCATTAGACAGTAACAGATGTAAATGATTATAAGCACTAACAGAGTAAAAGGATGGGAAATTTCTACCATCATGCTAAAACAATGAATACAGGCAAGTATATAAAATACATGACAGTAAAATGCGTACTCCTATGATGCGTCCCTAACTAGATGTACCTAAGTGTACCTAGCATGTATGTGGGTGTAAAGCCAAGAATCCCTCTAGGATAAAGTCAGCCCCATTACCTGAAGTGAGAGACTGTGGGACCCTGTCTTGGTCTCGAGATGGACACCCCGCAAGGGATGTCAGACCACTGCGAGCTGGAGTGTCTGGGTGCTGGAGCCTCAGCGTCTCGGGTCAGTGTGTCGGCATGGAAGTCCTTTTTTCCTCTGACTATCTCAGCAAGAGATTATGCATATATACCCAAAGTGGTACCCCCTGGGGATATACCTTGCTGTGTCATGTCGGACTAGGATGATGGAAGGGATGACCCTTGTGCATAGTTATTATGCAGGAGATGGTAGGCCTGCTGTGATTCCAAGAATCCTCACGCATAATGAATGAGGCTTAAGCTTTTCGGAGAAAACCCCATGTCATCTTTGGACATTACCGTAACTAGGTAAAAGGTCAGTACTAAGAACTGTTATGCAGTGTAGTGGTAGGGGAGAATATAGGTGAAAGGTTGGTGATTCCCTGAGCCTATATTGGGGTACCCATATGGAACATAACACCCCTACATGATGTTTGTATAGTTGTCTGCCCCTCCCTTCGTCTGAAAGAACTTACATTGCAGGCAAAGCATTTCACTCACACAATTAACCATTCCAGGAATGTTATCTTTCAACAAGAAGTAGAGGAACTGGTTTCTATAAATTAAAAATGTATGGGTACATCGTGCCCCTTCAATCAGACCACTTCTACCAATGGCACTCAGGCTTACCTTGGCCAGTGGTATCAGGCCCTCTTCAGCTCTCAAAGTGAAGAGTTTATTTAGAGTTTGGGAAGCTGTTTTTTTCTATTTTTTTTTAACATTCGTAAATTTGTCACGAGAAGTTGCAATACATATATGTTGGTACCGCGAAAAAGGCATAATTTTTGGAAAGTGTAAAAAACATATATACAGATATTGTTATTAATGTTTGAGGTCAGTAGTTCACTAATATAACATGTAAAGTGAGATTTTCATAAGTAATTTTATGTTTCAACGCTCTTTTATTCTATATCCCGTTTTCGCGACTACGTCGGCATTCGTGAATATCACATGACTACGGAAGGAAGGGATTTCATAGGACAAGACACTTTTCTTTATTGTGGAAAGGAAGTCCCCACCCAGTTTTCTTTTCTTCACACTTCCAGTGCTCAAATTGGAAGTACTTCTTGCAGCACCAGCTATTTCTAATATTAGGAAATCATTTTGGACCTTTTTGGCTAAAATGTGAAAAATAAAATGGCATCTGGTGTCAGTGGAGAACAGGAGGCACACCCTGAGGACCAGGATTCTTCCGAGGAGCGACCTCCAGAAAAGTGCAAGTCCATCGCCTGGGAATCTTTTACTATCCCCTCTGGGAGCAGAAAACAGTGGCCAAGCATGTGAAGTGCTCTGTGTGTGACAAGACCCTGTCCAGGGAGTACATCTAAAAAATGCTCCTGCGGCACAACTAGTATGCTGACCCACCTGAAGACCTACCACAACAACCACTTGCCCAGAGCCCAGAGGGAGCGCACTCAACAAGATGCGTGAACATCAGCTGCAATACCAGTTACGCCAGGGGAGTCTATTCCCACTGAAGTTGAGCAATGTCTCCCACAGAAATACCGGGAGCTCCGAAGAATCGTAACATTTTGTTTGGATTGTACAAAAGTGATAACGGTGCCGGAGTTCAAGAGACAGCAAAGCACCACAAGAGTTATCATTATTTTTTTTTGCTTAAATCACACTTGTAAATTAAGTTTTTTTTAGTTTTTTCAGTTAATTTTTTTTCCAGTTGCCATTTTATTTAAAAAAAAATACAAAATTGTAAAAAAAAAACTAAAAAAAAGTTCTGAAAAATCACACAAAAAGTATGAATTTGTGTATAAGTAAGAGTATGAGTGAGTGAGTTTCTGTGTTAGTGAGTCAGCTGGTGCATGAGTGAGTAAGTGGATGTGTAAGTGTTTGAGTGAGTGGGTGTGACAGTGGCTGTATGGGTACGTGAATGACTAAGTGTTTGTATGGGTATGTGAGTGGGTGCATCAGGGCTGTATTGGTGAGTGAGTGGGTGTGTGAGTCAGTGTACAGATGCGTGAATAGGTGCATGATTGGCTGTTTGGGTAAGTGAGTGGATGCATGAGTGTCTGTAAGGGTGAGTGAGTGTGTGTTAGTAGCTGCATAGGAGAGTGTGTGTTTGTGTCAGTGACTGTATGGGTGTGTGAGTGGGTGACTGAGTAGCTGCATGGGCAAGTGACTGTGTGTTTCAGTGGCTATATGGGTGAGTGAGTGGCCATGCCAGTGATTGTATGGGTGAGTGAATGGGTGTGTAGGATAGGCTGTATGGTTGAGTAAGTGTATGTGCTAGTATCTATATGGGTGAGTTAGTGGGTGTGTCAGTGACTGTATAGGTGTGTGGTTGGGTGTGTGAGTGGCTGTATATGTGAATGAATGGCTGTGTTAGTACCTGTATATAGGTGAGTGAGTGGGTGTGTCAGTGACTATATGGGCAAGTGAGTGCATGTGTCAGTGACTGTGTGGGTGAGTGAGTGGGTGAGTTGGTGACTATATGGGTGAGTGTGTGACAGGCTGTATGGTTAGGTGAGTGTGTGTTAGTAGCTGTATGGGGGAGTGAGTGAGTGTGTTAGTGACTGTATAGGTGTGTGTCTGGGTGTGTGAGTGGCTGTTTAGGTGGGTGAGTGGCTGTGTTAGTAGCTGTATGGGTGAATGAGTGCATGTGTTAGTGACTGTATGGCTGAGTGAGTGGGTATGTCAGTAACTGTATAGGTGTGTGAGTGGGTGTGCCAGTGGCTATATGGGTGTGTGAGTGGTTGTGTGAGTGGCAGTATGGGTGGGTGAGCAGGTGTGTGAGTGACTATGTGGGTGAGTGAATGGCTTTCTGAATGGATGTATGGGTGAGTAAGTGCATATGTTAGTAGCTGTATGGATGAGTGAGTGGGTGTGTCAGCGAGTATATGGGTGAGTGAATGAGTGTGTGAGTTGCTGTGTGGGTGAGTGAGTACATATTTTATGGTTTAATTCTTTTATTGCACGTTGCAGAAAAAAGAGAGGCAAATACACAAAAAGTAGGCCCGCGGCCCAACAGCAATACTGATCCGTGCCTTTTTACTGAGTACATCATAAACAAAAGAAGATACGAATATTGTCCCACCCACCTCCCTAGAAGATAGAAAAGACAGAAAGGAAAAACCGAAGAAGAACCACCCTCCACCCTTCCCGGTCCATATCAACAGAGCGTCGTAGTGTCCGATGAGTCGGAGGTCTTACCCAGCGCACTAACCTAATCAGGGTTAGCTGGAGAAGTGATGCGTAGCAGACGGAGGTATTTCGGACAGTGGAGTTCCCGAAATTCTGGCGCAGAAGAGATAGGAACGGCTGCCACAAGTCATCAAAGGAGGCACCCTTCCCTGCCAGTGTGAGAGAGATTTTCTCCATACCCATTACGTGCCATAATCGGTGGTACCATCCAGAGTGTGCAGGGATACGGGGCGTTCTCCAGTGGATCAAAATGTTCTGGACTGCAGTACCCAGTGCTAGTGCTATCTGCTTCCCTCGCCTAGACTTCAATGGATAAGTGAGCGGGTTAGGCACCCCCAAGAGAATGTAGGCGGGGAACCTGGGAAGTTCAGTGTTGAGGTGTTTGTCCACTTCGTCAATGACGTGCTTCCAGTAGGCTTGAAGGTGATCGCACTCCCACAATAAATGGACCAATGTGCCTTTCTTCCCACATCCTCGCCAGCAATCAGGGCTCTGCAATGGGTCAGCTTGGGAAAGTCGCACCGGGGTATAATACCAGTGGTAAACCAATTTGCTGAGGGTCTCGGTGAGGCCCATATGTGTCACTGTGTGGCGTGCTCTGTAGCAGGCTCCCTCCCATTCCTCGGAGCTAAGGGAACGGCCTAAGTCTCCCTCCCATCGCGCACGGCCTGCATGGTAGGTGTGTGTATATTTAGAGAGAAGCATCTTATATAGGTCGGAGATTAATTTCTTGTCGGAGGACCGCGTGATGAGCCACCGTTCAAATGTGGAGAGGAGTCTAGTGGCCTGGGAACGGTTATCGGGGTGCATAGCCCAGTGACGGGCTTGGAGGTAGTGCATACGCTCTGATTCCACGAGGCCATAGTCCGCCCGGAGCTGCGTGAAGGGAATAATGTCCCCGTTGGCGAAAAGAAGGCCCAGTGCTCGGCAGCCAGCGTCTCGCCACAACCGGTAGGGCTGAAGGCCCATCCCCGGGCCAAAGTCGGGGTTGTCCATCAATGGTGTGAGCGGAGACGGGAACGTCGTGAGGTCGTGGCGGATGCTGGTCCGATCCCAGACCGTGAGTAGGGAGCGAGTCACTTCCGAAGCATATAAATTGGGAGGACGGTGCGCTCGGTAGGAAGGGTATTTTCATGAGTGACGTACCGGCTACAGCCCTGTCTTGGAAAAGCCAATGTTTCTCGGATTCCGGCCGGATCCACTCCACCTATAGCGGAGTTAGTGTAGCGTAGAAATAGAGTGTGAGGTCTGGGATGCCCAGTCCCCTTCGTGGGGTGGGAGAGATCCAACCAGTCGCCTGAGCCTCGGTTTGCGCCCTGCCAGATAAAGTGGGAGAGCTCCGATTGTACCCTCTGGAGCCAACCGGTCGGGGGTGGGAGGGAAGCGTCTGAAATAAATAGAGGATTTTGGGAAGTATGGTCATCTTAACTGCGGCCACCCGTCCCAGCAAGGAGATCTGATACTTCCATCTCTGCAACTCGGTGCGGATGTGAGAGAGGAGAAGAGAGTAGTTAGAGGCACGCATAGCTTGCAAGGTTGGGGCCAGCAATATACCTAGGATGGGACGGTGTCTGTGGTCCACTGCAGGGGATGGCGAGCCTGCAGTGCCCCCAGTTCCGTGTGTGACAGGGAGAGGTTCATTGCTATGGATTTGGTCAGATTGACCCTAAACCCGGAGGCGCCAGCATATAGGGTTAGTTCCTCCATAACAGGCCCCAGTGTCAGCTCAGGATTCCCCAGGGTAATCAGCACATCATCGGCGTAGAGACCGATGGTGTGTGTGTCTCCCAAAGCGGATGCCCTAGATCCGGGGCTGTCTCTAATCCTCTGGGCCAAAGGTTCCATATATAGCGCAAAGAGCAGGGGTGACAAGGGGCATCCCTGCCGCGTGCCTCTGTGAATGGGAAATGGAGTGGAGGTATGTCCGTTGACCCGTACCGTGGCGGTGGGGAACCAGTAACAACTAAAGATATGCATCCTCATCTTGTCCCCTATGCCAAAACAAACCAATGTTTGCTCAAGGTATGGCCAGTGGACCCTGTCAAGGCCTTCTCTGCATCTATGGCGAGGAGCATGTATTTCCCAGTGATGCGGGAGGCCTTCTCTATAAGGTGCACCACGCGTTTGGTGTTATCACTGGTCTGGCGTTGTGGAATAAACCCAGCCTGATCAGGGTCTACCAGGCCCTGCATATAGGGACCAAGCCTAGAGGCCAGGATGCCGGTGTAAAGTTTCAAGTCCACGTTCAAGAGTGAGATAGGTCGGTATGACCCACAATCTGACCTGTCTTTCCCGGGTTTGGGGATGACGGCGATCTCTGCCTCAAGCATAGAGGCCGGGATCGCACCGGCCGTGGCGAAAGAGTTAAAAAGCCGGGTGAGCAAGGGGGCAAGGGTCGCGCAAAACTGTTTATAAAAAGCAGCGGTGTAGCCATCGGGCCCGGGAGATTTGCCCAGCTTCAAGCGCGAGATGGCCATGATGACTTCCTCCGGTCTAATATCCCGCTCCACATGGGCCGCTTGGTCCGGCGTCAAGGTGGGGAGGTTAGCCTGGTCGAGGGTATGCCTCAATGTCAGGTTCAGCGAGTGGCTGCGCATCATAAAGTCGCGCATAAAAATTACGAAAGGTTTCGGCAATGTCCGCGTCTTCCGAGTGTAGGGCCCCTGTGACATCTCTTATTTCCCGGACACCCTCTCGCAGTCGCGCCTCCCGGAGTCTATTGGCAAGAAGGCGACCACATTTATCACCGCCCATATAAAAGGAGTGGCGGAGCCGCAGCGCTGCATATTCTGCCTAATCACGATCGATTGCTATTAATTGTGCCCGTGCTGCCGTCAGTTGCCGCCAGATGCGAGGCGCCCCGGTGCGCTGGTGTACCTGCTCTAATTCCCGTACCTTCTGGGTCAGTTCATCCCTCTTTGCATTATCTGCGGATGAGATGGCGATGACCTCGCCGCGGATTACCGCTTTTAGGGCTTCCCACCTTGTAGAGATAGCTGTGTCTGGGTTGTCATTATGTAGAAGGAAGTCAGCTAGGGCTTTTTGTAACTGGGCCACTGTGTCGGGTCTATGTAGCAGAGCATCGCGGAAGCGCCAATGTCGGGCAGGATATCGAGGGTGGGAGAGGGCCAAGACAATTTCCACTGGGCATGATCGGAGACAGCCGCTGTCAGAATGTCAGCGGAAAGTAGAGCGTCGCAAAATACTTTAGAGCCCAAGAAGTAGTCTAACCTAGCGTAGGTTTTGTGGGCATTGGAATAATAGGAGAAGGCTCTGGACCGTGGGTGTTGATGCCTCCAGAGGTCGGTGAGAGCGAGGTCACCGAGTCGGGAGAGGCCTAAGGAAGAGAGGGCGCCAACCTGACTTGTGCGTTGCGCTGACCTGTCCAACTCATTATCGAATACCAGGTTAAGGTCCCCCCCCCACCAAAATGTTACGGTCCTGCGTAGCTATAATCTCGGTGAGTGCCCCGTGTAAAAAAAAACTCCTGACTCTCATTGGGTGCATAGATGGATCCCACGTGTAAAACATGGCCCCCCCACAAGGAACCGGTAGGTGAGTAGTCTGCCCCTTATCTCCACCCCTTTTTGCATCACTTTCCCCCGAAAGGCCCTGGAAACTAGAATCGCCACCCCGCCTTCTTAGTGGGCAATGAGGAGAAGAGCTGGGTCGGAAATGCACGGGACCTAAGGCGGTGGCAGTCCTTAGCTAGAAGGTGTGTCTCCTGAAGGAGGCAGATGTCCGCTCTCGTGTTTTCCAAGTATGAGAGAAGGGCCCTGCGTTTGATGGGATTGTTAAGGCCCCTCATGTTAAGCGTGAGTATCTTAATGGAAGCCCCGCTCATCTAGGGTCGGGAGATAAATTGATAGCGCATAAGTGCAGCCGGACAGTGATAGCCCCTCAGAGGCAGTGTGGGTAAGGAGAAGGTATGACGCTTCGTGGACCGGGCCCCCCCAAGAGAGATAAGACAGAGGTCAGAAAAGAGCAGATAAGAGAACATGGCAGGAGCCCATAAAGAATAAACCCAAAAAACGAAGGCGCAATAGGCGCCAGAGGGCATTTGAATTCAGTCATTAGTCCGTCATCCAAGAATGACCGGTATATAAGTCAATGGGGATGTGAGTGGCCAATGGGAAACCCATCCCCTCCTCCCCCAACCCGCACAATTGCAAATCACAGAAAGGATACGACATTGTGGCAAAACTCAGTCACTTGTTGACGCCTTCGCTAGAGCGCTAGGAAGAGCCTCCAGAGCCACCTGCTGTTCTCGCCTGACCACCTGCGGATCCGGTCGCCGCATGTTCCGCCTCCGCTGGCGCTGCCGCCTCCATCGCGGGCGGTCATCAGTGGGGCCGGGCATTGTGCGTTCGTCGTCTTCTGTGTCCTCTGGGAGCGGGATCCCCAATAGTTTGCTGGCCTCTGACAGGGAGCAAAGCTGGAAGAGTTTCCCATTGTGTCGGAAGACAAGACGGAACGGGTGCCCCCAAGAATAGGCGATGTTGCGCTGGCGCAGAGTCTCCGTAATGGGCCGAAATGCCCTGCGTTTCTGAAGCGTTATAGCCGCTAGGTCCTGGTACAACACCGGTGACTGGTTGCGAAAGGTGATCGGCTGAAGCGTGCGGGCTTTCCGTAAGATGTCCTCTTTAGTGCAGAAATCTTGGACGCAAACCAGAATGTCGGCAGGGGGCGCCGATGGGGCTCTGGGTGGGCCCACTCTGTGTGCTCTGTCCAGTTTGAGGTCGGTATCTGGTGGGTTGCCCAAGATGTGGTTGAAAAGAGCACGCACATATCCAAAAGTGTCATCAGCTTCTTCGCCTGTTGCCACTCCCCGGATGCGTATGTTATGACGACGGGAGCGGTTTTCCAGATCCTTCAGGTGGGACTGGACATCCACCTGCTGTTCGTGGATGCGGAGAACCTCCTGTTGCATGACCGCCAGTTCGGAGTCCCGGGCGTCGCTTTTGTCCTCCAAGGATGCCACCCTCTCGCCGATGCCATCGACATCCTTGCGTATGTCTTTTATCTCCGCCGTGAGGTCTCGCTTTACCGTCTGTAGGTCGTCGCGCAGCGTGGCAAACAGGGACTCCAGAAAGGCCCGCGTCACCGGAGCGTCGCCAGCCGCAGCCATCTGCGCCCCCTCACCCTGTCTATTGGAGGCCGCCTGGCCGGGCTCTGCGCGCGGGCAAAGAGGTCTTTGAGGGAGTTCTCCTTGGGGACGGATTTGTCTCTCTTACTCCTAGAAGAGGCCATGCCACGCTCCCCCGTCGCGCCAGGGCTGGTATCTCCGCTCGCGGAGGAGGCAGGCAGCGCCGGATGTCGCTCTTCCCCCCTACCGGGGCAGATCCACGTCGAATACGTCCCCCCTCGGACAGCAAGATGGGCGCCTATGGCCTGCAGTCTCCTTCCTATCACAGTAAGCCGTCGTCACCAATCCCAGGGGCAGCGGAACGCGGGCCCAACCGACCTTCCCGGTCACGACCAGTGTGCCTTTCTTTCACGTGTTCCGCCGGGTTCTCACCCGACCCGTGAGGGCACAGGATCAAGGCCCCTCCGGATGGCCCAGGGCAGGACTCCGAGACGCGTGCACTAGGGGTCCCAGGTGCTCTCCCGGTCTAAGGCCCAGTCCAGGGGAGACAGCAGTGATGCTCCGCGCCGGCTTACTCAGGTCTGGCGTCTTCTCCCCCGTGCGTTGCTTGTCTTAGAGCAGAGTCCCCGGGGCCAACGTGCAAACCGGACCGTGTGCAGCGCGACTCACCAGTGCCGGGGTTAGAGGGTCCCGCGTTGTTCAGGGACCCGGTGGCTCCGAATGCGTCCACGAGCTGCACCTCAGGGGTCTGAATCTTGCAGTGGACTGCTCCTCCGGTGAGCCCCAGTGGGCCTCCCAGCCGGGCCCAGGTCCGCCTCTGCACTCAAGCTGCTCCTCCGCGCCACACCGCAGATCGCGATGTAGCGCTCACTGTTCCGGGGTACTCAACCCCCGTGGCGCTGTGCTAGGATCCGTGTGTCTGCTTGTGTGTGGGCCCAGCACCACCCAGCCGCCCCGGCTGTATGGGTAAGTGAGTGGGAGTGCCTGTATCAGTGAGTAATTGAGTGTGTCTGTGCCTGTATGAAAGACTGAGTGTGTGTGTCACTATCAGTATGGGTGACTTACTGGATGTGTTAGTAGCTGTGTAGGTGAGTGAGTCTATGAGGGACTGTTTGGGTGACTGATTAGGTGTCTGAATGGTTGTATGGGTGAGCGAGTGCATGTGTTAGTAGCTCTATGGGTGAGTGAGGGGTGTGTCAGTGAGCGTATGGGTGTGTGAGTTCCTGTATGGTGAGTGAGTACGTATGTGAGCAGCTGCATAGGTAAGTGAGTGGGTATGTGTGTACCTGTATGGGTGAGTGAATGAGTGTGTCAGTGCCTGTATGAGTGTCTGAGTGTGTTTGTCACTAGGTGTATGGGTGGGCTCGACTGGCTGTTTTAGTAGCTGTATAGGTGAGTGAGTGGGTGTATGAGTGATTGTTTGGGTGAGTGAGTAGATGTGTTTGTAGCTGTACAAGTGAGTGATTGGGTGTGTCAGTGGTTACATGGGAGAGTGACTGGGTATGTTAGTGATTGTGTGGGTGACTGAGTGGATGTACGAGTGACTGTATGGGTGAATGAGTGCATGAGTTAGTACCTGTATGAGTGAGTGAATGGATGTGTGAGTATCTGTATGAGTAAGTGGGTGCATATGGTAGTACATGTGTTGGTAAGTGACTTGGTTTGCTATTGACTGTGTCAGTGAGTGAGTGGGTATGTGAGTGACTAAGTGGGCGAGTGACTGGGTATATTAGTGGCTCTATCAGTGTGTGTCTGGATGTGTCAGTAGCTCTATGAGACTGTACCTTGGTGTATACCTTGACAATGTTAGTTTGTAGAACTACGCAGAAAGAAGTAATTAGGAAATTACTTTACTCCAATAGATGGTGCCATTCATCTGTTTAAAAAAATAAATGACATAAATATAAGTTAGTATTACTTTTTGCAAAATTCCAGGACAAACTTGTTGTTTCTGCAATGCATAAATTCATACTATACACCAAACAGTAGACCTTTCTTATGCTGAAATAGCATTTCACATTATAGTAACATTTCCTTTTTTACTGGTCTCAGCTTTTGTACTTTCACACCATAATCAATATAGTATACAGTTTCACCCTTGAACAGTGGGGGAAAAAAAACAATCAAAAATATTTATACAAAAATCCTTTTCTCATTTGAGCACCTGCCAACATTTGCCAATAAAACAACATCTGGTGGCAGTGAAGATGTTGCCACATGCTTTTGAACACAGTTCTTTGGAGGAGCAACCCCCAGCAAAGCAGCAATCAATTGCATGGGAGGTTTTCACCATCCCCTCCAGACAAAAGATAGTAGTGGCAAAGCATGTCAAGCGCTCTTTATGCAGGAAAATCCTCTTTAGGGGCATGTGAAACAAATATTCGTATTGCACAACGAGTATGTTCAGACATCTAAAAACATATCACTTCAACCACTGTTGAAAAACAAAAAGAACATAAATATAAGTTAGTATTACATTTACACAATTCAACAAACAAAACAGTAACGATTGCTTATGCTGAAACAGTATATAACATTATGGTTAAACATTTCATTTTCCCTTTTTTCTGTTCTCAGCTTTTATACTTGTAGACCATAAACAATGTACTGTATAAAGATTCATCCTTGGACGGTGGGGAAAAAAACAATTGCATAGAGTGTAGAAAAAAAAATGTGCACAATATATCACTCCAAATAAGTGACACTGCATTGCACTCACTACAATTAGTTAATCAGTTGTTTTGTCTACGGTTACTACACTAATCTAAACAAACATATGCTTAAAAGAACTCTTTTATTATTACAACAGGTACAATATTACTAATAGATATAAACCACACTTGAATTTTGGAGAGCCTTTTGAAAACATCACCTATGGTAGGCTGAATGATGTGTTATGCACTGATAATCCACGTAGAAAAAATACCGTACACCATTTTTTTTTTTTATCAGAAATCCTCCGTAGAACTTTGGTTGAAGGAACCAGAGGTAAGAATTTGGTAGTTTGAAAGGCAGTTTTTGTTTGAATTTAAGGTTGGTGACATTGCATTCTGTCCATCCAGTTTCACTCTTAAAATAGACAGTGTAGTGTGCAGATGTTACATTAAGTCATTTGTGAAAGATGAAAGCCATAATAGTACAAGTTCTTCCAGAAATTGATATTTGTCCTGCTTTGAAGTTTGTAATTCCTGTTTCCAATTTGGATCCATCTGCTTTGCGTCATTGTGGCATTAATATAAGGTATTTTCCACTTCTTCGTATATGCAATGTAGACATAACATCTGATCAACAATTTGGGCAGGCCATATTTTGGTTAGACGTTTTGATCAATCTATCAAAAGACACAGTTTTGGAATCTGGTAGTGTTAAGTACAGAAATCACTCAGAATGTATTTTAGTGGTAGATGTAAAAGAGCAATCTTCACAGTCATGGTTCCATGTGTAACTCCGTCCAAATAAGTCATGCATATTTATTTCTTCTTCTTCTTCTAAAAATCCAAGGATGACCATTAAAAAGAACTGTGCATTTTGTCGTGTGTTCTGAGTAAATAGTACTGATCTACTACGTATATGTATTAGATCTTGAATGCCTGAAGCACAATGTATTACAGTCCTATCACTATGTAAACATTGCAGCAAACCACACAGTGCAGAACATAATCTCTTCTGTGGTTTCTGTTCAATTGTATTTATAAGATGTGGTAAATGAAACAGTACATTGAGAACAACACTTGCATAGCAGTTAACACCAGAAGTGTTTGACAACTGGTAACCTTCAATATCTCCCTCATTCTCCAGTTTTTTCTTCCTAACACCTTCCTTGTTCTCATTCTTTTCCTTCTTTTCAGCAGCATCCGTAGATTCTTTTGTGAGCTGCTGCTTTGGACAGATTATCCATTTTTCATAAATGGGATACTGGCCTAACTGAGGAACGTATGTAAAAATAGAAATTTCTCTTGGTTAATACCTCACAATCATTCACACTTCACTCTATTCAACTATATAGGAAAGCAATCAGAGGAACCCATAAACCAGTTATAAATTCAACATAAGACAAATATAAATCTTGAATACAATCATTTAATATAAAAATTCAGTTAAAATTGATAAAAAACATTTCAATAAATATATGCGTGTATATCACCAAATTTCTCGCATGACAAAAAGGAAAGTTCATTCAGTATGTACAAGAGACAAAAGTGAGTGACAACATAGAAATCATTATAAAATGTGTTAATTCGATTGAATCAATTTCATAGAGATCTATCCGTCCTTGCGTGATTAGACTCAAATGTTCCTCGAATTTAACAAGAAAGACAGGGCGTCGACGCGTTTCGGTGGACTAAGCGGTTTTGAACCAACTTCTTCAGGACTTTCGATTTCTATTGTCTCTCTTAAAATAGGCACATTGTCAAAAATGCCTGTTTAAAGGACAAAAAATATATCAATATATGAGTATTGTCACATTATGTATACAACACATTAAAAACTTTTCATTTGTAATTCCTATTCAACAAACATTTAAAACCTATATTACAAATAAGATGTAGATGAATTTCTTTAATGTTGTGTGCAGCTAATTCAGTTGGTGCTGTTACTACACACAATAAATTTGATTCTATTGTCCTCTGTAGGTAAGCGGTGAGAACTTTAATTAAAAGATTTTCCCGGTGGCAGCTTGACCACTGATGTATAATAGTATTGGCTTAAATGATGAACATTTGTATTCTTTCTTCAAATGGAGGAATCCGTGCTCTATTTTCTCTTTTACCTCTATATGAATTTCTTTCTGTTCGTCATTCAGTTGTCCAACCTACTGTTGGAAATCAACAGTTTCCTGTCTCTCTTGCTCCATTGCACTTTCCACCTCATTCATGGCTTATGCAACTTCATTTTCAATAATGGGTTGTCCAAGTGGATCTTGACTCAGTGGTGCAGAACTTTGACTGCTTTGGGAACTCTCCTTAGCTACCTCAGCAGCAATCGTTTCTTCCTGTTCAATCTCCCCATTTAACATTTGCAAATAGTTAGGGAAGACTGAACACTGAATGCTGTCTTTCACAGTGTTGAAAGAATCTTCGTAGCAGTCATAGTCTCCAAGTAATTCTGATTCAGCATGCCAAGGCTTGAAGAGTTGTAGAAGTGCCAAATAGAAAAACTCTCTTCTGTCTGGAGTTTGGCAACTACGTTTTCTGTGGTTAATTAGATTTCCTTTTGCATGTCTCACCAAACAACCGTCACATCCAACTACTGCATATTTCCCTTCTTCTATGTTTTCTGTTATATTGCTTTTGTATCTGTAGTGTTGAAGTACTTAATAAAGACACATGTTTTCTAGATGTGGACTCTTTCCTGGATAGTACGTATCCAACATATTTGATTTCACAATATCTGTACTTTCCGTGCCAAACTCTGCTAGGTACTGAAATTCTGGGAAAGACTTTACCACTATTTTCTGTACTTGCTAGGCCTAGACTTTCCCAAACAATTCCCCTTGACTTCGAGAAAAAACTTGCTGAGCTCAACTGGTCACAGCACTCATGGCCCCATCTCTCTATGGGAAAGCATTTTCAAGCTGAAGCTGTACAATTGTTTGGTTAGAGTCTTTTCTGCAGAAATATCCTCCTACATGTCCTTCATCTCTGATTTTGTAATATATGAAGTGACGTACCAAGCAACAGCGATGGAGTTGTCTGCAACAAATTGTATTTACATTTTTGCATTCCACATTTTGAGAATCACAGGGTTATAGTCATTATTATACTTGGAGGCCTCTGTTCTACTCAGGTTGTATGTGTTTTTCAGTGATTTCCAAGTCAGTGTATGTCTGACTGCAGACAAAAAGCTGTTCACTCTTCCTTGGGAAATGACAGGTCGTGGGAATCCAAATTGACATCTTGTGTAAAATTTTCCATTGCATCTGTATTTTTGACGGCAGTACTTCACTTGTTGTCTCAGGCCTTTTTCATTACTGTCTTTCGGAATGTCGCATGTCACATACTGTTGTATGAAAGAGAGTAAAGACTCTTCACTGTTTGTTCCAAATTTCAGTGCATCTTTTATCCATACCAGCATGTGAATATGAGGAGCGCCTCTTGCTTGATACTCGTTACGCCAAAAGAAAGTTTTGTTGCAGATGAAAGACAGCATTTCTTGGAACCTGTGGTTAAAATATCTACAAACATTAGCAGGATCCAATGAGCTAAGTTCCCCTGGTGTCTTCACATTGATGTCCTTATTGTTGGAGTTCACTTCTCTCAAAAATTTAAGCAGGTAATCCTATGCATACTCAGTACAACTGAGTGTCAGAAACCAAGTAGGTGCACCTAGGTTTCTCAACATACATTTGAGCTCTCGATGACAACGATACCAATACTCGTTGGCGCCATGTTGGCATGCCATCAAATTTATCAATTTGTAGTCTACCTTTTCATCCTTGCCATGAACTTTGTCAACAAATTCCTTTGCAGAGAGATTTTGAAGATTCACTCCTGTCTTCCGTATGTGGTTTACAGCACATGAAAGTCCAGATAAGTCACTCTCAAACTGAGGATGGAAAATGTATGGAGTGCACTGGCGAAATCTTGGATCCTCTGAATATAATCTGGCTGACCGGTATTCAGCTGCAGGTATCTGTACGGGGGTAGTCATCATAGCGGCCAGCTGCTCTAGTGGGAAACAGTTGCGGAGAACAGCGAGCCTGTAAACGTTTCTGCCACACACTCATGGGAGCTCCTTTTGCCTGATTCATTTGAAAGAGATCAATAGCATCACCGATGACTTCTTTAAAATGCAGGGGATGGATGCTGTAGTGTTCATAAATTTCTTCTGATCAGGAACAATCCACTTTTTCAATCTGTCCACTTGATGGTAATGTTTCATCCTCCATATCTGTTATTTCTTGAATAACATCAACAATCTTATAATGAATATTATTTTGTACCAGGTATAATGTTGCTTTTTTTACTTTATTAACATCCACTAACTCTTGCCAGATTTTTTTGCTCTTGGTTGGCACACCATTTACTAGAAAGATAAGTGGCTCATCAATATCTCTGTCTAGCCCTACAGTTTCAATATTCTGTTTCAAATCTAATGGCAAGTAGACAGTTCTTCCTTTAAGGCCTTTCTGTAGCTTTGTTGGAGGTAATTTTCCTGTCTTTGGTTCCATCCCAACTAGTTCTTGAAAAGGATATATTCATTGTATGAATTGATTCATAAACATTTAAATCTTGAAGTTCTTGTGGAATTGATACTAATTCTAACTTATAATGTACTGCTCTAGCTGGCATTTTATTATCCTCTAACTTATCATAGCAGTACTTACATATAATTTGCTGTGTGGACAAATCAAAGTGTTTCTCCACAAATAAATAAACAGCAAATTCTTGACACTTATCTCTGTTCTTTAGTTCAGTTCAGTTTTTGAGTACAGAAAAACATTACGAATTTGGCTTTTGTAGTGAGTGTGTCGACCACAAATACAAACACAGTTTGGTTTCTCAAAAGAAACTGTGTTAAACGTCCTAATATTTTTTGTAACGTTATCCACACTAATACTTGTGTCCTGCTCCTCTACACCTGCACATACCAACCTTTTCCCTGCACTCCTGTTCAGGACCAAAGAAATGAAACTGAACATCTTCACAGACTTTTTGTACCTCTGCTACTGTACCATTCAAAAGAGCTCTATTTATGTCTCCTAAACATAGGGCAGGAGTTTTCACATAGTAAAGCCTCCTAATTAAATTTCACATTTTTGAGTGGCGAACAGCTAACATTCTAAAGTGATGAAAGGTGCTATGTTGCACTTTCTTTAATAGACATGCCAGTGAATGTCCCTGTAAATTAATATGCTTCCGTACTTTGCATGGATCTAATCCTTCCATTTCCTCTTTTGCAATGGGAGTACCATCCTTCACCTCATAACATCGACCAGTTGTTTCAACTGCATGCACTAATGTGTTCTCTTAGAAGTAGCTTTCTTCTTTAAAAAAAAGGCTCACTACTGGAAGTAGGCTTCCATTCGCCACTGAAAACTTTGCAAAAATTACTTCTATTCACAAGTCTTTTCTTTTGGCTTTTTCTCCTCACAGACAACACTGCTTTATCCAGTGTTCTCATTCTGCTCAGAATCAAAATAAATAGCTTCTTCGTCAGGACAAATGCTTTATCAACTACAGCCTCAACACGTTCCTTTTGTTTGACTGTTTCTCGTCTCCTTTTATATTGCTTCATAGTTTGTATGAGATTCTGAATTTCCCTAGTGCAAAACATTCTAACTCTTATTTCCTTAAACTGAGTCTGTCTTCTTGTTAAACGATTTGCTTTCTTATATGATTTGTCTTAATGTCACTTCCTTTTTGCCCTTTCTTAGCTAAACTGAAACCTCGCTTTTTATTTTCTTGCTTTTGCTCATTTGGCAGTTTTCCACATACTATTTTAAGAAACTTTTTAGATTTCTTACCAGCAACTCTGCATTAAGTGCATATAGTGTAGCTGTGCCACTATATTCATCAGAGTGTACCTGGGTATGTTAGTGTATGCATTAAGTATGTTCTAGGGTGTGTCAGTGTATGAGTCAATATGTGTGTGTGCATGTATGTATGTGTGTGCCTGAGTGTGTTCGTGTATGCATGAGTGTGTGCTTGGGTGTGTCAGTGTATGGATCAGTGTGGGCCTGGGTGTCTTAGTGTATGGGTCAGTGTATGCCTGGGTGTGTTAGTGTATGCATGAGTGTGTGCCTTGCTATGTAAATGTATGCATAAGTGTGTGCCAGGGTATGTTAGTGTATGCATGAGTGTGTGCCTGGGTGTATCAGTGTATGCATCAGTGTGTGCCTTTGTGTCTAATTGTATGGCTCAGAGTGTGACTGGGTGTGTGAGTGTGTGCGTCAGTGTGTGCCAGGGTGTGTCAGCATATGCATTAGTGTATGTGAGGCTGTGTCACTATATGTATCAGAGTGTACCTGACTGTGTTAGTGTATGCATAAGTGTGTGCCTGGGTGTGTCAATTTATGCATAAGTGTGTGCCTGGGTGTGTAAGTGTATGCATGAGGGCATGCCTGGGTATCTCAGTGTATGCATCAGTGTATGCCTGGGTGTGTCAGTGTATGCATAAATGGCTTCCTGGATGTGGTACTGTATACATCAGTGTGTACCTGGGTGTGTTAGTGTATGCATGAGTGTGTGCCTCAGTGTGTCAGTGTATGCATCACTGAGCGCCTGGGTGTGCTACTATAGCCATTAGAGAGTGTTGGGGTGTGTCAGTGTATGAATCAGTGTAAGTCTACCTACAGCCTACATTAGAGGTCACTTATATGTAGAAAAAAGAAAGTGTAAGTCTTAGCAAGGGGTTTTAAATACCTACATGACCTGGCAGTAAAACTACACACACAGGCTGTGCATGCCAGGCTCGACACATGTTTAAAGAGCTACTAGTCTGGATAGGTGATTTAGAAAGTCACTATTTGAGTACGAACCTAAATAAGTGCATCAGTACCTCTCTGGGTGTGTCACTTGATGTGTAAGTAACTATGTTGCTATATGACTAGCTGTCTTAGCATCTCTATGGCTCTGTATATGTGTATGTAACTGGCTGTATATATTACTTACTGGCTCTATTTCTGATTGTTGGGTATATAACTGTGTGTGCTACGGACTCTGTTACTACTGGATACATAAGTACTGTGTGGACATGTGACTGAATGTTTCAGTGTCTCCGTCTCTGTCTGACTGGATGGGTGAGTGCCGCTTTAATTTTGTAAATACATATGTGACTTGCAGTATGGGTGATGGACTGAATGTATACCTGGGTGTGAGGGACTGTAAGTGTACATGTAGCTCAGTAAAAGTCAAAAGCATATGTCTTGCTTTTTAAGCAAATAGCACCCTGCCCTGTGAACTACCTGCGGCCTACCTTAGGGATGACTTATACATAGTAGAATGGAAGTTTAAGGCTTAGCAAGCAGTTTTAAATGCCACTTGTTTAAAGGGGTACTTGTCTAGATGGGTAACTAGGAGTGTCAGCATTTCACTACATATGTAAATAAGTGTATTAGTCCCTCTCTGACTGTGTCACTTGATGTGAAAGTAACTACCTCACTGTATGACTGGCTGCCTTACTATCTGTATAGGTCTCTATATGTATATGTAAATGACTGTATATATTACTTGCTGGCTCTATTACTGAGTGTTAGAGTTTATAATTGTGTGTGCAACTGGCTGATACTTCTGGATACATAAGTGCACAATGGGCATTTGACTGAATGTGTAAGAGCCTCTGACTCTGTCTGACTGGGTGTGGGATTGCCTCTATGTTTTTTAGGTCGAGCCTAGACAGCGCATGTACTGCCTGGAACACATGCTGTATTCAGAATGTGAGGTTGGATTCCGCCCCTTGCTGGTGATTGGTTTAAGTGTCAGTCACTCGTAAAAGCTTGTGTTTCTTTAATTTATTTTCCTTATTTATCCCACCTTCCTGTGTCTTGCTCCTCCACTGGAGTATTGGCCTATTATGCCTATTCTTTCTTTAAAGGTTTTTTCCTTGTGTGTTGGTGCACTCTTTGTTTATTTACAGCCTGCACGAAGTGTTTGTGAATGTTCTTTTTTTACATCAGGGCTGCGTTTATTTCACAAGCATGTTACTGCTGGGACCAGTTCCTAAGGTTTTTCGTCCACCCCCCATCCCCCCACCTACCACAACACTGCTTTTTAGGTCTCGCCTGGCATTGGAGCGCGCATGCGCTCCTCGCCTGCGAGAGCTATAGTCATCAAGTCAGTTTCAAGAAGGGGACTCGAAGCCCCGCCCCTCATTTTCATTGGGTAGCATCAGCGTTTATGTTAAACGCTGGCTTCCCATTGAAAAGGAGGATTTTCGGTTGCCGCCCTTTGGCCTTTTTGGACGGCCCCCAAGGACTCAGTCGCCTGCATTACGGCTGTCGTGACGAAGTTTCTTATCAGAAGCTTTGTCACGCTGCCTTGCATGCTCCCGTCGGCTTTTATTGGTTGGCAACCAGCAAATAAGCACTGTGATTGGTGGACCTTGTCAACCAATCAGAGAGTCTACTGGTGCATGCTGCAGGAGCGCACGGCAGCGATGTTCAGCCTCTGGGTCTTAGTGCGGCTCCCGCCCCTTCCCAAGCTCTCTTCGCTTGTTATTTGGTGTAGGCACTTTTTTCCTTACAGGACGATGTGCGCAGCCGGGACAGGGGCTTTCGCAATGGCAGCGCGTGTTTATTTTTTGCATCGCGCAAAAGCGCAATGCAAAAAATAAACACGCGTCGACACTCCGCAATACAAATCTGAAGAACTGTGTGTCTGCGCTTCCACAGCGCTGGATCAAGCTGCCAGCCAAAGCGCCTGCACATCGTGAGCAGAGGCGCTGGGTGCCGCCGACCCGTGACCAGAGGGGATCGTGGTAAGCTGATATCCCCGCCGGCCCGGAAGCTTGAAGGCGCTGTGTGCCCCCGATCACCGCCGCCGGCCCGGGAGCCGCGAGAGCACTTTGTTTGCCTTCACCGCCGCTGGCCCAGAACACGTATGTTTTCGATTGGTGAGTGTACGCGAACTTCAGGATTGGTTAGTAGCTCAAAGGCTCATTGGGCCGCGGTGTATTTACAAGGTCAAATTGGCTGGCGTAGCATTTCTCGCATGTTCATTTGTTGAGGTGCCTCGGTAAAGAATTTGCTCGCTACTCTTCTACTTTTTTCAGCAGTAATTAGGCTGCCAGATCAGGCATTTTGCGACTTTACCTGTACTTGTCACTGAGCCATCCATTGGCACAACACAGATGTTCCGTCCATACAATCTATGTATTGCTGGATGAACACAGGCACTTCAAACTTCGCCATGGCGGTCAGACTATAACCAGCTTCTGCGGCGCAGTCCGGTGCGGAAAGCCACCCGGCTTTATTTACGCCAGACGTTGTCGTTTCCTGCACCCTGCTCCGTCCCGCCCCTTTGAGCACTGGGCTCGCACTGTTACAGCAGGGTGACACCTGCATGCAAGTGCTTAGGTCCCCTGCTGAGCTTTTCCCCAGTCCATCTTGGGACCACTAAGAGGGTGGTAAGTGTTTCCGTAGTGACAGGGCTCTGAGAAGGCTCGCGCTAGTTGTCCATCGGGGGTGGTATTGGACTGCCAAATTCAGTGCTCGGGATTCGGCAGGGTCTGTTAGTGGCTAACCACGGTACCTTATGCACCTATCGCACAGTGACATTCCCCTAGTGTGAGCCTCGATGTTCTACAGGGTAAGTAACGCGTGTCATTGAGTGTCACCTGGCTTGCGTGTGCATGTTATTCAGAGACGCCGGGTCCTACTAACTACTCATACGACTCTCACCTTCTTGCCTAGATGGTTCTGCACTATTGCCCCCAGTCACTGGCCCTAGTTATTGCTCCCTCATGCCTTCGGTGACCTAGCCCTTCTTGCCCCGGTGGTTCTGCCCTATTACCCACAATAACCGGCCCTACTGCTCCCTCGTCCCTCCAGTAACTCTGCCCTTCTCGCATCTGTGATTCTACTCCCTACCTCCAATGACCGCACCTAGTAACTTCGCCCTCGTGACTCCACAGATACTGCCTTTTTTGCCCCGGTGGTTCTGTTCTATTACCCCACCACCTACCCCACACCCACCGTCCCTCCAGAGACTCTGCTCTCCCCGCCTCAAAGGCTCTGCCCTCCCACCACCAGTCAATCTCCCGAGTGACTCGGGCCCTCTCAAACATCCTGTGCCCCTGTCTGTCTCCCCAAATCAGTGGTCGGGCAGCCTGCACGTTAACAACCCCAGTCGCAGTGAAACCATCTCTGCGAGTAGAGTCGTCCTCTGGGAGATGGGGGCAGTGGGGGCCAGGAGCAACCAAGGAGCCCCCCGTGGGTGCTCAAATTCAATTTCTAAGCCTCTTTTCTGCTCCAGTGCTGCAGCTCTTCAGTTCTGCTGGGGTCATCTCTATCTCCACCGGTCAAACAAGCACACCGGAGCACCCCATTATCACACCCCTCTCCTCCAATCATGGGAGTACCCCGTAATCACAACTCTCTCCTCCACTCCAAGGATCAAACAACATTATCACACACTCTCTTCCATTCCAAGGATCACTCCAAGGATCACTCCATTATCACATCCTTCTCCCCCATTCCAAGGAGCACCCCATTATCACACCCCTCTCTCATCCATTCCAAGGAGCACCCCATTATCACACCCTCTCTCGTCCATTCCACGGAGTACCCCATTATAACACCCCTCTCTCATCCATTCCACGGAGCACCCCATTATCACACCCTCTCCTCCATTCCAAGGAGTACCCCATTATCACACCCCTCTCTCATCCATTCCAAGGAGTACCCCATTATCACAAAACAAGCATTTACAATGCAATAGGTCTCGCATTTACACAAGTTTGAGATATTGCTATTATAAATGACAATGCGTTTTATTTATGTTTTTTTTTTAAAACCATAAATAAAAAGCATTGTCATTTACAATGCAAAACTTTAAGCTATTGGCACTATAAATGACAATGCCATTTATTTATCTGTTTTCAAAACCAATACATAGATAAAAGGTTTGTCATTTACAATACCAATAGCTCAAACTTTTGCAAATGCGAGACCTATTGCTTTGCAAATGCTTGTTTACATTTGGTTTCTGTCCCTTTCCCGTACAACAGTTTGCTGGCTAATTACTGTTTTTTTCTTTTAACTAGAGCTGGTTTTCCAGCACAATGGTGGCCTCTACCTCCGAGGCTCTTGCAGCGCCCGCTTCATGCTGTCCATGCTTGTTTGTTTTAGTGTCATTTTATTCAAGCCACTTCCACAGTGTGGCTGCCTCCGCCTCCCATAGCCTCGTCCAGGGCTGGCTGGTGCTGCTGCTTGTCCCCTCCCTAATTCGTAGCCCTGTGCCGAGCTGCTCTGGTTTCCTCCCCTTGTCCTCTCTGGCCTGTGTTTTTTGTTTCTTAGCACTTTTTCTGACTTTCTTTGTAAGACAGTGTTGGGAATGTCAAGCACAGCAGTGGACTAAGGGATTGGGAGCGAAGGAGAGATCTTAGTTTCCACACAGCTTAGCAGCCCTAAGAGTGTTAGATGTGTCTGCTTGTGACATTATATGAGGCGCACTGTCCTGTCATGGGGCTCATTAAAACAGACTCAACTGGTTCCAAGCAGAGTTGGTTATCTGGTTTTATGCGATTGCTCTGCCAGATTTAGACTGGCCACAGGTTACGGGATACAAAAATACGGGTATGGGTCTGTGTGTATTTCTGAAACTCCTTTACCCATACCCCGTGGTGTGCTGTCTGTGGGCCTGTGATCAGTATAGTTCTGGCTGAATGCTGCACTTTGCGTTGTTTGTGCTGCTGCAGTACATGCTGCTGTGATACTTGAATATTACAGAATAGGAAAACTGTTTTGTTCAGAATGTGCTAGTTTGGCTAAAAGGTCAAAGTCATTGCCATTTACAATGCCAATAGCTCCACCTCAAACACAGGTGAGACCGATTGCATTTCAAATGCTTGTTTGAATAGGCATGTGAGCCACAGTACAGGTTGAAGACTCAGGGGCATATTTACAAAGAATTGGCATAGGGCAGCGCTGCCCTATGCCAATTCGAAAGGGCAGGAATGCACTGTATTTACAAGATACAGTGCATTCCTGTCCTTTCTGCTAGTGCCAGCACACAATTCGCAGCCGTGCGCCAAGGCAGGCACCCTTGCACCATGGTGCAAGGGTGTCTGCGTTGTTGGCAGGATTGTTTTTGTGCAGGAAGAGACACCTTTCTGCACAAAAACAGTAATTAGAGGCGTTTTCCTCCTTCCACATGTGCTGCAGAATGCAACAAATGTGAAAAGAGGAAAGAACAAGGAGAAATTTAAAATTTTCTCCTCGTTATACCTGCTCTAGGGAGGTGCAAGGTTTGGCGTTGCCCCAGGTTTATGAGATATTGTAAATCTGGGGCAGCGTCAAAGTCCATGGGTGTTGCTTGGGAACACCCACAGCAACACCCTTGGAACGCCTGTTTGACGCAGAGTAAGGCAAAGCAGCGACTTGCACTGCTTTGTCTTACCCCATATCTACAAGGCCATGAAAAGCTACGCAGGGTGGCTTTACATGGCCTTGTAGATATGGCAAAGCCCTGTGCGCCACCGGAACATCACAAAAAGTGACGTTTTGGCAGCGCACATGGCTTGCAAAAAAGCCCCTGAATGTATAACTGGGCATTTGGATTTGGAAGTGCTCATGTGACTCACTGTAATTTCAAAGTACATGTCTAACCTTCTAAGCACATATTACTCTGTCCTTTGGCCTACATCCACCTTACCTTATGGGTGACATATCTAGTAGAAGGAAAGTTTAACTCTTGGTAAGCAGTTTAAAATGCCAACTCAACCTAGCAGTCAAACCACATATAAAGGCTCTGCAGTTGCTGGCAGTCTTAATGCTTAAAGGTCTACTAGTCTGGATGAGTGACTAGGAGTATCACTACTTCAGTACACATCTAAGTGCATCAGTCACTCTCTGGCTTTTTCACTAGAAGTGAAAGTAACTAAGTCACAATCTCTTTATGTCTATGTAAGTGGCAGTATATATTACTTACTGCCTCTGTTACTGAGTGTTGGGTTTTATAAATGTGTAGGCAACTGCCTCTGTTATTGCTGCATACATAAGTGCTGTAAGGGTATGTCACTGAATAGTTACATGCCTTTTTCTCTCTCTTACAGGCAAGGTGAGTAACTTTGCTTTTGTAAATATGTATATAACTTGCAGTATGGGTGAAAGACTGCATATTTAACTATACCTAGGGGTCTCAAAGTATACATTTGAGTCAGTGAGACTTTAAAGTGCATGTCTAACCCTCTAAGCACATAACACCCTGTCCTATGACATACATACACCCTACTTAAGGGTTAACTAGTAATAGTAAAACAGAAGATTAAAGCTCAGCATTGAGTCTTTAATGCCAACTCGACCATGCAGTAAAACAGCACACACACACTCTACAGTTCTTGGACAACACATGATTAAAGGACTTCTCACACACCTACTCTCAGACCCAGACAGACACTCACATCCTCACTCCGACACCCATAGAGACACTCATACATGCATTCATAAACCCACAAAAACACTCAAACACCACTTGCAGATTCCTTCATACACTCACAATACTTTTGTATATATCATACACACTTTTATTAACTTCATCTGTACACATACCTTTAAAATCATATATTTCTTAAAATTACACTGCAATTCACATACCTGTAAATTGAGTTGGTTGATCAGGTTTTTTATGCTGTCAGTTAAACTGTAGGCTCAGTGTTAATGTAAAAACTAAGCATAAGAATGGCACACCACTCTCATACAAAGCAACCATTAATGGCAACCTTTTCACCTTTGCTCTCAGTGAAACTGTCAAAGGTAGCAAATCAAAACGTCCCTTTCATATTTTACTTTACTTATGTCACTTCTCAATAGTCAGTCTTTCTTAACCATTTCTTGTACTCTAGTAAAGAAGCCCAATCTGGTAGTGTTTTTGGGTGTATTCGCACATTCTTCGCTACCATCAGCGTGACCGCCCGCATGTAACTTTGCAATGAATTTGCAAATAAGTACGGGAGTCCAAGAACATGTTTAGCTTTGCACTCTTCAAACTTTGCAACTGCCCTAATCTTTATTACATACATGTGACTAAGAAAATAAACCCTCCTTATTAAATGAGTGTAAACCACTGTAATTCTAACAAACGGACTATAGTCTGTTTATTGCCCTTTCCAACACACTCTTAGTACAGTTTCCATAGCAACCCCCTTAAGAACACCCTCATGAACCAGTAGATCACAAGTTATACACAACACATTCTAGAAGCAGCACATTACTTTCCAACTCAACTGCAGCAGGTGTGGTTGACTGTTTGAAATTAAAAGCATATCCAAGATTGCATTACTTTTTTATTTTTACTAGAGCAAATCACAGATCTACTTACTTTTTCTTAAAAATCACGACCTAATTTTAACTACCTACATATTTACATGATCCAATCAAATATGCCCTTTTAAAAAAAAAAACAGGTCGTGTCCTCCATTTTAACTACCTTTCATTTTGAAAACTGTCTCTCCTGTGTGCTTCTCTTCCTTGCCTTCAAAATGGTTAGAGTGTGGACTATGGGTAACAGCTTTAGGTTTTGGGCCAGAGAGTGTGCTAGAAAGAGTGGCATCGACAGGGACTTTGGTTTGCCTAATGTGGACATTGCTTGAATTGGCCAGAGAGGGTTAAAGTGGCATCAATTGCTGCCTCTTGTAAAAAGCATTGCAGTTTGCCAATACCCTGACCTCAGGATTGTGCACTGTTGTGGCAATTACCTAGGTGCACTTACTGGGGGTAGGACTGGAAATGAAGGATACCTTTGCTCAATTAATGGTACTTTTCCCTTAGACAACCTTGATATTCTCCAACGTATACCAAAGGCAGAAATGGAAGTTATCAACCAAATTCTGTCCACAGATAGACAAAGCCAGGAAAAGTGTTAATAAAACTGTTTCTGCATTCTTCAGAGACCATAACGTGGGCCCTATCTACAACAACAACATGAACTTTGACATGGATGGTATCTTTACAAGCGATGGAGTTCACTTCACATAGAAAGGCAACAGGATGTCCCTCAACAACTTGAAACAGTGCATCCTGTTTTATGTGTAGTTATCACGTGTACATAATAAACACCAAGGCGCTTCTCAGAGCCACCCTATTTCCCAAACACTGGTTCATTTTCTTTTAAAATCATTTTTCTAAGTTCTTTTTTGAATTCCCGAATACGTAGCAAATTCATAAAACAAAAGTAGACATTGAGTAGACACCACCGCATTAAAAAAATCACAACTACATTAGTGGCTCTGTGCATCTGACTGTGTGCACCAGTGTCTGAATGAGTCTGTGAGTGGATGCATGAGTCTCTGAGTAGGTCTGTGAGTGGGTGTGTGAGTCTCTGAGTAGGTGTATGAGCCTCGTAGTAGCTCTGTGAGTTGGCGCATGAATGTCTGAAAGGGTCTGTGAGTGAGAGCATGACTCTCTCAGAGGGTCCATGAGTGGGTGTGTGAGTATCTCAGCGGGTCTGTGTAGGAGTGCATGCATCTCTGAGTGGGTCTGTGACTGACTGCACAAGTCTCTGAATGGGTCTGTGAGTGAGTGTGTGAGTCTCTCAGTGGGTCTGTGAGTGAGTCATGAGTCTCTGAATGGGCCTGAAATTGGGTGCATGGCTGTCTGAGTAGGTCTGTAAGAGTGTATGAGTGTGTAAATAGGTCTGTGAGTGAGTGCATGAGTCTTAGTGTGTGTTTGAGTGGGTGCCTGAGTGTCTGAGTGAGTGGGTGTGTGAGTGAGAGCATGACTCTCAGTGGGTCTGTGAGTGGGTGCATGAGTGTCTGAGTGGCTCTCTGCATGAGTGCATGGGTGTCTGAGTGGGTCTCTGCATGAGTGGTTCTCTGCACAAGTATAGGAGCCTCAGAGTGGGTCCGTGCATGAGTGCATGAGTCTCACAGTGGGATTGTAAGTGAGTGCATGAGTTTCTGAGTGGGTGTGTGAGTGAGTGCATGAGTCTCTTAGTGGGTCCATAAGTGGGTGCATGAGTATCTCATTCCTGTTGGCACACTCATTCGCAAATCAGTGCAAAATAGTTGCAAATTATTAATTATTCATGCACCTGGATATACAAATTAGATTTTCTTTTAATATCTCAAAAACTACTGAACGGATTTACACCAAAGAACAAAATGGGCGCTTTCTTTACCAAAAGCTACCTTTCTGCCACATTTGGTGTAATTCGTCCAGCAGTTTGGGCTGTAGCCCTGTTCAAAATCCCTATGGGAATTAATATGGGAAACACACTTTTTTTTACCCCCCTTTTTCTCTGCCTGATTGACGGATCACCTCAAAACTCCCCATGCACAACAAGACCCAACTTGGCACTTTTTTTAGGAAAAGTTTGTGAAGATTTGTCAAATGGCACCAAAGATATAGGCAAGTCAAAAACGTTTTCCCTATGGAAACTAGGTCCTAACTACAACTACCTACTGGCGACTGGCAGTAGGTTAAAAAAAAAAAAAGTATATATATATATATATATATATCTATATCATGTGACCAAGACCACGGCTGTGGTCGAAACGCGTCTGTTTGTCTGCCTTAAATAAATAATATCTGAACACTTACGATTGGTGTGGCTCGTGAATCTTCAAGAACTCAGGAGGATTCGTCTTGTGCATATATATATAAATGTATATATATATATATGTGTATATATGTGTAAAATTTATATATGTATATGTATGTACATATGTATTTGTATGTGTGTATATATATATATATATATATATATATATATATATGTATATATATATAGTTATTCTAAATGAAAACACGTCCAACACCTTTCAGTAGCATGAAATCAGGCCCACCAGCCAGTTCATTAGTAACGATTTTTTAATACTGGCCCTGGCACAGCATGACACATTTCGACTCCCAACGAGTGATAATCATATGCTCACATGTGGGTGGTCACAATATAGTACCTCCAATCGTGAGAACAAACTCATAATAAGAAGTATTTCGCAAAGATTTTCAATCAAAACATTGAATTTTCCAACAACTTGATACACTGTTTAATCAGTTCAAATTCGATCTTGCTTGCATCCATATTATTTTAGTCACTGTTCATTAGTTTGTCATTAAAGGGAACCACATTACCCACAATGCACTGTTATTATCAATGTAAACCATGTCCTTTCAACATCACTTGTTGTTTTCTTAATGTTACGTTCGGTGCATGCACTTAACTTAATACTTCCTTCATTATTGCAGTCCCCAAGGTCACACCACCACATTTGAAAGGTGTTGGACGTGTTTTCATTTGGAATATTTTGGGACTGACGCGCTTAACAGGCCCCGACCTGAGAGGACGGGCATCTTGGTGCGACATTTGCTTTTGGAATCTGAAACAGTACGGGATGCCCGCCGGCTGTATTCTGCATATGGATGGAATGTATATCCAAAATGAAAACAAGTATCCCTTCTGGAGCCGGAGTGGTTCCTTCAAGAACAAAAGCTGTGCTCTGCTCCCCTGCTACAGGGGAGCAGAGCACAAAGTAGTTCTTGAGCAAGGATGGACCTTTGATGAATGTGTGACTACAAGGCCTCCCCTTTATGCTCCTGTTGGGAGCGGACGCCCTGTTAATGTGGGGTAATTCCATCTAAAAAACAGCGGCAAGTATTAGACTTGTTCTAAGAATATTCTTTAATGTGACACATGCAAATTGCATGCCCAGTGTGCATTCACGTCTTTGGGGGAAGTGACTTCATCGCTTCCCACCCTGACGAAAGCCCAGGACCGTTGTTAGGCCACTAGAAAGGGCTGAAACATGTTGCTGTCTAGCTTAGGGTCATAGGACCATTACATCCTCTAGCCCTACTACAGTGTTTTAACCTTCCCTCCCACTCCACTAATAAAGGATACTTTAGGAGTGGGAGAGGAATTTTATCTTTAATATTACGCCCCCATACACTTTTTTCTCACAAGTGCTCCCTAAAACATGGTTGAGCCCATCCCGACCTTTAGGAGTTGGGGTGAGCCTGATAATGAAGCATGTCACTATTAGAGTGAGTGAGGGCTATATTAAGAAAAGGGTCTCTTTCCCTTCCCACCCACAATAGTGGGTTGGTTTTAGGCTGACGTAGGAACTCTCAGTGCTGTGTCTACTCAAAAGAAAACCACCACCCCTTCCTTTTTTTCTTGAAGGAACCACTCCGGTTCCAGAAGAGATACTTGTTTTCATTTAGGATATACTGAACAGGGAGTATGTGTCTCTTCCTACCTCTTTTGTGAGGACCTCTCTACCCTTCCAGGGCCCTTTTGGGGTCCCTAACCTTGTGAAACAGTATGGATGGAATGTTTCATGGAAGGGCAAAACAGCCCGCCTACCATGACAGAAAGTTGTTCGAACAGCCAGAGTTTGTGAGGGGAATTTTTCCCTTACACGCCAGGACCAGTAATCACAATGAATGACATAGCACAAAGGAACTGAAAGTGATCTCGGTTACAACAAGGGGGTGGTGTGACCTCTGAGACTGCAATAATGATATACAACCTGCCACATATGGAATTGTATCCTCTAAAAGCGTGAAGGAAGTATTAAGTTAATTGCATGCACCGAAGGTAATATTAAGAAAACAACGAGGAAGCATTAAAAGTGATGGGAACATCCCTACACATTTGTTCCCTTATATTTCCTCTCATTGTTTGCCAATCTTCTGTTATTTCTGTCTCTGATTTTTGCTCCTGATTGCAAGAATTCCCTTTAGATCTTCTATTGGATGTCCTGGCTTGGCTCTTTCCCCTATCTCTGATGTCAGGAAGAGTGTGGTTCCTTGCTTATCTACTTCTGCATTAATCTTGATAATCAAGAGCTTCAAGAAGACGTGAAGACGTTTTTTTTTGCTTTTGTGGCGTTTTCCTCCATACTGGAACTTTCTTAAGGAGTCACTTGACACCTTTCACATGTACTATTACGTGCATGAAGGCATTGTGGCTACTGGGAGGATTTACCCTTTCCTTGGCCAATCAAGAAGAAAGCTTGATAAACCTTCATAGCATCCAGTCCTTGACATTGGTACATGATAGTTTGTTTTCATAGTTCCTCTGTTTTGGTCCATTTGTCTTTCTTCCAACCGGAAAAGTGGTAGACAGGTTTGGAGGGAAGCTTCTTAAGTGGGAGGACAATTCCTTTGCATATTGCATCTCAGGCATGTCACAGGAAGATTACCGAACTTCAGGTTTCTGGGTTATACAATCAGAGCCACTGAAATTATGCGATTGAGTGGCTGCAGCATTTTTTGCAAACTTACAGATTTGCTGTTTGCCGCATAATCCATATTTTGCTGCATAATCTGCAGATTTTAACAAAAAAAAATTTCTACCTCAAGCGGTTCAAAAGTTACTAAAACCGCAGCTACACTTGTTGCTGTGCAGTGGAAGGCACTTCGCAAACGTTCACTGGTCACCTTTCTTTTACATAAGGCTATATTTGGTGCTAAACTGGTATTAATGAGGTGTAACCAATGTCCAGATAGTGTTAACTAGAGTAAAAATTATAAAATAATGAAGTAATACTATCACAAAATATGCCGCATAATTTGCCTTTTCTTGCTGCATAATTTACTCAACCCTGCACATAGTTTGGCCCTCCCCTGCCGCATAATTCAAGTGGCCCTGGTGATAATGTCCTACGGAGGTACTTGCATAGGACACTCCCTGAAGGGCATTGAATTATTGCATTATGGACAGTGCAAAGTGAAGGCAAATAACGTTTTTCCTCTATCTGGGAATGTGGTCTGCCTAAGAATGGGCCCACACCTTTGTGAGATGAAGCATAGAACATTGCATTGCGTCGCAGTGTTACAAACAGTTTGGCATCTGGGAAATGTCATCTCGCTGGAAGTGACGCGGGAGTGTCGAGGAAAATCCAAGACCTCCGATACCACTTTAAGTTCTGCACTCAAAGATGTCACAAGACATGATGCAGAAAGGGGTTTACCATTGCTTTCCCTAAGAGAGTATGTACAGGATTTCTATCATGGAGGGTTCAGTATTGGTTCCATTGTGTGTCGACCATGACGACATCCACCGTCCTTCTCCGAGGAGGGTTCCAGTAATGAAAGTTCTATCTCAGACTGGTGGTATATTGTCCAATATTGTGCTTTTATTATCATCACCAGTATGTCCCTTTTTGAAAATGTGAGTGACTAGCTGGGTGGTTAGTCTTTCACATCAAGCGCTGCTTTTATGTTCCATCATTCTTGTTTTTATTTAACATGTACTCACTCGTGCCTATATGTTGCATGTTTCATGGGCTTGAGAAATTGTGTTAATATTTCGTATCATTGTTATATGTTGTGGTCTGTCGTTGACCTTAAGAGAGACGGGTCCGAAGTGGCCTAAGATCCCAGGATGATATTAGCCTAATGGGCAGGTTTAGTATGGTATACACTAAGTAGTATTGCGTTGTCTGCTGATGTGGTATTAAGCAACAGTTGGGTTGTTAATATTGCATTGGGAACTTTGAAGTTAGTATAGTGGAGATTTATTTAGGTACCTTTAGAAGGCGCAACTGAAGAAGTCCGGAGAATTGTCACTTGATTGAGGGTGGAGTAACGCTGGTCGATATTCCGCTAGTAGCGAAAGAATTATTTGGGTGATTGAATCTCTTTCTTTTAGCAGAGCAGACAAGCAGGTTTGTTTATGTGTTGTTTCTAATCTTATTTCCCTTTGAGAAGAGTTTGTAATTTACTGCTGATTATTTTTGTAAAGGGAGGGTCAGTTGTAGGAGTTATACTGACATCACAGTGAGCTGCGCTGGCATTGGTCAGCAAGTGTGAATCGTCATGAAAGGGTGCTGTGCTGTTATTGGTTGGCTGGTGTGAGCCGTGCTGGTATTGGGCGGTGTGAATGAATAGCGTTTGTGGAAATACGGAAGAGTTTTCTCTGTTTTGTTAGTGTTTTAGCGTAGCGAACGAAATAAAATGAAGTTATTGAAAATGATGAAGACTTTGTTTAGGAAAGATGAGCCTATACCTATTAGAGAGGGAATTCCTATACTGCCTGATGGTACGCCTGCTTCTTTTATGTCCTTAGAACGAGGATATCATACGTGTACATGGTTGGAGAATTGGGTGAAATATACAGAAGGTGATAGGAATTAAGCGTTTCCAGAGTATGGTACTTTTAATGTAAGGATTTTAGAAAACCTGAGATATCATATGAATCAATTGAGACCAAATCCTAGACCTGTGCAGTACGAAGCACTCCAGGAATAGGAACATGAGGCATATAAGAGAGATAGAGACAGTTCTGAGAATAAATACAGAAATACTGATAGTAGATACTCAGAGGGAAAATGGGATGCTCAAATGAAAAGGTGGAAAAGAGATGTGATTGCAGCTGGCGAAGGTTTATATCCGGTTGTTGTAGTAGAGGATCAGGCTGGAGGAAAGCGTAAAGAGAAAAAGAAAAATGTTGAACGTTCAGATTCAGATCCAAATGAAGTTGATGATGAGTTGTTGGATGAATTATTACTAAACAGACCTCCACCATATCAGGAAGAACAGGAGAGAATTACCCCGAATGCTCCATTGATTCAAGTAGAGGTTTCTCAGCCTTCGCAAGTGAGAAATACAAATGTAATGAGTCAGGTAAAAGATGATTTGACACAAAAGATTACTCAATTAAGTCTGAATGCAGAAGCTCTATCAGTTCCTGTAACGATTGGTCCCAAAGTGCCATTGTATAGTGAGGGTCGAAATATTTCACAAGTACATACCTTGACAGTACCTGTTAATGATAATATGATGAATAGTGGTGCTGAAGTAAGTGAGACAGGGACATTGATTGATATTTCAGAAAGATCAGTAGAAACCCAAAAGCGTAATGTGCAGATAGAACCCAGAAGATTAGTGCATAATGTGAGAGAAGTGACACCTACTTCAGGAGGTTCAATATGACCATCACCGGAGGAGTTGGATGAATGGATTAGAGGGAAGGTGTCCAATAAAGTGGATACGAGCATGGATGTAAGTAGATTAAAAGCGGACTTGGAAGAAATAATTTTAGGTACGATTAGTCCAGAAAGATTGAGTAAATATCAGGAAGAAGAATTGTTGTTTTTGTGTAAAAATATTACAATGAGAGCGAAAAGTCTTCATGAGAGATTTGCTGAAGTTGCACAAACTTATGGAGTTGACATAGAGAAATCAAAGGCTTTGCAAAAGACATCTAGATTGGATTTTAGTGATAAAGATTTGGAGAGTTTGAATGCTTCCGGTAAGCGATTGCAAATTAAAGAGTTGATTAATACATTGAGACGATGGGGTGAATTGGAACATTGGAAAGGCAGGTGGGCTAAAAAGAAAGAAGAAATGCTTGCAAATAAAGGAGCATCATCTATGTTTCCTGTGAGAGAAACAGGGACAGAGACAACAAGGACTGAAATGATATATCCAATGAGGGAGGTACCAGGAGGTGGATATGTTCACATTCCGTGGTCAAGGCAGGATATACTGTCTTTTACAAATGAGATTCCCAGATTGAGAGAAAAACCAGTTGAGTGGTACAAACAAGTAGAAAGATTTGTAAAGGTTTCAAAAGTCTTGTTGAAAGATTTGGATGGTTTGTTTGGCATTGTGGTTCCAGCTGATTTATGGCTTTTCCTGCCCTTGTAAATATGGCCCCTTTACACGCAGCATTTTGCGTGAAAGGGGCGTTCCATGGGTGTTGTTGTGGGAGTTCCCACGCAACACCCATGGAACGAGACACATTTCCAGATTTACGAGGATTCGTAAACCTGGAAATGCGTCAGTATGCTACGCACCCCTAGGGGTGGCGTAGCGAGGCGCAATGAGGAGGAATGTTTTCATTTCTCCTAGTTTTTTTCCTCTTTCAATGCATGCTGCATTCTACAGCATGCATTGAAAGAGGAAAATGCTTGTAGTGATTGTTTTTGTGCAGGAAGGTGCCCCTTCCTTCACAAAAACAATCTCCCCATGGTGCAGGCATCCTTGCACCATGGTGCAAGGGTGCCTGCGCATGGCAGTTGTTTGTGCGCCAGCGCAGGGGAGAGCACAGGATTGAGACATATCATTGTAAATATGTCGCATTCCTGTGCTCTGAAAGTGCTGCAGCGTGGCGCAGCCAAAGGTCTTGCGGTGCCGCGCTGCGGCACTTTCTTGTGTGTACAAATTTGTGTTTGGTCTGAAACCGGAGATTAGTAACATGATTCAGCAGCATTTGATTTGTTGGCAGAATAAAAGTGTAGATGAGATATTGCGGTATGCAAAATATTGTAGTGATGATTTTGAATCAAGACATAAGAAGTTGAGAGAGAAATAATGTGGGTACAGATGAAAGCGGTACAGAAAGGTGGTAATTTTGTAGATTATTCTCAAACAGGTTTCCATGGAAAAGGTCAGAATCAGAATACTCAGAATGGTCAAATTTCTAATATGGAGGTGTCATGATAAATGGTGGTGTTTATACTCAAGGAAGGGGTAGAGGTAATAAAGAAGAGATGAAAAAGAAATGTCCTTGTTATGCGTGCGGCAAGGTTTGGAAACGCGACTGTAAGGTTTTCCTAGGGAATAATAAAATGAATCCGGATTTTAATCAGCAAATGCAAGTTGAGGTGAACAGAAATCAATTACAGCCACAACAGGTAGTTACACAGGTACAAATTCCATAAGCTCCAATGCCAAACTATGTGAATGCTCAGGTACAAAGATCCAGTGTGAATGTGGGTTTTCATGCAGGTGAACGAGCTAACAATCAAAATGTGCAAATGGTTTCACAATACTGGTTGCAGTGCCAGGAGAGTGATTCAGATACATCTCAATGACGGTGCCTGAGGGGGGAGGAGGAGTGCGTACTTGGTGCATCTCTAGAGGTAGATCAGTGTGGTCCCTTTGTGGATAGAGAAGTCGAAGGTAATGTAATTACATTCCTTGTAGACACTGGTGCTACCCGTTCCACTGTGAGAACTGTGGAAATCCCTAACCTACCCCTCTCGGGAGATACTATCCAAGTTGTAGGTGTTTCAAATAAGTTGATCAGAACTCCAGTGACAAAACCAATGAAGATACATATTGGAGATTTTAGAGTCTTGCATCGTTTTGTGGTGTGCAATACAAGTCCAGTTAACCTGTTAGGTAGAGATTTACTCTGCAAAATGAACTGCACCATCTATTGTACACCAGATGGTATAGCATTTCATACGCAAGATAAAGATGTAGTGTTCAAGATGATGGTGAGGCAAGGGTCAGAAGTGGATGATTTGTATCCTTTTTTTTACAGGTATGGACTTGCCTGTTGAACTGAGAGATACAGTGATGACTGATGTGTGGGATTTTTCAGGGAAAGATATTGGATTGATGAAAGGAGTTGATCCTATCCAGATCTCAGTCAAACAAGGAGCAGAATTTCCAAAAACGTAACAATACAAAATGAGTCCTTAGACCATTGCAGTAGTAACACCTGTAATTGAACTAATGATTGAACAAGGCATTTTGAGAGAGATACTAGGGAGTCCTTGTAATTCACCTATTATGGGGATTAAGAAACCGAGTGGTAAGTATAGGATAGTTCAAGACCTGAGAAAGATTAATAAGCTAGTGATACCTTGTTGCCCAATAGTGCCAAACCCAGCAGTAATTCTTTACCGAATTCCTTGTGATGCGGAGTGGTTTACCGTAATTGATTTGTGCCAAGCATTTTTCTCGATACGCTTACATCAGGATAGCCAATATTTGTTTGCATTCGGGTTCGGAGACCGTGTTTTGCCATGGTGCCGAGTTCCTCCAGGGTATACAGAGAGTCCCTCAATCTTCAATCAGATTTTGAAATAGTGTTTAGAGTCATTGGTAATGCCAGAAGACTCAGTTTTGGTGCAATACATTGATGATTTGCTTGTTGCATCAAAGACGAGGGAAGCGTGTGTGACAGATACAATTGCTCTACTGAACTAATTGGCAGTAGGTGGGAATAAAGTGTCACCTGCTAAATTGCAATTCAGTCAAAAAGAAGTTCAATATGTGGGACACAAAATTGAAAAAGGAGTCAGGAAAGTATCACAAGATCGAATAACTGATCTTGCAAATGAATCCACCCAAAACACAGAAAGAAATTCGAATGTTCTTGGGTATGGTTGGATACTGCAGACAATGGATCAGTGGCTTTTCACTGACAGCCAAGCCATTACAGAGATTGACACAAAGATGTGACCGATCCAATTGAACTGGATGAAGAATGCATGAGGGCATTTGTAGAGTTCCGAGACAGCCTTTGTTGAGCACAGTTACCTAGAAGGGTAAACCCAAAATATGTCACTGGGACCTGGGTATAGGATAGTACATTGGAACAGTGGTCCCAGTGGGCAATAAGCAAACACATAAAATATATCAATCAAAAACAAATATTCAAAAGACACATAATATAGTTAGCAACCAGTGTTATTTAATCACACTGTGCATACATTAGTTTGTAATATCACTTAATCTATACAAAGTGCCCCTAGAGAAGAGAAGGGTGAAAGGGGAAGTGAGGTGTTGGAGATTTTAAGTGAGGATAAGGAAGTGAGTAGGAAGTGCAAATCACAGAATACGTTGTTTAAAAAACACACAAAGGCTCATATCTTAAGCCAAACGATTCGCAATGTATCAAAACAGTAAATAGCCATGATTCGTAACAATAAGACAGTGATGAATCGCTGTTGGTCAAGCTGGCTAGTAAGACAGATGTCGACGTTTCGACCCCTAAACAAGTAGGTTATTATATCCCTTACGCCGGGGTCTTCATCAGGACAGGAGTGAAGGGAGAGGGCACTTGTACTGCAAGATTGATACATTAGCGAGATGGAGAAATGTGCAAGCCGCGGAAGAGATCTGAGTTTCCTCTGCTGAAGGTTGATGACGAAAGTTGTCTAAAGACAAAGGAACTGTTGAAAAGTTTAGCGCCTCGAGAGTGGAGTGATTAGACTCCCCCTGTTTTTAACCAATGGGATTCAAGGATTTTCTGTGTGATGATACATGAGGATTTGGATTTTTAGTGAAGTTAGGATGTAATTATTAGTGTTGAGAGGGTTGGGTTGGCGCACATATTCATTCTTTATTTTGCGTGAGGAGAGAGCTGTGTTGCTGTTTCCTAACTTAACTGGCTGGCTGTTGTTCTGCTGATCCTGCTTCTTTGACTTTGCTCCTATACCTTCTTGAGGATGCCCCAGCTTACTCTCTTGGCCAGAGAGTAGCTTTCCAGATGTCTAGCATTAGGTTTGCATGATATTCTGAATTTGCATTAATCTTATTTTTGCAAATGTCTTTACTCTTTTGTCTCTTCGCCTATCCACTCTCTCATAACACGGTTAATTGAGATGTATAATTATGAATTATTTACTATTATTCTCTTGTGTGATGATCTATGATTCGAACTGTATTGTACTTGATGAGCATTCACATTCACATTTATTTAGAGAAAGCATTATTGATAAGAAAACAGAGTTTGTCTTTATTAATGTAATTTAGTTATATTGAATGATTATTCTTTATTTAGATTCTTATTTAGAATTCTGTCATTTATTTGCCAATCCCTGACCACTAGAAAAGATTAATCGGAGAGGAAAATAGATAAATAAATGATAGATAAATTGGTAAGATTTGTTTAAACTCATGCAGCGTGAAGGGACTGTTAGGTATTAAATTGGGTCCAGATGATAGAAATTTGTGAGTCCCCAAACGCTGGATCACTGGTATATTAACATTGCTGCTTCATTTTGAAGGACTTGAAGCTTCTGTTGTATTGTGTTGGGCAACCCTAATTAGGTCGAGTTTGTGTAGTTTAATCCAGAGAAGATAACAGCCATTACAATCATTTTTCGTGCTTTCAAGGGTAACATTTTAGATAATTTTCAGAGTGAATGTACATATGGATATCACTGTTGCTATCTGTGGTTTCATTGTCAGATTAGTGTTTATTAGAACTCCCCAGTTTTAGCCAAGGATTTTTTCTCATGTATTAGTCCCCTTTCTGTAGGCCAGTATGATTGATTCCAGAACTTAGTTTATTATTCAAAATGACTACGTCTGCCTTGTCCATATTCAACTTTAAATGGCTATGGCACATCCAGTCTGCAATGTTGCACGTGGTACCGTGGAATTTCACTTGGGATGCCATTATACCATCCAAGCAATTGTGTATCATCCGCATAATTGTAGAGTCTATAACCTCCACATGCCAATTCCAGATGAATAGCTTGGCATAAATATTAAAGAGGTGAGGTCGAAGTTAATGATCTTTGAGGGACTTCACAATCTATGACAATTGCCTCTGCCATGAAATTTGCAAGATGTACCACATGAGTGCGGTCCAACATAAACAATTTAACCTAATTCAGGGCAGAGCCTTGAATTCCTGCCTCCTCCACATGGTCAACCAGAGTCTTGTGGTCGACTGGGTCGAAGGCAGCAGACAAATCCAATAGTGCCAGTGTCAAGACTGACGCCTGGTCATCATCTACGCACAGGACGATGGTCTCTGTTCAAAGTGTAAGTCAGAAACCTGCATGAAAAGTTTTAAAATTGGAAGTTTGAACGTGTTTACAAATCTCTTGGACCACATGTGCCTCCAGAATGTTTACAAGATAAGGAAGCAAAGAGATGTGTCAATAATTTTTCAACACCACAGGATCTTCTCCAAGTTTCTTCATTAAACGAATCACCACAGCATTCTTAAATGTCTCTGGCACAATGGCTTGATCAAGGGACTTATTAAGAAGGTTGTGCAGAGGTATATAAACAGCAGCTTTTAGAGAACGTATACTTGGGGGATGCGGGGGCATTTGTCTAGCCAAATATAAACTTTATCAAAAGTTCACCAAGTCAGTATTCATTGATCTTGTCTAATGAGGACAAAGCTACAGGGTTTCTCTCTTTTTTGGGGTGTACACATAATTTCCTTAATGTTAATTTCACGCCATTTACAAATTCATTTCACTTCGCTTTTATGTGCTGCTTTTATGCGGAAGCCAATCAGGTAATGATCTGTCCAGATACACAAGATTATGTTTGCTTCAATTATTCTTAGGGATTTATGAATAAGCCAGGAGTAAGCCTGTTAAAGTAAGCCAATTAAATACACTGGCTACTAGCCTGGGGGACAGACATAGAAAGCCATAGATCTGAAGCATCTCATCCATAAGTGCAAGGTGAAAAGGCTGATGAACATCGCTCTGCCACAAACAAAGCTATACCACACGTCTGACCCTAAGATGGCCACCTCAGGCTGAACTTGGCAAGACCACCATTGACTCGGCTCACGCCTGACAGCCACTACTCAGCATCAGCCTACATGAAGGGGCCGCAAAGCGGAGGGGGGCTGCCCGCCCAAGAGAGGAAGGCCTACAACAAAGCCCTTTGCCACCGAAAAAAGCGGCATAAATGGTGTGGTGCCCAAGTGTGGAACTCCGGAGGGCGCAATAGCTCGGTGGCCTGACCTAGACACACGGACTACTTCTGGCTCGGGCGCTTCCAGCCTGGAGACGCGGTGCGGCTCCCCCACGTACTGACCTTGATCCTAGATCTAGAGACTTGAGGCCTCAAGGCAAGAACGATGGGTTGTCACATAATCTACAGACTTAGGCTAGCGGGAGGACGAAGCGGAGGGTGTTTCCCAATTACACCGGGACCGATGCCTTCGATTGAACTATGATGATGCCCTATGGGTGAAAAACCGAATCTGTTTGTAATTACTGCAGAACCCGAGTACCATTGGCCGTTACCCGGTGGAGCTGTCCTATGCAGCCATAGAGGAGTCTGGCCATAGTTCACCCCCTCGCCCGTCACCTATCCAGCCGAACATTGTTTTTAACAGTGCTTCACGGTCTTGTCTATCTTTCACTTTGACTGCTTGTTTCCCCTGAAGTCCCTTCCCCCCTCTGGTCTGCCTGATGCTATCTGCATTCCTTTTCCCCTGTTTACCTTTCCCCCTCTACCTTCCATTCCACATAAGACGTTTCTGACTTTGCTATGTAACTCGAAAATAACCTATGTTATCGTGTAATCTCATGTTTTTCTACTGTCTGTTCTCACCGCGGAGTCCGAACAACCTTGGCCGATGCCCGGTGGAGCTGTCCTATGCAGCTATAGAGGAGTCTGGCTAGGGTTCACCCCCTCGGCCGTCACCTACCCAGCCGGACATCGGACATTGTTCTTAACGGTGCTTCACGGTCTTGTCTATCTTTCACTTTGACTGCTTGTTTCCCCTGAAGTCCCTTCCCCCCTCTGGTCTGCCTGACGCTATCTGCATTCCTTTTTCCCCTGTTTACCTTTCCCCCTCTACCTTCCATTCCACATAAGACTTTTTGTCTTTGCTACGTAACGCGAAAATAACTTATGTTATCGTGTAATAGCATGTTTTTTGACTGTCTGTTCTCACCGCGGAGTCCGAACAACCTTGGCCGATGCCCGGTGGAGCTGTCCTATGCAGCTATAGAGGAGTTTGGCCCTGGTTCACCCCCTCGGCCGTCATCTACCCAGCCGGACATCTGACATTGTTTTCCTCGCCTCCCGTTATGTTTCCTTCCCTCTATCTTTCTCTTATGTCTATACTTGGAATCTGTAACTGAAGTAATTATGTAATCTTTAACTTGCTGATCCTCATGTAAAGGCTCCGATACCTACGGGTCTAGCCAGCGCTATATAAAACTTTGCTAATAAAGCCAAGAGAAAGGTACACCTAACTCAGGAAAGAGGCACAAAAATTCACAGGATAAACTTTGTGAACCAGATTCCTCTGAGCTACAGTCCTAATAGTTTATGCAATGGAATTATGAGGGGAATTGGACAGATGCTAATGCAAGCTGGACCACAATCAAAGCTTATGATTGTCCTTGGTTGAATTTATATTAAAAGGTCAATTTTATCAAAAGCTATTTTTCTTCTTTCTGCTTGTCCTATCTTATTCAATGCGCACCGGAGGCCATTTTTAATCTAATGTTCCTACATGGCCAATGGTCATGTTAAAACAGTAAATTAAAACAATAATAATACAGATGTGTATGAGTGTAAATACAAACAAGCATTAGCAAAGTCAATAGGCCTGGCTTTATTATGGTGCATTCACATGTAGCAACTTACATAAAGCATTGCACACACAACACTACAAGCACCATGTGGTCACAAACAACATACATGTAGGCATGAATACACAAAACACTCAAGAACATAACACATACAAGTAACTAAATGGTACTCATGTTATCAACCTTGAAATGATGAAAGGCTGAGTGGACCGGCCGTGTTTTGGATCTGTAACCACTGGGACAAAAAACACAGGTCCCTGCAGTGGATGCACTGAACCCAGTGAGACACCAGACTCGGCTAAAAAAACAGAACCAATCTTCAAAACTGCTGCAGCAAAGGAAAAAAACTAGACATATAGGCCCACTAGTAGAAGTATGGAAAAATGTTCTGGCGTTTTACACCGGATCATAATGTTTCCATTGTTCATATTTCCCAGAGCTTTGAGAGACAACATGACAGGAAATCACTCTATTGCAACTACCAAACACAAATGTAGTGGTTGTACTCCTCCTTCACCTAATTCTAAAACCCAAGAGAAAAAACACATAAATCACTTTATGTTTATTTGGTAGTGAGCAGACAGGGAGAGCGAGAGAGGAAAGTGAAGCGCTAAAGTAGATTAACAAGCATTTGCAATGCAAATTGGTCTTGCATTTGTGAGATTTAGAGGTATTAGCGTTGTAAATGGCAATGTCTTTTACCTACTAAAGAAATGAAAGAGGGAAGAATATGGAAACAGAAAAGAAGCTAGAGAAAGGAGGAAAATGAAAGGGAGTAGTAATCATGGAGCCATACATTTTTTTAGAACAGTGTGCAAAAGCTCATTTATAGATAGAGCACCAGCAACAAGTTGCAGCTGTTGAGCCCTTCTGAAAGTAAAAAAAAATGAAATATAAAAAAACTGTATAGGAAGAGGGGGCAATGGAGAAGATGGGGGGTTGATGGCAATGTTCCCTCAAATTATTTTTCTCTGTGTGCGGTAATAGCATGTTTGTGTACACACATTTCCTGACTGTGTGCGCAATTGACAGTTGTAATGAGCCACTGTGGAGTGATCATAGGCAGTGTTCTATTATACCTCATGGAAGTTACAGCAGTACAAGGCCACACAAAAGGCAAAAGAACACTTTACACTGTCAGATAACAATAACACCATTTACTTGCAATTACAATAAAAACTGCTGCAGAAGCATGCTAGTGTTCAATAACAGGGAGGATGTCTCAGTGAGTTAAATGGTTGCCATTGACATAAATGCTGATAAGTAGCGCTTGAGCCTAGGTAGGCTGATTTAGGGCCCGATTAGAGCTCAGCAGATGGGTTACTCTGTCACAAACGTGACTGATATCCTGTCTGTCGTATTACAAGTGAATCTTAACCTATGATACGATATCCGTCACATTTGTGATGGAGTCACCTGTCCACCAAACTCTAAATCAGGCTCCTAATCTTTTATGTACAGCTCTAATAAATGGCTGGAATATGGTATCTAGCACTGTGTCAGAAGCAAGTTTTCATTGTAAAGCTACACTCAAATGAAATAGCACGGTGTGTGAATGTGTAAGTTCTGGAAGAGAAGTTTTGACTTATTACCATGGCCACTCGAATTATGTGGCTAGAGAAGGCCAAATTACGCGGCAGGGATGAGTAAATTATGCGACATGAAAAGGCAAATTATGCTCCATAATACGGCATGATTTTTAATAGTATTACTTCATTATTTTGTCAGTTTTAAACTTGGTAACTTTAGTACCATTTTAATACCCAAATAAAGCAATAAGTAACAAAAAGTCGACTGTTCCAGCTTTCGAAAGAGCCTTTCAGTGTGCAGCAACACATGTCGCTGCATTCTGAGTAACTTTTGAGCAAGAACCCAACATTTATTTTGTTAAAATCTGAAGATTATTTGGCAGATGATGTATAACGTGGCAAATGCGGCAAATCTATAACTCTGCGAAAATCGCCGCAGCCGCACAATCGCATAATTCCAGTAGCCCTGCTTATTACTATGTAAACCTGATCCTACTACTGTGTAAAACTGACCCTACTTATAAGTGAGAGTGGGAACTTCATGGCGTTTGCACCAGGTCATTGTATTTGTTTTCTTTTCTCTTTCAAATTCAGAAGAGACTCCCTGCACATTGGCAAATCAGGTACCTAGAGAACCTCACAACAACTCCTAGAAATATAATGTTCAAAGACACCACAAACAGTTATTACATTGGTCTGCGAAAGAGCAGTGGTTGAAAAATGAATAAGGCATGTAGGTGCTAATATAAGGTTCATGCATGTTGATGTATGCATCGAGTACATTTTAGGTCTGGCCCAAGGCCAACTTTTGCTGCCTTGCAAGTCTTATACAAACACAACGTTCTCAGTTAAGGTGTCCCTCATGGCTGGATACTTTCTCCTCTTTTATTCAATATCTACATGCACACTCCGGGCCAACTGCTGAAGAAAGGGGGTGCGAAATTTTATATGTACACAGAAGACACACAATTGAACTTTGGGGTTGTTATGGACCAATATAATACTTCTTTCCTATCACAGAGTCTTCTGGTACGCTCATGGATATTTTTTTTTGTTTGTTTTTAATTGACCATTGCACCAGCTCGCCAAGGCCAGAACTATTTGACTTTTCTTGCCTTTTTAAAATAATGAACTTATTGTTTTCTGAGTCAATCAGCATTTCTGCTAGGGGTTTGTGTTAAGACTGTTAATAAGATGGCCTAAAATGTGCATTTTTAAGGAAAACTGGTCAATATTTTTAGATCTATAAAATATAAAATTACACCAATTAGAAATAGTGCCGGATTTTACCATGTTCATAGGCCCAATGGTAGAGAGAGCTGAGAGAAACCACAAATGGTACAGGGCCCATTAAAGTTATTTTGTTGATGACAAAATATCTTTTTGAGCAATTTGTGTAGCCGAACCTGTACAGGCCTTACTGTCCCAGACAGAGGGGGATTTGGGCGCACTTACAGGAAAGTTGAATGTTGCCAAGTAGGGTCAGTACCTGCATCACAAAGGCACGCTATTTAAACATTTGTTTATCTTTGATGAGGCTGATATATATATATATTTTTTTTTTCACTCCATCTCCTCCTTAAAAAGCAGACAAGGGGACCCAGCGGGGCTCCAAGGACCTGTTTATTTCTTACTCTGGCATTACGCGTTTCGGGGACAAGCCTTCTTCCGATGCCTGGGGTGCTTGGGGGTTACTTGTGCTGGGTGATTTTATATGTGCTTCTCCCTTCCCAATGGCGGAAGCACACTTGATTCGCATTCGCTTTTGAAATCGTTCGCACAGTACTTTACAGACTGCAAGTCCCATCATGCATTATGTTCATCGCACGGGAGAACGTCTCATTCAGCCCTGATTGTAAAGTTTACTCAAGGTGAGTACGGGCTGTTATTGAAAGCGTGGTCAGATTCACAATCACCGCGTTGTTCATGGCAAACAAACAGTCTCTTTGCCCCTACTTCCAGCCACAATTACACAACGGCAGCATACCTGGAGACATCGATGCAGTGACCACGCCTCTCCATGCAGTCATGGACTGACCTTTAACAGCAGTACCTCTGCTTCCCTCTATTTTGCAGCGATTCACAGTTTCCAATCCCTTGGAAATAATTGAATTCGTTTTTGCCACTGTTGACCGTGAACACTTATTTGAAGGGTCCCCTGCTACATGCAATATATTTTCACTCCATCTCCTCCTTAAAAAGCTTTGTATTGGGTGTGCCTACCTATGATTAAGGCTCACTGGGAGCCGAAACGCGTCAGGTGTCGCCACCCACCCTGTGATGTTTAATAAAGCACCTGTGCTCCAAGTAGAGTTTCAGCGCGCTTTTTTCTTTGGATATATATATATATTTTTGTTTTTGTTTTTAATTGACCATTGCACCAGCTCGCCAAGGCCAGAACTATTTGACTTTTGGGTTTTCTTGCCTTTTTAAAATAATGTACTTATTGTTTTCTGAGTCAATCAGCATTTCTGCTAGGGGTTTGTGTTCAGACTGTTAATAAGATGGCCTAAAATGTGCATTTTTAAGGAAAACTGGTCAATATTTTTAGATATATAAAATTACACCATTTAGAAATAGTGCCGGATTTTACCATGTTCATAGGCCCAATGGTAGAGAGAGCTGAGAGAAACCACAAATGGTACAGAGGCCCATTAAAGTTATTTTGTTGATGACAAAATATCTTTTTGAGCAATTTGTGTAGCCGAACCTGTACAGGCCTTACTGTCCCAGACAGAGGGGGATTTGGCCGCACTTACAGGAAAGTTGAATGTTGCCAAGTAGGGTCAGTACCTGCATCACAAAGGCACGCTATTTAAACATTTGTTTATCTTTGATGAGGCTGATAAGGGGTGGAAGACAGTCATAAATCAGCAGAGAACTATTTATGTAGTGGTTAATGCAGTGTCTGAGCGCCTTAGTTTAGTAGAATTAATGGCTCATATCAGGGTTATTATTACTTTGTGTTCAGTTTGACTCAAATGCTCGCTATCAGAGACTCTTTGTGTGCGGCAGGAAGGCAGCATGTGCAGGGAACATAGGTTGATGGAGCACGTATACATCGTATACATCACTGCCATGCGACAGCTTTGGGTACGCTGGCCATAACGGATGACTAAATGTGTTCCTCGCCTTATGTGGGCGCTGTGCATGAATTATGCTATTTCAGTTCTAATGCCCTGCTATGGAAGCAGCGCAGGTCAGTACTACAACGCACTATGAACCAACAGCGACCGTTTATGTATTTATTTTTTATTTATTTAATGCAATTTTATATAGCGCAGACTTTACCCAAAGGTGTCAGAGCGCTTCACAATAGAACCAAGTACGTTACATACTTACACGTTACAGATACAAACGAGATAGATGAAAAAGTAAAATAAAACAATAGGTGGCAGTCACACAAAAATCGAAAACACATTAGGATTAGGATCATAAAGGCATAGATTACATATTTACAATATTGTAAGAACTTCCTTGAGGGACATGAAAAGGGATGTATTAATTCTGGAAGTGTCTTGGGAAGAGGAGAGATTTGAGGTCAGTTTTGAAAGTCCGGGTAGAGGTGGTGGTACAGAGTAGGGGAGGAAGCGAGTTCCAGATTCTAACCGCATTGCCTTAGAAGGATTGAGCCATCGATCTTTCCCTTTTGAAGGTGGGGGGGCTCAAGCAGTAAATTTTCTGCATTGCGTGAAGGTCTAGAGCCTCCAGAGATTTTAAGTTTATTTGCCAGGTATTGAGGGGAGGAAGTGTGCAAGGCTTTGTGGGTGATACAGGCAGTCTTATAGATTGACCTTGCTTCGATGGGAAGCCATCGAAGAGAAAACAGTATGGGTGTGATGTGGTCACTTCTTTTGGCCCCCAAAGACAAAACGAGCTGCTGAATGGAGTACAGATTTGAGAGGGGAAAGGTGGGATTTGAGGAGGCCAGCAAGCAGGGAATTGCAAAAGTCCAATTTAGAGAGAACCAGAGATTGGATCAAGTTTTTACGATCTTGCTCCGGAAAGAAACGACGAATCACCCAGAGAAGGTGCAGTTGGTAACGTGCATTCTTTGCAGTGGAATTGATATGGGAGTGTAAATTGAGCCTTTTGTCAAGTATGACACCAAGGGATTTAGCGCTGTCGACAACGATAGGTTTGTTGTTCAGTAAAGTCAGCTTATCCATCCAAGATTGAACAGGAGGAGGAGAGAGTGAGGTAGAGAGGAGGAGGAATTCAGTTTTGGAGGGATTCAGAATGAGTTGATGAGCTAACATCCAGTTTTGAATAGAGTTGAGAGTAGTGTTGAGGGTTGAGATGTCGTCTGCGGAAGACACCTTAAGGTAGATTTGGGTGTCATCAGCATAGAGGTGGTAAAGTATCCCAGATTTACTTAGGAGATTTCCCAATGGTTCCAAGTAAAGATTGAACAAAGTGGGTGCGAGTTTAGATCCTTGAGGGACGCCTTGACCTACCGCCATTGAAGACGAAAGGCTGCTCGCTATTTTAATCACTTGAGATCTGTCCGAGAGGAATGAAGCAAGCCATTTAAGCACTGTGCCTTCCAAGCCCATTCTCTGTTTTAAAGGGTTTAGGAGAGTGTTGTGATTAACAGTGTCAAAGGCTGCAGAAAGGTCTAGAAGAATCAGAAGATAAGACTCCCCCGAGTCAAGTAGACGAAGAGCATCGTCAATCACTTGCAGCAGGGCTGTTTCAGTGCTGCAGTCTTGCATGAAACCAGATTGAAATTCGTCGAGAAGATTGTTATTCTTAATATGTAGGGAGAGTTGTTTTGCTACACATCTTTCTGTGATTTTCACAAGAAAAGGGAGGTTTGAGATGGGGCGGAAGTTGTTGAGGTCATTTGCATCAGCGGAGGGTTTTTTAAGAAGTGGGGTAACCTGTCCAGTTTTCTTCCTGACACAGGGAATGAGGCCCAACCAGTTGCCTTCTAGAGGTGGAAATCTGTAAGATTTCAGAGAGGTAAAACTGCCTTCGAGCACATTTCCCCAGCAGCACGATCCGCACGTCCCACTTCATGGCTCTGGTTTGCCCTCCACTCCCAGAACACCAGGAGCTGAACTCCTACTTTGCCGCAGAGGCAGGAGGAGTCAGATATGGCATGGGTGGCTGGCAACCGGCAACACTGTCAAAGCCCCACCAAAGCACCACAGGACAACGTGTGGTGACATAAAAGGAGGACTATGCTGACTGCCCACACGCCATTTCCGTAGCAACAGGATTCACGGTGGCCATACTAGAAAGGTATATATTATTTAATTACAACAATGGTTGGTCAAACGAAAGCAAAAATCTTGTACACATTTAGGTAAAACTTGCCTATTTTATAATTTATTTATTGCTTCCAATTTACAGCTTGACAGTAGTAAGAATTGTTCTCGCAATTAAATAATACTCAGGAAACATAGAATACATAATATATTATTAGCACATATTGTTTCTAGCTGATTAGATTTTCCTTTGTGAATGTTTCTAACTCCTATCGAAATATCAGCGTTCTGAGTCTTCTAGGACAGTACAAATTGTAATAAGGAGAGCTGCTGTATTACTCACCAGGCTTGGTATTTATTGTACGAGTGCGTCCTCGGTTTTTATTGCATAGTCTGCCAAAGAAAGAGGTGAGCTCGGGTTTAGGAGTTACGTGTGCAGCCACATATTCAATGCGTGTCCTCGTGACAGTATTGATTGACAAAGTGAGTTCAGCTAAAGCGCGCAGCTCTGAACCTTTCTTTTTTTTTTTTACGGAGTTTTATATAGCGCAAACTTGACCCCCAGATATCGGGTATCAGAGCGCTTTACACGAGCACCAGTTACGTTACATGAGAACACATTCATTTTTGTTACAGCGAGCGGGTCCTCTGGTGAAGACGCGCAGTGCCATCCCTTTCTTTGCGGCCAACCAAAGGAAACCATTAGTGAAATCGCCACAGGGCGGAACAGACACAGAAATGAGGGACCAACACTGACCAACACCAATAGTAAGCCAGCATTTCTGATTGCCACAGATAATAACCAATGGCAATAGGTGGGTCTGCGAAAAGCCCACAGAAGAGAATACAACAGGTTGAAGCTTGACCTAAAAATGCAGTCTCCTCATGTCAGCAGTGGAACGATACAAATCCTCTAATCAGAATTGATGTAAAGAAGTTATTCTCCTGGGGCAGAACAAACATTTGAGGGGAAAGTCATTGAATAAGGGGCAAGGAACTGAGATGGACAAGAAAGCCATCCATGTGAGTTTGTGATATTTATGCATATCCTCATTTTCTCCCCTTCAACTCTTGTCTTCCGGTGGCAAGAACCACATGTTAGAGCACAAATTGTTCAGAGTGGCTATGACCATGACTGGCTCGCATTGCTGCCAAGATTCCGAGGTCCATGTGTGATGTGCTGCTCCAGCCCAAGTTGTTTCCTTTCAATTATGGTATTTGTAGACCTGTTTTATAATGGAATAAACAAAACTACAAGTCCCAGAACTCAAAGAAAAAACTGGACTGGAGCAGCACATCACACATGGACCTGGGAAACTTGGCAGGACTGGGTTCGGGATAACATATTCTTAAGATTACTTCGAACAAAAGCCATAAAGCCCTTCCAGAAGAAAAAAAATGATTTTAAGGAAAGCTGCAAATCAACCAATACAGAGTCTAAAAGAATATGCTGAAGTAGAAAGCTGTAAATAACAAACAGGAAGGCATGGCACAGCTCTGTGGGGTGTTTGTTTGCTCCGTAGCCTCAGTAGGCAACATTGCAAAGTTTACACAGATCCAAGTTAAATGGTCATTGTCCAGAGTGTGGGTGATTTGCTGATCCCAATTAATTTATCAGTACAGAATGTACATTGTGTACATTTCACCTATATGATAATTAGTTTTGGTTCCAAAGAATTCAAATATAAGTTAGGCAATAAAGTGCAGATGGCTGAAGTGAATGGGGCTGTACTTTATGTTACGCTGCATTGATTTTGCAATTGTATTTTAATAATCTACTCGTTACAGAGATGACCATCAAATGACTGAGCTATCTTGCTGTGTTTGAGCTACTAATGCCGTAGTACAGTGGAACCCGGGGATCCCGCCCACTAAATCATTATTGTAATGCGGGGACACCCAGTGTGTCATTACTGGGAGCCGGGGACCCCGGCCTAAGTATTTGTGATAATTTAAACTGCAAAACATTACACACCAAAAATACACTAACAAGCATTCATCAATTAAATACACAAATTATGAAATATTTTGTTTAATTCACAAACAAATATAAAATAACCCAACATTTTAATTTTACTGGGAAGGTTGGAGCTTTTCTAAACTCAATTGAGGCCACTCATTATCCATACAATATGCTGTTTGATGCACTTGCACTGCTCCTACGAATCAACCGGCGGATACTAACTTATTTTTTCAGCCTCCGATTTCAAATTCCTTCTCATTTACAGAATATTTTTGATTTTTCTTCTTTATTTATACACAGTTTATTAATCTGTTAATATTATTTCATTTTCTAATCAGTCGCCGAGCCCCTGAGTATGCTTCGGGGACCCACAGGGGTCCCCGCACCACAGGTTAAGAACCTTAGTCGTTAGAATGCTAGTTTTTTTCTGTACTATTATTTTTGTGAATATAAGTGCCTTGGGGATTGTGCGATACTTTAAAAGGCTCATAAACAAGCAGAATAAAGTAAATGTTTGTGTTTTTGGTTTCTGTTGTACTTCTCAGTCACTGGTGTCACAGACTATATGCACCCTGCTCTCCTCAAACTTTCTTGCCCGTTGCAATTTCACACTCTAGTTTTTATTTTTGCAGCACTCTGAGCAAGCATATCAGCTGCAAGCTCCAGTATTTTTCAAAAGTCAAATCAATAAATAGTGTGCTCAAAGGTTTCAAGGAGGAGTCATGATACAATTCAAGCAAGACGTAGAAAGGTGATCTACTGCCATAACCACAGGTTGATGCTGGGTAGGGAGGGATGGCAGTCCTACAGGAGCAGACATATTGGCCAGTGGCCATCTGTAAAGTTTGCCAAATGGCAGACATGAGAGCATAGGCTCTTGGTATCAGAACCCTGTGATCTTCAAAGGTTCACACAATGTCCTCCACAATCAGAAATGAGATGCCAAAACTTGCTGGTCCCCAGTGTCGAATTAAGAAATACGGATTTAGGGTAAATGTAGTCGGGGCAGACATATTCCTGCTTCATGTTAAACCAATGCTACCAAGATGAGCCCATCTCTAACATGTTAATCCTCACTCTCATGACAGGCATTACAGAGGGGAACTATTGAAAAGATTGCTCAGCTCTGAAAAGTTCACATTTTTGTATCAGGTTGAAGGTTGAATGTGTGCTATCCCATGATTTCAGTGTGTTCATATGCATGGATCTTTTGTTTCGGTTTTGTCGCTTGAGCTCCATTGCGTCCTCCTATATATGAACTCATATAGATTTGTTTTGCATCTCTCTGCCTTAGCTTTCATGCTCACAGGGTGCTTGGGGGGCTCTTGTTACCCGGTCCTGTGATTCACAGATTACTTTCTTGTTGTTAGTAAACATTTTTTGACTTCTAATTTGGCATGCAAGCTGATTTCTTTCACAACCGGGTACGTTTTTGGCGGGAAGTACTTGCGTTTGACCAGAGTCAGAGCAGAGAGGACAGAACAGGCATCGCACAAGAACCGCGGGCACCAAAGTAAGTGGGGGAATTCTTTGGAAAAGGCGGGATTGGGCTAAGAGTGGTCCAGCATTTGAAGCACTGATCAGGTCAGACACAGCTAAAACACTTCAAAATTCCGTGCAGATGACCATGGGGCACATCATGGAAGCCCCGGGATTAGGAGGTTAGAGGTGTGAATGAAACCACAGCACAGAGCAGAAGGCTCTGGAAAAGGGCAAGAAGTTAGAAAGGGGCAAATAAGTGTCTAGAGCCCCAACACCGATTCTAGCACATTAATGTGCGAGTGAAAGAGGGACTCTGACCCAGCCACACCGGGACCTCTTGCAGCCTTTGGAGACAGTGGCCAGAGAACTTTGAAACAAAGGTGGCTACCGGCAAGGTGTACAAGATACTTCCTTACCTCTAGCCACATGAATAGATGTGAAAAAATGGTTTCTTCCACCCTCACGATTTTACCCTTCTACCCTCGCCCTCCAAGGGATGCGCTGTGGAACAAGGCTGGCAGGCAAGTTAATGACTTCCTGGTAGTAAATTAGGGTGTAGGCAGAGAAATATAGGCTAACAAGTCTACACGGGAACAAGCCCTGGCTAAGGAGACTCCCACTTATGCAATCGATATACCACCAGGGGCCGCATTATATATGCTGCGCATTTCCCTTCATTGCCCTGGGTGCATCTTTTTAAAGGTGCACCCAGCGCAATGAAGGGAAATGCATCGTATTATAATGAATGCACTGCCCCCAGGGCAGCTGCGAACTTGCGCTGCCCTGAGGGCAGCGCATTCAAGTGATAACCGGAGCAGCTGCAAGCATTCGCTCTGTGTTTTCACAGTGCAGGCAGCAACCCACATACACTTTTAAATGGGTTTAGAGATCCTCTTGAAGGCGGGTGCAGTCACTGACTGCACCCACCTGCAAGGGGATTTCTGGGGGGTCCATAGAACCCCCTATGCCCACTGCGTAGTGCTTCTCTCAGGAGGCACACTGACAGTGCGCCACCTTTTAAATGGCGCACTGTCAGTGCACCTCCTGAGGGCTTCTTTGTCTCTGCGCCCACGTCTGTAAAACAGCACAGGCGCAGAGGCAAAGGGATTCCCTCATTTGCATAGGATACATCCCTATGCAAATGAGGAATGCTCCCTGAAGGTAGTGCTGGCGCTTTAAGTGCGCCAGCGCTATCAGTATTACAGAAGGGCTGCAAAAGTGTCTGCGGCCCCTTCTGTAATACAAAAGTGCCCCGGGGGCACTCAAAGCGGGCGTAAACACCCATTGCGCACCCGGGTCACTTTGTGTAATATGGCTTCAGCATGGCAAAAGCACGTGCTGGTATATAAAATAGTGGGGTGGACTCATTAACGATGATGGGAAGTACTCCTTTCCAATGGATGGTTCCTTTGATCTAGAGTGCTTGTAAAATCTCTGAAAAGAGTAGGAGCACCAACAAGTAAAGCAGATGCTGACCAATGTCCAGTCTTTCTAAACTGCCACAAAGAAGCCAACAAAGACAAACGAGAGTCTCAGATGTAGGATATGAAAGAAAGCAGTGAGAGACTCAACAACCAAATGACCCATTTGAAATATGTTTAGGGCTAGCACCGCTACTATTCCACCTCCTTCGTTGTTGTTTTCCCAGATCACGTCTGAAAAGTCAGAGCCATTAGAAGATGAGGAGAAGGACCTGTTAGATGTCTTGAGCTTCCCCAGGCTGATGCTGGGAGTGAACCCATAGTGGCAAATTGAAACAAAGCAGCACTGGTGGGTCAACAGGTGGTAGGAGTACCAGCAAATGATGCACAGATGGTTGCCGTGAGCCAAGCAAACAGCATAGTGTTGGGTGGCGAAGCACTAGAGGATGGTGCAATGTGCGCGAGGTGAGACTCTATGACTTCACATAGAAGAAGTATGTTGAATGAGGAGATCCTAACAGTTTTTGAATGCTATCAACCCAATTGGGCAGTTAGTTAGGGATCGTTTGGCATAAAAGAATAACTGGCCTCAACAGGCACCTGGTGATGCAGCTGCTTTTGTTGCTGTGAAGGCGGCATTCATAAATGCCATTATGGAGGTATGTTCAATCAAAACTGACTAGAGTAAGATTTTTAATTTTAAACTAAATAAAGGTTAATCTTCTGTTGATCAGCTTGATCACTAGAAAGATGTGCTTGAATTTTACGGTGGTATTACTAGGGTTTCTGAGAATGCTCAGGAAGCTGTTGATCCTGCTTTTGTTCAAGGTCTGCTCCCCAAAGTAAAGGAACAGCTCCACACCATTTGTACTGGGGGGCATGCCAAAGATCTAGCTGAGCTGGTATCTATTGCTAATCACCACCTGACAGTACAAGAAAGGAGAAGGAATCAAATATATCTAGGTTGATGTGGTAATAAATGCAATAATTTCAACAAAACTGTGAAAAAGAGGGAGTGAAAAGACATGGGGGAAATCAAGTGAGCGGTGTGGGCAAGGAAGAAGAAGGGTGGATGACGCCAGGGAAGGGGCCAGGGAGATTTTTCCCCACCCGATGGGTGTTAATGTTTCAGTCGTGGACAATTTAGTCACTGAAAATGGTATTGTTTCAATCTAATCTCTAACTCGCCCCCTAAACTGATCAAGCAGAGCTGAAACTAGTCTTTTAAAATTGATACCATAATTTTTAGCATAGCATAGAGGCAGAAAAATATTGGTTCATATATTACCATTAATGGGAAACCCACCTCATGCCTTATTGATACTAGTGATAGGCGATCTGCCATAAACCTCTTAATTCCCCTCATTACCTCTCTCAGGTTTGTCTGCAATTAACATTTCAAATACTACTGTCCCCAACCATATTGATTATCCTGTCTCCCTATCACAGATCGACTTGCCTATTTGTAGAGTCCCACCTCTCCTTTGAACCTATTGGGAAGAGACGTCTTGTGCAAATTGAACTGTATGTCTACTATACCAGTGATGCTAAATTTTTGAATGGGACAAAAATCTAATGAAAATAAAGTTCTAGCAGTCTTATGTGAAACCACTAATTGTAGCGCTGATGTTGAATATAAAAATGAGGTACTGAATTCCATCTCTGACATATTTGATAAAGTGTCTTCTACTTAATGGTCTGAACATGAAAATAATCTTTGATGTGTACTGTCTGTAAAGCCTGTACAGATTAAAGTAAATCCAATGAAAAATCTGCCCTGTATTCTTCAAGAACTGTTTCACCCCAAAAGCAGAAGCAGAATTCAGACCTGTTATTGGCACTTTCCCCAAACAAGAAGTGCAAGTGCCTACTGTAAGTGTGTGCATTGCCCAAAGTTTACCGATCAAAAAGCCTGGTACAGATTTACAGATCTGTGCAAGACCTACAAGCTATTAATTCTGTGTGGAGAACCAGTTTACCTGTTGTTCCTAACCCTGCAACCACATTTTCTTGTATTCCAGCCACTGCCAAATAGTTTACACTTTTAGATCTTTGTTCAGGTTTCTTCTCTGTTCCTATAATTCCTAAGGGTCAGTATCTTTTCGAATTCTCATTCTTGGGTGACCAGCTTATCTGGTGTAGACTGCCGCAAGAGTTTCCTGACTCACCATCTATCTTCTGTCAAGCTCTCATGAAAGATCGGGACACCTTCATCTTTTCCAAGAGGTTATAGTTTTGTTCAAAATGTAATTTGTTTGTTGGTGACCTCTCACTCCTTGGACCAATACAAAAATGACTTCCTGTATCTCTTTAATGAGTGAACTAAGAAAGGGCACAAAGTTTCTAGAGAAAAATCCATCTCTCAGTTGCACACTTTATTGGGAATAGTGGGTTACCACAGGTAGTGGACATTGGTATATGCTACTATTGTTAAACCTTTCCAAAATTATTTAAAGAATGATACTCCAGAGCTTTTGCATTGGACCAAGGAGGCAGAACAAGTTTTTGTGTCTTTGAAATCAGCTATCATCTGCCCCTGCATTAGGGCTACTTGATTATAACAAACCACTCACTTTTAACTGTCACAATAAATATGGGTTTGCTTTAGAGGTGTTGGTGCAAAATCAAGGAGATTAAAAGAAACCTGTTGGTCACCAGTCTTCCACCCTTGATACAGTTGTGGCAGGCTTGTGCCATGTTCATGAGCTGTGGTGGCTGCCGCCTATCTCATAGTATCCTCTGAAAACATTGTCCTTGGTTTCTCCCGAAGCTGTAGTTGCCCTTTTGCTCACCACTGAAACCCAGAATTCGTCCACAGCAAGACTATCACAGTACAAAATCGTTTTGTTGTCTCATTCTTACATTACCCTGCTTTAAAATCCTTTCCTAAACCACACCTCGTATCTATCCATTACTCAGGACAGTGAGCCGCAGGACCACAGCTCATTAATGGCCACGTATATCAAATGTGCTTTATAAAGCTGCACAGAAAATACTCTGTGCAGGCTTGCAGCGCTCTTATAGAAAATCTGGATTAAACAAATCATGCAGAGTGAGCCAATTTATTTAAGAATTCAGATCCACAAACTAGAATTATATCAATAGTAGTTTGGGAAATATGCAGTGATATCAAATAGCACAGCATGTGAGGGTGTGGGGATAAGTAAAGGCTCTAACAAACCCTAATTCCTAGAAGGATCAGACACAGCTTTACATGTGTTTCACTTTATTGAATATAGCCTATATCAAATTTGGCACCACAAATATCTATGTAGTAACGTGTGTTAAATTACTCAAGAAGTCCTTTTAAAAATGAATCCGCTTGTGTTCTTCTTTGTGTGGCCTTCAAAACATATGAAATGTTCTTTTACAATTACAATCACTAATATATCAGAAGCTGCAAATTAGTTTGGATGCTGAGTTTTGTCCATTTGACCCTCTTTCTGATTAGCTGTGTGCTATTTTTAAGTGAGGGCTAAATCACAATCCGCAAAAAGCAATATTTACCAAATCAGTCTTACAGTGAGACGTCTCTCACAATTTAGAAGCTGTAGATTGTGTTGTTCGAGTTTGTGCCATTTTAGTATGATCCACACCCTGCATGTAACCTCTCTACTGTCGAAAGTGCTGTATAGCTTCTAGTAAATCTGCAAAAAGAATAACTTAAATCACAAGAGGAAAGCAAGACATCGGATGTGTAGCACCTGTGTGAAGATGTTTGTTAAACCCCTTCTATTCATGAATTGAATACGGCAGTTTTTATAACAAAAGCTAGTACATCATTTGGAGGTGAAAGTTTTAGAGCAGTAATTAGTGATGCCATTTGTCATAAAATTTTAGATCAATTTGTTTCATTCAAGTAAAATTATGTTCTTCCCCGTTAGATCAATGACTAGAACTGTGACCCTATCACAGAATTAATTAATCAACAGACAAAACCGGTTGGTACTGGATGTCTAATACAGTTTTAAGCATGGGCCAATCTATCACAACCTATACTCTGCACAGTGCAATATTTGTGCCTCCAGAAGTCATCATAGCGCGTGTTTCCTAAGCACATGTTTGTCTCTTGGGGCATTTTGGTGCTGAATGGAAATTTTACTATTGGTACATGGAAATGGTATTTACAAAGTATTGCATATAGTTAGTTTTGTCATAAACAAATCTTCTATATGGATCTTCAAAGCATCCTTATTCATCACACTTGGAAATATCAGAAGGCCATTGGTAGGGAGAATGAAAACATATCCAAACATTTCTGCCAACACATCGCTAATAACAAACTTTAATATGGCAAGACGAGGCAGAATAGTATAACACAATATTCAGATAAGTCAAACTGGTTGTGAAGATGGTCTTCAGTGTGTTCTCTTACATACATAAACAAGATGGCAAAACTACAGGCAGATCCAGTTTTACATGCTAGGTTGTAGCTTTCACCTGCTTCATAAGGACAGGTAGCAAGGAAAAAGGATGATCGCTTTTAGTAATAATCTTAATCTGCATTCTATAATCTATGCAGGTTCTCAACTTTATGTTAACCTTGTGTATAAAAGTGAGGCTGTGGGAAATCTGGAGTGGCATGTAAAACTTTTAGCCAGATTTTGTTTTTGTAGATAATAGTTGCACCACGTGCTAGAACATCAGGGGGCAGATTTACGAGCCCCTTGCGCCACTTTTGCGCCGCCGTTGCGTCACTTCTGTGACGCAGCGGCGGCGCAAACCATGCGCCACGTTGCGCCCTATTTACAACGTGACGCATCTAGGGAGATGCGTCACGTTGTAAAGCCCTGCGCCACATGAAACCTGCGTCAGGTTTCATGTGGGCGTTCCGGCGCATAGGGGGGCGTTCCGGCGCAGTAAAGCCTCGGAAAAGTGCCTGAGTGAAATCTACAAGATTCCACTCAGTCACTTTTCCGACGCCGCTGCGTCAACACCTTGCGCCTGCTTGAAGCAGGCGTAAGGCGTGACGCACCACGTTATGTATGGGCAGGCTACGAGCATTGCTGGAGTTGCGTCGCGCTTGCGACACGACTCCAGCAATGCGCCACCCTTCCGACGGGAGATGCGTCACGCATCTGATTATCCTTGCGCCGCATTGTAAATGCGACGCATCTGTGGTGGCGCAAGGGTAAACTTGCGTGACGCATCTTACCTGGCGCATCCCTGCTGATTTGCAGGGATGCGCCAGTCGTCATAAATCTGCCCCCAAGTATTTAATAAGCTGAATGCGTGGGTAAAATGAAGAGTTTCAGGCTCTTTTTATTCAAAGATGTTTACACTCTTGGTAATTTAATGGTAACTTGACAGTGAATGTTAATCACTTCAACATTTGTGCCAAACAGCGGATGGGCCTTGCCCTACCATAGGTTTATTATGTTTAAGTATATTGTTTGGTAAAAGGTGAGCTAATTAGTACTGGGTTCTGAACCAGTCAATTGTTAATTGCACGACATGGGCTGTCTCAAAATGACATCATATGCCACATCATACTGGGACACCTTTTGTGCCCCAAACCATGGCACAGCTGCTACTGCCTTTGCAAAAAACTTTGTTCCTTTTCTTCCGTTTCCTTCCTTTTTACTCCATGTATAGACCTCTATGAACACTTTAAATCCACATGCAAGTAAATGCCATTTCCTGAGTTTCTCATATTCAAGACGGGCCATCCGAACCTCTTATTTCAAAAATACGTACAAAAGCGAAGTTCATCCAAAACAGTTTATTTGAAACCCAATGCATTTCGGGCCTCCAAGGGCCCTTCGTCAGGGGTAACTGAAAATAACAATTGAACAAACATTAATATACAGTGCGCCACTGCGTTTGTAAAACCCCATGATTATCAGTTGCATCCCATTTAAAACAACACTCATAAAATTCAACAATATTATTTACCCTAATCAGACTAGAGCCATCCTAATATTTCACTCGTGTTCATATTACGTTTACATATTTAATTCTGTGTTAATCTATTTAACATTCCTATGCAATGACCATGTCGACTATTATCATCAAACATAACCTCTTTTTCTTCCCCATCCCATGGACTTACTCCTCCCTTCGAACCCCTTACCAACATCCCAATTCAAAAACCTCCCTCTCCTTAAAACCGCCATCCATATACCTTACTTTCCATTCTGCCCTAATCTCCTCGCAACTACCATGAACAAACCTCCCACCCTCTGTCTTCCCATATTCACACACAAACTTAACTTTCTATTTATCTACTCTCAACTCTCCATCTCACCCCTTAACCTCACTATCTCCCACTCAAACCTTCCGTGCCAATTTCACAATTCATCATCACGTACCTTTCCTCAAACATCTTAATCATACTTCATTCATTATCTCTCTCCCCCTCGCCTTCTTTCATACCCCCATCACATACCTGCTAAACAACATCCGTCCTCCTCTCTTCGTCGCAAAAGGAGTTTCCTTCACCATTCAACCACCTAACCTTTAAACCCAACTTCCGCCCCGCCTACCCAGTAATCTCCCCCTCTGCTCGACGTGATCACCACCTGCACAGCTTATAGTCCCATTATTGGCAACACACCCCACCCACACCACAACAGAGTATGCATGCATAAATAAATACACAACACAACTTTTGTTTGGGAAAAATAGTGCTGCAGGTTTATTCCATACAAAAGTATGCAATATGGTGGGTTATCTTACGGGCGATCCAAGGGCAGGCAGCTGTACCAACCTATGCTGCCCCGCCCGCCTGATGAGCCAAGCACTGTGGAGTAACCAATCAGCGCTACCCTTATGGGGGTGATCCCCTTACTGGATCACGTGACACATTGGTCCCTTATTACTCACGCCCCTTTCAGGGCGGAGCGTAGCAAGGCAAGCCCCCGGTTGTTCAGGCCTACAACCGCCCGAAGGACTAACGGGCGCCGACGTAATTGTTCCAGGACCCTCCCATGAGGCTCCTGGGATTTGGCTCTGGCACCCCTATTGTGCTCTTGCAGAGGTACTCTTCTGTACCCATTTGCTTCCAGATCGCCCTGTAACTCCTCCTGCAACGAGAAAGAAAACATTACAACGTTCTATGTATTTCGCCTGCCAACCCCACGCCGGGTAAGCGGTAGGGTGGGAGACGGCGTGTCCGGCGCAAAGAGGACGCCAAGATGGCCGGGGGAGGCATAAGTACCTCCCCACCTCCTCTGCGTGCCGGAAGTGACGCGTCTGGTAGGGGACTCCTCCTTGAGTCCCACACATCATTGGGGGTGGGGAAGTGCCCAAATGGCACTAAAGGGGCCGCCCGTTTAGGGTGGCCCCTGCGGGGCCGCGGGCAGCCGCATAGTCCCATTATTGGCAACACACCCCACCCACACCACAACAGAGTATGCATGCATAAATAAATACACAACACAACTTTTGTTTGGGAAAAATAGTGCTGCAGGTTTATTCCATACAAAAGTATGCAATATGGTGGGTTATCTTACGAGGCGATCCAAGGGCAGGCAGCTGTACCAACCTATGCTGCCCCGCCCGCCTGATGAGCCAAGCACTGTGGAGTAACCAATCAGCGCTACCCTTATGGGGGTGATCCCCTTACTGGATCACGTGACACATTGGTCCCTTATTACTCACGCCCCTTTCAGGGCGGAGCGTAGCAAGGCAAGCCCCGGTTGTTCAGGCCTACAACCGCCCGAAGGACTAACGGGGCGCCGACGTAATTGTTCCAGGACCCTCCCATGAGGCTCCTGGGATTTGGCTCTGGCACCCCTATTGTGCTCTTGCAGAGGTACTCTTCTGTACCCATTTGCTTCCAGATCGCCCTGTAACTCCTCCACAGCTCTGGAGGCGGCCCCCGTCGCCTAAAGAGCCCCCACCAAAACAGCTCCTTTCTCACTGCAACCTGCAATTTCCCGGGCCTCATTCATGTCCAGCAGGAACAGATCCAAGCCCACCTGTGCCAAGTGCACTCCAACATTGTCAAATTAACCTTTGGTGTTCGCCCGGCATAGCTCATGCCTGATGAAGCCAAAGCCCCTTGTTCTGCAAACTAGCGCATGGAGCGGATAATCCTTCTCTGGGAATGTACCAGTGCCTCACATGCGCTGCACGAATGTGATGGCCTCCCAGGAGGGAGCGCTACTCTTAAACATCGCTGTAATACCCTTCAAGCTGATGTGGCTCCCACCTCCTGCAACCTGAAGTTGCAGGCCTTCCTAGCAGTTCGTGCTCCCCAACTCCTGTTTCCCCAATACCTGGAACAGCAGCACACATGCTTGAAGACCGCTTCCACAACCAGGCTATATACTCTGGCTATGCGGGCGGGGCATTTCATGCTTAACTGAAGCAACCCGTAACCTGCCCAGGGAGCAGAGTGCACCTCTTTGTTGAGGTTGACCAGACAAGTGCACCGACCTCTGTGTTAATAAACCATGGCGAACAGGGCTGATCGCCTAGCGCACACTATTGCAGTCATCGCAACCATTTGGAGTGACAACTGACGCCACCTGCCAGGCTTGCTTAACTAAAGCTCGATGACAGATACACACATACTTGCTAACCAGCTGTGACCCTTGATGTTCAACCCAGCTAATGACCTAGTACCTTGTTAATCCAGGGAATATTGCCCTCCACAAGATCAAGCCCACATGAGCCTATGGCCTTCACCTACTGGGCCGAGGTGCATAGTGTGCTCTGGAATTGTCAGTGATGGAGCTCCAAACACATTTCAAACCGCTATTGGAACCACAGCAGACATTCTGGCCTAACCAGCCGGCTCATGCCTCCTGGCTACCTTGCCGCTGCGAGATTTTGCTCTAACGCCAACCTCTTGCGCCTACTGGTGCACATGGTCTGTAGGTCTGCCTCCACTCTATTTATGCCGATACCTGCAATGTACCCCTCTGCCCCTGTATGGGCGGGAAAATACCCGTAACATTGCAAATCCCCCTGCACTCACAGTGTCGGGCAGTCAGGAGGAGAGAGGTCCATAGAATTCGTTCTGCTATCTTGCTTGGCCACCTAGCCCGCAAGCACCCTCGTCTGACAGCACCCTATCTGTTGTGTCGCCCGTGCAATGTCCGCACCCTGGCGCAGGACGTCCCGATCGACACCTCTTCTAACAGACTGCCTTCAGGAAGCTGGAGTGAATGGTTGTATGTGGTGCACTGACCATACAACCTAGGTTTGCTTTGAGAGGGATCCATTTGTTGCACTCAAAATAGTGGCAACGTGCAGTTCTATAGCATTCTACCCTGCACGGTGTGCCTGGACGATCCTAGACACCCTCTGTGAGCCAACCCGCTTTGACCCAAGATGCAAGGCACTACACCCGGTGCACTTGGTTATCCCGGACTTAATTGCCCTCCCCCGGAATCGTGTGTAAAGGCACCCGGTCCCTGATTTACTTCCTAATAGTCTGTGTCACGCCGTGCTCCTTTTTATTCCTTGTTAAAAGCAGTGAACTCGCTCACCCACGAGACCTGCTAGAAGCAAGTTTAGTATAGGCTGTACATGGAATTAAATTCCCCCGCCAACTGCACAGAGGGCAAGCCACACTTACTGCTACTGGTGTCTGACTGATTGGCCCTTGGAGGCCGTGGCAGTACTGCCCGGTCAGCAAGTACGCCCACGGTACAGTTGTAATTTAATAACTCCTGGCGCTGACAACTGCAGGTGCCTAATCCGTGCTATGTGTATGCGGCCCAGGGAGCCTAAGGGTAGGCTTGGTGTGGATGGGTAGTTAGCAATGCCTGGCAATAAGTGTAATGCCTTTGACAAACCTCTCCTGACTGGCATCTATGTCATTCTTAAACATATACACAGTTTTGCCACATGTCACCCTACTGGTTGGTGATATGGAACCTCCTACCCAGCATAAGCGGACAGTCTCGCGTTGCCTTTCACACCACCTGTGTATCTTGGATCACCCTCCTGTGTCACCTACCTCGGTTCTAGAGTGCACTTAATCCGCGCCGTTGACCAGAATTTCACAGGCCTCTTTGATTGCTAGACCCTGGTGAACACATTGATGGAGTCAATTCTGGTTTGAAACAATATATGCATTGAGCCCTCTATTGGAGACAACTCACCCCTCATGTGTAGTTGTGGAGTGACAACTACACCAGTGCCTACCCAAGTCACCCAACAGACAAGTAGGCCCTGACTACTTTGTGTTCTGGTGCCAGATATGGGAAGAGTCTTGCCTTCACTTGCTGCTCCCTGGGAAAACGCACAATGCCCGTGCTCTGGCTGTAACTCAGCGATGCCCTCGTGTGGCAATGAACCCCTGGTCAAATGAGAGTGCCACTCCAACTAATTAAACTTACACCTTGACCATGGGTGGGTGGAGTCGAGCTCTCCCCAAACTTCTGCTGTTGGAACCCACGGACACGCCTCCTGTCAGTTCAAATTAGTAATTCCTGGCACTGACCACCACAAGGGGCTCCTGCTGAGCTGTGTAAGTGCGGCCCAGGGTGACCTTGACGATCGGCTAGGTGTGGATGGGTGCTAACATTACCTGGCTGGAGTGCAATCCCTTTGACAAACACTACTGCCAAGAAGTGCCACTCAGGTAGAAGAAAGAGTTATCCAGCCCACCTTTCTTCCTGTCCCAGTTATCTGGGTAAATTGTGAAAGATGCACATTTGAAATGGTAACGGATACTGTAACTTACGCCTGCCAATGCTCTGCTCAGAGCAGCCCGCTAGACAATGGCTTCCATTGAAAGGAGGTGCCAACAGACCTCCTAGCACTAAAGGCGGTACCTCTTAGTAGGGCTCTACTCTAACAAGTGCCCCATGCAAGGATACCGCCTCCGGCTGCAAGCCGCTCAGTGCTACTGATGCCTTGGCGCTTCATGCCCCACAGCCAGCTTACCCTGCTACAATGCGCTCGTGACTGGGCCCTCAACAGTGCGGCGAAGGCGCGAGACTTCCTAGCCTGACCTTGGCTCTTCACCAGGCTCCCACGCAAGAGCCATCCACAACCTTGTGGCCTAAAACATTCGCCCTGTAGGGCGGATGCGAATTGACTGCAGGCCACTCCTAGGCATTCTCTACCCATGTTGTAAATGGAGTTTCAGGTAGGCTAGGGAATGCACCTAAGCCTGGCCGAAGCCACCCTTCTAGTCGGAGAAGGGAGTGCACACTATGCTGACTCCTGCCCACCCCTTAGGTGGCTAGGCAGAGACTGGCTATCCCAGAGGCAGTTTAAATTTAATGTGCCATGCGCACTCCCACAGTGGCACCTGCAGCAGAGATTCCATACCAGGCAATTCTAAATACCCTGCGTATCGTCCACCCAAGAGAGACTTAGTACCAACTGCCCCTATTACCCTGTGCTACCAAACCTTATCATGACATCACCGGTATTATATAACTCACTAGGTCAATCAGGCCACCGTCCTACAGCTCAGATAGCACAACCCCGTAGTTGTTGGCAGCAACTGTACTTCGCATAACAGCACAGAGTAAATAAAAATTGTGCTTCCCCCTTGGGCCGGTAACTAACATCCAACAAGTCAGAACCTGGTCATGAGATCCCAGTTTCCTAGAGTAAAACAATGATTGTCCTGCACCATTAACAAATGTGCTACATGCCCGCATGACCTAGCCCCTTGGTGCTACAGTGGGCAGACACCCCTGGAGGCAGTGGTCTACCAACTCTCCTCCGAAATAAGCAGCTATAGGGGCTCCAGATCTAGGGGTGAGAAAGGTCTTTCTGACGTAGCCCACCCACAGTTTATACGTGTAAGTGACTGGCCCCCAATATGGTGTGACCAAAACAAGGCTGAAACAAAGGAGCATGAGGCCTTAAGCAATGGGGTCTTTGTGTACTGGAAACATTACTTAGCCCCACCAAGAACCATGGACATCTCCTGAATGCGGGTCACCAGATCGTCAAAGAAATATTGATGGATTAGAGACCTATGCCCCATCCAAACTGCCGAATTAAAATTGGCGAGAATAGTTCTATGCAAGAAAGGCATTGAATGACCCGCTCAAAGCCAAAGGACATATCAAACCACTTATGTCTACTTAGCTGAGAAGGATGGAGCGATGCCCCTTATCGGTATAGTGAATGGAGGCATTATTCATTCACGCACATACTCAAGCTGAAGTTATCGAGGCGCCTTGCATGAGCACCCGTCACGTGATACCATGACCTACGCCATATTACAGGCAGTTAGCTCTACATGGCAGTGGCCCCCGCCAATTATTACACGAATTAAGCCCCTGCTCTCAAACTGGGAGAGGGAAAGTGCAGTGGGCACAACTATCTCTGGGGTGGCACCCAATTAATGGCCCGTGCGACAAGCTAACCAAAAATATATCCCAGGCACAAGGCAGCACTGATGAAAGCTTTGTCGTTTTGCCTGTGTCAACTTTGTTGCCTGCGCCACCATACAGCCCCATGGAAATAGTGCTGCACTCTCGCTTACTACACTGCTGAGTGAGCCCACTGTATTCACCCAAAAACACGTTCACCCCATGGTATCTTGGCGCTGCATAACATGTTTATTGTTACTCAACTCCATGTTACTCGTTTTATCGACCTCAGAAGGATAAATGCTGAGTGGACCTACCAGGATCTGAACCTGTGACCAAGGGGTTGAAACAAGCCACTTACTGTTCTGCCGCTCCCCAGGCCTGTGAAATTGTATCCCAGGGCTGACTTCTGGCACTAGAACCCTTGTTTGGACAGGCCCGACCTAGAACCCAGATCTAGAAGGCCTGCCAACCGGCTGACCGCTTCCCACCCCAGAGTGTCACGCAGCCACTCCGTAGCCTGGATACTAAACCAGGTATATATATATATATATATATATATATATATATATATATATGGGAAAACCCATCTCTTGGCGCCTGCCTGCCCCAAATTTCGCTGCGTGTCCTAGTCTGTTAAAACTTGGGCACAGGGTAGCCTGCACAGCTAACCCCATGAAGAAATCACACGACCCGGCGTGCAGACCAAGCATCACTTGCTTGCCCCGCCGCCAAAACTTACATATGGCGGTTAGGCACTCGCCCCACCCTGCTTGACCTGGACGTGGCCCAAATGCCAGACACCGCATAATAGTCAATGGCATGACCGCACAGGGCCCATCCTGATAAGACATTCTATATCATAATCATAAATTAAAATTATCTGCACTGGCAGGTTGAGGAGGAGGTCCAGGTGAGGGACCAGGAGTTATTAAACTAACGGCACTCTAGATACGCCTGACAATGATGCTACGTGCAATTCAAATAAAGGCCCAAACCCATCGTGCACATGTCCTGACCAACTGTCTCAACCCCGAGGTGAGAAAGATAAACCCATACTCGCCGAGCCCCGGCCAGAACCGACAACCGTTTTCCATCTGTCATAACTAGCAGCATTCATCAACACGACATTGGAGGGCAACCTGCATAACCCCTGTTGGCACAAGGACCTTGTTGGCCAAGCATCGAGGTCTTCGCTCACTGCAATAAAACGAAACAGACTGCTCACAGCGCAAGCCCCCACAGCGCCAAACCGGACAAGCCGGGTTTTGAACCGAGCATCCCAACTCCAAAGGAAAGGCACCACAAACAAACAACCCACTGCGCAGGTCACTCACAAAGGCACCACTGTAAGGACCCAACCTGAACAACGCCCACTACCTGAAGCTCGGGTGCACCATGTGAATAATGTAGGCTGTGGTTTGCCATACTGCTTCTTTCAAGCTCCTCGCCGAGACAGTCTGGGGAGAGAACTGAGCCAGCTCAGAACAGCAGGGACCACCTCCGGTCACGCAAATTGCTCAGTCTGCCTGTGCCCAAGCCGACGGCAGGGGATGAAATGCTGTGAAATCTCGAGTCGTTCTGTGCCCGGCCAAACACCCCCACCCTGCACACCCACACTTCAGTCCGCATGTTAAGCACCCCAGCGAACTGCAGTACTCTGCACCAGAGGCTGTGGACTTAGCAGGATGGATTTGCAGGAGTCCTAAGCGGTTGGGAGGTTTACCCACCAATGAAAGTGTCCTGCGTGTTTATTTAAGATTGCGCCTAATTACCCACTAGGTCGCACAGCGCTCCGCTTTGATCGACTTGAACTCAGGATTGTCTGAGTCAGTATCTGGCTGCTAACTGCGGGTGGGGCAGGTGCGCGATCCGACCAGGTCCCAGTCCCCGCTGTTGAGCATTACACTGGGCGCCGAGTTGCTGGGTGCAAAGCCAGGCCCCTGCCCGCCCCACGACAGCCACGCACTGCTCGTGTAAAGCGCTCTGATGTTGAGTTGATGCAGTCTGTGCTATACAACTTCAAATAAGTGCATCAGAGTGAGCGACAGAGGCCGCCTGTGCCGGAGACATCCTCTTAACTATGCCTAAAGCACGCAGAGATTCAGACTGACAAACCCAAAAGCTTATGTCTGAGAACCCAGAAAATCTTTCTGTAAGACATTCCGAGGGCAGCTTTTGCCTGGGACACCACAATAACCGTGCCTGAGACCCCCGCGGACTGAGACAGGCACCCAGAGAGGCTGTTTCTAAGACATCCAGAGGGCTATGCCCGAGTCACCCTGTGGCCTGCGTCTGGGAGTGAAGGCACACAGACGATGTCTGTTATGAGGCACCCAGGACTGTTTCCAATGCATCCTATAAGAATCTGAGACACTCGGGACGGTTTTTGAGATCCCCCTAGTGATTGTGTCTGAGAGATGTACCCCGGTAATTCAAGACTGGGACAGCCAGAGCTGTGTCTGAGTCAGAGACTTCAGAAAGACTATGTCTGAAAGTGGGGCACTCCGAGGACCAATATGTCCGATACTCAGGGCTGAGACTCCCTAAAGAATACGCCCAACTCTCCCACAGGAACTGTGGCACACGTTCCGCTGGTGGTTTGGGGTGTGCTTGTGCACAAGTGCGGATTCTAAAAGTCGCCTGCCCTCGCGCTGGAGACAGTGGAAAACTTGAGCTCCATAAACAATCCCTCCCATATCCAAGAATACTCGCCCTTAGCTAGGTTACATTGCACCCTTAAAAACATCATACGTATTCCCCGCGAGACCTGCTCGACTTGTGCCCCCCACCCCCATGTGCTCGATGGCAAGGCCACCGCCTCACCGCGCTGACGGCCCCAGGGGGTCAAGGAGCTCACTGCGGAACTCCGGTCGGAGCAGCCACGTGTACCCCACAAGCTCGGTGCACTTCGGACTGCATGTCACGTAGGGAGGGTGGGGGTCAAAAGGCCTGCAAGATTGCTGCTAAACGCTCGTCGCATACCTGCAATGCATGCACACCATTTGCAGGATATACAAAGGACTTAGATCGATGCGAAAACAGGTGGCGGGCCAGGCATGTGAAGACTACCTTGCCCCACTTGCCTTATGAAAGCCCGTAACACGAACTGCAAAGGCCCGTGTCTCTGCCCGAAATAGAGCAATTAACCATCCTGCGTATCGTATTGCCGCCACAGTGAGGTCAAACCTTTCTTATGACCGGCCTAAAGGAAACCTGCCACGGAGCTAAGCTTGTGGCAGGCACTAGCTCAATTGTTCCCCCGCATTGCTCCAGGCCAAGCGAGCCCCAAAAGCCCAGAAGCAGGAGCCGTGAGTCCCAAAGGGGGGGGAGGACGCCAAGAGGCTGAAGAAATTGCCCCAGCAGGCCCCGGACTCACTGCATAAAACACCGACGGTGCCTGCAGGCACAGACACAGTGCGACGCACCACGAGGACTGCGTGCCCCAGCGGAAGAACCATTTCAAATCCCCCGGGAGGCCCGAAGATCACCATGCTGCCCAGGGGACACCGGTATACTGATGGGAGAGGGGGACCGGGACGCGGTCCACCCTCAGTGGCGACCTGGAAGGCCCCACAATAGAACATCCCCCACCCCCTCCAAGGCCGACTCAAACAGGGGGTCTACATCCTGAGAGGAGGCCGTGCGGAGGTGACCCGTTAGGGGAGCTGGCATGGTAAAGCCCCCTAGACTAGAGGCCGCTCTGTATGGCCTAGGCAAACGGGCCAGAGGAGTCGCCCCCATGCCACGGCGCCGCCCAACAAGCACAGTCCCCTGCGGACCTCGGGTGGGCACCCGGTAAAAACGGGGAGGGGGTCTGTGTTGATGAGGAGGGGTCGACCCCACGGACAATGGCCTCTAGGGATGGGACCGGGGAGGTCGGGGCAAGCCACTAACCTCCACTTCCTCGTTGCAAAACGACCAGCAAGACCTCCCGACGGCGTGTCCGGCGCAAAGAGGACGCCAAGATGGCCGGGGGAGGCATAAGTACCTCCCCACCTCCTCTGCGTGCCGGAAGTGACGCGTCTGGTAGGGGGACTCCTCCTTGAGTCCCACACATCATTGGGGGGTGGGGAAGTGCCCAAATGGCACTAAAGGGGCCGCCCGTTTAGGGTGGCCCCCTGCGGGGGCCGCGGGCAGCCGCAAATCCCTCAGAGCTGCCTAAAGCACTGCAACTCCCATAATGCATACAACCAGAGAAAACCCAAATGTTAAATGTAATTATGCGCGTGTATAAAAAATCGGTGCGTCTCTAAACAATTCAAATCCGGGGCGCCTTCATGAACTCCTAAACAGTCCCGTGTTCAATGTTAATTGCACGACATGGGCTGTCTCAAAATGACAACACATTTCCAGGCAAATGAAGTGTAATTATATCTTGAGCTAGTTGACTATTTCAATAAGCCTTAAGGATTTCGAGAACCCAGTGCTGGAATAGTGGTGAATTCTGCTGGATTCCAGATACAACATTTATTCTTAATCTAGAACCAAGATTTTGGGCTGGTGCCAGCAAATTGTCCCACTCGTGTCCTTCTGTGACGTGTCAACATGGGGACGTGTGCCACAAATGCACATTCACTGTGCTTCACTGTGAGTACAGCTGCCTCATGGCAGACGGAGAGTGTTCATATTTCCAGTATGACTGCTTCTAATGCCTTTCAATTCATCGATAATCTAATTTTATTTCTCTAAGTGATTATATGGCTGGAAAGAAGTGTAGGTCAAAGACAGCACAACAGAAACATAAAACATGGCCGCAACGTATATCTATTCATCTAGAGAAACAAAGACATGTAACTTAACAAGTTTCTTAGACTTTGAATTTATTTTAACTTGTTCAGACTGTAGATCTATATGAGATATGGAGCGCTATGCATGCTGTGCAAAAACACCAAGAATGTCTTTCTGAGTGTCTAAACTGCATTAAAAAGAATGTAGCACAAGCTACGCACTGAATACCTTGGCATTTAGGATTAAATGTTTATTGCTACCTATTAGAAGCTATTTTCTCACCCTTATAATAATGAAAGATTGAGTTAAATCCTCCAAGGTTTGAAATATATGCCTTGCAGGTTAGATGGTGCTGTTTGAAGTGGATGCATAGCAAACGGCAATTTGTGACCAGTATTTTTGCAACTCTCCAAAGAATTTTAAGAACCGACCTATGTACTAACAGGTTGGTTCTTAAAATTCCAAAATGTAGTGGGTTGAATCTGAATGATCTTGTGTATATTAATGAGGTTGGTTGCAAATTGTGATTCACTATGATTGGAGCCCATCACAGAGATGGTGGTCTGCTTGGGTCAGCAGACCACCATGTCTTTGACTGCTTTTAATACAGCAGACTTTTCTTTTTAAATAGTGCTAATTTTCCTTAAAGGAAACAGAGTGCATTTAAAAAGAAAAGTTAACTTTTTTGTTAAAGTTACCATTTTCCGTTTGTGAATGGGCTGTCGCCTCCTTTGAGGTTTCAGTAAAATATCAATGCTTTGCTACTGGAGTTTGGCCGCAAAACATTGATAGTTTAGCTGCCAATTTGGCATTTGAAGGGACATCTCCAACATGTCCCTTCCAGATACTGAATCGGAATCCATTCAGAATCTCATTTTAGGAGTTGGGAAATTTTTCATAATCCCTTCATAATAATAATAATAGTAATAAAGTGTTGCATGTATCTCACAGCTACTTTGGAAGAAGTGTCCCAGTGCTGATAAGGTCTAGCAGCTGAAAAGGAGACACGGAAAGCCTAACGGAAATCTATCTAGAAAGCCATGTTTTTAGGTTTTTCCAGGATAAAAGTTCTGCCTTTGATTGTCTCAGATAGAGCAGAAGAGAGTTCCATAGCTTGGGTGCCAAAAAGCTAAAAGAGCTGCCCCCGATCTGAGTTTTCCTTACTATGGGGACATCCGCTAACAAGGCCTGGAGGACCTCAAACACCTCGAGGGTAGATGGGCTCAATGAAACGGTGGAGATAACTAGCACCTGTTTTATTGAAGGCCTTTAGCAGTAATAGAGAGCTTTGAAGGACATCGCTTCTTCATTGGTAGCCAGTGCAGTTTATGCAACGCAGATCCCATGGAGGCTGCTCTTGATGACTTCACCCCTTTGGGTACCTCAAGTAAATTTTTTCCATTTCCAGCTTTGCAGGTAGCCTATGTTGCAAAAGCACATTAACAAAGCTGACAGGTCAAGCGATGGTTACCAGCCTTTTGGCTTTGCCCTGGCTTATTTTGTCTTGTAATGTTTTGTCAAAATCTTTACTGTTCGGGAGGCTGCTAGGCCTTCAACACTATAAAAAAGTAAACATTGGCTAAAAGCGAAAATATTTTTTTTGTCTCAAAAAGCACATAGTAGTGTATAGCACTGAAGAGGACTGCTCTCTATGTGGATGTGCCCCTTGTGAAAGGGACAATGCCATCACTCAGAGAAGGTAACCAACGGCTGAAGCTGTCTTCCCTGCTTTCTCATGCTGTTTGCTGTAGTGGGCAGAAGATACATGTGAATGACACAACAACAGACAAATGTATGAATAAGGCTGTCTGAAAGTAACTATGGGTAGGTTTATTATATATATAAATTTAGTAAAATCAAGGGTCAAGGCTAACACCGGACCTAAAACTGTCACACTTTACTTGCACAGGTTACAGTCACAACTGTTATTGAATCTTCACTCGAGGAGGTAGCTATGACCTGCAGGATAGTTTTAGCATTCTTTTTGCAACAGTTCTGTCTCTATCATTACTAAAATACATCATTCTCTGACCATTCATATTTGGGCAAGATTAACCACTCCCAGACAAAATTACCAAACAAAAACTCCACACATTCTTATTTACAATAACCACTTGCAGTTCATCAACAATACAGTGTGTAACTGTTTAATTGTAGTCACTTTCATTTCTTGATCTAATGATCTAACAACAGAATCAATTTTATTTATCTAGATCCTTGGGATCTCTATGGACTGAAACATTTATAAAACCCTATCGAGAACCAAGAGGGCCTATTTTGTTCTATCAATGTTGACTCCAACAGAAGACAAATGAATTGTGTCAGAAACGGGTTGTTGGTTGACTGGGGTGTGAGCCCTGGCCATGCAGCAACCACAATCCTAGTCAGGGTAAGGCACAAGCAAACCCCAATTTAACCTGTGCTCACCCTCTGGTAGCTTGCTACAGAGCAGTCAGGCTTAACTTGAAGGCAATGTGTAAAGTATTTGTCCAACATTTCAAACAGAAAAACAGGGTATTCACCACATGAAAATATTCCACACCTGGTTAGAACAATAAACTTTGGTTTCAAAACAAGACCTAAACGACAAAAATCCAATAAGTAGAACTTGAGATACTGATTTTTAAAGTTCTAAATGGAAAATAGTGGCAAAAAGCACAAAACGCTATTGGGGATATCTGGTAGCGCCGGGAGTCACTAGTTCAAGCCGCCCGCGATAGAGCATGGGCCGACTACAGGAACCCAATTAGGCCTGCTGAACAAAGTACCTTAAATCCTGGTTGTGGAGCGTTGTGTGGATCCTGCGTCGGTTCTGAGTTGCGGTGAGGCTGTGGTGCAAGGCCGTGATGCATCGACATTGAGGATCCTGTCGATGTGGCTTGCGATGCGAAGGCCGGTGTCGAGGATGTGTGGTGCAGTCAAAGTGATGCGTTGGTTCCGATGAGCAGTGAATGTGGAATGCAAATGTTTGTTGTCGAGGCTGCTTCCGAAGGCCGATGCGAGAAGCTTGCGCCAGGAAAAGCATCGCGCAGTGGTGGTTCCAAAGTCAATGCGTCGGTCCCAAGATGCGGGATGCAGCGTCGATGTGAGTCTTTTGCACGGGTCCAATCCGAACAACAGCAGCGTTGGATCGGTTCTGCTGGAAGATGAGTCGCTCAGCAGGAGAGATGTGTTAGTTCTGCTTGGGGATGCATTGCTCAGCAGACAATGTGTCAGTTCCCCTGATAAAGCGCCTTAGGTCCCCTTCCAAGGGTCCAGGACTGGGGTGATACCACTTGTGAGAGCAGACTCACAGATGGCAGAGTCCAGGTGCAGAAGCAGTTTGGTTGGAAGTCTTCTATGTCCTTGATGCTTCAAATCAGGAGGCCAGCAAGCTAGCCCTTGGAGTCACTCTGGGATCAAGTGATGCAGGTTCAGTCCTTCACACCCAGGCAAGAGGGCAGCAGGCAGCACAGCATGGCAGGAGTTCAGCAAGCAGCAGTCCAGCAGAGTGGCAGCCCTTTCAGCACAGCAGTCCTTCTTCCCTGTAGAGTCTTCCTAGATCCAGAAGTGTACTGAAGAGGTGGTGTCAGAGGTCCAGCAATTATGCCCAGTTGGATCTTTGAAGTGGAGGAGACTTCAAAGGCAGGCCTTTGAAGTGCACAGAGGCCCTGACCTTCCTGCCTTGGCTCCAGACTTACTACAGGGGGTTATGCAAACCTTTTGTGTGGGGACAGGACACAGCCTATTCAAGTGTAAGTGAGGCTGGGTCCAGTTCCCCCCTCCCATTCTGCCAGGATGGCCCATCAAGTCACACCTAAGCTACCATTGTGGGTGGCTGTCTAGGGGGAATGCACAAAACCCAGCTGTCACACACCCCAGGCATGTGATCAGAGACAGGCAGCAATTTGCTAAAGTAAGAAAATGCCAACTTCCTAAAAGTAAAAAACGAAATTCGTAAGGATGCACTCCTTCCCTTAAAACTCAATCAGTGATTCTTAAGTAAAGTCGCTATATGTTGCGTGCGAACAGATGCTGCGAAACGTCCCAGAAATCGCAGCTCCAAACGAAGTGTCCAATACGGCACGTGAATTACGCGCCAATCTGTCGCACTGCTGAAAGACGGATTTTCCGATCAGTAAACTACTCTTTTCAATGTTAACCAATCCTTATCAAGGTGTACCCATAGTTGTCCTACTTATAATTTCTCTATTAATCCAAACATTTATGAGATCTCAACGGAGACAGCTTTATTCCACAATGATTTTTTATTCCACAATTTCAAATGAACACTGGTGCCCATCCATGCCTTCTACAGCGTCACGTCCACATGAATAATTCATCAAAGTGGGCTCAAGTGATTACACCCAATGCATTTCGAGCCCTTATGGCTCTTCGTCAGGGGTCACTGAAACAAAACGAGAAAAACAGCTCAATCACCTCCTCAATATGCACTCTCTATAACCTAACAAAATCTATTACATTATATTTGCAGAATCCTGTGACTCCACCCTCCTGAGCCCTCAACCCTATCGCAGCCCAACTATTTCAAAAGACTCCCAAACGTGAAAACTCCCGAAGGCAACACCCACCCACTCCGTGCATTATGTTAAACTAATAAAACTTAAGTAAAAGCACACCATTATACTAATGTGAACCCTCACATAACCAACGCGTAGCATGCTTAATGCCCAACTGATATAAAAACTATTCTGCAACACCCGTACTACTGATTACACTATCCCCAAGATTCGTTGTTAACACTACCCCACTTACTATAGATACTAAATATCCCCATGTGTCATAAAAACTAAATTGAATCAGTTACCTTAAAGAGCCTCGAAAGGCTGAAAAATCTCCTTCTCCATTTCAACTACGTGCTAACAAAAGCATGTGTTCAACTAGCTTTACAACCGTTACTAATAGATGTTCACCCACGTGTGCCCCATTAATTAATTCTGCCCCCGTGACCTCTTCCTATTAAGGTAACAAATCATGAAAAACTGTTTGCTAAACTCAAAAGACCATAATGCAAAGCGCTGTGCTAAACAAAACAAAACAAAAACGGACTCGAACCATGTGCTCGTTGTCATTCATAAACTTTCCCCACACCACATAAAAACAAACAGAAGACACAAAACCCATCCTAACTTAATCAAATTGCCCCTCCAACCCAATATCAAACTATGAAATATATGACGAAACTTCAGTGTATAAACAAACATGACATGATCAAGAATCTTGCTTAAAAACATATGAAAAAATGACTTAGAGTGCAAAATGCTAAAAGAATCCATTGAAGCAGTCAGAATCAAACTGTCTCACGAGTAAAGTGTCTTTATACACATCAGTTCTGTTCCAACGTTGTTCCATGTAATCAGCTCAAAATGTTCCATGATTTCAGCTGTCTCCGAAGTGATAGATGTTCACTGTATTATCCTTGAAACTCAACCAAGTTATCCATGGGGTGCAACCATTTTGGGACGTTACTATTGCTATGCAAAAAACGAAATTCGTAAGGATGCACTCCTTCCCTTAAAACTCAATCAGTGATTCTTAAGTAAAGTCGCTATATGTTGCGTGCGAATAGATGCTGCGAAACGTCCCAGAAATCGCAGCTCCAAACGAAGTGTCCAATACGGCACGTGAATTACGCGCCAATCTGTCGCACTGCTGAAAGACGGATTTTTCCGATCAGTAAACTACTCTTTTGAATGTTAACCAATCCTTATCAAAGGTGTACCCATAGTTGTCCTACTTATAATTTCTCTATTAATCCAAACATTTATGAGATCTCAACGGAGACAGCTTTATTCCACAATGATTTTTTATTCCACAATTTCAAATGACTCCACTTTGATGAATTATTCATGTCGACGTGACGCTGTAGAAGACCTGGATGGGCACCAGTGTTCATTTGAAATTGTGGAATAAAAAATCATTGTGGAATAAAGCTGTCTCCGTTGAGATCTCATAAATGTTTGGATTAATAGAGAAATTATAAGTAGGACAACTATGGGTACACCTTTGATAAGGATTGGTTAACATTGAAAAGAGTAGTTTACTGATCGGAAAAATCCGTCTTTCAGCAGTGCGACAGATTGGCGCGTAATTCACGTGCCGTATTGGACACTTCGTTTGGAGCTGCGATTTCTGGGACGTTTCGCAGCATCTGTTCGCACGCAACATATAGCGACTTTACTTAAGAATCACTGATTGAGTTTTAAGGGAAGGAGTGCATCCTTACGAATTTCGTTTTTGCATAGCAATAGTAACTTCCCAAAATGGTTGCACCCCATGGATAACTTGGTTGAGTTTCAAGGATAATACAGTGAACATCTATCACTTCTGAGACAGCTGAAATCATGGAACATTTTGAGCTGATTACATGGAACAACGTTGGAACAGAACTGATGTGTATAAAGACACTTTACTCGTGAGACAGTTTGATTCTGACTGCTTCAATGGATTCTTTTAGCATTTTGCACTCTAAGTCATTTTTCATATGTTTTTTAAGCAAGATTCTTGATCATGTCATGTTTGTTTATACACTGAAGTTTCGTCATATATTTCATAGTTTGATATTGGGTTGGAGGGCAATTTGATTAAGTTAGGATGGGTTTTGTGTCTTCTGTTTGTTTTTATGTGGTGTGAGGAAAGTTTATGAATGACAACGAGCACATGGTTCGAGTCCGTTTTTGTTTTGTTTTGTTTAGCACAGCGCTTTGCATTATGGTCTTTTGAGTCTAGCAAACAGTTTTTCATGATTTGTTACCTTAATAGGAAGAGGTCACGGGGCAGAATTAATTAATGGGGCTACACGTGGGTGAACATCTATTAGTAACGGTTGTAAAGCTAGTTGAACACATGCTTTTGTTAGCACGTAGTTGAAATGGAGAAGGAGATTTTTCAGCCTTTCGAGGCTCTTTAAGGTAACTGATTCAATTTAGTTTTTATGACACATGGGGATATTTAGTATCTATAGTAAGTGGGGTAGTGTTAACAACGAATCTTGGGGATAGTGTAATCAGTAGTACGGGTGTTGCAGAATAGTTTTTATATCAGTTGCGCATTAAGCATGCTGCGCGTTGGTTATGTGAGGGTTCACATTAGTATAATGGTGTGCTTTTACTTAAGTTTTATTAGTTTAACATAAGGCAAGGAGTGGGTGGGTGTTGCCTTCGGGAGTTTTCACGTTTGGGAGTCTTTTGAAATAGTTGGGCTGCGATAGGGTTGAGGGCTCAGGAGGGTGGAGTCACAGGATTCTGCAAATATAATGTAATAGATTTTGTTAGGTTATAGAGAGTGCATATTGAGGAGGTGATTGAGCTGTTTTTCTCGTTTTGTTTCAGTGACCCTGACGAAGAGCCATAAGGGCTCGAAATGCATTGGGTGTAATCACTTGAGCCCACTTTGATGAATTATTCATGTGGACGTGACGCTGTAGAAGGCCTGGATGGGCACCAGTGTTCATTTGAAATTGTGGAATAAAAATAATTGTGGAATAAAGCTGTCTCCGTTGAGATCTCATAAATGTTTGGATTAATAGAGAAATTATAAGTAGGACAACTATGGGTACACCTTTGATAAGGATTGGTTAACATTGAAAAGAGTAGTTTACTGATCGGAAAAATCCGTCTTTCAGCAGTGCGACAGATTGGCGCGTAATTCACGTGCCGTATTGGACACTTCCTAAAAGTGGCATTTTCAGAATTGAAATTTAAAATCTGACTTTACCATAAGTTAGGATTTTAAATTAGGATTCCAGAGACACCAAATGTGAAAAGTCTATCGCTTCACAATTGGAAAATTACATTTATAAAATATAATAAGGCAACTCCAATTATATCTCATAGGAGAGATAGGCCTTGCAGTAGTGAAAAACGACTTTGGGAGTTGTTCAATACCAGGACATGTAAAACTGAAAAGTATGTGTCCTGCCTTTTGAATACATTGCACACTGCCCTGTGGGTGGTCCAGGGCCTACCTTAGGGGTGACTTATATGTATAAAAAGGGAAGGTTTGGTCCTGGCTAAAGGGTTATTTTGGCAATTTGATATGGCAGGGTAAAACTGCACTCACAGGCTCTGCAATGGCAGGCCAGGCGCATGGTTAGAAGCTACTTAAGTGGATGGCACAATGAATGCTGCAGGCCCACTAAAAAAAATGCGCGTTATCAAACGCCGACACTCACGTAACACAGAGTGCACTGACGATAAGAGTGGACTGTGACACAGTTATCTCAACTGCAACTTACGGATTGAATTCGGGAGGAACTACATAACTTGCGACCTTGGTAGCCCTCAAGCCACATTAAATTCTCTGTGGTTTTGAGTATACAATACTTCGAAATTGAGCGTATGCATGACTTGAGTCTTTTTGACATTTAGGATGGAATTTATTCCGCCTGAACAATTGATGGTTGCTCTCTATCTATTTTTGTCCTGATGATGACCTGTCAAATTAATAAGGTCGAAACGTCGTCGACGCCTTCCTGGCAAAAAATAAGAGGAAGCATTAAGTGTAATGTGTCTTTGTGATCCCACAAAACTTGGTGTATATAATATTCCCTCTTTTGCCATTTTTGTTTACACCATAGTTTGTCCTTTGTTAGTTTTATTTGTTTGTGTAACTCTGTGAGCACCTTGTGTAACTATGTATATTTTAATTAATGAAAAAAAAATATTGTTTGATAACTGTTTGAGGGTACTTTGTTATTTGATTTTTCAAAATGCATTTTTTAAAGTTATAAATGTTCCTTTCTTAAACTAGAAACCTGAACCACTGTAGCATTCATATTGTTTATTAGCCCCAGGTTTGGGTTACAGGGCTGCCCCTGTTTGTTGTAATCGCAGGCCCACTATTAGCATTTAATTTATAGGCCCTGGGATATGTAGTGCACTTTACTAGGGACTTATAAGTACATTAAATATGCCAATTGGGTATGAGCCAATGTTACCATGTTTTAAGGAGGGAGCACAAGCACTTTAGTACTAGTTAGCAGTGGTAAAGTGCACAGAATCCTAAGGCCAACAAAAAAGAATTCAGCAAAAAGTGGGGGAGGAAGGCAAATAGTATGGGGGTGACCCTGCAAAACGGGCCATTTCCAACAAAGTGCAAAACATATCCAAGGATTTCCTTGTTGAGGCACAGATTTTCTCATAAGTCATCTGAGTTCTCTTGAAGTGACTACAGGCCTTTGTGATGTGTTCTAAGGTTGAACTGATAACTAACATTATATTCTAATGATTACTGATAAAGTGGTTTGCTGCTATATTTAATAGTTTTCAGGATGGAAAAAGTCACATGGCAGACACTTGTTAAACTAGACCAGGGGTCTTCAAACTGTGGGGCGCGACCCCAAGGGGGGCTGTGGAGTGATAGAAAGGGGGTTGCGCATTCCCGGTCACACTTCTTCCTATTATTATTATTTTCATTTGTTGTGTGCTTCTGTTTCCAAAAGGTGTCCTGGGCTAATAACCATATGCTGTCTGATGGCAAATGAGAAACACACAAAAGGAGAAACAGAACCAGCCAAATGGGGTAACCTACAGAGCATAGAGCCATGTTTTTATATCTTCCTAAAAGATAATAGATTCTTGGTGGAGTGAAGCAAAGAAGGGTGCAAGTTCCATAACCTTGCTGCCTGCACCAAAACAGCGAGACCGGCAATTCGTGCCTTCCTGAATTAGGGAACAATAAGCAGATTGGCCCAGGCCGAGAGGAGCATACGGGTCAGTTTATACTATAAACTGACCCGTATGCACGGTGAGGAGAGATGAGAGGGTGAGAGGAGACGGGGTGAGAGAGGACAGCAAGGAAGTGAGAGAATTCATTTTAGAATTAAATCAATTTTTATTAGCAGAACACGTAGCATAAAAATACAATGCATCGTTGCCTACAACCCAGCGGGCCGGCTGCATAAAAGTCATAAAAGCATATAAGAGCCAATGGATTACAAGCTGTCTGTTTAGATAGATTACACAGCATGTCGCCTACAACCCATTCTGGGCCGGCCGCATTTGGCAAGAAGAAACATTAAATGATTCAGGTTCCATGGAATTTTGAACATAGGAAAGGGTCTGCAGCATGCTGAGCATGCAAGTGCCCAATAAACCAAAGACTCGACATGGCCAGCCTGGGGCGTTAAAGTCTGCCTTTTAAGGGAAATAAGAACCACAAATAGGGAACAATAACAGGTCCAAAATTAAAGGACCCGAAACCCCCCCTCCACCACCCCCCCGCCCTCTCCAGGTGAGCCAGCGAATGCACATATGCGAATGAATGTGGTCCGGTGTGATAGTTACCAATAGCGTGAGGCCCGAGGAGCCTATCTAGGACCTTTATGTACTACCACCCCCTTGGTTTACGGGAATTAGTTTCAGAATCCGTAGGTAAGCAGGGCATGTCAGTTCCCGAAACTCTGTGGATAGGATTGAAATAAAGGGGGCCCATATCTTGGCATATTCGGATTTGTCCCCTAGGGTAGCCATGGACAATCTCTCCATGCCCAAAAGGGACCACAGTTGGTGCAGCCATTGCGTGTGGTCCGGGATCCTGTCCGTCTTCCAACTAGATAAGAGCACTCGGTGAGCGACATTCAGCGCCAGGGCAATCTGCCTGCCTTTGGTAGAGCTCAAGGGGAAAGTCAGGGCATTGGGCAATCCTAAGATAGTGTAGCCAGGGAATCTGGGAATGGTAGTGTCAAAAGCCTTGTCGATCTCATCGAGGATCTTATCCCAGTATCTCATGAGCTTCGGGCAGTTCCACAGCAAATGAAGGAGGGTACCCAGACTCCCACAGCCTCGCCAGCAGAGACCATCGCACTGTGAGTTCCATTTAGTTAAACGAGCCGGGGTGTAATACCAGTAGGACACAATTTTAAATGCAGTTTCTGTGTGGCCCATGGAGTGTGCGGTGTGGTGGGTCCTATAAAAAATATCCTCCCACTCCTTGTCAGTCAGGGCTCGACCGATTTCCGGCTCCCACCGCCTCTGTCCGGCAGTTCAAGCCCCCCTAGTACCCTGGGAGAGGAACGCATAGATTTCCGAGATAAGTTTGCGATCATCTTATTTTTAAAAAAGCCACTTTTCAAACGGGAGCATGGGCTTGTTGACCAAGGGACGTATTAGAGGGCCAGTCACCCAGTGCAGCATTTGCACATGAAGGAAGTGATCCAAGTCTGCAAGGCCATAGTCCGCCCGGGGCTGCTCAAACGGGATATGGCCCTGGAGGTCAAACAAATGCCCCAAGCGCTTGCACCCACCCTCTAACCACCGTGAACCCACCCCCTTATCCGTCCCGAGAGGGAAATCGGGGTTCGAAAAAATGGGAGACATAGGTGAGGGAAATGTTGTGAGGTTTGCCTGCTTGGACACTCTATCCCATACTAACATGGTGGGTCGAGTGACCGGCGAGGAGTATAGTCCCCAGGAATGCGACGGTCTAGACTGCCAGGCTTCCCTCCAGATGTGATGGCCAGCCACCGTCTGATCCATAAATACCCAGTGTTTCTCTGTCATAGGACGGTACCATTCCACTAGGTAGCGCAACAGCGAGGCTTGAAAATATCGAGTGATATTCGGCAGGGCAAGGCCACCTTCCTTTTTAGGGCGTTGCAACATAGACTTCTGCAACCTGGGAGAGACCGGACCCCAAATGAAACGCTCTATATCTTTTTGTATGTTCAAGAGCGTATTCGAAAGGGGCAATAAGGAGAGGGTTTGGAAAAGGTATAGGGCCCGCGGTAAGACATTCATTTTGACCGCGGCTAGTCTCCCGAGCCACGATAGGGGCAGATGTTGCCACTGAGCCAGATCCTTACAGATGCGAGAGAGTAAAGCAGTATAATTTACTTCCGCTGTCTTACATAGACTCTTATGAAGGATCAGCCCCAGGCATGTTATGCCATCCGTCACCCAGTCAAAGTCAAATTGGAAGCGTAAGGTGTCCACTGTCATTTGCGTTGTGGTGTGGTTCAGTACCTGTGATTTCTGTAAGTTCATTTTAAATCCTGAGACCCGACCAAAGGCCTTCAGGTCTTCTACAATGGCCGGCAAGGAAGTCAAGGGACGCACCACCGAAAAAATGACGTCGTCAGCATAAAGGCTAATTAAATGGTGGTCGGCACCAAAGGGGACTCCCTGCGCGTGTGGGTTGTCCCGGAGCTTCTGAGCAAAGGGCTCCATATACAGAGCGAAGAGCAGGGGGGAGAGGGGGCAGCCCTGCCTGGTGCCCCTCCCCACCGCAAAGTTGCTCGAGAGTGTCCCATTTACCCGGACTGCAGCAGTTGGAGTGCTGTAAATGCTCGCCACCGATTTGCGAAACTTCACTCCCAGGCCAAAGCGCTCAAGAGTGTCAAACAGGTACGGCCAGTGCACGCGGTCGAATGCCTTTTCGGCGTCGACTGCTAGCAGCAGCGCTTCCTCCTTGGAGCGTTGCACCTTGTCGATTAGGTGACAAATCCTTTTTAGTGTTTATCAGTGTGGGGTTTTTAGTATTGACAGGAATAATGGCGCTCAAGCTAATTCGCGCTGAGTTTATGTTATACTAGGAGTGTGAACGGTGCAAACCAGGTCAGGGGATATGCCCTAAAACCCCCGTGATGGTATGGATAGAAATCCACACAAATGAAGTAGGTACAGTCCCGGGCACACGTAACGAGGATATAATATCAGGAGAAATGTCTCATACTGCAGAAATGTAGAGGGTCTACACCAGAATGATAGTCATAGGTGTTTAATATAGTAACAGAGCATAAGCAACCAGCCAAAACAAAAGCAACCAGCCGACACGTGTTTCGTCACAAAGGGTAGTAACCCGTGACTCTTCAGGGCTGAAAGGCGGTGCCAACAAGGTGGATTCAAGTGACCGTTCAAGAATCCAAAACGGCAATGAAGAGCAGTGCGAACCACGGTAGGTGGACTACTGCCAAATGTAAGGAAAGGAAGACGGATATCGCCGGGCGGCGGATAAGCCAATGAGGACTATTGACCTTCAGAAAAGTCGATGCAGTCTGTGGCGACGAGATTAACCAAGTGCTAGGTAGCACAGGGGGGAATATAGAATTAGGCGTGCCAGGTCAGTAGTCCAGGACGACAACGGCGGATGCGCCGGAGTACAGGAAACTGGGAGAAGTGTTGTTCAGGAAGGAAAATGGTTCCGGAAGATGGCCTGTCTATTCGAGATAAAGCCCGACTGGTCCAGGTCGATCAAACCGGGCATCAGAGGGTTCAGCCTGTGAGCCAGAATGCTAGAGAACAGTTTCGCGTCAATATTCAGCAAGGAAATCGGCCGATATGAGCTGCAAAATACCGGATCTTTCCCTGGTTTGGGAATGACCGAAATTGTCGCCTGCAACATTGAAGCCGTGAGAGTGCCCGTGTCTGCGAATGAGTTAAACAATCGAGTGAGCAGCGGGGCCAACTCCACGCAAAAGGTCTTATAAAACAGTGCACTGAAACCATCCGGACTGGGCGTCTTCAGGGGCTTCAGACAGGCAATAGCAGATATCACCTCTTCAATCCGTATAGGAGCCTCCAGACCGTCCGCTTTGTTGGGCGGAAGAGGGGTGACCGCGGCCCCAGTGACATACTCACGGGGGTCCGCGAGGTTTGAGGACTCAGCGGAGTAAAGATTCGCGTAAAAGGTCCGAAAAGCTGCCGTAATGCACGAGTCGTCCGTTATCTCAGAACCCCGCTCCCCCTGCACCGCTTAAATTGCCTGGGCCTGCCGCTGACTGCGGATGCAGTGTGCTAGCATGTGACCGCCCTTGTTGGATCCCACAAAATATTTATGCTTTAACCGGATCACTGCGTGTTCAGCCCTGTCCAGATCCAAACGTTTCAGCTGGAGCCGCTCCTTCTCCAGTTGACGCCAGACCCGGGGGGCGCCCGTGTGCTTATGAATTGCCTCGAGTTCCCTAACTTTAGATTCTAGTTCCTCTCGTTTAGCCTGCCTGGTTTTATTATCATAAGCCGCTTTAGCAATCAGGGCCCCTCTTGAGACCAGCTTAAGGGCCTCCCAGACGGAGGCTAAGGCTGTGGAGCCGTCATCATTAAGTGCTATGTAATCAATCAGTGTGCGCCGAAGGTCTTCTACCACTTGCGAGGACCGCAGTACGGAGTCCCTCAGGCGCCAGTGTGAGGGGGACGAATGCGAGGGCGGCAAACGTAGCGTCAGTGTTATGTGTGCGTGGTCTGAGAGAGACCGGGCCTCGATGGTAGATGCTTGGGTGCATGCCCACGTGGCCTTGGTGACGAGAAAGTGGTCTAATCGGGCGTAGGACTTATGGGGCGCCAAGTAATAGGTGTAATATCTATCATTGGGGTGAAGGCTGCGCCAAGCATCCCTGATCCCACAATCCTCCAACCACTCCTTACCACTCCTGCCCCGCCAGACCTCGGACTAGAACGGTCTGTTCCTGCGTCCATCACTAAATTTAAATCACCACCACCACCAAGGAGTCGGGCGTGTGGAGAACCTCAGCCAGGGCCTCAGTCAAGAACTTCTCTTGATGTTCTTTTGGGGAATAGATGGAGGCTATCGTGAGGTTGGAGGTGCTCATGTGTAGCCGCAATGCTAAGAGGCGCCCCTTGATCTCTGCCACAGAGCCCACTATGGAACCTCCAAAATGTTTGGAAAGCAGGATGGCCACCCCACCTTTCTTACTCGTCCCCGAAGACCAAAACTGCAAAGGGAACCCCCTGTGTTGCATGCGGTGCGTGTCTTTGTGGATCAGGTGAGTTTCTTGGAGTAGACATATATCCCCCTCCGAATGCTCGAGTAAGGAGAGCACTGCCCTCCGCTTGGTAGGATTGTTAAGGCCACGGACGTTGTAGCTGACTACCTTAACTTCCATCAGGTGGGAAATAACCACAGGACTATATGGCTAACGCAATGAGGCCGACAGAGAGGAACAGACCATGGAAGGGACCGCATGTGCAGATGTGACTGAACGAACCCAAACAGAAGGGCCATAATTAAAAAGCTCACCGGAGAGAGGACCCCCCACCCAATAACAATATAAACAAACCCTAAAACAATAAAACCACAGCAAAGGCAAGCACACAAAGTCTATCTCGACAGAGGGTCAGGGAGAAGTGGAGACGGCCAAAACAGTGAGGGACTGCCCCATTTAGTGAAGAGAAACATCCCCCCGCCCCCAACGGGCCCAGGGAAGAGAAAACAAACCCACATATACGTTACCCTCAGTCATTAGAGTCCAGAGAGTCTCCCTCTGTGCCAGCGAGGGTTCGGAGAACTGCTGAACGCTCTTTGATCATCGTAGCTGGATCAGGGCGAAGGCGATCGAGGCCCCGGCCGTTCCGGGGACCACGCCTTGAGGGCCCTGATGTTCCTGGCCCAGAGGCATCCGGCTGAGCAGCCAGATTGTCGGGGTTCAAGTTCAACAACTTACAGGCCTCGGTCATGGAGTGTACTTGGTGTAGCTTCCCATCAAGATGGAAAATGAGGCGAAACTGGAGCCCCCAGGAATATGAAATACTCATCGATCGGAGGTGGCTAGTTACGGGGCGAAAGTCTCTTCTCTTTTGAAGGGTACTGGCTGCCAAGTCCTGGTATAGCTGTGGCGTGTGTTCATGGAAACGTTGGGGTTGACAGGAACGGGCCACTTTGAGGATCTCCTCTTTCACCTTAAAGTCGTGCACGCAGACCAGAATGTCTGCAGGAGGGCGGTTTGGTTGACGTGGGGGGCCAACTCAATGGCATCGGTCGATCTTGACAGAGGATTCCGCCGTTGCGTTCAGAACTGCCCGGAAGAGGTCTTGAACGTATCCCTCAAGATCTTCCCCTTCTGCTCCAGTTAGGACGGCACGTATACGGACATTATTCCGCCTCAACCTATTCTCCAGGTCTTCCGAGTGCGACTGGAGGTCCAGTTGCTGATCCCGCAGCCGTAGGATTTCTTGTTGGAGTGCAGTGATCTCTTCGTCCCTGGTTGTTGCCGAATCCTCCAGTGCGGCCACCCGTTCTCCGACTGCGTCCACATCTCTCTGTACTTCCCGGAGATCCGCCTGCAGGTCCGTCTTGATGGCCAGGATATCTTCCCTCTAGGAGGCAAACAGAGCTTCCGGAAATTCCCTCGTGACCGCTCCTTCTGAGCCATCCCCAGCTGGGACCGGGCCAGTTTCTGGAGCGTCCCCAGCCTATTTCATGAGAAGGTCTCGGACAGACCGGTCTTTTTTGCCTTTAGACGTCGTCATTGTGGAGACCCGAAGTTGACCCGCCCGTGGAGAGAGGTCGTGTCGTGGGGAGGGAATGCACGGCCTCCGGACAGTCACCGGAAGGGCGAGTAAGTGCACTTGCTCCCTGAAGCGCTATCGCCAATGTTCAGATTCTCCACAGGCAGCACCGATGACGTGTTGCAACAGGACCGGGCCCCGGTGGCCCCACTTGCCACATGTCAACTACAGTCAGTGGCCCTTATGCCGCCCCTGGGGACTGCCCACGCCCCGGTATGGCTGAGATCAAGATCCACGAGACGATGGTACACCCAATAGTTCCTCCGCGCTGCAGCCCCTGGGTGCCTCCAGGCTCCAGACCCACAGGATCGTCGCCAAGTGACAGTGGCTCCCAGTAGCACCCTGCGTTGCTGACTGCTTGAGCTCGTATACTGCACAGAAGGGACCCAGCAAGGGGGGAGAGACCCTGGTGCTTCCGCTGCTCTGCAGGCCGCACTACTGCTCAGCCCAGGTCTCTCTCCGTGGGTCCCCAGGTATCAGAAGGCTGCACCCCCCTCAGTCGCGGTGCCAGGCGCACAGCGGGGGGCCGCAGACACACCGCCGCGGGTCACTCGCTCCCCGGTCCTGAGTACCTCTAGATGGTGCACCAGTAATATAGCGCATGGCTCTGCTCTACGAACGCCCAGCTCCTCCACTGATTAGGCTTTCCGGCACTCTCACAAATCCAGAGAGGCCGTGCCCGGGATGTGTGAGCCTCTCGGGCAGCCGATGTAGTGCTAGACGTGGCCGGCGGGCGCTCCCCCTCCTCCTAGGCGTCCTCCAGGAATTGTGCCTCTCGAGATCTGGCCCCCCAGGCAGCGGGGAACCAAGCGGGTCTTCTACCGCTTCTCTGCGGTGCGTCACAGGCCAGCCTGCAGGCCCGGGAGCTGGGCACAGCATGTCTGCGGGCCGGTAACCGTGCAAGGCGGTGTGCTTCTGTAGGGGGCCCTTCTGGACCCACGGATGGGGTCCGCGTGCCACACCGGCCCCCGTGGGGGCTTGGTCGGCCCCCATAACAGCTTCCACTCCGCACCATCTCGTGGCGCGGAGGCCGCAGGAAAGATGGTGGTAAACGGGTAAGTCTTCCTTAGCTCCCAGCCTGGAGCGCCGCGAAATCTCGTAGCCTCCGGTAGGGGGTCCGGGTGCCGTGGGTGCTTTAGAATGTGCTGTAGGCCCAGCGGGAGCGGAGCTCGAGCAGGACACGTCCGCTCACTCCGCAATCTTGGCCACGCCCCCAGAGAATTCATTTTAAGAGGTCAGGGATGAGGAGAAATGTGAAGTGCCAAACGGAAGTGCGGAAACACAAGAGGAGAGGTGAGTGTGAGCGAAAGGTGAGGGCACAGAGGAGGGCTACTAATAAACTGTGAGAGAAGATAGCTGAGAGATGATATGTGACCTAAAAAGAGAATTTGATGCGACATGGGTGAGGGACAGCAGCGATAGGGGAAGAGAGGGAGTACTGGGGTGGGTGCTGAGCAGTGCTTAATTTGTAATAAAATATGTGCCAGGGCCCTCACCAGTAGGCCACTGCAACTGTAACCACCCACCCATTGCCTTGCCAGCGTGGCCAATGACAATACCTATGCTACTACCAACCATAACACTCGTACAAGTGTGACTATCCAGACTATTTCAATCCCCCAAAGCTATAAGAATGGCATGGGTGTCAGGAATTTATCGTTTTTAATGTATATTGAATTAATAAACAGCTGTTGTTCTGCTCATCTCTAAATTACACAGACAGAGCCACAATGTGGCAGACTGTAACAGTGCCAGTGTGCAGAATTAGGTGCTGGTGCGGAGCACCGGGAACCACCTGCTCAAATTAAGCACTGGTGCTGAGGTAACAGGGGAGAGGGTCGTTAGTTCAAGACGGTGTGTGGAAGAATAAAGGAGAGATGTGAAAGATACAAATAGACCGAAATTTGTATGGAGAAACTTGAGGTGAATGAGAAGTGCTGAGGGGCCAGAAATGTGATGGGGCCAGAGAGGCCATGAGATAAATGCGGGAGACAGTTAGAGATGAGGGCGGTGAAAAGACAAAATGGCAAGAGGTGTTTAAAGGTGTAGTGAGAGGTTGAATGGGTAGAGTACAGAAGTTGTAAAAAGGGGTGAAAGAAAATCGCCTGCAAAGTGAGAGAGGGATCCGGGGTTGGGAGAGGAGAGAGGGATGGAAGGGAGGGGGTGAGAGGAAAGAGGCGTGGGTAAACTGCTTAGCTCTGCACAAGACTGCCAGGGCTTTAAGGGACCCCGGCTGCTCCCGGCCAGGGCCAGGTGAGCTTCTAATGTGGCAACATGTATTCCTGCAGAGTGGAAGGCCCTTCATGAAGGTTGACAGACATCTTTGTTGTTTATTGCTGTATTTTGGTTATAAAATGGTATTGATGAAGGGAAACCTTTCCTCAGTGTTACTGTTTGTAAAAAATGTCAAAATAATGAAGCAATGCTATCCCAAAATAAACGGCATCACATAGCATTATTTACATTTTCTTACCACACAATTTAGTCGAGCCTGCTGCATACTTTGGTCCTCGCCTTATTTATTTTAATTTTATTTATTTATTCAGTTTTATATAGCGTTGGCTAGACCCGGAGGTATCAGAGCGCTTTACATGAGGAACATGGTTACAAAGTTACATCAGTTTCTGTAGCTTTGTTACAGGAATTACATGTGTACAAAAGCAGAGCATAAACAAGAGGAAAAAAAAATAGGCAAGGGGATAGAAGAATAGGGGAGAGAGGGAAGGAATAGGGGAGGTAGGGGAGAATAATGGAGGGAAGAGGAGGGGGAGGGTATAGGAGGCACAACTGGGAGACGAGGAAAAACAGTGTCCGAAGTCCGGCTGGGTAGGTGACGGCCGAGGGGTGAACCAAAGCCAAACTCTTCTATAGCTGCGTGGGACAGATCCACCGGTCATCGGCCAAAGGTTGCTCAGGCACCGCAGTACATACAAAAAAAGGTTATAGTTTCCGCCTGGGGGGGCATAGTCCAAAAAGTTCCATCGAGCGCGCCGGTCACGGTGAACTGTGCTGTGCTCCCAGCGGTAATGGGGTAAAAACACAGGCCTCCGCTGTGTGAGACTCCCTAGTCGCTGTGGACTCTCTCAGAGGGGTCTCTGAGACTCCAGGGTAAAAATGCTGGATCCCTCCCCAACAAGGGGAGAAGGAGTGCTTTGGAAAGGGGCCCACTCATGGTGGCCATTATTAGAAAATTTGTGTGTCAGATGTCCCCAGAGGCGGCCATTTCGACCTAATTTCGCTTCCATAGAGGATATATGTATCCTCTATAATGTATATGTTATAGGAGCAGGCCTTCTGATGCAGTTTCCATTAGTCCCCAGACTGTCTCTCAGCCTCCAGATCCTGGTTTCAAAATGCGTCTCCCACCCCTCCCCGCTGGCGTCACTTCGGTGTGCTCACTATGCTTGGTTTCCTTCATTAACTCAGGCTGTTGTTCTATCTCGTGGCGTCCTCCACAAGTCGCCATGTCAGGGTCAGGCACCGGGATCACTGACTTTATTTAGGCTTTCATGTGTGTCAGCAGGGTTGAATGCCTTTGGGGCCACCCGCTTTCAACTGAGCTGGTCTCCCCCCAGGAAAATCCTGCCACCCGGATTAACATAATCACACTCACCGCTTCTTCACGGGCCACCCAGTCGCCATCTTAGGGTCAGGCACGGCTTAAATACCGACTGAACGTAGCCCAGGCAGCTTCCCCTTCTCAAAGTACCTCCGCGTTGCGCAACTGAGATGTGCACGAGTGAACACTGTTAGTCATGGTTCCTGGACGCTAGGTTCATTGAGAGCCGCGTTTCCCCGGTTTCCGGTATGTTCACAGTACCGTCCGCCTGCCTGAGAATTCTAGTAGCCCTGCCTATAGGTTAAGACATTTTTGTCAGGAGGGGGTCCTTACGCCTGAAAATGTTGACTGGGGGGTCTCGGCATCCAAAAGTTTGAAGACCTCTGCTCTAGACTATACATCTTCCTCTTTTACCTTAGTCATAATGTGCTCAAGAGACACAAGATTGTACCCAAACTAAATGGTTACACTTGTGACACAGGAAAATCCCCATGCTTCCAAATTTCTTTCTCTCACTTCATACGGTGGTGGCCAAGCATGACCTCAGGCAATGTGCTGCAACATAACAGACATGGTATTGTTCAGAACATGTAGGTCCAGATTTACTATGATTTCACACAATGCAGCTCGGCATCAAATTTTGCTGTGCTTTATTTTGTGAAAGGAAAATGCAGCGCGGTACCATTTAAACTAAGATTGGCTCCAGCTCTGGCACACAGTCTCCCTTGCACGAGTGTGTGCTGTCTTGTGTAGGATTTGTGTTGGAATCCTACCCTTCCAGTAAAAACTCCTTTGTGTAGACAAACTCAGATGCTTCAACCGATGTGTGCTTTGCATTGCAGCAAATATGCAATGTGTTGGTTTCTGGTAGAAATCAACACACTCCACATTGTTTGCACCTGCTTCCATTTGGCGTTAGTTTTTAATGCAAAGACAATTTGTGTATGGGTACCAAATAGGTAGGATGCTATTTCACTACCGGAGTGCATTACATCTCATTTCCCAGTGACCAGAGAGCCTAACAACAACGGGGAGGCACCTATGTGGGGCCTCGCTCTTTATGAATCGCATTCTGTGCTGGGGACTCGCATCGTCGCTGCAGTGCCAAGTAATGTACAACAGGGCCCCATGTGTCCTTAGGGCGTGATTTACTGAGCATGAGTTGAACTCTACTTCCCACTAGTGTTCAAGCTGCACATGGGTGGCAATATGCAATGTCCCTGAGTCAGTCCTCCGAAGCAGTGGTGCACCCCCGCCCCCAATGCATCACCACCCTGCGTTTCGTTGGTAAAATATATTCTTCTTAAATGCAGAATGTTTTTCATTCCCACCTCAGCAGCATTGGAGGAGTTACTTGTTTTAACGTTCCACAACCAATCTTTCTCAATGAATATGGCTGGCATAGGCGTCATACACTTTTGTGCGCTCTCACTTTTTGGCATCTGTGTGACTAGAGAGAGCCCTCTTGAGTGAGTTCATCAGGTGGTGTGTGTCCTTGCCTAGGAATGGCTCTGCTGAAGGCAGTCTGAGTCAGTGGCGGCTGGTGACATTTGAAAGTGGTGAGGTGTAAATGATTTTCATACTGCACCGTAGCGAGCGAGCGTAGCGAGCAAGCCCGAACAACCTAAGGGCGGTTCTGGGGGACTCTCCCCCTGAGAAAAGTTTGAAAAAAGAGTGGACAAATGGTGCATTTTCAAGCAAATTTGAGAAAGCAGGAAGGTTAATAAAGCAATTGTGAAAGTGCAGTTATTACATTAATAAAGAGATGTCATATAACATAGGTAGCTGCTTATTCAGTATAACCACAGAGCTTCATAACAGACTTCGAGATACATTGCATTTCTGAGTAACTCACAGATGTTTTTTATTTAACAAACAACTAAACAGGTCGCAAACTAGCAGCATTCAACATATTCACTTTTTGTAGATAAAATCAGCACGTCCGTCTGTAAGAGCAGCAAACTTTTCAATAACTTGAACGTTAAAGGCTGGGATTCTTTTAACTAGGTCGCTCTCTATAGAGAGCATTGCTAAAGCATTCAGTCTTTCCTGAATCATTGTGTTCCTCAGGAATGTCTTAATTCTGTTTAAGGTGGAAAAACATTGTTCCGACTCTGCTGTTGTCATAGGAGTGGTAATGACAATTTTTAGTAAAGCCACTGTCTCTGTAAGTGACTTTTCCATATTAAGTTTCTGAATTAAAGCCAGCAAAGAAATGGCACCAGTGGCCTTCTGGTATACACTGATTCCGTACAGTACAGTCAACTCAGTTTTCAGGTCCTATTTGTTGAGCATAGGATAAGCTTCCACAGCATCATTCAGAGCTTGCTCAGGGAAGGATTGATCATATTTTGCAAAGTGTTCACTTTGCAATAATGCGGCACTCGCCAAATGTTTTGTGAAAGAAAAACGTTCTTGTGCATGCACAATTATAATGTCACATATCTCCTTTGCAATTCGGACCAGACTGCTGATGTTTTTCCTGAAGTTTGAAAAAGTAGAATCCTCTGGCAGTTTACTGTCTAAATTGTCAACCCCATCTCTCACTTTGCTCATGTTGGTGACAAACATACTGGTATCTCTTTGCACAGAGACAGTATCTATGGCTCGTGCTTGTAACTGGTTGTATAATATGTCGACAAAAAACATTATGTCATGAAATAAAAACAGAAAGAACTGAAACTCTCTGTCTGTCAGTGTTCTAGCAAAGCCACGGGCTTCATTATGACTTTTGCAATCAAAGTCTTCATTGGCTTCTATGGCGTCAAAACATTTCTCAAGGTCCTCCCTATGTTTATATATTAGGTTGACTGTACGTATGTTAAAGTTCCAATGAGTTGAGGATCCCCTTGGAAGCCTTTTGTCCACAATCTCCTGAAGTGCTTCCGTTCTTTTGGGGGAACGTGAGAAGAATGCTGCCATGCCTCCTACATCCTGAAAGAAAATTCGTGTCTCGGAGATCTTTGATACTGCCTGTTACATAATAAGATTAAGTTGGTGGGCGTAACAGTGCACATAATGAGCATTAGGGTACACATCTCTAATTCTTTTCTGTACTCCACCAAGGCTTCCACTCATTACGGACGCACCATCATAGCTTTGTGCGATAAGTTTTTTTTTTTTGAGGCAGCTCTGGAAAAATGAAGTTCAGTTGACGCAGTATAGCTGAAGTAATGGTTTCTGCACTAGAGTCTCTTAAATGTGTGAAACCATAGAACCTCTCCACAACTTTACTGTCTTTGTCAAGGTACCGAAAGACTAATACGGACTGTGTTTTTGTGGCCACATCAGTGGTGTCATCAGCCTGAATAGCCACAAAGTCTGTGTTTTGCACCTCTTGGACAATATGGCTTCTCATAATTTCTAGCATACACTCAAGGAGTTCATTTTGTATCATTTTAGAGGTGCCCTTAAAGACTGTATCACTTGCTAAATGTGCTTCCATTTCCTTGTCTATGCTTGCTATTAAATCCACAAGGCCTCTGAATATTCCAGGATTTGAGGAACTTTCAGATTCATCATGGCCTCGCAATGCCAGTTCGAAAGCACCACAGAAACAAGAGCAATAAATTATTTTTGATATTATGTGTCTATTCCTATCAACTGCTTCATTGTGTTTCTGTATTGTGTTGCGGTATGCATCGTTTATGTGGTGCTCAATCGGTGTGTCTCCCAACATTCCCAGTCTCGTCAGGTTTTCCATATGGTTTCTTGTGTGTGCATGCTTCTTTATTTTGTCAGACAAATGCTTCAAGTCTATTACTCCTTGTTTTGTCCAAGACATGTCACCACCAAACAGCAAGCAAGGGAAGCAGAACAGAGAATTTTTTGACGCGCACCCTGTAAGCCAATCAGCTTTTGTGTACCAGGTGTTTGAGAATGTATGTTTGTAAGTTTTTCCTCTGTCCTGGGAAGTTTGTTGTAGTTTTAGGTCAGGCCGATCAGGTCCTAATTGCTTTATATTTAGTTTCTCTTCACGTGTCCGTCCAAAGAATGGCCTTGCAATTAGCTGTTCTACTGTATTCATGCCGATGCTGGCTTTACCAATATTAAAGAAACCTGTCAATAATCAAAGTACAACGTATAAGGTTTGGTGCAATAATATCAAATTTCAGTATAAATACATATATTTTGTGCATTATCGCAATATATCTCCAACAGCTCCCCTTTGCACAACATGACTGCTATAAATACAGCCTTACTGCCTGCTGCCTCTGTGTGCCGTACTGGTTGCTGAAGGCACTGAAACAGACACTGCTTGAGGGCCTTTAACAAGGCAAGGGATAGATAGTGCCTTTAACAACCGTTATTGCCCAAAGCACAGGGCTAAGGCTATTAGTAAATTCCATCCACTGAGGGTACAATGTTCAAAATGTGCACCCACCCCAACCACCATGTAGAGTGACCACATACATAGCCCTAACTCCAATCTAAAAAAATATAGCATCAGTTTCCTTACCTTTAACACTGGTGTTTGCTGGGTTGTAGCCGGGGTGAAAGAGCAGCAAAGGAGGTTGGGGCCTCTTGTTCTTCGCCCAAAAATTGCCCAAAAATTAGGTAATGGTTGTCAACTTGTCAGGCTTTACCAGGTGCTGAAAATAAAAATATGATTATCAAAAACAATGGCTCCTGTGGACTAATGGCAAGAAAATCTCAATAAAATAACGCACTATGGCAATGTAATGGGTTATTGTGATGTCAAAAAGAGAAGGAGTCGAACACACCTTAGATTAGTATTTCATTCATAATTCTTGTTTATATAGTTCTTTGAAGCAAAATTACATTCATGCATTTAACAATCAATTGATTGTAGTGAGTGGTGTCCCAGTGAAAAAAAGGAACCTAAACAAATAAACCTAAATAATTTGTGACATATTCGTGACATATATACAAGGTTTCCTATATTTCATGAAAGCGACCATTGAAAGATATATATTATATAAACCACGCTTTTATACAATGATAAGTGCTGGCTTGTAATGATTCGCTTTGAAAAAACTGTCGACGGCGTTTCGACCCTGTGTGCAATGTAGGGTCTCTTCAGGACCTAAGATAGTAGCAAAATTCGGTTAGCACAATAGGAGGATTCCGCAGGTATGGAATAGAAGGGCACGGTGAGTGTGCAGATCGACCCTTGACCTTGCCAGGTAGGTCGCTCCCCCACCACACAGCTCCGCCTGTGTTGTCTACCCGCTGCTGCTGCTGGTAAGCTCGCCCCTCTGCTTGTGGCCTCGGTGCCCGTTTTCCTTCTGTTTCCCTCGCTGCCCCCATCTTCCTTGTGTCCATTTTGCCTTCTGTTTCCCTCGCTGCCCCCACTGTACTGTGCCCGTCTTTTCCTCTGTTTCCCTCGCTGCCCCCATTGTACTGTGCCCGTTTTTTCCTCTGTTTCCCTCGCTGCCCCCACCTCCCTTGTGTCCTTTTTGCCTTCTGTGTCCCTCGCTGCCTCCATTGTACTGTGCCCGTTTTTTTCCTCTGTTTCCCTCGCTGCCCCCACCTCCCTTGTGTCCATTTTGCCTTCTGTGTCCCTCGCTGCCCCCATTGTACTGTGCCCGTTTTTTTCCTCTGTTTCCCTCGCTGCCCCCACCTCCCTTGTGTCCATTTTGCCTTCTGTGTCCCTCGCTGCCCCCATTGTACTGTGCCCGTTTTTTTCCTCTGTTTCCCTCGCTGCCCCCACCTCCCTTGTGTCCATTTTGCCTTCTGTGTCCCTCGCTGCCCCCATTGTACTGTGCCCGTTTTTTTCCTCTGTTTCTCTCGCTGCCCCCACCTCCTTTGTGTCCATTTTGCCTTCTGTGCCCCTCGCTGCCTCTCTCCACTCCCGCCGCTGCGTCCCCTGCGGCCCCGCCCCCCTGACTGCCCATTCGCTGCCCCTGCCTCCCGCCTCCCAGCTGCTCCTCCCTCCCACCTCCCCATATATGGCAGCCGCTGCACGGTGAGGAGAGCGACCCTTGACCTTGCCAGGTAGGTCGCTCCCCCACCACACAGCTCCGCCTGTGTTGTCCGCCCGCTGCTGCTGCTGGTAAGCTCGCCCCTCTGCTTGTGGCCTCGGTACCCGTTTTCCTTCTGTTTCCCTCGCTGCCCCCATCTCCCTTGTGTCTATTTTGCCTTCTGTTTCCCTCGCTGCCCCCACTGTACTGTGCCCGTCTTTTCCTCTGTTTCCCTCGCTGCCCCCATTGTACTGTGCCCATTTTTTCCTCTGTTTCCCTCGCTGCCCCCACCTCCCTTGTGTCCTTTTTGCCTTCTGTGTCCCTCGCTGCCCCCATTGTACTGTGCCCGTTTTTTTCCTCTGTTTCCCTCGCTGCCCCCACCTCCCTTGTGTCCATTTTGCCTTCTGTGTCCCTCGCTGCCCCCATTGTACTGTGCCCGTTTTTTTCCTCTGTTTCCCTCGCTGCCCCCACCTCCCTTGTGTCCATTTTGCCTTCTGTGTCCCTCGCTGCCCCCATTGTACTGTGCCCGTTTTTTTCCTCTGTTTCCCTCGCTGCCCCCACCTCCCTTGTGTCCATTTTGCCTTCTGTGTCCCTCGCTGCCCCCATTGTACTGTGCCCGTTTTTTTCCTCTGTTTCCCTCGCTGCCCCCACCTCCCTTGTGTCCATTTTGCCTTCTGTGCCCCTCGCTGCCTCTCTCCACTCCCGCCGCTGCGTCCCTTGCGGCCCCGCCCCCCTGACTGCCCATTCGCTGCCCCTGCCTCCCGCCTCCCAGCTGCTCCTCCCTCCCACCTCCCCATATATGGCGGCCGCTGCGCGGCCGCGCCGCTGGCGCGCCGAAGGCGCGCCTAAGGCAAGCCCGTCTGTGCCCGTCCGCGCCTGGACCGCGCCCAGCGCCAGAACCCCTGGGCCGTGCGCCCCCGCTCCAGCCTCGAGGACCGATGCCGATACGATGCCACCACACTCCACGCTCTCAACCCCGGACGGACGCACAACTGCTTCAAGGCCGCCCCGAAACGCACCCATGGTCCCTTCACCTGCCGGAACTGCAGCTACACCAGCCTCAGAGCCACCGAAACGCCCGCCAAGAAGGACCTCAACCACCTCCGATGCATCCTACTGAACACCCGCTCCGCACGCAAATACGCCGTTGAGCTCTGGGACCTGCTCGACACATCATCACCAGACGTCGCCTTCCTGACAGAGACCTGGATGAACGACTCCTCCGCCCCCGACATCGCCATAGCCATCCCAGACGGCTATAAGATCACCCGCAGAGACCGCGTCAACGCAGTAGGAGGAGGAATCGCCATCGTCCACAAGAACACCATCAGGGTGTCGACCAGCACCGACGACACTCTCAGCACCGCCGAACACATGCACTTCCAGATCCACACGGACCCCAACACCACCCTTAGAGGCACCCTTGTCTACAGACCCCCTGGGCCCCGACCCCAGTTCAGCGACTCCATCGCCGACTTCATCAGCACGCACGCCCTGACCTCTACCGACTACATCCTCCTCGGAGACCTGAACTTTCACCTGGAGAACAACAACGACAGCAACTCCACCACCCTGATCGACAACCTCGCCAACCTCGGTCTGAGCCAGCTCGTCACAACACCGACCCATTCCGCCAGCCACACGCTTGACCCCATCTTCTCCTCAAGCTCCCACGTCTCCTTCAGCCACACCACGGAACTCCTCTGGACCGACCACCGCTGCATCCATTTCACCTTCCAGAAACCCACCACACACCACCGCACCCAACAGATCCCACGCCGCTGCTGGAGCAAAGTCACCGAAGACCAACTTCGGGCAACCCTCGCTCTCAGCCCTCCCTCCGACCCATCCAACACCGACGACGCTGCCTGCAACCTCAGACGATGGATGGACGACTGTGCCAACACCCTCGCCCCGCTGAAAAAACTCACCTACAGTGACACCACCAAAAGAGCCAGCTGGTTCACCTCGGAACTCCTAGCTTCCAAGCGTACCTGCCGGAAACTAGAGAAGAAATGGCACAGTGATAAGACACTGGACAGCCACGCAGCCCACAAAGACGCCATCCGTAACCACCACCACCTCATCAAGTCCGCCAAGAGAATCTCCTTCAAAGACCGCCTTGACAACAACGCACACAACAGCAAGGAGCTTTTCAACATCGTGAAGGAACTCTCCAACCCCAGCTCCAACACCAACGACATCCCGCCGTCGCAACCCCTGTGCGATTCCCTCGCCACCTTCTTCCACCGCAAGATCGCCGACATCCACGACAGCTTCAACACCCAGACAGCCCCAACTAAGATCGATGCACCAGACCTGCCGCACACCATCGACCACGACCCCCTGCCAGCCTGGGCCAGCGTGAACATCGAGGACACCATCAAGACCATGAGCACAATACACTCCGGCTCCCCGTCAGACCTTTTCCCGCACCACATCTTCAACAAAGCCAGCAGCTCCATCGCACCCCACCTGTGCAACGTCATCAATCTCTCCTTCAAGACCGCGACCTTCCCAGAGAGCTGGAAACACGCAGAGATCAACGCCCTACTCAAAAAACCCAAGGCGGACCCGAGAGACCTCAAGAACTTCCGGCCCATCTCCCTGCTTCCGTTCCCAGCCAAGGTCATCGAGAAGATCGTCAACAAACAGCTAACCCGATACCTCGAAGAAAACAGCATCCTGGACCCATCCCAATCGGGGTTCCGCAGCAACCACAGCACTGAGACTGCCCTCATCGCCGCCACCGACGACATCAGGATCCTGCTGGACAACGGTGAGACCGCAGCCCTCATCCTGCTGGACCTCTCCGCCGCCTTCGACACTGTCTGCCACCGCACTCTACGCGCACGCCTCCACGACGCAGGGATCCGAGACAAGGCCCTGGAATGGGCCACCTCCTTCCTTGCCGGCAGAACCCAGAGAGTCCGCCTCCCACCATTCCGATCCGAAGCCTCCGAGATCATCTGCGGCGTACCCCAGGGATCGTCCCTCAGCCCAACACTGTTCAACATCTACATGGCCCCGCTCGCACGCATCGCCAGACAGCACGACCTCAACATAATCTCCTACGCCGACGACACTCAACTGATCCTCTCCCTCACCAAGGACCCCTCGCCGCCAAATCCAACCTCCATGAAGGAATGAAGGCCGTCGCCGATTGGATGAAGATCAGCCGACTAAAACTGAACACGGAGAAGACAGAGGTCCTCATCCTCGGCTCCAACCCCTCAGCCTGGGACGACTCCTGGTGGCCAACGACGCTGGGAGCAGCCCCGACACCCACCGACCACGCACGCAACCTGGGAGTCATCCTCGACTCAACGCTCTCCATGGCCAAGCAAGTCAACGCAGTCTCATCCTCCTGCTTCAACACCCTCCGCATGCTTCGCAAGATCTACAGGTGGATCCCGACAGACACAAGAAGAACAGTCACCCAGGCCCTCGTCAGTAGCAGACTTGACTATGGGAACACCCTCTACGCGGGAGCCCCGGCCAAGCTCATCAAGCGACTGCAACGCATACAAAACGCCTCCGCACGCCTGATCCTCGATGTACCACGCCACAGCCACATCACCCCCCACCTGAGGAACCTGCACTGGCTCCCCGTCGACAGGAGAATCTCCTTCAAACTCCTCATCCACGCACACAAGGCACTCCACAAGACTGGCCCAGCCTACCTCAACAGACGACTCCTCTTCTACGTCCCCAACCGCCAACTCCGCTCCGCCGACCTCTCCCTCGCCACCGTCCCTCGCATTCGAAGAACTACCACCGGCGGCAGATCCTTCTCCCACCTCGCCGCCAAGACCTGGAACACCCTTCCACTAAGCCTACGACAGACCCAAGACCTGCTGACCTTCAGGAGGCTACTCAAGACCTGGTTGTTCGACCAGTAGCAGCACCCCCCCCCCTTTTTTCCCTAGCGCCTTGAGACCCTCGCGGGTAAGTAGTGCGCTTTACAAATTTTGTGATTGATTGATTGATTGATCAAGCACGAGCCGATAGGGTTTTTAAGTAGAAGTAGCAGGCTTCTTCCATGTGTTATGGCTCTTGATAATTATTTAAGACGGCTATGCGCCTCTTTGTGTCGCCAGTTGATAAGTAATGGGGGTCTTACTCAAGAATCAGTATGTTCGTGCCTGCATCAAGGATATCTGTGGAGCAGAACAGCATCTGTCTGTCTGCCTTGGTTCAATGACGCATAGCCGTCTTAAATAATTATCAAGAGCCATAACACATGGAAGAAGCCTGCTACTTCTACTTAAAAACCCTATCGGCTCGTGCTTGATCTGCACACTCACCGTGCCCTTCTATTCCATATCTGCGGAATCCTCCTATTGTGCTAACCAAATTTTGCCAGCCGACAGCTACCCTCACATGGGTGCCCGGCCGGGTCCCATGTGAGTATCCTTCCTTTTCACTTTACTCACGGTGCCACAAATTCCACACGAGGCTGCGCAAACCCTTCCTTCAGGTGTCCCTACTATCTTAGGTCCTGAAGAGACCCTACATTGCACACAGGGTCGAAACGCCGTCGACAGTTTTTCAAAGCGAATCATTACAAGCCAGCACTTATCATTGTATAAAAGCGTGGTTTATTTAATATATATATTTCAATGGTCGCTTTCATGAAATATAGGAAACCTTGTATATATGTCACGAATATGTCACAAATTATTTAGGTTTATTTGTTTAGGTTCCTTTTTTCACTGGGACACCACTCACTACAATCAATTGATTGTTAAATGTCATGAATGTAATTTTGCTTCAAAGAACTATTTAAACAAGAATTATGAATGAAATACTAATCTAAGGTGTGTTCGACTCCTTCTCTTTTGACATCACAATAACCCATTACATTGCCATAGTGCGTTATTTTATTGAGATTTTCTTGCCATTAGTCCACAGGAGCCATTGTTTTTGATAATCATTTCAGTACCCTGGTTCCAAGTGAGTAGGGTTCCCTTGTTGTTTTTCTCGAAAATAAAAATATAACAATTTATTTTTGAAACATTAGGATAGTCAAACAAAGACTGGGGGAAAAAACATAACGCTCTAATTTTTACCTTGCAGTTTGCATGCAGCTCTTAGAGGACAGTTAATAGCTCACTGTTGTATGTTAGGATTTTAACTTACAAACTGCAAGTAACAAAAGGATCTCTCTGACAAAAGCAGTGACTCACTGACCTATTTACATCATGTGCATTTTGTGATCCGCATCAGGTACATGTTCTTTGCAGCAGGCACATTAAGCTTCTGCGCTACCTTTCCATGAGTCAAAACTTCCACTAGACAAAACTCTGATCTCTCTCTAGGAAAAACATTAACCATCAGCGTTATCATGACATTTTTATTGTTTCTGAAAATTGCTAGAGGCCAGGAAGGTGGTAGCGAGTGCTTTTAGAACCATAATATACTTGCAACTCCATTCAAATTACGCACTAGACAAGAGAGCAATATGCTGCCTAAATAAAAAGTACCAACATCCTGGAAAAAGCAAAGTAAAGCATGTGAAATGTAAGCAGGAAGAACATGGTTACCAATCCACCCATCAATCAGTCATTGCAGTACCCCACGATTGGTGCACTTCCCCACCCGGGAAAACAATGCTGATCAAAAAAAGACAAGAAAACAAAAGTACTAGTGGCCACTCGAAAACCAGGCCTCGTCTTCACGAAGAATGCAGAATGGGGAAAGAGCGCATTAGCATCGCTGCCAGGGGCGGTTATGAGGCACAGTGGTTTTGTTTCCCCACCCCAGCATACCGAGCTCGTGGCATGACACGCCGAACGCTTTCTCGGTGACGGACAAAGTCCCCGAACTTCTGTTCTGTGACACTTCTTGTGAGGGAGGGCAGGGATTCAGTGACTGAACCAGAAATGGTACCTAGCGCGGCCAAGCATGACCTCAGGCAATGTGCTGCAACATAACAGACATGGTATTGTTCAGAACATGTAGGTCCAGATTTACTATGATTTCACACAATGCAGCTCGGCATCAAATTTTGCTGTGCTTTATTTTGTGAAAGGAAAATGCAGCGCGGTACCATTTAAACTAAAATTGCCTCCAGCTCTGGCACACAGTCTCCCTTGCACGAGTGTGTGCTGTCTTGTGTAGGATTTGTGTTGGAATCATACCCTTCCAGTAAAAACTCCTTTGTGTAGACAAACTCAGATGCTTCAACCGATGTGTGCTTTGCATTGCAGCAAATATGCAATGTGTTGGTTTCTGGTAGAAATCAACACACTCCACGTTGTTTGCACCTGCTTCCATTTGGCGTTAGTTTTTAATGCAAAGACAATTTGTGTATGGGTACCAAATAGGTAGGATGCTATTTCACTACCGGAGTGCATTACATCTCATCTCCCAGTGACCAGAGAGCCTAACAACAACGGGGAGGCACCTATGTGGGGCCTCGCTCTTTATGAATCGCATTCTGTGCTGGGGACTCGCATCGTCGCTGCAGTGCCAAGTAATGTACAACAGGGCCCCATGTGTCCTTAGGGCGTGATTTACTGAGCATGAGTTGAACTCTACTTCCCACTAGTGTTCAAGCTGCTCATGGGTGGCAATATGCAATGTCCCTGAGTCAGTCCTCCGAAGCAGTGGTGCACCCCCGCCCCCAATGCATCACCACCCTGCGTTTCGTTGGTAAAATATATTCTTCTTAAATGCAGAATGTTTTTCATTCCCACCTCAGCAGCATTGGAGGAGTTACTTGTTTTAACGTTCCACAACCAATCTTTCTCAATGAATATGGGTGGCATAGGCGTCATACACTTTTGTGCGCTCTCGCTTTTTGGCATCTGTGTGACTAGAGAGAGCCCTCTTGAGTGAGTTCATCAGGTGGTGTGTGTCCTTGCCTAGGAATGGCTCTGCTGAAGGCAGTCTGAGTCAGTGGCGGCTGGTGACATTTGAAAGTGGTGAGGTGTAAATGATTTTCATACTGCACCGTAGCGAGCGAGCGTAGCGAGCAAGCCCGAACAACCTAAGGGCGGTTCTGGGGGACTCTCCCCCTGAGAAAAGTTTGAAAAAAGAGTGGACAAATGGTGCATTTTCAAGCAAATTTGAGAAAGCAGGAAGGTTAATAAAGCAATTGTGAAAGTGCAGTTATTACATTAATAAAGAGATGTCATATAACATAGGTAGCTGCTTATTCAGTATAACCACAGAGCTTCATAACAGACTTATGCATTTCTGAGTACCTCACAGATGTTTTTTATTTAACAAACAACTAAACAGGTCGCAAACTAGCAGCATTCAACATATTCACTTTTTGTAGATAAAATCAGCACATCTGTCTGTAAGAGCAGCAAACTTTTCAATAACTTGAACGTTAAAGGCTGGGATTCTTTTAACTAGGTCGCTCTCTATAGAGAGCATTGCTAAAGCATTCAGTCTTTCCTGAATCATTGTGTTCCTCAGGAATGTCTTAATTCTGTTTAAGGTGGAAAAACATCGTTCCGACTCTGCTGTTGTCATAGGAGTGGTAATGACAATTTTTAGTAAAGCCACTGTCTCTGTAAGTGACTTTTCCATATTAAGTTTCTGAATTAAAGCCAGCAAAGAAATGGCACCAGTGGCCTTCTGGTATACACTGATTCCGTACAGTACAGTCAACTCAGTTTTCAGGTCCTCTTTGTTGAGCATAGGATATGCTTCCACAGCATCATTCAGAGCTTGCTCAGGGAAGGATTGATCATATTTTGCAAAGTGTTCACTTTGCAATAATGCGGCACTCGTCAAATGTTTTGTGAAAGAAAAACGTTCTTGTGCATGCGCAATTATAATGTCACATATCTCCTTTGCAATTCGGACCAGACTGCTGATGTTTTTCCTGCGGTTTGAAAAAGTAGAATCCTCTGGCAGTTTGCTGTCTAAATTGTCAACCCCATCTCTCACTTTGCTCATGTTGGTGACAAACATACTGGTATCTCTTTGCACAGAGACAGTATCTATGGCTCGTGCTTGTAACTGGTTGTATAATATGTCGACAAAAACATTATGTCATGAAATAAAAACAGAAAGAACTGAAACTCTCTGTCTTGTAGTGTTCTAGCAAAGCCACGGGCTTCATTCTGACTTTTGCAATCAAAGTCTTCATTGGCTTCTATGGCGTCAAAACATTTCTCAAGGTCCTCCCTATGTTTATATATTAGGTTGACTGTACGTATGTTAAAGTTCCAATGAGTTGAGGATCCCCTTGGAAGCCTTTTGTCCACAATCTCCTGAAGTGCTTCCGTTCTTTTGGGGGAACGTGAGAAGAATGCTGCCATGCCTCCTACATCCTGAAAGAAAATTCGTGTCTCGGAGATCTTTGATACTGCCTGTTACATAATAAGATTAAGTTGGTGGGCGTAACAGTGCACATAATGAGCATTAGGGTACACATCTCTAATTCTTTTCTGTACTCCACCAAGGCTTCCACTCATTACGGACGCACCATCATAGCTTTGTGCGATAAGTTTTTTTTTTTGAGGCAGCTCTGGAAAAATGAAGTTCAGTTGACGCAGTATAGCTGAAGTAATGGTTTCTGCACTAGAGTCTCTTAAATGTGTGAAACCATAGAACCTCTCCACAACTTTACTGTCTTTGTCAAGGTACCGAAAGACTAATACGGACTGTGTTTTTGTGGCCACATCAGTGGTGTCATCAGCCTGAATAGCCACAAAGTCTGTGTTTTGCACCTCTTGGACAATATGGCTTCTCATAATTTCTAGCATACACTCAAGGAGTTCATTTTGTATCGTTTTAGAGGTGCCCTTAAAGACTGTAGCACTTGCTAAATGTGCTTCCATTTCCTTGTCTATGCTTGCTATTAAATCCACAAGGCCTCTGAATATTCCAGGATTTGAGGAACTTTCAGATTCATCATGGCCTCGCAATGCCAGTTCGAAAGCACCACAGAAACAAGAGCAATACATTATTTTTGATATTATGTGTCTATTCCTATCAACTGCTTCATTGTGTTTCTGTATTGTGTTGCGGTATGCATCGTTTATGTGGTGCTCAATCGGTGTGTCTCCCAACATTCCCAGTCTCGTCAGGTTTTCCATATGGTTTCTTGTGTGTGCATGCTTCTTTATTTTGTCAGACAAATGCTTCAAGTCTATTACTCCTTGTTTTGTCCAAGACATGTCACCACCAAACAGCAAGCAAGGGAAGCAGAACAGAGAATTTTTTGACGCGCACCCTGTAAGCCAATCAGCTTTTGTGTACCAGGTGTTTGAGAATGTATGTTTGTAAGTTTTTCCTCTGTCCTGGGAAGTTTGTTGTAGTTTTAGGTCAGGCCGATCAGGTAGTTTCTCTTCACATGTCCGTCCAAAGAATGGCCTTGCAATTAGCTGTTCTACTGTATTCATGCCGATGCTGGCTTTACCAATATTAAAGAAACCTGTCAATAATCAAAGTACAACGTATAAGGTTTGGTGCAATAATATCAAATTTCAGTATAAATACATATATTTTGTGCATTATCGCAATATATCTCCAACAGCTCCCCTTTGCACAACATGACTGCTATAAATACAGCCTTACTGCCTGCTGCCTCTGTGTGCCATACTGGTTGCTGAAGGCACTGAAACAGACACTGCTTGAGGGCCTTTAACAAGGCAAGGGATAGATAGTGCCTTTAACAACCGTTATTGCACAGGGCTAAGGCTATTAGTAAATTCCATCCACTGAGGGTACAATGTTCAAAATGTGCACCCACCCCAACCACCATGTAGAGTGACCACATACATAGCCCTAACTCCAATCTAAAAAAATATAGCATCAGTTTCCTTACCTTTAACACTGGTGTTTGCTGGGTTGTAGCCGGGGTGAAAGAGCAGCAAAGGAGGTTGGGGCCTCTTGTTCTTCGCCCAAAAATTGCCCAAAAATTAGGTAATGGTTGTCAACTTGTCAGGCTTTACCAGGTGCTGAAAATAAAAATATGATTATCAAAAACAATGGCTCCTGTGGACTACTGGCAAGAAAATCTCAATCAAATAACGCACTATGGCAATGTAATGGGTTATTGTGATGTCAAAAAGAGAAGGAGTCGAACACACCTTAGATTAGTATTTCATTCATAATTCTTGTTTATATAGTTTTTTGAAGCAAAATTACATTCATGACATTTAACAATCAATTGATTGTAGTGAGTGGTGTCCCAGTGAAAAAAAGGAACCTAAACAAATAAACCTAAATAATTTGTGACATATTCGTGACATATATACAAGGTTTCCTATATTTCATGAAAGCGACCATTGAAAGATATATATTATATAAACCACGCTTTTATACAATGATAAGTGCTGGCTTGTAATGATTCGCTTTGAAAAAACTGTCAACGGCGTTTCGACCCTGTGTGCAATGTAGGGTCTCTTCAGGACCTAAGATAGTAGCAAAATTCGGTTAGCACAATAGGAGGATTCCGCAGGTATGGAATAGAAGGGCATGGTGAGTGTGCAGATCAAGCACGAGCCGATAGGGTTTTTAAGTAGAAGTAGCAGGCTTCTTCCATGTGTTATGGCTCTTGATAATTATTTAAGACGGCTATGCGCCTCTTTGTGTCGCCAGTTGATAAGTAATGGGGGTCTTACTCAAGAATCAGTATGTTCGTGCCTGCATCAAGGATATCTGTGGAGCAGAACAGCATCTGTCTGTCTGCCTTGGTTCAATGACGCATAGCCGTCTTAAATAATTATCAAGAGCCATAACACATGGAAGAAGCCTGCTACTTCTACTTAAAAACCCTATCGGCTCGTGCTTGATCTGCACACTCACCGTGCCCTTCTATTCCATATCTGCGGAATCCTCCTATTGTGCTAACCAAATTTTGCCAGCCGACAGCTACCCTCACATGGGTGCCCGGCCGGGCCCCATGTGAGTATCCTTCCTTTGCACTTTACTCACGGTGCCACAAATTCCACACGAGGCTGCGCAAACCCTTCCTTCAGGTGTCCCTACTATCTTAGGTCCTGAAGAGACCCTACATTGCACACAGGGTCGAAACGCCGTCGACAGTTTTTCAAAGCGAATCATTACAAGCCAGCACTTATTATTGTATAAAAGCGTGGTTTATTTAATATATATATTTCAATGGTCGCTTTCATGAAATATAGGAAACCTTGTATATATGTCACGAATATGTCACAAATTATTTAGGTTTATTTGTTTAGGTTCCTTTTTTTCACTGGGACACCACTCACTACAATCAATTGATTGTTAAATGTCATGAATGTAATTTTGCTTCAAAGAACTATTTAAACAATAATTATGAATGAAATACTAATCTAAGGTGTGTTCGACTCCTTCTCTTTTTGACATCACAATAACCCATTACATTGCCATAGTGCGTTATTTTATTGAGATTTTCTTGCCATTAGTCCACAGGAGCCATTGTTTTTGATAATCATTTCAGTACCCTGGTTCCAAGTGAGTAGGGTTCCCTTGTTGTTTTTCTCGAAAATAAAAATATAACAATTTATTTTTGAAACATTAGGATAGTCAAACAAAGACTGGGGGAAAAAACATAACGCTCTAATTTTTACCTTGCAGTTTGCATGCAGCTCTTAGATGACAGTTAATAGCTCACTGTTGTATGTTAGGATTTTAACTTACAAACTGCAAGTAACAAAAGGATCTCTCTGACAAAAGCAGTGACTCACTGACCTATTTACATCATGTGCATTTTGTGATCCTCATCAGGTACATGTTCTTTGCAGCAGGCACATTAAGCTTCTGCGCTACCTTTCCATGAGTCAAAACTTCCACTAGACAAAACTCTGATCTCTCTCTAGGAAAAACATTAACCATCAGCGTTATCATGACATTTTTATTGTTTCTGAAAATTGCTAGAGGCCAGGAAGGTGGTAGCGAGTGCTTTTAGAACCATAATATACTTGCAACTCCATTCAAATTACGCACTAGACAAGAGAGCAATATGCTGCCTAAATAAAAAGTACCAACATCCTGGAAAAAGCAAAGTAAAGCATGTGAAATGTAAGCAGGAAGAACATGGTTACCAATCCACCCATCAATCAGTCATTGCAGTACCCCACGATTGGTGCTCTTCCCCACCCGGGAAAACAATGCTGATCAAAAAAAGACAAGAAAACAAAAGTACTAGTGGCCACTCGAAAACCAGGCCTCGTCTTCACGAAGAATGCAGAATGGGGAAAGAGCGCATTAGCATCGCTGCCAGGGGCGGTTATGAGGCACAGTGGTTTTGTTTCCCCACCCCAGCATACCGAGCTCGTGGCATGACCCGCCGAACGCTTTCTCGGTGACGGACAAAGTCCCCGAACTTCTGTTCTGTGACACTTCTTGTGAGGGAGGGCAGGGATTCAGTGACTGAACCAGAAATGGTACCTAGCGCGGCTTACGGAGTAACGTATGCAAAAGAACGGTTAAATATTTTCTCTTTAGTGTAATTATTTAAAACATTATATGCACCGGATCTAGCCACTGGGAGGCAGCGTCCTGCATACAAGTAAACTGCGTGGTGGGTGTAATGTGTGCATTATATAAAGGTATAAAGTCAGCGACTAAGTTGAGGGTGTGTTTTTTGTAGCGCCGACTCAAGGAAAGAGCATTCGGAGCTATATAAGACAAAATACGTGCTTCTTTCATTAACAACTTCACAAAACTATTTTTATTTATTACCATGACTGTGTATGGATTACTAGTGCAATTTTTGAAGCTCTCTACTGAAAATCTTTAATAAACAAAGTTAAAAAACAAGAAATGGCTTGAAACTTCTAGACAGGAAAACTCTGTCATGAGTCAGTTGGGCACCAACCCCTACTCGGCAATTGCGACTTCTTGGGGGGGAGCTTGGAACATTCCCAGTATCCATGTCGGAGCCACCAGTCACCCAGATGCCATTTCCTCCCACTGTCGCACAACACCGTGACTGGCACTGGATCAGTACGAAGTGTTAGGGAAGGATGAGAGGAGATTATGCAAGGCCCATTGAATTTACCTTTGGCAAATTGGCATGAAAGGCACACTTACGTCTACTCTATCAACGATGATCAGGATCCGATCTTTTGGTGACGAAAATCCACAACCAACCAAGGCTGAGCCGAGCCACGAGCAGTAGTAGGCAGTTCACGAGGTGTGTCGTGTCTGTGACTCATGTCGTGTGTGTAGCGCGCGCGGTCTGCTGCGACGACGTCACATCACGGAACGAAATGGCCAATAACTGTCTGCATGGCTTCACATAAGCCACAGTGATTGGCCATACGTTCTCACCAAGTGCCACCCACGCGCAGCACCCAATGCCTATTATGCCTCAGACTCTGAGGCATAAGAGGCATTGGTGGCTCAGACTGCGCAGTGAACACGTGCCTCTCAGCCAATCCAGACGCTGCTCCAGCAGCGCCAGGATTTGCTTGAGCAGGGATACTCCCCGCCCATTAGGAGGCCGGGGGCTGCGGCATGAAGCAACCCTCGCTCTCCTAAGGGGAAGGCTAGTGCGCATGTTCGGGGTGGTCGTAAAAATGACCAGCCCAAAACCGAACATGCGCACTACTAGTGTCTAGTGCGCTGTCAGCCAAACTCAAACCCTGAGTGCTGCTGCAGCCCACGCCCCCACCCCCTTCAGTGAGCGTCCTGATTGGAATTAGGCAGCGTCAGAACAGTAGAACGAAGAGAATTTATTTGTACAGTAATTTATTTAAACGATGAATGGGGCCGTGGCATTAGTGGGGCAACGCCCCAGCGCCCCAATGGACGCACCGCCACTGGTCTGAGTCCAGTGCAATTCCGAGTCATAGATTGTGGTTTTTTTTATCATCTAGCATATGATGCTACTTTGCTGCAGAGTCGCAAAGTCTTGTGTTCGTCAGCCATGTCCGCCAAAACTTAAGGAGACTATTTGTGGTTCGAATATCAGCCAGCGTATGGCTCTGCACTGTGGCTGATAGCCAGAAACAAGCACTGGCAACGCCAATCGGTCTCGCCTATGCAAGACCCATTGGCTTTGCCAATGAGTTTTAGCCATGTTACACACCAGCGCGGCTGCTGTTTAGCATGGCTGAAAGTTAGTGGCATAGAAGAGAGTGGTGTGGAGTGTCGTAGAGTTGAAAGGCGTAGAGTGTCGTAGAATGGAGTAGTATAGAGTGTTGTGTAATGGAGTGGCACAGATTGAAGTTGCGTAAAGTGGCATAGAGTGGAGTGGCGTTGAGTAGAGTGTAGTGATGTAGAGTGCATTCACGTAGTGTTGTAGTGTGAAGGGGCGTAGAGTGCAGCAACATAGAATTCAGCAGCGTACAATGCAGCATCACAAAATGCAGTGGCATAGATTAGAGTGTTGCATACTAGAAAGAAGTGGTCTAGAGTGCAGTGGTGCAGAGTGGAGCAGAGTAGAGTAGAGTGGTGTAGAGTGCAGCAATGCAGAGTACAGTGGCATAGAGTGCAGTCGCGTAGAGTGGTGCAGAGTAGTGTATAGTGTTGTAGAGTGCAATGGCATAGAGTGCAGTGGCGTAGAGCTCAGTGCTGCAGAGTGCAGAGTGCAGTGGCCTAGCATGGAGTGATGCAAAGTAGAGTGGCGAAGAGGGCAATGGCACAGAGTGCATTGGCATAAACTGCAGAGTGAGGTAGAGCTCAGTGGCATAGAGTGCAGTGTTGGGGTGTTATAGAGTGCAGTGGTGTAAAGCGGCATGTAGTGCATTGGCATAGAGTGCAGTGGAAAATATTAGAGTGAAAAAGGGTAGAGTGGCGTAGAGTGCAGTGGGATAGAGTAGTGCAGAGTAGAGTAGAGTTGAGAGGCGTAGAGTAGAGTGGACTGGTATAGACTGCATTGGCGTATAGTGTTGCAGAGTATAGCGGTGTAGAGTGCAGCGGCTTAGAATTCCGCAGCATACAATGCAGCACCGTAGAATGCAGTGGTGTAGATTAGAGTGGTGCGTAGTAGAGTGCAGTGGCATAGATTGTAGTGGTGCAGAGTGGATTGGTGAAGATTACAGTGGTATAGAGTGCAGTGATGTAGAATACAGTGGTGTAAAGTGCAGTGGTGCAGGGTAGACTGCCGTAGAGTAGAGTGGCATAGAGTGCAGTGGTATAGAGTGGAGTGGTACAGAGTCGATAGACTGGCGTACATTGTATCGGCATCGAGTGTCGGGGCATAGAGTGGAGTGGTACAGAGTAGAGTGCTTTGGCATAGAGTGTATTGGAATAGAGGAATGTATGACGTTACTACGCGAGCAAATACCACGCGGTAGGTTACAACGCGGTCGTTACAACGACCGCGTTGTTACCACGTGTGACTTTACATCGCAAGTTGTTTCTACGACTTGCGCTAGATGGCGCGCTGGACTTAGGAATAGTATAAATTACTATTCCTACTCCAGTTAAGCGCAACAGCAGGGAATGTGTTGGACTTAAAATCCAACACATTCCCTGGTGTTGCACGCCACCTAGCGCAAGTCGTAGAAATGACTTGCGATGTAAAGCTACGCGTGGTAACAACGCGGTCGTTGTAACGACCGCGTTGTTACCTATCTGCGTGGTAACAGCAGCATTGTAAACGCTGTTTCCCGAATAGAGTGCAGTGGCGTAGAGTTCAGGTTCATAGAGTGGCACAGAGTGAAGTGGCATAGAGTGGAATTGTGCAGAGTAGAGTGGAGTGGCTTAAACTAGAGTGATGTAGAGTAGAGTGGCATAGAACGTATTGCCGTACAGCATAGTGGTGCAGAGTAGAGAGGCGTAGAGTGAAGTGGCATAGAGTGCAGTGGCATACAGTGCAGTGATGTAGAGTGGTGCAGAGTAGAGTATAGTGGTGTAGGGGGAGTGGTTCAGTGGCGTACAGTGGAGTGCTGCAGAGTGGATTGGTATAAAGTGCAGTAGTGCAGATGATAGTGGCGTAGAGTTCAGAGGCGGAGAGTGCAGCCTCACCATAATCTCTCGCTATTTAGCGCCGTGATATCCTCCGGGATGAATGCTGCGCTCTATACATAAATAAATAAGTGTTGGAGAGTAGAGTGTCATAGAGCGTAGTGGAGTAGAGTGACATAGAGTGCAGTGGCGTAGCGAGCAGTGGCGTAGACTACTGATGTGCAGAGTTGTGTGCGGGGCTTAGTGGACTTCATTGGCATAGAGTGCAATGGTTTAGAGTAGAGTGGTATAGGGTTTAGTGGCATAGAGTGCTATGGCATAGAGTGCAGTGGCGTAGAGTAGATTGTTTTAGAGTAGAGTAAAGTGGCGTAAAGTGGAGTGGTGCAGGGTAGAATGCAGTGGCACAGAGTAATGACGTAAAGTGGTGTAGAGTGGAGTATCATAGAGTGCAGTGGTCCCTAGTAGATTAGAGTGGCGTACATTGGATTGGCGCAGAGTGCAGGGGCATAGAGTGGAGTGGTACAGAGTAGAGTGCATTGCTGTAGAGTGTATTAGCATAGAGTGCAGTGGTGTATAGTTTTGAGTTACAGAGTGGCATAGAGTGGAGTTGTGCAGAGTGGAGTGGCCTAGACTGGAGTGATGTAGAGTAGAGTGGAATAGAGTGCATTGTCATAGAGTATAGTGGTGCAGAGTAGAGAGGCGTAGAGTGAAGTGGCACAGAGTGCAGTGGCGTAGAATGGAGAGGTGCACAGTGGAGTAGAGTGCAGTAGCACAGAGTGTAGTGGCGTGATGTAAAATGGAGTGGTGCAGAGTAGAGTGCAGTTGGTAGAGTGGAGTTTGCACGGTGAGGTAGCACCCCTTCATTATACACAACACATTTTCAACTGAAATGACCACTACATTTGCACAGACATACAGTTTTACTAATGAAACTATACAGTGCACAAACAATAATGTGTGGAAATAACATCACCGAGTGTATTGATTTGTTTTGATCAAATTAAACTATTTATTTCCAGCACACTTCAGGCGTAGCAAAAAATTTGCTTCCTTTGTGCTTTGCTAATTCTGAGATATTCTGAAATACTTTCACAGTTCATTTAAATGTTGTTGTGTGCTAGAAAAAAAACCTTTCTTTTACCCCTAGTATCTAGCAAAATTGTCACATAAATCCTCTCACTTTGAAGCTGAGAAAGAAAAGTAAACACCAAGATAAGATCCCTGGAAGACAGAGCCTGACATTTGACCTCTGTCTTTAAATGCACATCAAATGTGACGAGAGAAGAACAAGATTCACAGGCCTGTTTACAGTAAGGAGCACTTCTGGAAGAATATAAGGAGAGGTAGAGCGTAAAGCCTTTGCTCCTTGGGAGGGACGAACTGAACCTGGACAGCCTGAAACAAATAAAGTCAGCAAATAGAAAGCCAGAAAATGTGAGTTACAAACCACAAAGTCAATGGTACGTAACTGGTGGAATGCATTCCCAGGGAAGGTTTCTGAATGTCCCCAAGATGCCTTTAGTAAACCAGAAAAAGGCGCTTTCTAGTAGGATTCAACCTAAAAATGTGTTGCTTTTAGTGCGTCCTGCTCTTTTAGTCATGAAGCAGTGCTACCACAGTGCAAACATGGGGGCTCATTAGGATGGCGGTCGGAAAATCACCCCGACCGCCATGGAAGCGGAAAACAATCGCCCGCCGGTACCGTGGAGAAACCGGCGGCCAAATTATGATCAACCGCCAAAAAACACCGACCGCGGCGGTACGGGGGGAACAAAAACCGGCCGTAGCGTGCGGAGATGGCCAAAACACGTACGCAGCAGACGGATCCGCTGCGGAAAAACACCACCCGCCGCAAGGATAGCGGAGACACCGCACGGCAAATTAGGATATCCCCGCTGGTCCCGCGGCACGTTCCGCTCTTTCCGACCGCCGCGATCGCTAACAGTGATGAATGGGAGAGCATGCGGAAGAGCTGCAGCAAAGCCACCGCCGCGGACGCTCCGTGAGAAATTTGGCGGACGAATCAAAAATCCCACAATAAGGCCACACAGTGCCCACACCAAAGTAGCCATGCCACCCAAAAACAGAAAACACACCCCAATGACACAACATTGCACACAAAAAAAAAAATTACAAGAACAACCCACACAACACACCTGAGAGCACTCCCACATGTGGACACACCCACATAGCAGAGCATAAAACCAGCCCCTTCCTTGACCACAATCCTCTGCACTAACCCACAACTGAAGGGCCCAACCCCTGAGAACAAAGGATAGGCAAAGCTACACACCATCACCATTCCACACCTGCACCCCTAACCCCTTTGCACATCACACACCATACACATCACCACCACCACCACCACTTACACCCCTGCACCTACAACACCTCAGCATATCACACACCATGTCAACACATAAAATGCCCAAATTCACAGAGAGTGAGTTGAAGGTAATGGTAGATGAGATAGTCAGAGTGCAACCACAACTGTTTGGTAGCCTGGTCCAACAGACACCATTAGCCACAAGGACTCAAATGTGGGCAAGGATAGTCCAGAAGGTCAAAGCAGTAGGGACCATCCCAAGATCCAGAAAGGAAATCATGAAGCGGTGGCATGACTTGAAGAGGGTTGTCAAAGAGAGGAGGACCAAGAACCGTCAGCTGGCTGACAAGACTGGCGGTGGCACTCCCATACCACCAAAACCATTCACCCCATGGGAGGAGAAGGTGCTTGCCATACTGCATCCAGAGAGTCTCACAGGAGTACCCGGGGAGTGGAGGCTGGTAAGTACAAACAAATGACTACCACCACACTGCTATGTACTGCCTTGCACAACTACAAAGATACACCTCCTAGGAACAATTCCATTCATCTGCACCACACACTCACTAAAACATGTCTCACAGATCCAACATCCACCCCTCCCAAACACCACCAATGTACCTAGCAACATTACCATGGGTGCATGTGCACAGCCAGCCTGCACTGCAACTCCCACCATGCCCCCTTGTCCCACACCTCAGCAGGATGGGGCACTCCCCCACCCAGCAGCATGTGTCAGCCATTACATCCCCAACAAACAAACTTACAGGTAGGTAGCCATCTTGCCATGGAGGGCTGTTTGGGGTAGAGGCCTGTACTACTACTCCCACCATGCCCCCTGTCCCACACCTCAGCAGGATGGGGCACTCCCCCACCCCACCCAGAAGCATGTGTCAGCCATTACATCCCCAACAAACAAACTTACAGGTAGGTAGCCATCTTGCCATGGAGGGCTGTTTGGGGTGGAGGCCTGTACTACTACTCCCACCATGCCCCCTGTCCCACACCTCAGCAGGATGGGGCACTCCCCCACCCAGAAGCATGTGTCACCATTACATCCCCAACAAACAAACTTACAGGTAGGTAGCCATCTTGCCATGGAGGGCTGTATGTGGGAGGGAGGCCTGTACTACTACTTCCACCATGCCCCCTGTCCCACACCTCAGCAGGATGGAGCACTCCCCCACCCCACCCAGATGCATGTGGCATAGAATGGATCACTCCAAATAAACAAACAGCTAGCCAGACATATTATTCTGTCTTGTGCCACCACTGAGCAGGATGCAAGCCTCCACCACGCACACACAGATGTGTCACAAAACAAACACAAATGCTAACACACAACAGGCAAGTAGGCAGTAAGTGCACCTAGCCATGTGACACAAAAAGAATGGTGCCATATGACAACACCAGTCCTCTCAATGTACAAATATGCACACCGATCATATTGCCACGCACAGTGTGCACAGAGCTAAGCAAAGGAAACTGTCACAGCAACCAAAGTGTGACACACCAATGCACATGTAGAGGAAAGACTGGGAACAATCATGCACCGCAATGAATGACAGGTTCAGTGCCATGGGGCCAGAGTAACAACGACCATATGAACAGTAAGAAAGCATGTTATGTGGTACCAATTCAGATATGCACATGACAAGACAAAGGTATGCAGGAGATGACAATGGCCAGGACATGCCCAGATGTGACGGCTGACAGGTCATAAAAATCCACATACAGTCTGCACAAAAATCATATTTAGCGCAAGGCCCTAGATGTCAACATGTCCCTGTAATCACAAATCATGCACGTGGCGCATGGTACATATTGACACCTCACACCATGGACAAGAAATGCATGTACCTCCGCAGCATGTCAGGAGGCACAGTAGTGCACATAGGAAACAATGTGATGATCAGTCAACTGTGTAGTGTACTAACAGTGAATGACACACAGCTAACACAAATCTTACTTGGTGCACCCCAATGACCATCTCCCATCTGATCCACAGGTGACCAAGAATTGACTGCAGAGGACGACACCAGCAACCTGCAGGGCCAGTCCACCCCCCCCCCCCCGGAACATCGACTCTCGGATGTTGACTTCCAGGAATCTACGGACGAGGAGGCTGAGGCCGGGCCATCTGGTATTCCAGGGCGCAACAGGTCCCAGGACCCCATCGTCCCCCCCACCACACCTGCAGCTACAACAACCGATCTGCAGGTCCCTGCTGTTACGTCTGGTGCGTCCTCCACCACAACCACCAGTGCTGCCTGCAACACCCTCCCTGTCCCACAGGATGATCACCCCACCCCAGCAACTGAGGAGGGCAGGGAGAGGATGTGTGGTCCAACAGTGGAGAGGGAACCGGTCCGTGGCAGCAGAGCAGGTGGGAGGGGCAGGGTCACCCACACACGAACACAGCCTGGGACTGAATCCCTGGACCACATCCACAGAGTCCTTGGGGCATATGAATGGGCCCAGGGACAAATGGCCCGGTCCGAACAAGATTCACGTGAGCTCCTCCTGCTGATGAGGTCCATGGACACCCGCATGGGACAAATTGTGGACCTCTTGGGCCAACTAGTGGCGGTACTGAGGCCCAGGCCTGCGCCACAAACAACACCTCCCCCTCCCACTGGTGGTCCGCAGGATGACAGTACACCATCCTCCTCTGCGGCCACAGAGAGTGGTGAGTCCTCATACCCCACTGGCCCTATAGCAGAGGCCCCCGCTGCCAAACGGAAAAGGGGCCGTCCGAAGAAAACCCTGGGAGTATCTGTTGGCAAAGCACCTGCCAAACGCCAGTCACGCAGCCAGCCATGATGGCAACCCTCTGCACCACTGCATTGACTTTTTGGACTGTCCTTCCCCACACTGCCTTGTGAATGGCATCTGTCTGTTGGACTGGGTCACCACACCTATGTGGTGACCACTCGATTATCTCATTTACCATGAATGTCAACTCACTGCTCCACTAATCACCTCACTGTCAATGTACCCCCCTCACATGCCACCTTTGTAAATAAACAAATCCTTACACACACGTTGTTGTACCTGCACCGTCTTTATTCCAGGATGTACAATTTTCAACAGGAATACAATGTACCAGGGGACGGAGTGTATGTAGGCAAGGAGAAGTCAAAGGCACCTAGGAAAAAACAACAGAACAACATTCACTAGTCTGGGTGTGGCATCACAGACATCACACAACACTTCACAACAAGAACAACCCACATGCACACATAACAATGGGCAACAAGTGCCAACATACACATCCTGTAGATGTTCAGAAATGAACTGTCCCATCAACATCGACAGCAAGCACTGAGTCTACAACTGGCTGCTGTCACAAATCTCACTTACACCCTCACAACAACAGCAACATCATCAGACAATGAGTACGTTGTACATTGTCACCCACCTTCAAGTGAAGTCAACACCTTCCTCCTCTCCACTGTCATCATCACTGGACACGGGTTGGTTTGCAGGCGGGGGCCTTGGCTGCTCATCACCATCCAGGAGCAGGGGAATCTCCTTGCGAATGGCTAGGTTGTGGAGCATGCAGCATGCCACTACAATCTGACACACCTTCCTGGGCGAGTACATCAGTGCCCCTCCAGTCTTATCCAGGCAGCGGAAACGTGACTTCAGCAGTCCAAAGGTACGCTCCACCACACGACGTGTCCTCCCATGGGCATCATTGTAGCAGACATCAGCTGGTGTCCTGGGGTTCCGCAGTGGGCTCAGCAACCAAGGACGGTTGGGATATGCAGAGTCACCTATGTGTGACACACAAAGAAACATTGCAATGATGCAGAGGACAGCAGGTCACACACACAGCACGCCAAATGACTAGGCATACTCACCCACAATCCATGCATGCTCAGGAAGCAGATTGTCCATCAGCTGGGGTACAATGCTGCTACGCAGGATGTATGAGTCATGGGCCGAGCCTGGAAATTTTGCACACACGTGGGAGATGATCATATCTGCCAGGCATACCACTTGGACATTTATGGAGTGGTAATGTTTACGATTCCTGTAGATGTGCTCACGGACCTGTGGTGGCACTAGCCCAACATGGGTGCAATCAATGGCACCAACTACATGGGGGATGTGTCCAAGGGGATAGAAATCTCCCTTTACAGCTGCCAATTCTGCCCCCTGGGGAAATGGATGTATCTGTCCTTGTAGATCATCATGGCGGACAGAACATCCCGCAGCACCATGCTGAACATGGGTTGTGACATCCCACCTGCCTCGGCCACCATGTTCTGGAATGATCCAGTCGCAAAAAATGCAGTGCCGCCATCACCTTATACGTTGGGGTGAAAGCTGTTGGATATGTTCGGCGAGGCTGCAGGTGGGGCTACAACAAATCACAAAGGGTCTTGAGGGTGGCTCTATCCAGACGGCATTTCCGGATGATCGCCTCATCCTCCATGTCTGCCAGCACTGTCAAGTGACGATGCAGATTTGGTCTCCTCTTAGTTGAGATGAGAGTGGACACATTGTAATGCAATACATCATGGGATGTGCACAGCATCTCACATCATGGCTGACACAACGGCAACAAAGAATGCCATATGAATTGAGTCACAGACCAGCTGACATGTAGGGACCCCTTCAACTACACAAATCACACACTTGTCAGATTACACACAGCAAGTCCCCCAAACAACACCTCGGTCAAAGTGAATGGACATTGGGATATGGCCACATTCCCCATGGGCACGCCTGGGAGTCTGTCATCCTGCACATGTGTGACAAGGCAACCCCACGGTATCCTACATAGCTGCTGTAGATGACACACATTCAGGCGTCAATTGAACCTGGCACACCTCAACAACACAATGACCACAGTCTGAGCATCAATCACGAGTGTGTGCATGATCTAACATGAGAGGACATGCTAAAACAAACATCATCAATTGTGGAAACAAATGCTGTGATTGACAATGCACATCAACACATTGACATGTGTGCACACTGTATTGTCCATACCAACACTGTCCTGTAGTGTAGTGTAGTGTAGTGTACTGTAGGTGCGGTACTGAGAGACAAGTGATGCCCAAATGGCGGTTGGCATGCTCCGCCACCCAAATGGCGGTGCCTCATGTGTGTCTATGGCACCCAAATTGCGGAAACTACCGCCTGGCACCAGCGGTGTGTGTGCAACACACCCCAATGCACAGCTGCGGTACTGATAGCCCCAGAGACATGGCCAAATGGCGGTTGGCATGCTCCGCCACACAAATGGCGGTGCCTCATGTGTGTCTATGGCACCCAAATTGCGGAAACTACCGTCTGGCACCAGCGGTGTGTGTGCATCACACCCCAATGCACAGCTGCGGTACTGATAGCCCCAGAGACTTGGCCAAATGGCGGTTGGCATGCTCTGCCACACAAATGGCGGTGCCTCATGTGTGTCTATGGCACCCAAATTGCGGAAACTACCGCCTGGCACCAGCGGTGTGTGTGCAACACACCCCAATGCACAGCTGCGGTACTGATAGCCCCAGAGACATGGCCAAATGGCGGTTGGCATGCTCCGCCACACAAATGGCGGTGCCTCATGTGTGTCTATGGCACCCAAATTGCGGAAACTACAGTCTGGCACCAGTGGTGTGTGTGCAACACACCCCAATGCACAGCTGCGGTACTGATAGCCCCAGAGACATGGCCAAATGGCGGTTGGCATGCTCTGCCACACAAATGGCGGTGCCTTATGTGTGTCTATGGCACCCAAATTGCGGAAACTACCGCCTGGCACCAGCGGTGTGTGTGCAACACACCCCAATGCACAGCTGCGGTACTGATAGCCCCAGAGACATGGCCAAATGGCGGTTGGCATGCTCCCCCACACAAATGGCGGTGCCTCATGTGTGTCTATTGCACCCAAATTGCGGAAACTACCGTCTGGCACCAGCGGTGTGTGTGCAACACACCCCAATGCACAGCTGCGGTACTGATAGCCCCAGAGACATGGCCAAATGGCGGTTGGCATGCTCTGCCACACAAATGGCGGTGCCTCATGTGTGTCTATGGCACCCAAATTGCGGAAACTACCACCTGGCACCAGCGGTGTGTGTGCAACACACCCCAATGCACAGCTGCGGTACTGATAGCCCCAGAGACATGGCCAAATGGCGGTTGGCATGCTCCGCCACACAAATGGCGGTGCCTCATGTGTGTCTATGGCACCCAAATTGCGGAAACTACCGTCTGGCACCAGCGGTGTGTGTGCAACACACCCCAATGCACAGCTGCGGTACTGATAGCCCCAGAGACATGGCCAAATGGCAGTTGGCATGCTCTGCCACACAAATGGCGGTGCCTTATGTGTGTCTATGGCACCCAAATTGCGGAAACTACCGCCTGGCACCAGCGGTGTGTGTGCAACACACCCCAATGCACAGGTGCGGTACTGATAGCCCCAGAGAAATGGCCAAATGGCGGTTGGCATGCTCCGCCACTCAAATGGCGCTGCCTCATGTGTGTCTATGGCACCCAAATTGCGGAAACTAACGCCTGGCACCAGCGGTGTGTGTGCAACACACCCCAATGCACAGGTGCGGTACTGATAGCCCCAGAGACATGGCCAAATGGTGGTTGGCATGCTCCGCCACACAAATGGCAGTGCCTCATGTGTGTCTATGGTACCCAAATTGCGGAAACTACCGCCTGGCACCAGCGGTGTGTGTGCAACACACCCCAATGCACAGGTGCGGTACTGATAGCCCCAGAGACATGGCCAAATGGTGGTTGGCATGCTCCGCCACATAAATGGCAGTGCCTCATGTGTGTCTATGGCACCCAAATTACGGAAACTACCGCCTGGCACCAGCGGTGTGTGTGCAACACACCCCAATGCACAGGTGCGGTACTGATAGCCCCAGAGACATGGCCAAATGGCGGTTGGCATGCTCCGCCACATAAATGGCAGTGCCTCATGTGTGTCTATGGCACCCAAATTACGGAAACTAACGCCTGGCACCAGCGGTGTCCCCCCGCCATGGTCCATGCCATTACAGCCAATGGGCTCCGCGATCGCGGAAGCTCGATGCAATTTTGAAAATAGCGGTAGGCGTGCTACACCACCGCGGTGCCGGTCATTGGATGCATTCAAAAGATGCAATACCGCGGTAGCGCCCGCCTGGCCCCTGCGGTGTGTCACCGCCATGGTCCATGCCATTACAGCCAATGTGCTCCGCGATCGGGGAAGGTCGATGCAATTTTGAAAATAGTGGAAGGCGTGCTACACCACCGCGGTGCCGGTCATTGGATGCAATCAAAAGATGCAATACCGCGGTAGCGCCCGCCTGGCCCCTGTGGTGTGTCACCGCCATGGTCCATGCCATTACAACCAATGGGCTCCGCGATCGCGGAAGCTCGATGCAATTTTGAAAATAGCGGTAGGCGTGCTACACCACCGCGGTGCCGGTCATTGGATGCAATCAAAAGATGCAATACCGCGGTTGCGCCCGCCTGGCCCCTGCGGTGTGTCACCGCCATGGTCCATGCCATTACAGCCAATGGGCTCCACGATCGCGGAAGCTCGATGCAATTTTGAAAATAGCGGTAGGCGTGCTACACCACCGCGGTGCCAGTCATTTGATGCATTTGTAAAAGGCTGACCTGGTAGACCAATTGCAGCAGCCCAGGACTACTGGAACGACACCAGGGGGCTATATATGTGTGGGAGAGTGCCCAGAATTTCCACTGCTCACAGAGCCTGCTGCCTGAGACCCTCACCTGCTGCTGCCTCCAGAGACTGCTGCCTGAGACCCTCACCTGCTGCTGCCTCCAGGGACTGCTGCCTGAGACCCTCACCTGCTGCTGCCTCCAAGGACTGCTGCCTCAGACCCTCACCTGCTGCTGCCTCCAGGGACTGGTGCCTGAGACCCTCACCTGCTTCTGCCTCCAGGGACTGCTGCCTGAGACCCTCACCTGCTGCTACCTCCAGGGCCTGCTGCCTGAAGGAAGCAAGGAAAGGAAAATACATTATAGAGCGCATGGATACCCGGAAGCATCCCAGCGCTAATAACTGACACGGGGGCAGAGGGCTAGGGGAAGAGCATGGTCTTTAATTGCTTCCGGAAAGCCAGATGGTCAGGGATTGTGCGGAGGTGGAGAGGCAGGGAGTTCCAGAGTTTGGAGGCATTATAGGAAAAGAGTCTACCGCCACTCCTAGATTTCTTGATCCTGGGGATCTCTGCCAGGTACAGATCGTCTGAACGGAGATTCCGGTTGGCTTTATATGTACGAATCATGCTGGAAATAATAGGTGGACCAAGTCCCTGCATTGACTTATGTACCAAGCACAGAGCCTTGAACCTGATCCGTTCCTGAACCGGGAGCCAGTGAAGGGAGCGGAGGGCCGGTTTTGCTGAGAGCTATTAGTAGTACCCATCAGGAGTCTTGCAGCAATGTTTTGTACTGATTGGAGTTTTGTGACCGCAGAGATGGGGGCACCCAGATATAGAGCGTTTCCATAGTCCAGTCTCGAGAGTATTAATGATTGGACCAGTACTTTCCTGGCCTCGAAAGGAAGGAGGGGCAGGACTTTTCGGGCCATTCTGAGTAGACCATAACAGAGGGCTGCCGTTTTTCTGGCCTGGGTCCCAAGGCTTAGGTCTTGCTCCATCCATACACCAAGGCTCTTAATCTCTGCTTTCGGGACTGGGGCTGGGCCCATGCTGGGGGGCCACATCATACTAGGGTTGAAACTGAGAGTGTTGCCCAGAATCATAATCTCAGTTTTTCCTCCGTTAAGCTTCAGCTGGGAGGCATCCATCCAGCTGGAGATATCATTTAAGCATGAGTACAGGGCCTGGGTTTTTAAATCTGATTGATTAAGCCCAACCACCAATTGGGTGTCATCGGCATAGGTAATCATCCGGATTCCATGAGGGGCTACTATGGCTGCCAGAGGGGACATATAAACATTGAAGAGAGTCGGGCTTAGGGAAGAGCCCTGTGGCACACCACTCGGCAAAAGGGTAGATTTAGATACAATGTTTTCATCAAAAACCTGAAAGGTTCTCCCCTCCAGAAATGAGGATAGCCATAGAAGCGCCGTTCCATCCACTCCTATATTCCTGAGCCGCCGGATCAGAATCGGGTGATTCACCGTATCAAATGCGGCGCTCAGGTCCAGGAGTAGAATGGCCGCAGAGCCTCCTGAGTCCAGAATTTTCCTACTTTCCTCTATCACTGCCAGTAGAGCAGTTTCGGTACTTTGGCGCGGGCGAAACCCGGTTTGGCACCTGCTGCTGCCTCCAGGGCCTGCTGCCTGAGACCCTCACCTGCTGCTGCCGCTGCTGTCTCTAACCAACAGTGATGTCAAGGACAGAGAAGATCCGTGCCAGTCCCTTTACCGGCGAGGAGCTTGAGGTCCTGGTGGACGAGGTGCTCACACAGTACCCAAGGCTATATGGTGCCCCAAATGTCGTGGTAAGTCTTCCACAGTGGGTGTGAGAGTGCAGGGGGGGCACACATGTAGTCGGTCTGATGCAGCATGTGAGTGTGGGTTTGTGTCATGCATTGACTAACTTGCATTCCATTGGGTGAAGGGGTGTGTACCCTACTCCTCAAGTCTCCCTGCCTGCACATCAAGATTTGAGGGACATGTCTTGTCTTGTCAGCCATACAGTGAAGCAGCAAGTTGGTAATGGAGGATTCAGGCCAGTCATTGCTAGTGTGCATGTCTTTGCGTTTCCCTGGTGTCCATCTCAGTGTGAGCCCACCCGGCCTGCACAGTCACCGCCCAATCCAACAAGAACACATCACTGACTGTACAGAGTGTAACATGTTAATTTTCAATTTTGACTCCCCATCAATGTGCCAGGTTGACCCTGTAGATTGCACACGACTTGCACTGTGAGAAAGGAGTTGGGTTTGTGAGATCATGTCCCTCAATGTGATATACATGACACAGTGGGCTACTCACAGTGCATGTTCATTGAAGCCTGCGCATTGTCGGACACAGTGGGTCTCGCCACATACACATGTTGTTTTGTGACGTATGTCTTGCTCTACCTAAAAATGGTTAGTAGATGTGGGCAGAGTACACATGGTCTTCTGTGCTGGCATCCTGCTTGTACATGAGATGTGCAAGTATTGTGTCCCCCTTATACATGCATGCATTTACGTGTGATTCTCACATGCAGATGTACCATGTGAAAAGCATTTCTGTCTCTGCATGTGAGATATGTGGATTTGTGATTAATCTGTATCATGCTACTGTCCTGAGTGATTTTGTCACATGACACTGTGTCACTGATGTTTGCCCCCTCTTGCTCCCATGCCTGCAGCTCAAGGTGCACCAGCGTAAGGCCGTGTGGAGGGGCATTGCGAACAAGGTGCGTGCTCTGGGAGTATCAAACCGACGGAGCACCCACTGCCACAAGAGGTGGGACGACATCTCACGGCTGGCAAAGAACGTTGCGGAGATGACACTGGGGCGGATCCTTCGCACTGGCCGGATGGCACGGCGCAGCATGACACCACTAATGTGCCGCATCTTGGTCGTGACTCACCCTGAGCTGGATGCACGATTGAAGGAGCATCGGCAGGCAATTAGGGGTGAGTGTACTGGGAAGGGTGACTATGGCTGTGTGTGGCTGCATGTGTGCACAGCATGTGCCAGCGCTGGGCAATGTGATGTTGGTAGTGTGATGCAGTGGCCTGTGAGTGTCAGCTTGTGCCGGTGCTGGGTGCAGATGTCAAGCATGTGTCCTACCTGTACTTAACACTGGGAAACGGGTATGGGGCATTTAAATGGCATTGTGGGTGGTGTGAGACAGGTTTGAGCTATCTGTGTTGCAGTTGTAACGGAGCCACATGCAGGATGTTGTGCTGTGTGGTCATCACATTGCTCACTTTGTCCCGGTGTGATAGTGCACACGCACTGTTGTGATGACAGAGGTGGGTTTGAGCGATGTAATTGCACAGTGTGGCGTGCAACATGTAGATCTAGACATCTTAATGGTTGTCTGTAATGCATATGTTTGTTCTGTTGCTGCCACTGCACTGACCGTACATCTCTCTCTCTCATGCAGCATCTCCCGTGGTCACGGAGGAACATGGGACGGACACCAGTGGTGGGGAAACTAGCACAACAGCTGCAGAGGAGCCCTGTGAGACAGATGTGACCAGCGCCTCGGAGGGGGACAGGAGTCTGCTGGAGGAATCACAGCCCGAGACGCAAAGTAGTACGTCATCTGATGCCAGCGGTGACGCAGACATGTTGGCGGGCACAGGGAACGGGGACTCTGCATCATCTTCCTCCACACAGCATGCAGTGCCCACCCTCCCAGCCACTTCCTCTGGTGCTGCCCGTGTTCGCACCTCTAAGAGGGGAAGGGTGTCCTTCACCCCCGGCACCGCAGCCCCTGCCCCGGTCCCCCCTGCTGCCATCAGTGCTGAGTCTGTGGACTTTTTGCACCAGCTGTGTGTAGGCCAGACAGCTCTCCTCAATGCATTCATGGACCACAACAGTAAATTGGCTCAGGTGGTTGCATTCATTGAGGGCATACATTCAGACATGGGTGGGCTGCACCGGACTGTCCAGTCATTGTCCACTGCAGTGACATCAGCCCTTCAACTGGCACAATCTGGGAGTCCAGCGAAAGTCCCTTTGTCCACACCCATGCCAGTGGCCACGTCGGACGACAGTGACCACGCTCCACAGACCTCTAAGTCACGATACGGCACACGTGGCACACAGCAGCAGCAGAAGCCCAAGCGGTCCAGGCCGCAGACACCATCCCCACAGATGACCAAAGCCACCCCAGTGCACACAGACAAGAGCCCATCAGGCAACACCAGGGGACAAAGAGCCAAGAAGCAGGCGTCAGGGTCACGTGCCTCAGGGACATCCCCAGCCAAGGACTCTCCTGTCCCGAAAGCATCTCCCAAAACCAAACATACAATTTCCATGCCCACTGAGAAGGTGGTGAGTGCCAAGGGTAGGCATAAGAAGGGCTGCAAGTCCGATTCACCCACTACCTCGACTCCCATAGCAAGCCCAGTGAAGCAGGGAATGGAGGGCACTGTGGGGGGACCACCTGGTAGGCAGGGGATGGAGGGGCAAAGCCAGGGCCATGCAAAGCGTTGCGCAGGTTCAAGCACCTCACCAGAGGGAGGGCCAGCGTCTGCACCTGCTGCAGTCTTGGTTTTGAGTGAGCCTGATGTGTCCACGCCACTTCCCATTGTTCCCAAAACAGTGAAGCCATTGCGACTCCCCAAGAAGTGGAAAGGCACCCCTCCACAATCTCCCATCCACACTGTGTCTCATGTCTGCATGACTCCACCTCCACGTGCCACTATGCCACCTGGTCCAAGCAGCCCTCCATTTTGCCAAGACACTGATAGGTATACCTCAGCTGTGCCTCCCTCTCCCCAGTCAAGTGCTCCCAGTCAGCTCCCATTACGACTGACAGCCAAGTCTGAGTGTTGGTAGACCTCACACGCCTGTCTCTCACACAGCATGGCCTGTGCTGCACATCGTGACACCCCAGACAGTGTTGCTGACCATGGTTTGGGTACAGTTGCACACATTCCCTGTGCATCTTCTCATGGACTCACTCTGCACTTTGTCCTACCCACTGGCCTTGCCGTTCACTGCTGTGTGCCCCCTGCCTGTGCAGCTTCTCATGGACATGCTCTGCACCTTGGACTGGCCACTGGCCTTGCTGTTTTGCCCCTGCCTGTGCAGCTTCTCATGGACATGCCCTGCACTTTGTCCTGCCCACTGGCCTTGCCGTTCACTGCTGTGTGCCCCCTGCCTGTGCAGCTTCTCATGGACATGCTCTGCACCTTGGACTGGCCACTGGCCTTGCTGTTTTGCCCCTGCCTGTGCAGCTTCTCATGGACATGCCCTGCACTTTGTCCTGCCCACTGGCCTTGCCGTTCACTGCTGTGTGCCCCCTGCCTGTGCAGCTTCTCATGGACATGCTCTGCACCTTGGACTGGCCACTGGCCTTGCAGTTTTGCCCCTGGCTGTGCAGCTTCTCATGGACATGCCCTGAACTTTGTCCTGCTCACTGGCCTTGCCGTTCACTGCTGTGTGCCCCCTGCCTGTGCAGCTTCTCATGGACATGCTCTGCACCTTGGACTGGCCACTGGCCTTGCTGTTTTGCCCCTGCCTGTGCAGCTTCTCATGGACATGCCCTGCACTTTGTCCTGCCCACTGGCCATGCCGTTCAGTGCTGTGTGCCCCCTGCCTGTGCAGCTTCTCATGGACTCACTCTGCACTTTGTCCTGCCCACTGGCCTTGCCGCTCATTGCTGTGTGCCCCCTGCCTGTGCAGCTTCTCATGGACATGCTCTGCACCTTGGACTGGCCACTGGCCTTGCTGTTTTGCCCCTGCCTGTGCAGCTTCTCATGGACATGCCCTGCACTTTGTCCTGCCCACTGGCCTTGCCGTTCACTGCTGTGTGCCCCCTGCCTGTGCAGCTTCTCATGGACTCACTCTGCACTTTGTCCTGCCCATTGGCCTTGCAGTTCACTGCTGTGTGCCCCCTGCCTGTGCAGCTTCTCATGGACATGCTCTGCACCTTGGACTGGCCACTGGCCTTGCTGTTTTGCCCCTGCCTGTGCAGCTTCTAATGGACATGCCCTGCACTTTGTCCGGCCCACTGGCCTTGCCGTTCACTGCTGTGTGCCCCCTGCCTGTGCAGCTTCTCATGGACTCACTCTGCACTTTGTCCTGCCCACTGGCCTTGCCGTTCACTGCTGTGTGCCCCCTGCCTGTGCAGCTTCTCATGGACATGCTCTGCACCTTGGACTGGCCACTGGCCTTGCTGTTTTCCCCCTGCCTGTGCAGCTTCTCATGGACATGCCCTGTACTTTGTCCTGCCCACTGGCCTTGCCGTTCACTGCTGTGTGCCCCCTGCCTGTGCATCTTCTCATGGACTCACTTTGCACTTTGTCCTGCCCACTGGCCTTGCCATTCACTGCTGTGTGCCCCCTGCCTGTGCAGCTTCTCATGGACTCACTCTGCACTTTGTCCTGCCCACTGGCCTTGCCGTTCACTGCTGTGTGCCCCCTGCCTGTGCAGCTTCTCATGGACATGCTCTGCACCTTGGACTGGCCACTGGCCTTGCTGTTTTGCCCCTGCCTGTGCAGCTTCTCATGGACATGCCCTGCACTTTGTCCTGCCCACTGGCTTTGCCGTTCACTGCTGTGTGCCCCCTGCCTGTGCAGCTTCTCATGGACTCACTCTGCACTTTGTCCTGCCCACTGGCCTTGCCGTTCACTGCTGTGTGCCCCCTGCCTGTGCAGCTTCTCATGGACATGCTCTGCACCTTGGACTGGCCACTGGCCTTGCTGTTTTGCCCCTGCTTGTACAGCTTCTCATGTACATGCCCTGCACTTTGTCCTGCCCACTGGCCTTGCCGTTCACTGCTGTGTGCCCCCTGCCTGTGCAGCTTCTCATGGACTCACTCTGCACTTTGTCCTGCCCACTGGCCTTGCCGTTCACTGCTGTGTGCCCCCTGCCTGTGCAGCTTCTCATGGACATGCTCTGCACCTTGGACTGGCCACTGGCCTTGCTGTTTTGCCCCTGCCTGTGCAGCTTCTCATGGACATGCCCTGCACTTTGTCCTGCCCACTGGCCTTGCCGTTCACTGCTGTGTGCCCCCTGCCTGTGCAGCTTCTCATGGACTCACTCTGCACTTTGTCCTGCCCACTGGCCTTGCCATTCACTGCTGTGTGCCCCCTGCCTGTGCAGCTTCTCATGGACATGCTCTGCACCTTGGACTGGCCACTGGCCTTGCTGTTTTGCCCCTGCCTGTGCAGCTTCTCATGGACATGCCCTGCACTTTGTCCTGCCCACTGGCCTTGCCGTTCACTGCTGTGTGCCCCCTGCCTGTGCAGCTTCTCATGGACTCACTCTGCACTTTGTCCTGCCCACTGGCCTTGCAGTTCACTGCTGTGTGCCCCCTGCCTGTGCAGCTTCTCATGGACATGCCCTGAACTTTGTCCTGCTCACTGGCCTTGCCGTTCACTGCTGTGTGCCCCCTGCCTGTGCAGCTTCTCATGGACATGCTCTGCACCTTGGACTGGCCACTGGCCTTGCTGTTTTGCCCCTGCCTGTGCAGCTTCTCATGGACATGCCCTGCACTTTGTCCTGCCCACTGGCCATGCCGTTCAGTGCTGTGTGCCCCCTGCCTGTGCAGCTTCTCATGGACTCACTCTGCACTTTGTCCTGCCCACTGGCCTTGCCGTTCACTGCTGTGTGCCCCCTGCCTGTGCAGCTTCTCATGGACTCACTCTGCACTTTGTCCTGCCCACTGGCCTTGCCATTCACTGCTGTGTGCCCCCTGCCTGTGCAACTTCTCATGGACTCACTCTGCACTTTGTCCTGCCCACTGGCCTTGCCGTTCACTGCTGTGTGCCCCCTGCCTGTGCAGCTTCTCATGGACTCACTCTGCACTTTGTCCTGCCCACTGGCCTTGCCATTCACTGCTGTGTGCCCCCTGCCTGTGCAGCTTCTCATGGACATGCTCTGCACCTTGGACTGGCCACTGGCCTTGCTGTTTTGCCCCTGCCTGTGCAGCTTCTCATGGACATGCCCTGCACTTTGTCCTGCACACTGGCCTTGCTGTTCACTGCTGTGTGCCCCCTGCCTGTGCAGCTTCTCATGGACTCACTCTGCACTTTGTCCTGCCCACTGGCCTTGCCGTTCACTGCTGTGTGCCCCCTGCCTGTGCAGCTTCTCATGGACATGCTCTGCACCTTGGACTGGCCACTGGCCTTGCTGTTTTGCCCCTGCCTGTGCAGCTTCTCATGGACATGCCCTGGATTTTGTGCCTTGCTATTATCTACTCTTGTTGCCTATCTGTGCATTTTGTGAATAAAGACAGTTGATCCTGTTGTCTGTTTTGTCAGTGTCCTTACTGAATAAAGTTCTTTTGCTGTGTGTATATGGCTTACTGTGCCACATGCTGTGTGTGCCACTTCAACCTTGCCAATTTCTTTACTCACTTACGCTATTTTTTGCAGGGGTGAGGGACTTCAGTTTTTCTTGACCCTGATACTTGTGTGGGCAATGTATTAGATTTGAGGTGTGATGCAGTTGTCATTGTTTGTTCATGTTGGCTGTGTTGTACACATGTCAAGTTGTGGTGCACTGCCAGCTCAGAATGGGATTCTGTCCAGAGGATTGCAGGCATGCTGGCCAGGCTCATCATGTATGTGTGTTTGCTGTGGTACTGCTTCACTTCCTGTGTGTGATGTTGTCTTTGTGCTGTGCTGATTGGTGTTGTGTGGGTTCATGTTGTGTCACTCATTTCTGTGTGTGGCTGGTATGCTTGTTGTTCAGACACTGCTTGTTGTGCATGCAGTGCTGTGGGGGTATGTTGCCTTGTCATTGGCTGGTATGCATCCACTTATGTCCTGCTGTGTTTGCTTTGTGTTCTTTTTTTGGCCTGTGCATCTGTTGTTTGTTTGCAGTGGCTGTGTTTATCTGTGATGGTACACTTCTTGTCTGTGTTGTGGTATGTTGTGTGTGCATTGTTCATGACTGATGGGGTTGTGCACTCCTGTTGTGTCAGAGCTCCCATTGCCTTTCCACATTTTTGCTGCACAGGGCATGTCTGTTCTTGTTGTGGTTCTGTGTGTGGGTCTGTTGGGTTATGTGTTTGTCTGTTGTTTTTGTGCAGACATTGGTTCTGGCATCCCTGTGTATATGTGATGTTTGTGGCTACCCCCAGGGAGTGTGACTGTTTGTCTGTGTATTGCCTGGACATTATTGCCACCCTTCTGTTTGTTTGACACTGGTGTTGTGTACTGCAGATGTGAGGGGGTATGTGTGTGGATTCCTACTAGTGTCTGACAGTCATGGAGTGTGTCAATGGGCCCTGTGTGTTGTGCTGCTGGAGTATTCCTGTGAAGTATTTGTATACATATGTGTGGCTGTTCACAGTTTGACTTCAGGGCCTTCATTTCATCCTTGTGCCTCTAGATGTGTTGCCTTGCTGTTTCCTTGGGTTGTTGCACTGTGCTGTCTGTGGTTTGACTTCAATCACTATGCAAGCAATGTGTGATTAGGTGGGCTGGGGGTGTTGTTCTATGTTCCTTGTCTGGCATGTGCTGTACACATGCTTGGTGGTTGTCTCCTTGGCCTTCCATTTGTGTGCACCTCACTTTGGCTTACCTGTATTGTGTGCTCCATTTCTGGTGGCATGTGGTGTGTGTTGTGTCTGTGTGTCAATGTGGGGTATGTGTGTGTGATTTGGCAGGCTGTGTGTCCAGTGAGATGTTTGTTCCTTGTATGTGTCCATTTGATGCTTGTACTGAGTTTACTTGCCATTGGTGTGGTGTTGTTGTGGTGTGTGTGTGTAGCCCTGGCCCTGTGCTTCTGTGCTGTGTGTTCCTGTGCAGCGACTCCTGCTGTGGCTGTGTCCCTATTTGTTTTGTGTGTGGTGCAGAGTGTGGTGTCACCTGGCTTGTTGTTGTGCATGGGGGTGCACAGGTGTGGCACATGGCATGTCCCTTCAGTGGGGGGCTGGTGTGTGAGGGGGGAGTAGTGGCCCTGTGGTCTTTGTGCCCTGCCCATACCTGGTGCTGGCCCAGCCTTCTGCATTGTGCGCATGTATTCCCTTGTCTTCACCGCTGCGGTGACGTGGCCGTGACATTGCCGCACGATCGCGGTCGATGTGTGACCTGGATGCGGAGGGGTGTCTTGGTGGCAGGTGGGTCATGTGTGTGTGCACTTGGGGATGTGTTCCTATCCCCACCAGGGTATCTGATGTGGTTAGGGACCCTGTGCCAGTCCATGGTTTGTGTTTTGTGGTTGTGTGTGGGGTGGTGTTAATGCGTACCTGCAGCGGTGTCCGCGACGGTCCATTATTTGCTGGTGATGTATCAGGTACAGCACCGGGAAAACGTGGAATGCTGGGTCCATGGCGGTCGTGTCCGGGCGCTGTGGGCCGGGTCTCTGGTTTCGCGCTCCGCTGTCGAGTTTCCGCCGTGTAGGATTGGCCGGTTTCTCCGCTGCGGTGCGACTGGTTTTTTGGAGCATCCTAATTTGTAGACCGGAGCGGACGTCATTCCGCACGGTGGTGTGTCTCCATTGGCTCCCACCGCCGCGCTTGCGGGCGCACTTTGATGGCGGTTCGCGTCGCACGGCAGCGGACGGGAAGTGGTCTATGTTTGGCCATTCTAATATGGCGGACGTGATTGCCATTGCTCGCGGGCGGAAAAATGCATTTTTCCGCACCGCCAGCACCGCGGTGCCACCGCCCGACATCCTAATGGACCCCATGGTGTTAATAGTAAAAAATGACTCTTCCATCAACAAACATTTAGTGCTGTTTCTCTTTGTGTGGTCTTGAAGTGGTGATCTCTGCAGTGAAAGTACGGTGCTGCTGAGTTGTTTATAGTTAAGAGAGTGATTTCTAACAATCAAGCTACAGTGAGCTTAGCTGTTTGTGCTTTTGTTTCTGAAAGAATGCACATGGCGGACTTGGTTTGGCCGTAGACTAAAACTATGAAGAAGTATGTTGTGGATGATTTAAATAAATAAAATCATTGTCGTGTGATCTGCGTAGGATCATGGACCAACTTTCCCTTTTTCCTCTGTGGCCCACAGTTACATTGACCGAGCCTAATCCGGTGTTTGGGACTCTCTTGACTTGCATGGGTTCTACACATTTCCACTATTTATGTAGTCTATGATAAATTGTGAACACAGGATAGATTGGAATGACAAACCTAGAGTTTAGTGAGGGTGTTGGTCACATTTCAAGCTAACAGTCGAATAGGTTGTGAATATTATCAAACTCCACTCTGTCTCTTTCTCTCATCCACTAAACTCCTTTCCATACAGTCTTTAATGTACTGCTTTTATCCGCTAATTCATTCACTGCATTCCATCAAATCACCAACTTCTTTCTACCTTTCTGTATTCACATAGCCTGCATTTTTAAATGCAAAATCATTCTACTGTCCTTTAATGCATTCATTCATTGTCATATGATCCGTCATTTGTGCATTCAGTGGGTGTTCAGTTACTTAGTAGGTGACTCAGTTCATCCTCTCATCTTCTCTTTGCAAATTGTAAAGTGAACAACGGTGTGCAGTACATCGGAGTAGCGTAGCCAGTGTGTCATGGGCCCTAGTGTAAAGAAGCAAAAGGGCCCCCAGTCCACTGTTTGAACTGTGAAATACACAAATAATCCTGGTTCAGGGAGCCCCTCAGGTGTCTGAGCTCCTTTGCCACTACTCCTTCTGCACCAATGGAAGCTACACCCCTGGCATATCAGCTGACTTAAGGCGAATGTTGCTGTAAGTCTCCCAGAAGCCTTTGGATCAAACACAGCAAGTGACCACATAGCTATCATCAGCATTTCCTGTAGCTACTTGTCCCCTAGAATGGTCAGTGTACAAGGAGGTCAGTGCTGTCTTAGCATGCATCACTTGGTTCACTGATAGAATAACGCGCCCAAAATATCCCCATACACAAATATCGAGTCATAAATATCGATGTCAAAAATATCGATATCCTATGTTTATAATGGGAAGTATAAAAATATCGAGAAAAAATATATCGAAGTAAAAAATATAGATTTACAAAATATCGATTTTTTTATATATGTAAAAAATAATGTTAAATATATTAAATAATAAAATTAACTTAAAAAAAATTATTTGAATTTAATATACATTTTAACAAATATAAGAAAAAAATTTAATTTAAAAAAATGTATACATACTTTACTTTCAAACAATTTAATAAATGATTAATTTTAATTTATTTTTAAATGTTATAAATATATAACAATTTACAAATATATATATATATATATATATATATATATATATATATATATATATATATATATATATATATCATGTACAAACAAAGTTCCCCTTGCAGTGTAGGCACACTCAGGATCGTCGCTCAGGTCTCATGTGCATAGCCCCTTAGAATTTGCTGCCAACGCGTTTCAAGCATTACGCCCTTCGTCATGGGCAGCCTGTGAAGCAAAAGAATGGCGGTCAACAACCAGCATTTTCCCTCATTGGTTTTTATTACTCCTTGATTCAATAATTATGGTGCATTCTGGGACTGGTAGTTGCAATAGGATACCGCCAAACCATTTCAAGCTTTAAAAACAATCAATAATCGGGGAAACAAATGTCACATGAGAAATGCAATTGCAATGCCATCCATTGTAGGGGTAACCTGTTGTAAATCTATATATATATATATACATACACCTATAACATAAAATCTAATAAAAACATTATATTATAAATTAAAACATTATAATATTTAATAGTCTTTAAACTTACATTTTGCACTCCATTGAGTGCAACAGTAGGGAAAGTGTTGGATAGTGGAGGGGTAAAAATAACTATTCCTACTCCAGTGAGTGCAACAGTAGGGAAAATGTTGGATAGCGAAGGGGTAAAAAATACTATTCCCACTCCAGTGAGTGCAACAGTACGGAAAGTGTTGGATGGCGAAGGGGTAAAAATTACTATTCCCACTCCAGTGAGTGCAACAGTAGGGAAAGTGTTGGATAGCGGAGGAGTAAAAATCACTATTCCCACACCAGTGAGTGCAACAGTAGGGAAAGTGTTGGATAGCGGAGGGGTAAAAATTACTATTCCCACTCCAGGGAATGCAACAGTAGGGAAAGTGTTGGATAACAGAGGGGTAAAAATTAATATTCCCAATGGAGTCAGTTCAAAATTAAAAACAAACAAAATATCAACTACAACACAAAAGATTTTAAAAAACAAAAAAAGAAAACATATATAAAAATATAAAAATTTACAAAAGATAAAAACATTATAATGTTAAAAAGATCTAACAAATACCTAGAAAGATTTTTTTTTAAATTAAAAAATAATTTACAAACAAATAATTATTTTTAATCGAAATTATTAATAATCAAAAACTTTAATTATTACATAAATGTAATCTTTTTCATTTCCTACCCTATAACACCGCATAATTCACAACACACATCTAAATTTTAAAAAATGCACCTCCATAATTAACATAATTAATTATCAATTAAAGAAATGTAAGTAATTAAAAAACAAATTACAACAGATAAAAATTAATTTACACCCCAAACGTTACCCCTATAAAACCGAAACCCACACACAAAATAAAAATAAACAATTACCATAAATATTTATGAATTGATGAATTAATATTAATGATCAACTCATTATTAATTAATTAATCATAAATTACTTTCCACCCTCTACCCCAATAAACACCACAACCCACACCTAAAAATCATTACACAATTTCCATAACTAATTTTACATTAATAAATTAATATCAATTAATAACAACTTATTAATTAATTTAAAAGATTTTACTTCCCACCCTTTACCACTATAAACCCCACAACTCACATCTAAAATTAATTACACAACTGCCATATTTACATTTTAATTAATTAATTAGCATTATTTAACAAATAATTATTAATTAATTATAAATAAATTACTTCCCACCCTATTCCCCTATAAACCCCACCACCCGCTCCTAAAAAAATAACACAACTGACATAATTAATTACCAATTAATTAATATATAATAATTAACAAGCAATTAATAAATAATTAATAATAAATTAATTCCCACAATTAACACTATAAAATATAAATTAAATAAATATTAATAAATACAAAATATCAATACATTTATTATAATTAAATTACTTTCCACCCTTTTCCCCTATAAACCCACAACCCGCTCCTATAAAAATGACACAATTAACATAATTACCAATTAATAATTAACAAGGAATTAATAAATAATTAATAATTAATTAATTCCCACAATTAACCCCTTCGATGCTTATGACGAGCTGGAATCGTCATGGCACACAGTGGTCGTGTGCTCATGACGAGTCCAGCTCGTCATAAGACCACCCACAGGGGAAGCGCTGGCGCTCCCCTGTGGGAATCCGATCGTTGGTTTTTTTGGGGGAAGGCAGGGGAAGGGCTTCCCCTGCATCCCCCTCAACGACATCAGCGCGCGAGGCGCGCTGACGTCATTGGGGGTTTCCCTTTGTTCCCCGACGCGCTGGAAGCCATTTGCTTCCAGCGCGTCGGGGAATAAGGTTAGTTTTGGCTCCGGGGAGGGGGGGGTTTCAAACAGAAGAGGCATGCGATCGTGCAGCAGGAATGCCCACTAGACACCAGGGAATTTTTTTTTTAATGAAAATACTGTTTTGGGGAGCGGCCCCTTGGGCAAGGGTCGCTCCCCTTTTGGGGGCCATATGTTTTTGGTGCTCTGCCCCCCTGGGGGGGGGCAGTTTTTTTTATATAGCGTGGGGCTTTACCCGAAGGTGTCAGAGCGCTTCACAATAGGAACAGTAACATTACATGAGGAGAAGGTTACAAGTGAGCATAATACAAAAGCAAGCGTTACATTACATGAGGAAAAAGTGACAATTGTGCATGATACATGAGATACAAAATACAAATAGAGGTATAATACTGCAATAAGTGGCAGTCACTCAGAACACACTGGGAAGGCACTTCTATAGGCATGGAGTACAGAATTTCCTATAGTGGAAGAACTTCCTTGAGGGAGTAGAGAGGGCGTGAATTAAACAGGAGACTTAAAATGAAGGGTACACAAATCCAGCACAGCACGCAAGGGTGAGGAATGTACAGGAAAAAGTACAAATTTACAATGAAGAGCGAACTTCCTAGAGGGGGCTGAGAGTGAAAGTATTAGTTCTGAAAGTGTCTTTGGAAGAGAAGAGATTTGAGGTCAGCTTTGAAGATCCGGGTAGAGGAGGTGGCACGGAGCAATGGGGGAAGCGAGTTCCAGATTCTCACCGCATTGCCTGAGAAGGATTGCGCCATCGATCTTTCCATTTTGAAGACGGGGGGGGCTCAAGCAGAAGCTTTTCCGCATTGCGAGAAGGGCGAGAGCCACCGGACAATTTCAATTTATTCGCCAGGTAACGAGGGGAGGACGTGTGTAAGGCTTTGTGTGTGATGCAGGCAGTTTTGTAAATAGATCTTGCCTCGATCGGAAGCCATCGAAGAGAGGACAGGATAGGAGTGACGTGGTCGCTTCGTTTAGACCCTGAAATGAAGCGAGCTGCTGAATGGAGGATGGATTTGAGAGGGGAGAGGTGGGATTTGGGTAGGCCCGTCAGAAGAGAATTGCAATAATCCAGTCTTGAGAGAACCAGAGATTGTACCAAGGTTTTTAAGTCTTTCTCCGGGAAGAACCGACGGATCCCCCATAGAAGGCGCAACTGGTAACGTGCGTTCTTAGCAATAGAGTTGATGTGGGAGATTAGGTTGAGTCTTTTGTCAAGAATGACACCTAGGGATTTAGCGCTGTCGACAATGATGGGTTTGTTGTTGAGTAGGTTCAGCTGATCCATCCAAGATTGAACAGGAGGAGGTGAGAGAGCGGTAGAGAGGAGGAGGAATTCAGTTTTGGCGGGATTCAGAATGAGTTGGTGAGTTAACATCCAGTTGTGAATAGAGTTGAGAGTAGAGTTGAGTAATGAGAGATCGTGTGTGGAAGATAAAGGTATCTTCCCACTAGTCCACCAGGCATTTATTTGGGGAGAGTGACCCCTTGGGTGGCAGAATAGCAGTATGTTTTTAGGCCCATCTGCACCCAAGGAGGGCAGAAGCCACTAGACACCAGGGTTTTTTTTAATTTTTGTGTTGGTGAGTGGCCAAAAGGGCAAAGGTTGCTCCCCTTTTACGGGGGTGAATATTTTATTTATACTCTTTGGCCCACCTACCCCTTAGCTTGGCTGGTGGATTGCGTGTGGACTGGTGCATTATTTGCATATGTGATTGTAATGTTTTTTTCTCCTTTTTATTCTAGTGTAAAGCTTTTGATTCCTGTTTGCGGTTTCGGCAGTGGTTGTTCTGCAGTTTTGCGTAATTGCATTTATTTGGTAAGAAAAATATTTTTGTTGTGTGTACTCCAAATGAGTATTATTGTCATGCATGAATGAATTTTTTTGTAAGTGGTGTCATAATGGCAGCATATTTGTTAGTGTTCAGAGCATGAAACTCTTTGCGATGTTTTGCATTGTCTTATGTGTAATTTTTTTCTTCTTCTTTTTTAGTGGGATATTGTTGATCCTTACTGTGTCTGTGCAGAGTAGGTGGTGGTGAGTCTAGCTGCTTCTGTCACGTGAGTGGTATAGTGTTGGAGTATATAGGTCTTTGTGATAAAGCTACATTTTGTTTATTTCTTTTTTTACAAAGGGTTTGTTGTTGTTGACTTGTTTGACAAGTAACCTTTATTAGTAAGCATTATGGCTAGCCGTAGAATGACTGCTCAGCAGGTGGTTGGTTTGCTTATTGAATCTTCCTCTGAGCAGGATTATGAGACTGACAGTGCGTCTGAGGGAGAGGAGGGAGGGGAAGATTCAGGCAGTGAGTTTTCTCTCCACATGGAATCATCGGAAGATGAAGGTACTCTCAGTGCAGATGAAGTGCCTGATTTAGAGGAGGATACTACTGTGCCGATGGTGCAAGAGGCATCTGGATTGCAGCCTGGGGCTGCTAGGCTTCCTACTGGAAGTGCTGGACTCTGGGTTGATCCAAACATGGTGCAGCCGGTGTTGCCTGCCTTTAGTGGTTATGCAGGGTGTAGAGTGGATTGTGAACATTATTTGCCTATACAGTATTTTCAGTTGTTTATGGATGATGTATTTTTGGGTGAGATTGTTGAGCAGACTAATTTGTATGCTGAACAGTTTTTGAGGGACAACAGTGCCAGACTTAGGCCCCATTCTAGAGCTACCCGGTGGAGTCCCACAAATCTGGAAGAGATGAAGAAGTTTTTGGGTTTGACTTTTTTGATGGGTTTGATAAGGAAGCCGTCCATGGGTTCATATTGGTCTACCAGTCCCTTGATGGCAACGGCCATATTTCCTGCAGTTATGACTCGTGATCGGTATTTACTTTTGCTTCAGATGCTGCATTTTGTTGATAATGGTTTGGCGTTGCCACGAGATCACCCTGAATGTGACCGTCTTTTTAAGATTCGGCCTGTTCTTGATCACTTTGTAGATCGATTTTCAGAGATCTATACTCCAGGGAAAGAAATATCTATTGATGAGTCTTTGGTCCTGTTCAAGGGCCGTTTGGTTTTTAGGCAGTACATTCCTAGCAAGAGGGCACGCTATGGAATTAAGCTGTATATGTTGTCTGAGAGTAGGACAGGATATGTTTTTAATTTGCGTGTGTACACTGGTAGGGATTCCACTATTGACCCCCTGGTTGTCCGTCCACTTTTGGAGTTTCAGAGAAAATTGTGTGGGATCTTGCTAGAGGACTGTTTAACAGAGGCCACCATTTGTACCTTGATAACTTCTACACTGCTGTGCAATTGTTTAAGGAATTGTTCAAAGTGGACACTTTTGCTTGTGGCACAATCCGCTCTAACCGTAAAGGTTATCCAAAAGAGCGTGTTTGCAAAAACTTCAGAGGGGACAGTGCAGTTCCTTGCGTAGTGATGAACTACTAGCTGTGAAATTTGTGGACAGGAGGGATGTGTACATGCTGACTACCATCCATGATGAGAGTACTTCACCTGTGGCTGTTTGGGGTCAGATTGCTGAAGTGCGCAAACCTGTGTGCATTTTAGACTACAATAAGCACATGGGTGGTGTTGATAGAGTAGATCAGAGGTTGGAACCTTACACTGCTATTCGTAAGGCTTACATTTGGTATAAGAAGTTTGCCATCCATCTCTTCAATTTAGCAACTTTCAATGCTTTTGTTGTGTTCAAGGAGTGTTCTGCTGCGTCAAAGTTGACTTTTGTTCAGTTTCAGCAGTCTGTCATAGGCAGCCTTGTTGTTGTGGAACAGGCAAGTGTTCCTAGAGTTGGAGTGGTGGAGGATGTGGCTCGATTGAAAGATCGCCACTTTCCTGATCACATTCCTCCTACACCCTCAAAAGACTTTCCCACTAGGAGATGTAGAGTCTGTTGGCGAAGAGGTACGCGGAAGGAGACTCGTATGTACTGCCCTGAGTGTCCTTCTAACCCTGGGCTGTGTGTGCCTGCTTGTTATAGAGCGTACCACAAGCAAAAGAATTATTGGGAGCAACCATGAGTGGTAAAGTGAACTGCCTGGTCTGTAATGTTTAAGAATTGTTGTTCTGTTTCAAGGTTGGCATTAGTGCAATGTATTTAGTTTCTGATTTTGTGTTAGTAGATTTGTATCTATTTGCAGTTTGTTTGTGTTTTCTTTTTTGTATAAAAAAATCCTAAATGTGATGGTGGTGTGTGTAGGCTGGTGCTTGGCTGGCGGTGTGCATGGAGTGGCGCTTGGCTGGCGGTGTGCGTGGAGTGTCGCTTGGCTGGCGGTGTGCGTGGAGTGGCTCTTGGCTGGCGGTGTGCGTGGAGTGGCGCTTGGCTGGCGGTGTGCGTGGAGTGGCGCTTGGCTGGCGGTGTGCGTGGAGTGGCGCTTGGCTGGTGGTGTGCGTGGAGTGGCTCTTGGCTGGTGGTGTGCGTGGAGTGGCGCTTGGCTGGTGGTGTGCGTGGAGTGGCGCTAGGCTGGCGGTGTGCGTGGAGTGGCGCTTGGCTGGCGGTGTGCGTGGAGTGGCGCATGGCTGACGGTGTGCGTGGAGTGGCGCTTGGCTGGCGGTGTGCGTGGAGTGGCGCTTGGCTGGCGGTGTGCGTGGAGTGGCGCTTGGCTGGCGGTGTGTGTGGACTGGCGCTCGGCTGGCGGTGGGTGAGTAGTGACTTGCTGCTGGTCACTACTCAGCCCGGTGATGCCACAACTTTACCACACAAAAATGTGTGAAAAAAGGGATTTTTTCAGCAAAATGTCAGGTTTGCAGGGGATTCTGGGTAAGAAAACGTTGGGGTATCCACGCAAGCCATACCTCCCTGGAATCCCCCGGGTGTCTACTTTTCAGAAATGTGTGGGTTTGGTAGGTTTCCCTAGGTGGCCGCCGAGCCCCGGGCCAAAACGTCATGGGACCCCCCTTGCAAAACCAGGTCGTTTTGTGATAGGCCATTTTGAGGTCGCCTCAATACGTTGTGGGCCTTTGCCTGTCGCGGGTACTTGGGCCTCCCACCCGAGTGAGGCACCATTTTTATCAGGAGACCTGGGGGAACGCTGGGTGGTAGGAAATTTGTGTCAGCCCGGTGATGCCACAACTTTACCACACAAAAATGTGTGAAAAAAGGGATTTTTTCAGCAAAATGTCAGATTTGCAGGGGATTCTGGGTAAGAAAACGTTGGGGGATCCACGCAAGCCATACCTCCCTGGAATCCCCCGGGTGTCTACTTTTCAGAAATGTGTGGGTTTGGTAGGTTTCCCTAGGTGGCCGCCGAGCACCGGGCCAAAACGTCATGGGACCCCCCTTGCAAAAAAAGGTCGTTTTGTGATAGGCCATTTTGAGGTTGCCTCAATACGTTGTGGGCCCTTGCCTGTCGCGGGTACTTGGGCCTCCCACCCGAGTGAGGCACCATTTTTATCGGGAGACCTGGGGGGACGCTGGGTGGTAGGAAATTTGTGTCAGCCCGGTGATGCCACAACTTTACCACACAAAAATGTGTGAAAAAAGGGATTTTTTCAGCAAAGTGTCAGGTTTGCATGGGATTCTGGGTAAGAAAACGTTGGGGGATCCACGCAAGCCATACCTCCCTGGAATCCCCCGGGTGTCTACTTTTCAGAAATGTGTGGGTTTGATAGGTTTCCCTAGGTGGCCGCCGAGCCCCGGGCCAAAACGTCATGGGACCCCCCATGCAAAACCAGGTCGTTTTGTGATAGGCCATTTTGAGGTTGCCTCAATACGTTGTGGGCCCTTGCCTGTCGCGGGTACTTGGGCCTCCCACGCGAGTGAGGCACCATTTTTATCGGGAGACCTGGGGGGATGCTGGGTGGTAGGAAATTTGTGTCAGCCCGGTGATGCCACAACTTTACCACACAAAAATGTGTGAAAAAAGGGATTTTTTCAGCAAAGTGTCAGGTTTGCAGAGGATTCTGGGTAAGAAAACGTTGGGGGATCCACGCAAGCCGTACCTCCCTGGAATCCCCCGGGTGTCTACTTTTCAGAAAAGTGTGGGTTGGTAGGTTTCCCTAGGTGCCGGCAGAGCTAGGGTTAAAAAACTACAGCTAGGCACTCTGCAAAAAAAGGGTCGTTTTTCACTGTGAAAATGTGGTGCGTCCACGTTGCGTTTTGCGCTGCTTCCTGTCGCGGGCACTAGGCCTACCCACACAAGTGAGGTACCATTTTTTTTGGAAGACCTTGGGGAACGCGGGGTGGGTGGAATTTTGTGGATCCACGCAGATTCCAGAACTTTCTACTACACAAAAGTGAGGAAAATTTGTTTTTTTGCCAATTGTTTAGGTTTGCAAGGGATTCTGGGTAACAGAACCTGGTGAGAGCCAGTCAAGTCACCCCATCCTGGATTCCCCTCGGTGTCTACTTTTCAAAAATGTATAGGTTTGCTAGGTTTCCCAAAGTGCCGGCAGAGCTAGGGTTCAAAAACTACAGCTAGGCACTTTGCAAAAAAAGGGTCATTTTTCACTGTGAAAATGTGGTGCGTCCACGTTGCGTTTTGCGCTGCTTCCTGTCGCGGGCACTAGGCCTACCCACACAAGTGAGGTACCATTGTTTTCGTTAGACCTTGGGGAACGCGCGGTGGGTGGAATTTTGTGGATCCACGCAGATTCCAAAACTTTCTACCACAGAAAAGTGAGGAAAATGTCTTTTTTTTGCCAATTTTTTAGGTTTGCAAGGGATTCTGGGTAACAGAACCTGGTGAGAGCCAGTCAAGTCACCCCATCCTGGATTCCCCTGGGTGTCTACTTTTCAAAAATGTATAGGTTTGCTAGGTTTCCCAAAGTGCCGGCAGAGCTAGGGTTCAAAAACTACAGCTAGGCACTTTGCAAAAAAGGGTCATTTTTCACTGTGAAAATGTGGTGCGTCCACGTTGCGTTTTGCGCTGCTTCCTGTCGCGGGCACTAGGCCTACCCACACAAGTGAGGTACCATTTTTTTTGGAAGATCTTGGGGAACGCGGGGTGGGTGGAAGTTTGTGGATCCACGCATATTCCAGAACTTTCTACCACAGAAAAGTGAGGAAAATGTTTTTTTTGCCAATTTGTTAGGTTTGCAAGGCATTCTGGGTAACAGAACCTGGTGAGAGCCAGTCAAGTCACCCCATCCTGGATTCCCCTGGGTGTCTACTTTTCAAAAATGTATAGGTTTGCTAGGTTTCCCAAAGTGCCGGCAGAGCTAGGGTTCAAATACGACAGCTAGGTACTTTGCAAAAAAAGGGTCATTTTTCACTGTGAAAATGTGGTGTGTCCACGTTGCGTTTTGCGCTGCTTCCTGTCGCGGGCACTAGGCCTACCCACACAAGTGAGGTACCATTTTTTGGGGAAGACCTTGGGGAACGCGGGGTGGGTGGAATTTTGTGGATCCACGCAGATTCCCGAACTTTCCACCCCAGAAAAGTGAGGAAAATGTGTTTTTTTTGCCAATTTTTAAGGTTTGCAAGGGATTCTGGGTAACAGAACCTGGTGAGAGCCAGTCAAGTCACCCCATCCTGGATTCCCCTGGGTGTCTACTTTTCAAAAATGTATAGGTTTGCTAGGTTTCCCAAAGTGCCGCCAGAGCTAGGGTTAAAAAACGACAGCTAGGCACTTTGCAAAAAAAGGGTCATTTTTCACTGTGAAAATGTGGTGTGTCCACGTTGCGTTTTGCGCTGCTTCCTGTCGCGGGCACTAGGCCTACCCACACAAGTGAGGTACCATTTTTTTGGGAAGACCTTGGGGAACGCGGGGTGGGTGGAATTTTGTGGATCCACGTAGATTCCAGAACTTTCCACCACAGAAAAGTGAGGAAAATGTGTTTTTTTTGCCAATTTTTAAGGTTTGCAAGGGATTCTGGGTAACAGAACCTGGTGAGAGCCAATCAAGTCACCCCATCCTGGATTCCCCTGGGTGTCTACTTTTCAAAAATGTATAGGTTTGCTAGGTTTCCCTAAGTGCTGGCAGAGCTAGGGTTCAAAAACTACAGCTAGGCACTTTGCAAAAAAAGGGTCATTTTTCACTGTGAAAATGTGGTGTGTCCACGTTGCGTTTTGCGCTGCTTCCTGTCGCGGGCACTAGGCCTACCCACACAAGTGAGGTACCATTGTTTTTGGAAGACCTTGGGGAACGCGGGGTGGGTGGAATTTTGTGGATCCTCGCAGATTCCAGAACTTTCCACCACAGAAAAGTGAGGAAAATGTGTTTTTTTTGCCAATTTTTAAGGTTTGCAAGGGATTTTGGGTTACAGAACCTGGTGAGAGCCAGTCAAGTCACCCCATCATGGATTCCCCTGGGTGTCTACTTTTCAAAAATGTATAGGTTTGCTAGGTTTCCCTAAGTGCCGGCAGAGCTAGGGTTCAAAAACTACAGCTAGGCACTTTGCAAAAAAAGGGTCATTTTTCACTGTGAAAATGTGGTGCGTCCACGTCGCGTTTTGCGCTGCTTCCTGTCGCGGGCACTATGCCTACCCACACAAGTGAGGTCCCATTTTTTTCGGAAGCCCTTGGGGAACGCGGGGTGGGTGGAGTTTTGTGGATCCACGCAGATTCCAGAACTTTCCACCACAGAAAAGTGAGGAAAATGCAGTTTGTTTGCCAATTTGTTAGGTTTGCAAGGGATTCTGGGTAACAGAAACTGGTGAGAGCCAGTCAAGTCACCCCATCCTGGATTCCCCTGGGTGTCTACTTTTCAAAAATGTATAGGTTTACTAGGTTTCCCTAAGTGCCGGCAGAGTTAGGGTTCAAAAACTACAGCTAGGCACTTTGCAAAAAAAGGGTCATTTTTCACTGTGAAAATGTGGTGCGTCCACGTTGCGTTTTGCGCTGCTTCCTGTCGCGGGCACTAGGCCTACCCACACAAGTGAGGTACCATTTTTTTCGGAAGACCTTGGTGAACGCGGGGTGGGTGGAATTTTGTGGATCCACGGAGATTCCAGAACTTTCTACCACAGAAAAGTGAGGAAAATGTCTTTTTTTTGCCTATTTTTTAGGTTTGCAAGGGATTCTGGGTAACAGAACCTGGTGAGAGCCAGTCAAGTCACCCCATCCTGGATTCCCCTGGGTGTCTACTTTTCAAAAATGTATAGGTTTGCTAGGTTTCCCTAAGTGCCGGCAGATCTAGGGTTCAAAAACTACAGCTAGGCACTTTGCAAAAAAAGGGTCATTTTTCACTGTGAAAATGTGGTGCGTCCACGTTGCGTTTTGCGCTGCTTCCTGTCGCGGGCACTAGGCCTACCCACACAAGTGAGGTACCATTTTTTTGGGGGAAGACCTTGGGGAACGCGGGGTGGGTGGAATTTTGTGGATCCACGCAGATTCCAGAACTTTCCACCACAGAAAAGTGAGGAAAATGTGTTTTTTTTTGCCAATTGTTTAGGTTTGCAAGGGATTCTGGGTAACAGAACCTGGTGAGAGCCAGTCAAGTCACCCCATCCTGAATTCCCCGGGGTGTCTAGTTTTCAAAAATGTATAGGTTTGCTAGGTTTCCCTAAGTGCCCGCAGAGCTAGGGTTCAAAAACTACAGCTAGGCACTTTGCAAAAAAAAGGGTCATTTTTCACTGTGAAAATGTGGTGTGTCCACGTTGCATTTTGAGCCATTTCCTGTTGTGGGCACAAGGCCTACCCACACAAGTGAGGTACCATTGTTATCGGGAGACTTAGGGTAACACAGAATTGTAGAGCAACTGTTATTACCTATTGACTTTCGATGCATTTCTGCCTTCCAAATGAAAGACAATGTGTAAAAAATAAGTCATTTTGAAAAATGACCTATAATTCTCATGCTAGTACGGGTACTCCCAATTTCGAAAATGTGCAAATATCTACTGTTTCTAAAATCTACATTTTGTTCCCATTTCAGAAATACATAGGTGTCTTTCATAACAATTTTTCCATGTATACATTTTCCCAAAATAATTGCTATATACCCGGTACATAATAAAAAACCATTGCAAGATGCTGCTCAGTTATTGGCTCTGGGTTCGTCGGGTTCTTGGTGAACCTACAAGTCCTATATATCCCCACAACCAGAAAGGTCCAGCGGATATAACGGTATATTGCTTTCAAATAGCTGTCATAATTAGAAGAAGTTACAGGTGAAAACGTTGACACAAATGGCTGTTTTTTTCAACTAATTTTCAATTTTTCCTTCATTTAACTGTTAGTTTCTATAAGGAACACTTTAAGGATCTACACAAATGACCCCTTGATGAATTCAGAATTTTGTCTACTTTTCAGAAATGTATGGCTTTCTAGTATCCATTATTGGTTTCATACCCATCTCTACCATTAACTGGAAGGAGGTTGAAAGCACAAAAAATAGCAAAAATAGGCTATGTCCCAGAAAAATGCCAAAACTGTGTAAAAAAAGTTGGTTTTCTGACAAAAGTCTGCTTGTCCCTGAAAGCTGGGAAGATGGTGATTTCAGCACCACAACCCCTTTTTTGATGCCATTTGCAGGGAAAAAACAAGACGCTTTCATCTGTAGCCCTTTTTTCGCATTTTTCCCCCAAAAAACAAAATTTTGCTGTATTTTGGCTAATTTCTGGGTCCCCTCCAGGGGAATCCACAAACCCTGGGTACCTTTACAATCCCCATGATGTTAGAAAAAAAGGACGCAAATTTGGCGTGGATACCTTATGTGGTCAAAAAGTTACAGGGGCCTAAGCGCGCACTACCCCAAATAGCCAAAAAAAGGCTTAGCACAGGGGGGGAAAAGGCCTAGCAGCGAAGGGGTTAACACCATAAATTGTAAATTGAATAGATATTAGTAAATAAAAAATATTAATAGATTTATTATAATTAAATTACTTCCCGCCCTATTCCCCTATAAACCCATAACCCGCTCCTAAAAGAAATGACACAATTAACACAATTACCAATTAATTAATTAATAATAATTAACAACCAATTAAAAATTACTTAATAATAAATTAATTCCCACAATTAACTCTATAAAATCTAAATGAAATAAATAAAAAATCATACTTAATTTATTATAATTAAATTACTTCCCACCCTATTCCCCTATAAACCCACAACCCAATACAGAACTAAAAAACGCAAAATTTAATTAAAATAAAATTAATAACTACTAAAAATGTAACACATATATTAAAAAACAAAAGCAATACTTAGACAAAAAAATAGTTCACATACTTTTAAAATACATACTAAAATACAGAACATTAATTAAAACATCGATATTTTAAACAACTATGGGGCCCATTACGATGGCGGGCGGAAGCACTACCGCCGTGCTGGCGGATGCAAAAACCACCAGTTACCGCCGGCACGCAGCAGTCCACACGCCCGCCCAATTACGATGCGAAAAGCAGGCCAAACACCGCCGGCAAGCCAGCAACACCGTCCGCCATCAAAGTGCGCCCGCACACGTAGCGGCGCAGCACAACTGACACACACCGTCCGACGAAACACGTCCCGCCCGGCGCATAAATTACGATGCCGCAAACAAACGGCTCCCACGGCAAAGAGACACCGCACGTGAAAGAGAGGCGGAAACACGGACGCAGAGCACGGACAACGAAGAAGCGGCACCCCGGGCATGAATCCAGCACTGCAGGCCCTTCCCATGCTTCTGCTGATGCACCACCAAGGACGCAACGTACCGCGGAGATGCAGGTAGGCACACACACAACAAGTGCACGCAAACAGCGCACACAGTGCAAGGGCGGAAAAAGCGGACAACCCCCCACCAGCGCGTGCACACTACACATCCACCATTGCATCCACATATGACACACAGGCCAAATCCTAACATCGCGGAACACATGTGTACACACCACCTGGGACTAGGAACCAACCACCCCGTCACGGCCCCAAAGCGCCGATGACGCCGCCACACATGCGCACAACGCAGAGGCCAACCGCAGCGCCATGCATGCGTCGCACACAGACACAGGGACACAACCAAGCAGCACACACACCAGCCCCACCCCGAACGCACATGACACGTGACAGGCCTGCCACAGACATGTCCCCAACGCCCAATTCACGGACAACACCCAACGCCACACAACCGACGCACACATGTCAGTGAAGTCACGCAACAGCAGGACACACCCCAGTGTAACAAACATGGCGAAGCACACAGCGGCGGCAACACCAACTAGGAGAAGCAGGGCCCCTTCGGGAAGAGGAACGCCAGTACCACACTGAAAAACCCATACCACCCTGCACATATGAACAAGACACATGAAACGGAACACCAAAGAGCCCGGTGACCGACAACAGGTGGCCCAAGAATTACATCCACACACAAGGCCCAACGCAGAGCGGAAAGGCAGCCTGCCGCCCACACAAGGGAGAGCAGACAGCACTGAATGACCTTCCATTCCAACACCGAAACCACAGCCCTACGACAGAAGCCGGTGAATACAGCCATTGTCCAAGAATAGACCAACACAGGCATGCCGAGGAGACCGACCACAGGGCAGATAGCGCATATCACAGAAGCACACAACGGACGGGGAAGAAAGAAGAAAACACTCCCCCATGTCGGCCACATGCAAGTTAATTGGAAGGAGTCACACAGCACTGACCTTGAACTGTCTGAGAAGCATGTGGGAAGAGGGCCCGTGTCCTCCAAACAAGCCAACAGAACACAAGTCCTGTCTCCCCACGACTACACAGAGCTCACAGCAACCCCGGAGTGTGCACATTGCAGACTGCACACACAGCCGGAGCACGCCACCACAACGCACCGCTGCGAAATGGCAACCGCAACACACCTACCCAACTACGCCGAAGAGCTCAAGCTGTACCAAACCAGCACGATACATACATTGGGATGCGATCTCCTGTCCCTGCTGAACGTAAGTTACCGACTGACTTACCGCATCACATTGTTCAGCTGCGTCATGCCCGTCTTCTACTGTCGGAGGTGTCCCTACCAGCATCCCGTCGAGATATGCCTCTCCAACCCGGCATGTCTGAAGGCGGACCTGCTACCACTACTCCTCCCTCTGGACGCACACGACAGGGCCTGCTCTGCCTATGGGGGCATGGCGTATGTGGCCAACATCGCACGCGCACTGAAATGGAACCACTGTGCCTCCACACGACGGATCATCGAGAACAGCTACATCGAATGTCACCCAGCATGCCCCATCATGGTCCTCCAAGGGACAACCTACGAACAACACCTTGACAGCCACCATCCGCTTCATTGGCTGGCAAACATGTACACCACCAATGACATGGAAGCCCTGCTGGACGGCATCGCATACCTGACAACCTGTAAATACGTCGGACCACAACGCAGGTTCCCCGAGTGACCTATGAAGTCCAACCCCGCACCCATGCTCAGCTTCCGCACGGACTGGCCAGTCACCACCACAACAGCCATACCAAACGACCGGCAACTGTAACCACACCATCAACGACATCGCCATGACATCGGATATGACCGGGACATGCACACTGTTCCCCATCACATCCAGGAACACCGCATGCATCGTGGGAGGCAGTGGCATGGGCTCTGTGCATCGCACCCACATGGACGGAACTGCACGAACAACCAGGACACGACATGGATCCAGCGCACATGGACACACACACCGCTCAGTGGACATGAATAGGTCGCCTGGAGTCTGTGGGTGCTGCACCCCTCCCACCCCCGCCCCGGGAATCCCATACCAGGACCTTTGCATGGACGACAAGTGCATACAACAACAACACGACCCCAGTGACTGTGACATGTCCAGTAACCACCACAGTGCAACAACAAGTGGCACGCCGCTGCATGCACGCAAGCACATGCCCTGATGTCATCTCACATGCACGCGTGCATGAGGAACAACCGCAGCAAACCTGTCACATGGAACTGAGATGGACTGTGCCCATGATGCCGAGCGGTCTGGTAGGCTACATGTATACCGTCTGTGTCAAAGTCCGCAGCTCCGCAGCTATACGTAAATGTACATTAGCACAGCCTTGGCCAAGCAGATGTAACCCCACACCCTATCCCATTTGTAATCATGCTCAGTATATCCTCAATATGTATTCCGCTGCCAGTAGTGTCCACTATACTGCATCACAGAGGACAGAAGACTCAATATAATGTTTGAAACCAGAACTGTCTCCGCTGACTCATTTCACAAGTACGAATGAGAGAGGATGAGAGTATGTGAAGTACACGGCAGTCGTGACATGACCATGTAGTCCACTGGTATTGGATGTCAACGCAAATGAGTAGCACTACTGTGGAAGACACACATGTGTCGTGTGAAGTCGTATGGACGCAGTGCTCAGGTGGGTGGGTGCGACGGGTAGATGCGCACATGCTAAGTTGGAGCACGCCGTGTTGGGAGGGCTCATGAACAGTACACCACCGCTTCCCTGGGCATTGTGAGAGGACACCTGTCGGGGGGAGTGAACACGTGTGTGCACAGCAGCCGGGCACACGTACAAAGCGGTACCAGGCGCACCTCAGCCCACCCTCTGTGGACGAGCTGGATCCTGTTGTGCGCCCGCCATGCCCCTTGACAAGGCACACACAGCCCCAGTCGACCAGGTGTAACCCCAACATAGTCAATCCGCACAGGCGATACAGGGCACGGGATGGCAGTGGAGCATGGTGTGTGAGAGGTCTCCTCGCGCTCCTCCTGGTCATATCATGCAGGCAATAGAACCTCAACGTCCAGCATGGCAAAAAGTCAAATGGAAGTGTAGGGGGACGCACCACAGCACGAGCAGCACTGACGTCACGGGAGGTGGCTCGCACCATCCCATCCATTGCCCATCATACCAACCACGACACATGCCATTGCGACTAAGTGCAAGCGCGTGCGCCACCACCCCTGAGCCCTCCCCAGAGAGGCCAAAGAGTGAATGTGTGGGCCATCAGCCACAGACGGACGCGGCATGGCCGCAAGGGCAGCCACAGCCACTGGGTGTCGCAGGTGGCGGATCCGGAAGGCGAAGACTGTGATGCATAGTCCATGCAGGCCGGGTCTCCATTTGGGGCACCACGCAGGTGGACGGCGTCCCGCCACACATCATACCCTGAGACAGCCCACTCGTGCAACTGGACCCACACATACACTCCTTGCCCTCTCTGGTGCAAGCTTGGGGCTGCCTGTGCAAGCGCTAGCCTCGCAGGTGAGCATGCATATTGGGGGGCGAGGGGAGGACATGAGGGCTGGGGCGAAGATGACTGTATCACTGTCAGTTAGTACAAGGGATGACCCAGATGTGGAAAGGAAGAGACGTGTCCCGTGTGTACTGCAACTAGTCGCCAATCCAACTACCCCCCCATGTCCGGAATGTAAGCCCGCACCTAGGCCCGCCCATCCGCCACATCGAACATACCACCAGCACGACAACCTTCCCATTCGAAACACTGACTGGGGGTGGCGACCAGTGAACAATCATGTGTAGCCTACCCACGCGTACATGTGGGCCCTCCATGATCCATGTCACCTGCGGCAAAGACATGACATGCGCAATGAGGGAAGTGAGGAGAGCTGTCCGCCCCACGCGCAGAAGGTGCATCAGCTCCACAGACCCAGCAGCGAGTCCAGCAGGGGTCACATGTGCAGGGGCAGCTGTGCCTGGTGTGAAGGCACATGCATATAGACAGCACATCGACCAATGTGTAGTCTGCCCACATCCACAGTCCATCATCATGCGGACATAGGAATTGAACACAGGGCAACACATCTTAGCTGGTGCACCCACCGTGACCAACAATGCGCAATCATCGACGTACCCGCCCTGTGCATGGCCCCCCCTACGGAGGCACATCCAGTGCCACCATCCCACACACACAAGCCTTCCACGGAACATGCTGTGTCCAATGGTCAGTACAGAGTCAGCGCCCATCTGGTGGATCCTGAACAGGAGACACATGCACACACATGCCAGCTCCCACTATGTACGACTGCCACCTGGCACGTGCAATGTAACCTCTCACCTGTGACGTGTGACTGCAAGCACACAGCCGTCTTGGCATGGGGCTGTCAATGTGGACACCAGTCAATGTTTCGGGAGCTGTGATCCGTACAGTGCTGTACATAGGGTGCAGTGCTGACACCTACTACTGTCTCATATCCCCTCGTGCCACAGGTCCCACTTGTATTGGCCGCTCAGCCCGTGCCCACATCGTCGTCGTCGTGTGCCATACTCATCCAGCCTCGGAAGCAGTACCATGCTCAGCAGACACTCATGTTGCCGTGGCGTTGCCGCTTGACGAATATGCAGTCAGTCCCCATCAGCACGCCCCGCAAGTCATTGGGGCCTAGATCCCCATGTGCATGCACATGGCAGTGGTATGTCTCACTTGCCATTGCCATTGTTGGGAGACCTGTGTAAGTGTATTGTGGCCGTGCCGCCCCAGCTTGACAGCTGGGCTGTGGCTCATGTGCTTGCTCAGTCATGTCAGTGATGTGTATGCGAAATTGCTATGTGCCGTGTTGCTTTGACATGTGTCCTCTGCCATTTAACCCAGGCGGAGACCGAACATTGACCGCCCATACCAATTGCTGGCGGACATGGATGATACAGAGGTAATCAGGAAGTTTCGGCTGGACAGGCCAACTCTGCATCGACTGTGTGCCATGTTAGAGCCCCATCTCCGTCCCCCGCAGGGTGTATCCGACTGCTGTCACCCCCACGGCTAAGGTGATGGCCGCCATGCATTTCTTCGCCACTGGGTCATTCCAGCACACAGTGGGCAGTGGAGGAGGGATGTCCCAGCCCATGTTCAGCAAGGTGCTGAGGGATGTACTGGCAGCCATGATGCTGTACCGGAACAGGTACATCAGATTCCCCAGGGCTCGTGAATTGGCGGCAGTGAAGGGTGCATTCTATGCCCTTGGCAGAATCCCACACGTCGTGGGAGCCATTGACTGCACTCATGTTGGCCTTGTTCCACCACAGGCCACTGAGCACCTGTACCGCAACAGGAAGCACACGCACTCCCTGAATGTGCAAGTGGTGTGCCTTGCGGACATGGTGATCACCCACGTGTGTGCAAAGTTTCCAGGCTCGGCCCATGACGCACACATAATGCGCAACAGCATCTTGCCACGACTGATGGCCAATCTGCAACAGGATCGTGGCTGTATTGTCGGTGAGTATGTGGAGTGGTGTAGCGTGCTGGTTGTGCGATGCTGTCCCCTGTCCAGTTGGAATAGCAACGGTTCTCTGTGTCCCTCACACCCAGGTGACTCTGCGTATCCGAATGGGGCATGGCTGCTCAGTCCATTGAGGAATCCTCGCACCCCAGCAGACGATCGATACAATGAGGCACATGGGAGGACCAGACGTGTGGTCGAGCGTACCTTTGGCCTCCTCAAGTCCAGGTTCAGGTGCCTGGACCGCACCGGGGGTGCACTGGCGTACTCCCCACAGAAGGTGTGCCAGATAGTGGTGGCGTGCTGCATGCTGCACAATCTGGCCATTCGGAAGCAGATCCCCCTCATTGTGGATGACGGAGATCAACCAGGGCCCCAGCCCGCAGACCAGGACAGCTCGAGTGAGGTGGACAGCGGAGAGGAGGAAGCTGGGAATGTGCGCCAGCAGCTCATCGCCCGCTACTTCACTTGACGGTGAGTGTCCATGTACGACGGATGATGTGTCTGTATCTATGCAGGTGTGTGTGTGCTGTGTCAGGGTGGCCGTATGTTCACTGCGTGCAGTGTGTCAACGCTCCATGGCCAGGGTAGTATGCCACTGTTGGTGGCTGTGGCATTGTGCCCTATTGCTCTGTGCGATGTGTGTACATTGCTTGTAGTTGTTGACATGTACTGTGTGATGGGTGTGTGACACACTCATTGAATGTGCTCCTGTTCTGTCTCCCACCCCTAGGTCCCTACAGGCCCTCCGGATTCCATTGCCATGCCACGCATCAGGTGCCTTTCCGCCCAAGGTGGCCGTTGTATTCCGTACAATAAAGACACAGGGCACAAACAGCAGTTAGTGAAAAAGGTGCATTTATTACAAACTGTGACATGTGATTGTGTGTAAGGTGATGACAAAAGTGGTGCGTGCAGTGACAATGAGCTGTCGGTCATGGCTGCGTGATGATCAGGGTGTACCCACTGGTTCTATGTCCATAGTCCAACACACACATGCCATCCAGATGGCTGTGTGGAGTGGGATCGTAGAGCAAGTCAATGCAGTGGCTGGTCAAGGAAGGCTGGCGGAAGGCTGGCTGGCTGCCTCACTTGCGACTGGAGCGTGCGAAGTCCTCCCGGGAGATCTGTTTCCTCTTCGGACGGCCCCTTCCACGTTTGGGAGGGGGTGTGTGGTGGCGACCTGCTGGTGGTGGGTGAGGTGTGCTCACTGGCTGTGGACGCAGGGGAAGTGGACACTGCTGCCCGAGCCTGCGCCCTAGCAGGTGGTGGCGGAGGTGGTGTTGCTGGCCTTGCCTGTGACCCCACCGCCACCACCAGCTGGCCCATGAGGTCCACGAGTTGGTCCATACGGGACACGAATTGGCCCATATGGGCGTCCATGGACCTCAGCACCCCCAGCACCTCCCGCGTGTCAGTAGCAGACCTGGCCCATTGTCCTTGGGCCTCTTCATAGGCCCCAAGGACTCTGTCCATTTGAGGCAGGGCATGGCTCCCAGGGGAGGCTGGCGTTTCCCTGACCCTGCTCCTCCTACCAGTCCTGCTGCCACCGGCCTGCCCACTAGCCACATTGCTCACCACGGTCCTCGCTGTGGCTCCCAGGGTGGATCCAGTCGGCCGGGCCACCACCTGCGCTGGGGCTGGTGCCAGCGAAGACGTGGTGGTGGTGGAGGCGGTGGTGGTCGGTGCGGCGATGGTTGCGGCAGTGGTAGTGGCCGCAATGACCGTGGGTGTGGCCGCAACGACAGTGGCAGCAGGGGACTGGGACTGTTCAGCATCCCTGGATGATGGGTTGGTGGGTAGGAGGGGTCCTGGGGAGCGGCTGGGCCCTGCCACGCCAGATGGGCCAGCTTGGTGGTCCGTGTCCGAAGAGGTGGACAGATCCTCCAGATCCGTGTGTCCTCGTTGGGGGCTTGTAGGCTGGCTGTGCTGGCTGCTGTCTCCATCCCCAGTGTCCAGCAGTTCGTCACCTGTGGAGAGAATGAGATTTGTTATTGTGTTGCACCTGGCGAAGTATGTATTAGTCGTCTGACATTGGCAGTTCGTGCAATCTCGTACATGGGTTTCCCGGAGGCGAGTGTGTGGCTGTGGCATCTGTAGGTGTGTGTGCTAGGCAATGGGACTGTGTGCTGTGCACATGTGGCATGGGACGGATTGGCCATGCCGATGGGTGTGTTGCTTTGCCCCTACTCATTGTGACTCTGGTGTATGCGGGCTCCTGGCCCATCCTGGGTCTGGTTTGTACTTTGCTTTTGGAGTTCAAATGGAACGCTTAGGAACGCATATGGCAACATGGGGGCCATGCCCCAGATTCGCATTTGGGAGGGTATATGCTTTTGGGGTACATGCTGTGAGCCATGGGTGCCGAACGTGACATGTGTTGTGGCAGCATGACAGTGCATGGTCTGAGGTGTGTGCATGCCTGACATGCCCTGCATATTTGCTGTCTGTTGTGGTTACTGGACATGGCATTGGACGCATCGTTATGAGTGAGTGATAGTTGTGTGCCAGCCAACGTATTGCAGTTGTCCCATCTCCTTGGTGTGCGTGCTGCCCTGTGCCATGTGCATCACTGCAGTGCTCGGGGGGTGTGGCCCATGTTGTGTGTTGTTGCTCACAGTGTGTCGTGCGCTTAATTGACTTCTGGCACATGGTTGGTCATGGGCATGTGTCTTAGCGTGACTGCTGTATGTGTGGCAGCTGTGC